>OY730483.1:4800000-6043979 GCA_963422695.1 Xylophagus ater
ACCCAATTCCTTTACCATCCTGCTGCATGTCTTTTACAGGCCCACAAAAAAAAAGAAACAAAATTATAAAACAAACATCTGTGATCCATTGTCCGAATTTTATGCGAAATCTTTGCTGCTTTTAAGGTTTTTTCCTTATTCCAAAATGGGAATTCAACCCATCCGCGACTATATGTACATATTTTAATAATAAATTTAAATCATAAGAATTTTTATCATAAAATAATAATAAAAGATAAAATAACGCGAATATGTTTCGATTGTCTTTAAATTCTCTTCCGTAAATATTTTATAGGGATTTCTATACAAAATATATAATGAATGAAAGATTCCATTTTATTTTACAATGGTAAACATGAAAAGTTCCATAAAATTTACAAAATTGATAAAAGTCGTCTGATAAAAAATTAACCACTTGTTCGATTCTAAATAAATATAGAGCTATGTACTTGAAAATAACATTGAAATATTATCTCACTATTTAAATATTCAAATAAATACTTTATTGTATTTCATTTATAAAATTAAATGTTGATTATAATTTTATTTATATCATGCTGAGATAAATACCTACTGTCGAATCAGACGACTTTTAGTAAAATCAATAACACATACATATGGTAGGTACTATCCGCTCACAACAAGTATTCGCTAAACAATCAACCGCCACATAAAGTACTATGAAACCTGACTGATTGCTAAACATACAGAAAGACAATAAGGTAGGTCGTAGGAAAATAAGGCAATTGCCTAGGCCACTCAATTTGAAGGGCATCAATTTTCCAAAATGAGATTAGTGGATTTCCAGGAAGAAATAAAATATTATAATATTTGAGAAGTTTAGTTTACTTCTAAATAGCACATTTTTTAAATGTCTTTTAAATTATGTAAACACTTTTCGAAATAATGGCGGCAAAAGCGCCAATAGTTTAATGAAATCGACTTTGAAGACATCTATTGTCAATCCTCCTTCTTAAAACTATTAACGAAATTCTAAATGTTTATATGACTTATATTTTGGTCCTAACTGGTGTTAGGTGCGTTGAGCAATTGCAGTCGCAAAGTACATCTACCGAAAAGGTGTCAGATGTTGTACAGAAGCACCACATTGTTTTCTCTCAGCTTTCCATATTACCCATCTACAAAGATTTCTAGTGATATCCTAATGATTATCTCACAAAATGATTTCTAATATCAAATACTAAATTAAAACTTTAATTTTTTATTAATAAACATAAAATAGAGGCCCTAAGTACATAAATTGCCTAGGATCTCATGCTACCATAATTTACTACTGATAATGTTAATAGATTAAGACTGAAATTTTGAAAAATGGAGAAAAATAACGACTAAAAGACTAAGGAACCTTAAAGATTGAGGAAGTTAAAATTGAACTCAAAAATTAGGCAAACCAAGATACCAGACTAATGATAGTTATGCAACTAGATTGAAAAATAAACAGGATGACAGATAGACAGGCAATTAATTTAATAAACAAACAGTCTGAAAATTAATCAGATATTAAAATACCTTTAAGAGCACACAAACTTATCCAACATTTTAGCAACATTATAAAAATTCAATTTCATTGAAACCATATTCAATTTAAATTCTCCGGAAATGAACGTAGTATTCATTTTCTAAATCAAAATGAATAAATTCTGACCATGATCATGAAATGAAATTAGGGTAAAAATTCCACCCTTTTCATCGGAAATCTATGCCTTCGGCAAAACATTATACAAATACAAATATTACCCTTTTTATGGTCACATATAAAATTCAATATCCTAAATGGATCAATATTGACCAAACCTTTTCATGATTGGTCAGTTAAGAGTTGAGAATTTCTTAGTTTTTCTCGTTTTTTGTAACATTTTACCTTTTCCTTTTCCCAAAAATTTCTATAAATTTCGGAAATAAACATATATATAGTATATCCTAAACCCTGGCAGACCCTTTTTTCTTCTATTTGATTTTATATAAATACACACCCACAAACTTGTACTATATATAGTTTATCATAAGGGATATGTATCTACCTGGTTCGTATGCGGTCAGGAATGAATATCATATAAAATCCCTTCAGGATGTTCAACATACCAAAATTCTATCTTTTTGTATCAAGAAAAGAAAAAAAATAAGGAAAAACTTTATCCTTTCGAAAATTAAATAAAAATATTTTCATATATAGTCATGGATGATTTTATATTGGAATGCGAATATCTCCAAGAAGTTTTGTAAAAGAAGAAAAAAATAAAGGTAAACGCTATAATATAAGAAAAGCAGTTTTCCTTCCTTTTTTTGGCCAAGAATACATATATATAAGAAATCGATTTTCTTCTGGAATATATTCAAAAACTTTACATATATGTATATAATATTAAAACTATAGTTAGAATGGAAGTATAGGGTCGGTTCTGATTATATTATCGCGTACTAATCGAAAAAGATCCATAATAAAAATAGATAAAAATCCTTTTCTTCTTATCCAGTATTATTGACATTCTATATAATCATAGAAATTTAATGTATTCCATTAAAGTTCTATGAGAATATATATATTTATATAAGTATTGCCCTTTTCCTAATCTTTATCCTGTTCAAGAAGTCTCATATACTAATTTAGATTTATATTTGAAAGTTTTCAATCATGTATTTTGTATTACTTATAAATCGAATTGTGAAACTCTGCCGCAGACCAAAGCCATACAAGACCAGTATTAAAGTTATAAACAGAGTGTCTCATTTGAAGGTTTTTATTTTCGAGGACACAGGCAAGATAGACGAGAACTTATCATTAGTTAAGACACTGAATAATCTTCTGAGAAAATTATAATTGCTGAATTTAAACGATATTATCGCGACCATTCAAAGCCAATACTACCAATTCACTGCACTACACATCACTAATTTATAGGTTAAAAAGAAAATATCTCTGATATAAATACATTTAAATGAGACATCCGGTATTATATCTATGTACAACACTCCTACAACTTATAATACAATAAGCTGATTGAGAATATAAAGAAAAAAATTTTAGAAGAATAAATTATTTAGACAAATTAGTTTCCGATTTGACTTAGTTTACCAGAACGTATGTAGAAATATGTATTTCCAAAACCAAATTGCAGTTTATTTCATATAAATCTTAAAAAAAAAACTAAACAAACTACTAAAAATTATCCGATTTGAATTTGTTCGTGAATCCAATCGATAAAACTCGAAACTCTTGTAAATACACCTGGTTTATTTTCAGCCCCACATCGCCGAAGACACCATGAAACTATTCCAATTTGTACAAAATCTTCACCATCATTTTGTATTAGTGGACCACCAGAATCACCAGAACAGATATTTGTTGAACCATCTAAATTTCCTGCACAAACGTTAAGATCATCAACGATACTAAATTTTTTCCATAATTCTTTGCACAAATCAATATTAATAATTGGTACAATCGCTGCTTGAAGTATATCAGGATAAAATGCATAACCATTTGAAGATATTGAACCCCAACCGCTTATATTACCGATTCCTTCTGGTATAGTATCTTTAATGGGAAGTTTTATCGGTTGAACTGCTTCATTAAAACTTAACGGTTCTTGTAATTTTATTAAACCAATATCATATGGTTCAATACTGCCACCATAATTTTCATGACCAATAAATTTCGATATACGTCGACGCTGGACCATATCATTTTCATCATATAAATTATGTCCACCAGCTACAATTTCAATATATCCATCTGAATATTTCGGATTACAATGAGCTGCTGTTAAAATCCAATAATCCGTAAGAATTGATCCACCACAAAAATGAAAGGAATATCCTGAATTGTAGGTCCATTGTAGTGATATTTGATATGGAATTTCATGGATTTTTGCATCATTACCACCGACAATACGCCAAATCCATTTAGCAGAAATAGATGAAGTGGATATAATTAAAATTATAAATATGGAAAACTTCATTTTCCGATGAATTTTTCAAATGAACTGAATTAGAAGAAGATTATTAGGAAGATATTTTATAGAACTAAATGACTGAAAATTTTTTTTTTTATTTATTTTGGATTAAAATTCAGGGCCAAGTTTGCAAATTAATTAAATGCGATAAGAAAAGATGGTTAAGTTCAAATACCTTTAGAAAAAAAAAGGTTTTGCCGAAAATCTTTTGTAAATATACATAAGAAAATTTTGGCCACACGCGTTAATTTTCATTTTATCTCCTTGCGAACGGTTCAAACACCATAATTAATAAAACATTTTCTAATGTTATATTTTTAGAATTTTAATCTTATATTTAATTATTAAGAATCTCATATAAATTAATCTATGAAATTTAACTAATATACTTAATGAATTTTATCATTAATCCAATCCACAAAATATGAAACTTTTGTAAATATACCCGGCCGATTTTTACTACCGCATGGTAGTCGTCCCCATGATACAATACCAACTTGTATAGTTCGACCACCTTTATGTTGTACCAATGGACCACCAGAATCACCAGAACAAGCATTCGGTGTACCATACAAATCTCCAGCACATAAATTTGTCTTTTTACTAAGCGGTGATCTACCCCAGATTTTTTTACATTCATTAATTTCGATAATTGGTAATTCAGCTTTTTGTAATGTATCTGGAAAATCTGGACGACGTGTTGTTGATGTTGATCCCCAACCACTAATTATAGCATTTCCATCTGGTATACTATTTTTATTTGGCAATTGAATGGGTTGAATGACATCATTAAATTTAAATGGTTTTTTCAATTTAATTAAACCAATATCATATGGTCCAACACCACCACGATAATCTTCATGTTCAATAAATTCATCGGCACGACGACGTTGTGCTGCATCATTTGAATTCTCAAGATCATGTTCACCAGCAACAACCTCCAAATAACCATTAAATGAATAATTAATTTTACAATGAGCTGCAGTTAGTATCCAATATTTTGTTAAAATTGAACCACCACAATAGTGTGAGACTCGTCCGTTATTATAATTCCATTGAAGCGATACTTGATATGGAAATTCATGAGTACTAGCTTCATGACCACCAACTATTTGACTACTCCAATCAGCGACAATTATTTTAATAAATGTCAATAATATTATTAAAATCTTCATTTTAATATAAAAGACTTCTGTTTAGAAATTGAATACGTTTTTGGACATTACCGTGACTTTTATACCATAAATAATTTTGGAAGGGAAAAAAAATTCGTTAGAAATGGTTCATTAACTAAAATAGAAATAATATAGATTGTTTTCTTTCTTTTTAAATAATTAATTTCTTAAGAAACAAATTGATCGTAACAAATTTTAATTGAATAAATTACACAGATTACAACAAAAAGTGTAAACATTTCATAAAAATGTGAACAACAAATTAAATTGTCTTTTTCTTATTTACGTACGCCTTAATGTTAAAGAGAGCATTGCAACTTTAGTGTTTATGCCCTATGGTAGGTACTACCTCAGGGTATGTATATTAGTTTTGTCACTCCATTTGTAACAAAATAATCGTCGCAGAAAGGTTTAAAGGGTATGGTTGTGTCGGGAATCAAAAGTTATATCGATTTATGCATGTCCGTCCGTATACAAGATAACTCAAAAACGCGTTATCCGATTTTGATGAAATTTACAATGTTAGTTGCTTATTCCTTAACTTGGTTTGGTATTGCATTTCAGTAAAATCGATCCAGGACGAGCAAAGTTATAAGGGAGAAACCAGGGTGGTGACCAGAAAGTTTTGTCGTTTTTTTGTTTGTGGCTTTCGGTTTTAATTGGAAAGTTTGAGAATCAATTTTGTTTAAATTAATTATATAGGTTAACTACAAAAATAGACGATACCATGTTAAATTTCAGTCAAATCGGTCTAAGGATAGTGGAGAAAGAAATAATCCTGGGAGAAAGTTTTTTTTAATGTACTTTAAAAACTAATACACCGATTTGAATAAAATTTACAAATTAGACTTATGCTATCAGGGTCTAGGTTACCGGCAAATTGGAAGGAATTTTGAAAAGAGGAAACTAAGTTATGAAGAAAAAACCTTGAAATAATGTTAGTTTTGACTGTTTTTCTGTCCCATTTCTACTATAGGGCATCAAAAAATTGGCTATAGGCCGATTTTCAGTCCCAATATGTTTTTTGTTTTCAAGAGTCTCTGTACTTACAATTGTTAACCAAAGAACGCATTTTTTTCTTATCATAAAGTCACTGTTGATATTTATAGGTCGTTTTTTTTCTTTTTTAAATTCCAATTAAGCAATAATTCTTTTACGCAATTTTATTTACTTTTATCACTAATTTTACTTTCTTATAGTTAACTATTCTAATTCAGTTACCACTTACTAATAGGTTTCGCGCCATAAATTGGTGTAAAGTTATCAATTTCTAACCCAAGTCTTTCATTAGACTATATATCAATTAAAATAATTGACAAATACATTTTGAAATTGTGCATATTTTTTGTATATAAACATTTTTCATATCTCTATCCTAATTCCGGAGAAAATAAACCTTACGTATAAGCAAGAGCTATGTGGTTTACCATACCAGAAATTATACAAATGATATAAAAACAAATCCGTTATACCTGAATGATAAAGGTAAGTGCAAACATGTGCTTATTCGATATTATGTAAAACCAACAAAAAAAAAAGCCTAAGCTATTATCATAGAATTGGGTAATAGCAAAAGGTTTTACGCACCAAAAAAGATAATATGTACATTTCTTCTTTCTTTTTTTTTGTTTTTTGTAGTTCTATACTATACCCAAAAGTACAATATTAAAATTTACTGATAGACGCGTTAATCCATTCATTGTTAAAAAAAATGAAATAATGAGGATGCATAAATACACGTCTATCTCTACTTAAATAAGAAAAAACCTAGTTTTAATTCAGGTCAACAGATGTGCATCTTAATATATAAACAGATTAGGTAACCCTTCACTAGAAAATATACACATTATGATTGATAATATTGATCCGTGAATATCGATTTATATAAAAAAAGGGTTACGAATTCTTAATTATCTGCGCGTATATATGTTTATACTGAAGTTATTAATATTTTTTTTTTGTATAAGACGTCCACCATTCGTATATACTTCCCATTAAAATGTACTACTATGGTATATACAAACAGGACCATGTGAAAATTCTTTTGATAACGACAGATGTTGTCCCATATAAGCTCCATCATCGAAGATATTATACAAAGACTTTCCATTTTAGAATAACAAAAAAAAGAATAAGGAAGAAAATTATACACGCGAACACTTAAATAACTTCCTTAAAAGTATATTTCTTGTGGGATATCTGAGAAAACATTTTCATTGAGTCACCACACACCACCCAAAAACATATCATCTATATATGTTTATTTTGTCAAATTTAGTTTTGAACATTTATCAAATGTCATTTGCAAAAAAAAAAAAAATTCTACTCTTAGAATTGAAAAAGGAGTAAAAATAACTCAAATTCATCTCCAGAAAAAAAGGATTCGAATATACTTTATAAAAGTTCATACATATGTACTGATATTTTTCTATAGTTATGATTTCGTTTGCTCTTCTAGTACTATTATGATTATGCTGAACAAACAATTTATTTCTGTTGTATTCGGACAAAGTATGGTATTTGAATTGAAAATTTTTTTCTCAAAATGTCAACCAAACAAAATTTATCTGAAGTGTACATTTCCTACTTTCATATGAACCGGAACTTATCACTTATTTGGATTATAAATGGATTCATTCATTCATATACTGTACAATAGAGAATATTTATTATATCATTTTCATAACATAAGTACTTCATATTCTTGCTAGTATAAATGTTTATGTTGATTATTGACCATAATTTTTAATGGTAGAATCTTAAAAATTCTGAACATTTTTCCATTAGGATCAATACCATCCTTATTTTCAAGTGAAACTTCCGTAAGCAGATAATTCTGGAATCAGTCAAACGGATATTCAGTTCAAACTATATAAATTAATTCTTTAGGACTACGCACCTCTCCCACCTATGTACATATATTTCCATTCAAAAAGTACACTTTAGTAGTAACTTTTAATTCATTCAATGGTCACTATGAAATTCATAATGGTACTCCCGCGTAAATGAATATATACATAAGATGTTTTTGGGACTCATTAAAAAACTATAAAAGAATTTCCAAAGAAGTTAATATGCCATAAACTTTTGTATACATAAACGAATCTACAGACCCAGTTCCATATACTTAGTCGCAAATTAAATTAAGTGTATATACGAAGTAACCTAGTTTAATTGCTTTCACAATATTTTTCATCCGTTTCGGTGTAATCTTGAGTAAATTATCGTCAAAAAGAACTACCAGAAATTTGCATATTAACCTTTTTCATCTTTTTTTTCTCGAAAATTTACAATCCTATATCATTTCTTTCTCTTTCCAATGAATACTATTCACCACCTTTAAATAACCTACCATTAATATAAAAATTACATTTTTCATCAACATAATAATAATAACTTTAGTAATACCTTTAATGTATTGTATTAAGATTATATAGCATCCTTTTTCTTTAAGATAATGACTTTTTAACAACATATTTCCTAAACAAAAAAATAAAACAAGAATGTTTCTCTTTTTTTGGGTATAACGTATTCAATGGACATTTAACTAGGCTCTACCTCGAAGAAAAAAAAAACTAATAATAATAATAATAAAAAAAAACAACAAAAACAAAATGATCCTTAACATTTTACTGTTCTGTTTTTTTTTTCTCTGTTCTTATGCGTGTGGCTAGTAATATCATCCATTGGGCCATCATCATAAAATTTCCTACTTTTAAACAAAACATGACCACACCATAAAATCCATTCGCACACCATAAACGAATGGCATCAAACAATAGCTTTTTAAGCTGTAGCTAGCTATAGATTCGGCTATGAGAAAACACATATCTGTTATGGAAGAAAGATACTTTCGTTTTTTAAAAGAAAAAGGGTCCAAAACACTATAATATCATTAAATTTTATTTATTTTCCCTTCTTCGTTTTTGTTTGAATAGCCTTCGTTTTGTTCATTTGGTCAACAAAAAAAAAACCCAGGCTAACTAAAACACTAGTAATCCTAGTAAAATTCCAAAATTCCAAAGAAAACAATTTATATGCATACTATTAGATATATATGTCTTTAAGAACTTATGAGAAACGAGTTAAAAAATGAACGACCATTTCATTTTGTGATGGTTTTTTTTTACCAAATAACCTATATAGAAAAAAGAAAAACCTTCATAGTAATACCTACAAACTCCCCAGTTTTACATCTCATTTCTCCTGTATCCTATCCATTCGATCTACCCATCTCCATACTACTTCTAAAGTCATTCTTTCTTCCATCATCATCATCATCATCATTGTATACCCTTAAAACCCATTAAATGTTTGGTTTCTCTTATTCCTATATATTCTTGTAGTTATTTTTCTAGAGCTTTTATATAACATACGAAACGTGAGTCCTTTCTTTAGGATCCTTGTTTCCGAAAAATGGATAGCCTTGGTCCTGTGTAATGTAAATAAATCGTAAAGAACCCCTTATTTACATGAGACCGTCGTCATTCTGGGAAACCACCTACTGATATATGGCCAAAGATATTAACTGGACATATAAATAACGGGACAATGGGCTAAGAAGAAGTAAAATGAGACTTGATATATATTATGTGTATATATATAGTGTTTGAGAAAAGAGATGAAAGTAACTAAAGGAATTGGATATAGGATTTTTCTTTTTGTTGTTGGAAGGATTTTTAGGATTTTGTGGATTTTGGTATGTATTTTTTTTTTGAATAAAGTACCAAACTATATATATATATATATATATTTTAGATTTGGAAAAAAGATGAGATCGGGTCAACAAAGGTTTTTTTTTTTTGTGTGTTTGATATATTGTTATATTTGTTAGTAACGAGAAGAGGATTAAACCCGTAGAATGAACAGAAATTTTTGTGTGTATAATGGAAATGAACGACTTTTTAAAGGCATTGAAATATTCGTTAGGTTCTCATATTATTCGAATAAGAACGAGAGATATAATAAAATGGTTTTTATAACAAAAATGCCGAACTTGTTTAGAGCCTTTTGAAAAGTTCTAAAAATTATTATGATTAGAAAGACGAGAGGGATTTATTAGGTACTTAACTTAAAGGTCGAGGGTTGACTATAACACTTATGTCATGAAGTTTTTTGGAGAAATGTAAAACACCCGAAAAAAAACTATATATATATAAAACGTTTGAAAATAGTGTCGTTTTTATTATGGTCGGCTATTTCATCTTTATATAAGTTTTTATTAGATTAATTTATATACAAAAAACGAATATCATATATCAATTTTATTCAACTGTTAAAATATTATCCAATTTCTTATTGATTTATTTGAAACCATTTTCAAAAGTTATGTGATTTCTTTTCAATAAATCAAATTCGAAAAACAAAATTTTAGTGTCCAATCAAAATATAATATCCAGAGTTTGAAAACTCCTATATAGAAAATGAACAGTTAGGGTGCAAAACCAAATATACTATTCCAAATAGTGAGAAACTCCAAAGAGTTCACAAATCATTCGCCTGAATTAACTTCAGATATCCGATATCGCCCAAATATATGCAAAAAAAAAAAACGAAGAGAAAAGAAAATGTATATTATCGAATTTGTTACATGTCATTACACAGCGAAAATTTTTATTGTTTGCCCACTTATTACTGTGACCTCATGTATCTATCTGTTTGTAGAGAGTGTCCATGAATGTGCTTTCATACATATTTAAGAAGTACACTTCAGATATGCTTATTACAAGCAATGCAAGATTTCATTCAACATCACATCGAGTAAACGATGAATCGAATGTATATGCTATCAAAGATATGGTATAAATGAGCACAAAGCCATCCAAAACTCCAAACAGTCCCCATCCAACAGGAGCAACATGAGCAAACTGAAATAGGTCCCATGGCAAGAGCTACTAAAATTTCCCGGCACAAGATTCAATGTAGCTCACCACTTATGCAACCCATGCCAGACGAAAGCCGTCCAGAACCCTACACATCACTACATTCATCTATGTTTTTGATGATATCATTATAATTAGTGTCGGGAGGGTGGAGTAGGCTAGAGGAATATTAGTGCGGTAGAGAGGTGAATTAGTTGAAAAAAAGTACATACAATAATCAAGAATTCAGTTTAGGACATGTACAAAATCTTATTTTTAAGACCTAAATATTATCTGGAACAGAGTCCATACCAGCCATATCTGCTATACACTCTATCTTTGATGATATCGTAATGAAACATAAAGTTTTGCTGATAAAATAAGGACCATGTTAGTATACAGTTGACGTGGTGGTGTCAGAAAGAAAATAGTTAATAGATGGCAAGCCTAGCTGATCGAATGATCCAGCAGCAAATAGATGCAAGCATATAAACTATTTGCGTACCTACGAAAAAAAGGGCTGACGATGGGATACAAATATTGTTAAGAAAAATTATCATACATAAATATATTATAATATCGTTGTTTTGATTTGAATAAATCTACTAAAAAAGTAATATTTCCCCTAATTGCTTTGCGACAATAAGTAAATAGTTAGCGGAGTGAATTAAAGATGTCTATTATTCATACCGTTGTATGCCTTCTTTATTGCATGTACCGTTCAGACCAGCAAAAGTATATTTTTTCGATATTTCTTCGTAGTAATTCACTTAGGCCTTCTTCTTTTGTTATCACCCTGTAAGATTATATCCATATACCAAATAAGGATACCCATCGATATATATATGGGGATAATTTGGTTTTTTTTAGGTGGTTTCTTTCGTTTTGCCATAAAATTGAACACAAGAAAATGGACAAAACTTTTAATATATAATCTATACATATTTGGTATATTTGGACATTTGTATTCCGAAGAAATGGGATTGTGCTTTCATGGAAAAAGATGAACTATTTCATATTATTCTAAATAATTTTTTTTTTTGCTTTTCTTCGAAATCCTTTTGAATATAAATATAAAAATAAAGGAAATAAAATAAAATTCCAATTTCAAGATTGGCTATAACCAAACTCCACATTTTGGGGTAAATAAAAATAGATATAAGGACATTAATAGAATAACAGGAGAGAAAAGAAAATTTATAAAAAAGGATTTTAGTAGTTGCGACATTATAACATATGATTTTGTCATAAAAGTTTCGTTTTTATTTCAGGCATCCTTTTTTTGTTTTTTTGTGGAAATTGAAGAAAACAAGAACAATAATATGATTTGATATGTTTGGAACTTTTCCCGGAAAGATTTTCTCGATTTTATTCACTTAGTTCTTTTTTTTTTTGGTTTTTCTTTCTGGCATCATATTATTACTAGTTTATATGTACTTAAGTGTATATTAGTACCCAAAAAAAACAGCAAGCCATAAAAGATTGTTCAACAAAAGATAGATGGTAATTTGTTTGGACATTGTTTTTTTTCTTCTTCTCGGTTCTTTAAGGTACATATTTCTTTCTATAGAAGAAGCTACTCGCATATCCAATGATATGTGAATGATGATAATACAAAAAAAAAGAAAAAATGGTGATTTACATAAAAATTTACAGAAGAATTCTCTTCTTGTTTTTATGTTATACATAATTTTTTAGTATGTTTTTGGTGACTTGCAGGATATTATGTTGTTCGTTTTTATTTGAACTGATTCTTTCTGTCCAACTTTATTTACCACCCATTTTACCAATTCATGTTTTATGCTCAATCATAAATCTAAATCTTAGGTACACAGTAAATATATATGTATATATACAAGTATATACAGTACGTTAAGCAGTTATTGGTGCCACTAGACAATTTTCTGAAATTTCTACTTTTATAAAATTGGGACTGCAACAAACTTGACTCATATAAGTATTTACATATGTATGTTCAATAGAACAGCGTGGCTCAATATATTATGTAATATGTTAATGCTTGACATACATATATAACTGCCTGAATCTAGGGTGTAGCGTGATTTGGGTAAAGTCTGGCAAATTATCTTTGAAAAAGGCTTGGCGCAAACTAGAATATCATATCTGGGCGAAGTAAGTCTGGGCCATACCTGTGCACCAAAGTTCGGCTAATGTTTGGAAAATAGAACCGGTTGAAACTTGGACCAATGTGGGATCACCAAACTTTGGTATCCCATAACTGGATCAAGATTTGCCCCGTTGTCAACCTCGCCGCTTCCTACCATGGTATGAGTTAAACTTGGTGACCCTAAACTCATATAGGAAATTATTTTATACAAAATTATGAAACACTAGCAGAATTTTCAAATCAAGATGAATTAAAACTAAAAAATGAAAGTACTAAACCGTAAAATCGTCCAGGGACTGTACATATATATATATATACTAATTTTTCATCGAGAACAGTCTTTTATGTAATGTCGTGTCTTAGTCATAGATACAAGATTTCTTTTATGACTTTTGAAGATGAGTACAACATCGTGTTCATTCATCTCAAGCCATTTCTATGAAATAGAGAAAAGATTATGTGATAATGGACTTTTAGTAATGTTATTACTTATATTCGCGTGTCTCTTTCAACTATATATATATGAAACTTATATAATAAATAACTATTAGTTCAAAAGGATAAATAGAGAAGAAAATTTCTTTTATAAAATCTATAAATCAACCGTTTTTATTTTTTTTTATTTTTTTATTTAAAATTTTTTAATATCTTACAGTCGCAGATCTTTTATATTTTAATATATACAAAATTTTATATTTATATGAATATTTGAGTATTATTTTTCTTTTTTTTGTTGAACATATAAAAATCTTCCTCGATCACATCAAAGAAGTTATGTTTTATGATATGATATGGTTGCTGGTTTTTTTTTATACAAGTTAAGATGAAAAAATGTACATTTACGAAAAAAGAAAATCTCCTACAAATTAAAATGGCCCGAAATATGACAAAATCTAACTTTGTCCAGTACCAATGACTGGATGATAACCATTTTCATCAGCTGTAAATTTCACCCAGTATACAATACCATCAGGTGCTACAAATGAATATGATCCGGTCATAACAACGGCTGGTTCTTCACCACCAACATCTTTAAGTTCACCAGTCTCTTCACGTTTTGTACCATCAGTTAGCTCATATCTAAATCAAAATAAGATCAACATTATATAATATGGTATTCCTAATGTTCTTGAATTAAATATATGTAGGTTAAATTCCGAAATTATAAAGTAGTTTAAGTTTTTGTTTCAAAAAGAAAATCAAACTTTCTCTGATTTCGAAAGAAAAATAAATATTAGATAATAATATACTCTCGCATGTAATACTTATTCAAAATCGAAATATTATTTAATAACTTTTGCGGTTATTAATAATGAATTTCATTAAAAGATATTTCCTTAAACTATGCCAAGTACTATTACAAAACAAAAAAGTGATATTATTGAAGATATCCAATTTGGAAGAAACAAAATTGATTAAGTACAATCAAAGAAAATTGAATTTTCAAAATATCAAAAAAAAAAAAAAACTTGAAGACGAAAAATTTCACTTTAAAAGTAATATAATTATAAAACCATTTCGATTTCGACAAAATAATTTCAATAGATTTTGAAACTTCTAATAATTTAATAATCAACCGAAAAAAAAACACTTTATTACAAAATATAGTTCTTACGCGAAATGATAATTTCCAAGACCATCGTTATCATTAACATATTCAACTACAGACACTTCATTTTGTTGTTGATCATAGCCACTTTGTGGTGCACAAATTGCAATTGCTACCAAAACACTTAATACAATGAACAATTTCATTTTGATTTTATTAATTTTTTTTTATCTTTTATTTTTAATTATAATAATTATTATTTATTATATATTTTGCACTCGCGCAATTTTTCTTTTATGGTTGGATCTAAGAAGAATAAGTTTCAAGATGTGACTGATGCTAATTCAAATGAACCATACACCTTTTATAGTAAAGCGGTTTAAACATAAAAATTTAAGTAAGTTTCGGTTATTATACGAAAAAGAAAAAAAAAAAGTCCCAAAGAAAAACGCGATGATACACACCTCTTACACAATCGATAGTAGTAATATTTTACCCGCACCACCTGAACAGTTTTTGATCAGGTTTATAGTATATTATCTTTATAGTGTATATAGAGAAAATCAATGAATTTTCAACTCAAATAATATATAGTATCAGAACGATGATGATGGTCAATCATATAGTATTGAATACTATATGGACTGTGTGTCATCTTGAGAAAATTTCACTATTATTATTGAAGGCCATCCAGGTAATGGAAGATGATTTTTCACACAAAAGGCATTTTTTTTTCTTCTTTTGCGTGGTTAACAAAAAAAAAATCGATTGAATATTGTTAATTATTCAATGTACACCTTTAACATTAATAGGTGGTCAAAGTTGAAAAAAAAAATAAACACGTTCATAGAAAAACATTATAGTATATCTGTCAGGATTTTAATGAAGCGAAAATAGAGTTCATGGTTACCGAGATGAATAAAAACAAGGTGTTGAACATTGTATACAACAAAAAAAAAATCCTTACAAAAAAAATGGTGTCATATATTCCCTTTTCTTAAAATATTAAAAATTCATCTTTTTCTTGTACTGTAATTACAAAAATTTCTCAACTTTACATTTTTTAGCATTAAAATATGATGAAAGATTATTGAAAAAAAGAAAAAAAGTATAAGTCAACTCTTAAAGGCTATAAATTATATGTAATCAAAGAAAAAAAAAACAATTATAAACACACAGCATGGATAACATATAAATATTCTTAATCGATGAGGTGAGGAATTTTTTTTTCATATAAAGTTATGTATAAAAGACAGAGGCGATCTTATGATAAGATGGACTAGAGATTGATACTTCGTAAAGATATAATCGAGGACCACATCAAAATATCTGATCTGTTCAAGTTTTGTTTGTTTGTTTAACAGAATACTCCTACAAAGGTAATCGACAAAAATTCATTCAACACGGATACGCTTTGAGTAATATACGAGAAGAGTAATAATTACCTAAAAGAACGCCTATATATTGACGTCATAAGATATACTAATATATCATAATAGATTTCAATAAATTGGATGTTCCTAAAAAAATGTATTGAAATAAATAAAATTAATCAAATTTCAACTTAATAACTTAATTCAAAACGATAACAAATTTATGATTTAAATTCCATCAGTTTGGGATAATCCCGTATAAATATGAAGCGATATAAAACCCATTCCACGACTAACTAACGCTTTAAATACAAGTGTTGTCCAAGGCCCAATAGCAAGAACATGTAAAACGTCATCCTACCAAACACCTTTAAAAGTTTGATTCAGATTTTGAAGCGAAGAGTTTTTGAAAAAAAGTCCTTTTCCAGGAAAGTAACATTATAACATTATAATTCACGCTACATAAAAGTACACAAATCTCAAAACTAAACCCTTTAAAATAATCTTATGAATATTTAATTCAGAACGGTTTTATTTGTTGCAAATATAAGAGAACTGCATAAAGTCTGTACCACCGCATTTGCACACGGCCGAAAGAAAAGCCCTAATGACAAAAAGGAACGTACGTATATTTGTACTAGTTATTAAAATAAGCTTCCAGGAGTATAAAATCAAAATGTATACATTTTTCCATTTGTAGTAGCCCATTCGTACATTACTCCAGATAGATTTCCAAAATTAAAAATTTAGTTATTTCAGGCAATATTTAATTATGAAACTTATAAAGTAATGATCTCAGGGCAATATCAATGATGACAAAGATGCAAAATAGCAGATTGCAACCAATATAAACTGAAATACATCCTAGATTCAATACTGATAAGTTAAAGCTTAATATTCGTAGTGGTATAAACGATGGTTAAAAGATAAAAGTCACTAAATCGTTTTCATCTAAAATGCATTTAGTGACGTTTACCTTTAAAACCATCAATATTATTACTTCTTGTTTCATGTTTTAAAAGATTAATATTTAAAATAGTATTTTATATTATCGAAATTTATTTATTCTTGAAAATTGCCATGATTTTCTATTTTTCCAAAAACATTAACATTAAGAAAACAAACACTCATGCCAATTTTCAACGAAATACTATAATTTTTATAAGTTTTTAATTGAGTAATAAGTTAACATGTTACATGCAATAAAACAAATACCCATATACAGGGTGATCCTGAAATGATTTGGCCGATAAAACAAAAAAAATAATGTCACTATAGAAGGATTAAGGCGAAAAAGTGAGAGCCACTTACATAGGCTTCATTTGAAACAAAATTTACACCATTAAAGGAGTACTGAAGAGACCGAAACAAATGGTAGTCTGATGGTGCAAGATAAGGACTATTACTGTCGAAAGTTCATAGCCAAAGTTTGTGCGAATGAACAAATTTTTATATGGTCTAGCGTTATAATGATGTACCGCAAAACTGTTGAGATTCACCAATTCTGGACACATCTATTTGATATGTTTTCAATGCTCAATTTCGAAATTTTAAAATTCTGAGCAATCTACTCTCGTGTCACCAAATCCCAATTGAATTCCACCAATGCTTTTATATTGTCGTTAACAACAAGCACAGCAACATTTTGGCACATCTAATAAATACTCTGTTGGATTTCCAAATATTTTTAAGTACAGATTTTTTTTTAACAACAAAATATTTGTTTTGATGACACTAAAATTACTGTAACCTTTTCAACGAAATTTTTATGTAATTCCTCGGGATTTTTATTAAATTGATTTTTAAAAATTGTACTTCAAAATATAAAAACTTAAAAAATTTATAAAAGAGAAAGAAAATGAAAAATTCTCAAAAGTTCAAGGATTAAATAAAATAATATCAACAGAAAATGATCATATTTAATTGATTGATCACATCATTATAACATAAGAAAGTCTTTAAAATTATTAAACGAAAAAAAAAAAACATATTGTTAAACATCTTCATATATGAGATTTTCTTATGGATTACATCAAAAAAATTAATCAATCGATTGGTTTAAATTTAGATTTTTCTTTCTTTTTATTTTTTGTTGATAATGAAAGAATATAATATCGATCTTGAAAGAAAAGTATTCGTATATAATAAATCATGTACACCTATCAGAAGTATATTTATTACAAGATCATTTACTAAACTGCTGATTGGGATATGATTGATAATTGAAAGGTATTCTTAAAGACAAAAGATCAATTATAATACGATGTAGAAGAAATTAACAAAATATAAATGATTTAATTTTGGGAAGATCACATTTTCATCGTTCAGACAAGTTAATTAAAAAATTTCGAAAAAAAAAATTTAGTATGTAAACTAAATCTTTCCCAGAAATACACTTTTTTTTATATTTTGGGATCGGTTTGAAGATCAAATACTAATTGAAAATTAGTATTTAAAAAAATCGAATAAAACAAAAGGAATGTGACTAAATTCCGGTCTATTTGATGAAAGTAAAATTCGAAGGCTTTCTTTACACAAATACTGTATTTCAGTTTTTTTTGTAAAATCAGTGTAGATCGAATACCAAAGATTTTTTCTTTTCTAAATCAAAGAAACAAGGTACAAGACATAAATTCCAAATCAATATGTTTGAATTCAAATATTTGAAATCTTCTTCATATTCCACTGCTGATCACAACTGATCTTGTTTTTTTTATCTTTTTCAATAAATTTTTAATCAATAAAAAGCGTTGATTTTATAAAAAAAAAAAAACTGTTCCCATATTAAATATGCTTCGAATAAAAACCTAAAAAAAAGATATAGTCGCGATCATTTTGATCATTCTTTTGCATAAAAATACATGAGCCTAAAAAAATACATAATTGAGGTCAAACAATAACCTTTTTCATATAAAAAAAATCAAAACTTCTGATCACTGATCACCAGAGATCATAGTGCTATCTGATATTTTTTTTTTTATACAATTCTATAAAATATTTTACATTTAATTTACAAATAAAAACATAATTTTTTTTTTCTTATTAATTTCTCTCGAATAAATTAATTGATAAAATTTCATAATTAATATTATCAAACCGCAGGCTTATAAGCTTCTGTTAAACAATTTTCAAATAATTATATAAGGTCCCTCTCAGAAAGTAAAAAAAAAAAAAAAGAAGAAAAACACACGAAAAAATCGCATAAAAGAAAGTTACATCATTCATAATTTTTAATCAATATTATTAAGATGACACCTACTCAAAGAAGACTACATAATATCCATAATCATATTGATCGGGAGACACTCTCTATACAAAAAGGGCCGTAATATGTTTTTTTAGGTTAAAAAAAAAAAATGTCGAAGAAAAAGCTTTTTTTCGCCATTTAATCTTCTAACTTTTATTACACAAATTATCAATGGAAAAACCGCAAAAAATCATGTACCCATATGGGAGTTATTAAGATTACATAGAGTGTGAGAATTAATCGGTCATTTAACAACAAATTGAACAGTTCCAAAAGAAAAGAAAAAAGCTCCACCATCACCGTCTCTGCGCGCTTCTATTGAAGTTATTTTCATATTTTGTATATGATTTTTTTCTAAAACTAGATACAAGAAACATTTATTTTCGGTCGGTTTTTTTTTATATATATTTTTTATTTGTATAGATCTCGGATGGATGGATGGATGGATGGGATGGATGGGATGCCTTCAGGGTGCTCTGACAACCTTTATTATAATATAGTCGTCATTGTACTATAATCGTAACAGTCGACGACATATTATTATAAATAATTTTTTGAAAAGCCTCACAAAATAAGAATGATTGTCGTCTCATAATATTATTTGAATGAAGAATGACTCTGACGGTATTATCTCAATTTTGTACAATTAACGTTATATAAGGTGTTTCATAATGTTGAATGAATTTTTTTTTTGGAGGTAAGTATAATAGGTTGGTAGGTAGAGTAGGGATTCTGCGTACAATACCAGGCACCTTATGGGCCCATTCTGATCCCTACGAGATCAAGACTTACACGACGAAGATATGGTTACTCAAAAAGTTATTACGAGCAATATAAATATAATAAGTTAAGCACAATTTTAGTAACAGAAGTCCTATTGACGACTCTCTCTAAATGCAACTAGACAAGTCGGAAGAGCAGGATAACAACCGATAGAATAAGTTAGATAATGATTAGATTATATATAACACCCTGTATTGTAAGAAAAAAATAAAGCTTAATACTTTATAATACAATACTAAACCAACATTAGTGTCTAATTTTTGTCTGGCTTTTATGTTTTTTGTTGTTCACTAGTTTGGTACCAATTTCGAATATATGTACGTTGTTGTTTTTTTAATTTCCTTTTTTTTACTATATAGAGAGTCTATGACATTTCCTATAATAATTGTTAATTCCCGGAAAATATTTGTTTGTTTTTTTTTGTTATATTACACAAAATAAAAAACACAAATTGTAACTAGAGCTTTTCGTTATGTTCGTTTTTTAATTTATCAACATTTTTGACATATACAATTCCTCCGCCATTTGTGGGCCTTATTCTCATTTATCAAAAATATTAGAAATTTTTTACTATTTGAAAATAATAATTCCAATATTTACTCGTATCCCGCGATATTACTACTATATTTGAAGTTCTACATAGTTCCGGAAAGGTTCAATTTGAATGTAATACATACTTGTATGTATATTCAAAATATTTAATACAGGCATCACTCGAATAGCACGAAGTCGCGAGACGCCTGTATTAATTTTTGAAGTATTAATATGTACAGTTCTATTATTTATGTAGTTTGTATGTATTATCTATAATCAATCGAATTTATGTTGTATAAATCAAAATAATGTAAACACGAAGTTTACCATAACAAAAACTATCGTAAATCGTAAAATATGATCATCAAGAGATCACACAGGCAGCTTACAGTAGCTAGATTAAGATGTCGATGTGTATTTTTTTAAATTATTTAAAGTTTATGTTAATTCTTGTCATTAAATCAGATACTTTTTTGATTGTGAGCTAAGATGAACATTAAACTTATACGCTAATTTTAAGAAGTGAAAATCACCTATTCAAAAGATCTCTAAATCCACCTGAACTGAATTCTGACTTGTCATCCACATCAACCGTAAGACCGAATCGCTTTGGCAGAAAGACGATGCTCTGTATTTGGTGGGACCAGAGGAGCGTGGTCTATTATGAGCTGTTAAAACCTGGGAAAACGGTTAATACTAAACGTTACCAACAACAATTGACCTATTTCAATCGTTAGCTGCTTGAAAAAAGGTCAGAATACCGACATGACAATGGTCAACCACATACGGCAAAACCGCTTCGCGACACGTTGGAAACACTCAACTGGAAAGTTCTACCCCATGCGGCTTACTCACTAGACTTGGCTCCTTCCGATTACCACTTATTTGCATCGATGGGTCACACACTTGCTGAGCAGCGCTTTGGTTCGTACGAAAATGTGAAAAAATGGCTCAATGAATGGTTCGCAGCAAAAAGCGAAGACTTTTACTGGCATCATGGTATTCATAAATTGCCCGAAAGGTGGGAAAAATGTATAACAAGCGATGGAGCTAACTTTGAATAACATACTTTTTAGCATTCTTCCGAATTTAACATGTTTTTATAGAAAACAATCCGCATTTCATACTTGTACACCTAGTATAAGATATAATATCTAGAATCCTAGAACCATATATTACTCTTTAATTAACAATTAATTCTCATTTTTTTCCAATTTATTTACAACAATATTATTATCGTGATAATAATGTCATTGAATTAATGAAGTAAATCATGTAAAATTAGTAACAAATATTTTCACACATAAAAAGCATATATAAACTCGAAAACCTGTTAATCCTAAACCAATAATTTTCATGGTCGAAAATATTATTTATTAATAATAAAACTTAATTTTTAACCAAAAAAGTATCATCTATCAAAACTGAAACCATCATCAGACGGACAAACAAACAAATCAACATTTTTACTAATTATTTTGTTAGTAACAAAGTTTTTGCAACTCGAAAAAAAAAAATAAATAACCAAATCATATTTATTTCATGCGATAAAATTATCGTTTCTGCCTAAGTTTCCCAGCATTAACAAATATACAAGTCTTTACTATATATTTAACAACATTTCTAATTCATGGCCATTGTGTATGGTACATCTTCAAAGATTCTTCATTTTTTAATTAATTTGCACCACAAATATTCTTAATACAATATTTTCGAAAGTCATTTATTTCAAGTTCAATAGAATTCGATTGATACAAAATAATTTATTATGTTTATGAATCAGGTATGTACATGAAAAACAAAATTTTCCGGATCTTCTCAACGGATCATCATTGCAACGATCATTAATGACCTGTTATTATTCGGCTAGCATCATCATAAATAGGATGATCTTTAAAAACGTTTAGTATTAGTCATTTTGTGACATGATACAAAAAAAAAGAAGAAGAAGAAAAAAAAAGCTAATTAGTAGGTATAGTAATTGCATTTACAAGATGTAGTGTTTTTGTTTTTCTATACAAGATCATTTAATATAAAAGATTAATAATATTAAAGCAGATGATTTCAACTTTAAAGATCCTATTAAAACTTGAAAATCAAGCGGTTAAAAAAAAAAATTCTTTTCAATTTGATTAATAATAAACTTAATACGATATGATCCTCCCACCACACACGATTGATCGCCCATATAAATATGCAAAAGCTTGCAAAATAATAATTGATTTCATAATAATTATTATTATTATTATGGAAGAACTCTTGACAAGGTAACTAAAAGTAATCGTGGGAAAATAATAAGAGTTTTATTTTAATTGCTTTTATCCTGGTAAAATACAAAAGTGTGATCGCATCATAAGATGCAATATTTTTTTTTTCTTTAAATCATGATCAACTAAAACGAAAATCCAAAGAAAAAAAAATAAAAAAATATGCCGATCATCATCATCTCTTTACTCAATATGATCTTGTCCAAAAAGTGATCTTGTCAATATTTTTCTTAAAGCAATGAATTGGAATTTCTGTTTATAATAATTTTCATATTCTTATAATCCATAAATTGATCATTTCCAATATCTTCCAAAAATAGAAGATCAATTTGTATATTTAGTTTTGTTATTTTTTTAGAAATTATAATATGCAAAAATGCAAGTACTTTCACTTATGTTCATGATTGATATAATGATTGACGAAAACGTTGTAGTTTTTTTTTTTAATAAATGCCCGCTGTTTACCACAGGTGAAGAAAAGGCAACACAAATTTTCAAATGATCTTGATTAAAAAGAAATTTTTGTCTTTTTTGTAATTAAAAGGTATTGAAATTATGATGTATAGTTTTTTATTTTCTTAGATATTAAAAGCCTCTATTCATTCTTTCATTATAATATCATCATCTTGTCTACTAATAGACAATAGCTTATTAAAGATGTCTGATCATATCCATTAATAATTGGGTGTAATGTAAAAGTTTTAATAAAGAAAGAAAGCATGAAAAACTAATACAAAAGATAAGTTTACATAAAGAATGAAATTACTGTATGTTATTTCGGAAATAATAATAACCGAGATCTTGGTAAGTGTTAAACAATGATCACCGATTACTGACATTCTATTTACACTATAAAAAAGACAACTTATATGAGCATACATTGAGATTTTGACAAGCAAGATCATTATGTAATTCCATCATCTACCGAAATTCCATTCTTTTAGTGAATTTATAGATTGAATTTTGGTAATTGGTTATAGTTTGAAATTCGAAATTTGATTGAGTTTAATAGACAGAAGAAAGAATCAGGAGTGGAATCGTGTAGTTCGATTTGATCCAAATCGTATCAAAAAAGTATAGCAATCGGATGGCAGTTTCGATTCGATTTAGACTCAATCGAATTACACGATTCCACTGTAGATTAAAAATATCAAAAAAGAATTTGAAAAATGAATGATTTTTTAGGATGCTTAATTGAATTGGGAGCGCAACTCATGTTCGAAAATTGATTGAATTTAACGTTTATTATATATTTAATAAAAAAAACGGAGCCCTAGTTCTTATACATGCCTTCAATTGCTCACTGGAGCCTGAGTTGCAAAAAGAACCAATTTGATTTGCTTCGTTTTGATCAAATTTCATTCATATTTCCAAGAAAATAAATACAAACTCCTAAATTCGAACTGATTTTTAAAGAGTTCAAAATAAATACAATCGTGTACTTAACATACTTATATGGACAAAAAGTAATGAGACTGTATTTTTAAAAATACGCGCGCAATGAATATCAATGTGTATATTTATTTGATAGATTAGTATGACTTCTACTGAACTGACTTCTACTCAAAACGATGTCCACGAAGTGGTAACTTCAATCGAGGAAAAAGAAAGAAATCACACGGAGCCATATTTGGCGAATACGGTGCTTGTGGAACGACATTCATTGATTTTTTATGAAAAACTGACGAAAAACTGACGTTGTTTTTCAAACAAATTCAATGATTTTGGAACAAGACAACAAGACACACGAAAGAAGCCCAAATCGTCCTTTAAAATTGTTTGTATTGATCCTTTTGATATACCAACAATATCTACAAGCTCTCTTTGAGCTGTCCATAGTAATATTTTACTGTTAGGTGAAAAAGCATTCGATTATAGTACAATAATCGACTACAATAATAATCTTGAAATTTGTACCTTCCACATCAAAAATATACTAGCCTAGAAATTAATGGCATTTACTAGCAAATAGTAAGGAAAATTACTTTCATAATTTGTTCAAATTTCCTAAAAATGGAACTAAGAATTAACAATCTAATAAATTTTAAGGAATTACTTTTTTTTTAACTTTCTTAATTAATTTTCACACAATTTTTGGAATGTTCTCCAACGTTTTTTTTTTTTTTTTGAATGGTTGTCATGCAATTTAAATGTGCAATGTGCATCATAAATTTTAAAAAGGCACAGATTGATTTTTATCAGACATTAAAATAAAATAAAATATTTCCAGTGATTTTTTCACTTTCTTATACTAAAGTCCATCACAACAAAACTAAAAAAAAACTGATTGGAAATTCCGGTTTTAATCGAAATACTTGTAAATACATGATTTAAATTCCACAGATAGATTTATGCCAGAGGTTTTAATTGGCACAATAAGTCGGGGTCATGTGAACCAATCTTGGAATTTAACGGTGTCTAATTATTTAAAAGAAGAAGATCTAATAAATTTTCAAGCGGAAATGATAGTATGTGATTTTAGACTTTTTTAAAACAAAATATAAAACTAAAATTTTTTCGTACAGAATTATAAGAAAATTAAATTTAAAATATTATGAATAAGAAAATTGTCTTTTATGGTCGTCTTCATTTAACTACTATATCTTTTTGGCGAAAGGGTATGGACCGAGCCTACTTAAATATTAATAATAATCATAACAATAAAAAAAAAAAAAGAAAGAAATTATTTTATTTTATAATTGTATTTATATGAAATTTTTCACCCAAAAATGAAAAATAAAGGTCTTGGCATTGACACTTTTTTCAATTATGTAGTAATGTTTTTTTTTTGTAAACATTAAAATTTCATAATACCAACCTTCCTTGATAAAAAAAATTTATTTTTATCTTTTCTGTTGACATAAAAATGTATATTTTTATACATTTCTTTCTTTTTTCGAGGAAGTTCTTTACTAAACTATTTTGTTTAAACTTATCTAACAGTTCCATAATACATTCGTGTTTGAAGGAACATCTTTCAGAAGTTTCAAATAATATCGAACAAAAAGAATGAAGGAAATACGTTACTCAAATTCATTATTATAGAACCAAAAATAACCTATTTCAAACTATTTACTTATTCTATCTAGAATTATTATTTTAATATTTAAATTATATAACCAAAAAGGTAAACATAAATTCTGACACTAATATCCTAAATCTTACATAATTTTCAAAATACTATAATGGAATCCTATAAAATGACAGTTTTAGTAATTTTCAAAAGCGATGACTTAAAAAAAAATAGGTTATTAGTTAGATTATCGCACTTTCTCTGTCACTGTCCAGCTTTTCAAAACCGCGGATTCAAAACTTTCGGCAACCAGTTTGTCGAACGAACCAAATGCCATCAATGGGATCTACGCCAGTTAGATATCCAGCTTCATTGTAGGTTCTAGGAAGCTTGCCAATCTCACAATCTATGAACTCAATCCACAGTGTACACAATTGACCCAATTTGTGGTCCAAGTACCGACAGTGCTAATAGGCATTACTCCCAACATCAAAAGCAGTATCTGTATAGATTATCGCCTGAACAATATATGAAATTGCCAACTCAAGTATCAAATATGTATAAAAATACCACAGGACTATGTAATAAAAATGTAGAACAATGTTTCTCCAAAGTTTTATATATTCTGGATAAACATACAAAAGAAAATATTTCTAACTTGCTAACACAATCAAAGATATAAATGAGTAAAGATATATAAATTTCAAAAAAAAAAAAATTTATTTAACATAAGTAAATTACATTAGATCTCTATGGCAAGACCTTTTAAAAGCCTTATCCTCTTACCATAAGATGTAATATAATTTACTTATCCTAAATATGCTTTTTTTCCACATCTTTGGTACTATCAAAATACAGAAAAAATGTTTGAAAAAAAAACTGGACAACTCCAAAACAACCTTAACCTTAGTTCTTCCTATTATAATTTCAAAAGCGAAAATTTCGCTCACCTGATTTAATAGGATAAACTCTATTTACCATATTCTAATGGAATTTTATTCAGTTTTTACCCAACACGATGGTTTTAACTGCCATAATTACTTTCAAATTGTTAACCATCCAGTTTGAATTTAAAAGCTCAAAAAGATTCTTTTAAAACGCATCCTTTATAGGCCGAATCATATTAAAGGTCAAATTATTATTAATATTTTGTAATTAATACCAATAATTAAAATACAACATAAAACAAGTTCTCATTGAATGGTTTTTCTTTCTTTTTTTTTCTAAAACATTCAAATCTGTTTAACCGGCCTCCATTGGCATGCGGTCTAAAGCGTAGAAGGCGCAAATCTCACTGAGATAGTTTTGAAAACAATTACTGCAATTTGTAATTTTCATTTTAATAACATCAGATGTTAAGAAATTTTTTGTGTAATTCGATCAGGACTAAATCGTATGGAAAAAGCATTCCCATTCTTCAGATTTTTCGATATGATTTGATACAAATCTTGCTACACGATTCCACTCCAGGTGTAGTATGTTATATTTTCTTACATTCGTAACAAGAACTGTTTTTAATGGACATTAATTTAAATTTGAAAATTTTTTCGGTGCATCTGCAACTTCAAAAGTCACCGCACGCCACTGCCGGTCTCCTTGTCTCTTATCTTAATTATTTGAACTAGCAAAATCATTTCTAAATGATTAATGGAGTTTAGTAAATCTTATAAAATATTACCTTGAAATTTTTGTTAAGGCCCCAATGTTAAGATTTTCATATAACTACGAGTATATGAACATTTCTTTTCAAACGAGAGATCTGAGATCTTAAAAAGTGATCTTTTCATGATCACCAAACGTAATGCATTTCTTCATGGCTTATTTTGTTATTACTAATGATAAATTAATAAATAAGAATTGTTGTATAAAAATAGTTTAAAATTGTGTTTTTTTTTCTTCAAAAAATAGCTTCTTCACTTGATTTTCTTTTTCAAATTAATAAGTTTTGTAAAAGAAATACTCTCACGACATTTAATTTTTTTGGGATCATTTTTTGGGGCCATGGAAGTGGATTCTATTGTGTGAATCTTTTTTTTTGTGAAGATATTAATGAGATCATATAACAATTCTTAGCCTTAGATGAAACGATCAGTGTGTTTACGTAAAGTGTGCAGTGATCGAATATAAAATTGTGATCAAATTGTATATTTTGGATTATGAAAATTTTAATACGATTAACGAGTAATAAAATAGCTAAAGATTTGACCTAAATTTATTCATAAAGTTTCATTAATAGAATAAAATATCTGGAATGACAAACAACCCAACTTTCTTAGACAATATCTAATTAATACCTAATTTTCTAGCAAATTTTTTTTAAATTAATATAATGTAGTTGTCGGGTTAGAATCCCCCACAATTGTGGGGAATTGGAAAAATGTATCTTTTTTTCAGCCAAAATCTAATCTAGTTCAGTTAAGCCTATCTTGGAACTAAAATTAAAGAAAATTGAGTAAATCGATCTCGAGTTATCGTGTTTACAAACAAAAGTGACCGCAAACACAAACATCTTGGGAAAATAGTCAGTTTTAATGCATTTCCATTGAAAACTGGAGTCGAATGTTTTAACGATTACAATAATCTCGTATACTTAAGACTTAGGCTTTCTTATAAAAATTATTTCTGTTTAATTTTCTCATATATAGAAATTAATTTAATTGTTCGTTATTAACTTTTTTGATTGAAATACTAGAAAAGAAAATATGAGTAAATATTTGTTAAATTAGTTCTATTTCAGTTCTAGTTAAATCAATGTCTATCGAATTATTGTACTATGCACACCTCCGATAATAATCATAGAGAATACAATAACTAATTCGAAATATAAGTACACCCAGACCCCGCTTTACGGCCTAGATACGTTCCGGAAAAGTTGGCCGTAAAGCGAAAAACCGTATAACGAATCAATTATTTTTTGTACTAGCGCTGAGAAACTGAAACTAAACAGAAGGTCGCTAACAGCACGTACAGCAGTTTTTTTGGCCGTATAACGAAAAAGTGCCATAATTAAAAGAGGCCATTATAGAGCGGACGCATAGCGAGGTATGGATGTAATTATAAATTACCCAAAGCTAGCTAATAAACAATTACACCAATCAAAGTGAAGTAGTAAAAAAAAGCAGAAAACAAAATTCATCTTACAATAAGTGCAAACGAGTACGAACAGTTTTCGAAGGCTAAATGTATCAGGAAGAGGGAGAATGAAATTTTTTTTAAAAACTTCTCATCATTTTGCATGACGTCACAAGCTTTTAAAACTCTTATTTTTTCTAGTATTTTTGTATTAGAATATATAAATTTCAGTATACATTTGTTTATTTATAATTTGAAATTGTAAAATTAAATCATACCATATTTCTCTGTCATCCATACTAAGAATACTTGAGATCGAATGAGAAATTCCGGGTTTTTTTTTTGCTTTACCAGATTGACTTGGAATTGATTTCAAATCAGCTTCAAATTGGCAGGCGCTTGCAAAAAATTTCTATTTTATAGGTTAGGTTATAGGTTTCGGTTTTGTTCTCACTTCAATTTAAATTTTCCAGTTGATCTGAAGTCGATTTGGGTTTACATGCAAATTTCAATTCGATCAGAAAAATGTTTGTGATCGGATCGACTCAATTTGAAATCAAGTCGATTCAGGTTTATATGGCCGAGTTTTTAATTGAAGTCGATCTAAAGTAGATCATGTAAACACAGTATATGTTAGTAGTGGGTAGACAATTGTTAGAAAATTTAGCTTCCTTACATTTCCTAGTACATTTCCAATCAAAATCAGAAAAAATGTTGATACTGCATGGATAGAAAGTTGGAATACTTTATAATTACTAATACTTCGCCTAATTATAAGATAAATATAAGAAAGTGAAAAAAATTTGATATTCAAATATGCAATTTTAATATAATTTTTCTACTAATTTTAAATTAATAAAATTAATACATTTATCGAATACATTATTAAAATTCATTTATGGAAGTTTTTTTTTTCTTTCTCTAAAATATTTAAAATAAAATAACATAAAAGATCTCAAGCTCTAGAAAAAAATGTGAAAACATATAAATCATTTTTTTTTTTGCTCAGATTCGATAACATTTAATCTGTTGTCTAGTTTTTGTGGCGATAATTATGTTAAATAATAATCTACTACCATAAAAAACAAACTCGAAGAAAACATGTCATCTTTAATTTAATTAAATCATTTCTTTTTCTTCGAATAAAAGGCGACAAAATACGATTTTACAGAATGCAACGATTTTGCATAAATTCATAAAAAAAAAAATCGCGATGAACCAAAAAAATGATGTTATCAAGATTATTAAAATTAATAATTATGTAATAATTGAAAAAAAAAAAAAATTAAAAAAAAAAAACAACAACTGTATTGCCGAAACCCGGGATTGAACCGGGGACATTTAGATCTTCAGTCTAACGCTCTCCCAACTGAGCTATTTCGGCCGATATGGAAAATGCTTCAAACTGAATTTATATATCAAAAGGTCATGTTGGAAAAATGGCCATGGCTAGGGCCTTTGGTAAATATTTAAAATACGAAATAATTTCATTTAATTAAAAATAATTAACACGACATTTTGATTACAAACAATTACAAGATAAAAAGAACTTTTTGTATAGAAAGTTTTTAAATTCTCTGTAATAAAAGTGCAATCATTTAATTCAATCGAAGCGCCTTGCGGATTTTTTCCGAACTAACTTTCTATACAAAACAAAATTTAATGAAAATGTATTCAATTTTACTTAAAGATGGCTAAAAGTATTAAAATAATGCATTGTCATCGTGTGTTCTGAGCTATTCTAAAAGTTTCAAATGTCTAGCTAGTCGAGAAGTTAGTTAAAAATCGATTTCAAGATTTGTACTGGACCAACAAACAGACAAGAAAGCGAATTAATAAACATATAGTAACTGAAAATCGGCCTATAGCCGAAAGTACATCAAAAAAACTATATGAGAGTTATTTTCTAATAGGATTATTTCTTTCTCCACTATCCTTGGACCGATTTTATTGAAATTTAACATGGTTTCGTCTATTTGTGTAGTTAACCTATGTAATTAATTTAAATAAAATTGGTTCAGAAATTTTCCAATTAAATCCGAAAAATCATAAACAAAAAGAAGATAAAACTTTCTGGTCACTCTGGTTTTTCCTTTATAACTTTGTTCCCCCTGGATAGATTTTGCTGAAATGCAATATCAAACCAAGCTAATAAGGAATAAGAACCTCACATTATAAATTTCATTGAAATTGGATAACGAGTTTTTGAGTTGTCTTGTAAACGGACGGACGGACGGGCGGATGCATAAATTGACAAAAGTTTTGATTCCCGACACAACCATACCCTTAAGTCCTTTCTACAAATGGAGTGACAAAACTAATATACCCTCTAGTAGTACTATATATCCTAGGATATAAAAAGGGAAAATCTTCATGGCCAGCAGTATCTTTTTTTCTACACCTATTTCTTTTGCCACCATCATTGAATTGATTTTATCGAAATTTAACATAATATTTGTATATTTATTTAAACAATGTATGTAAAATTATTTTAAAGGAAATTGTAGCATAAATTTTCGAATTGCATACGAAATACAAAAACAAAAAAAACGACAAGACTTTGTAGTCTTCCTCTTGTCCAACTTTGCTAAAATGCAGTACCAAATCAAGTTAAGGAATAACAAACTCACTTTGTAAATTTCATTGAAATTGGATAACAAGTTTTTGAGATACCTTGTAGATAAACGAATATAACTCTTAATTCTCTACACATCTATTGCCTTGAGATATGTTTTCTGACATTTGTTTCCTAAGCATTGCAGATGTAATGACAAAACTAATCCTACCCTCTGGTAGTATATACCATAAAGGATAATGACGTTCCAACAAAAAGAAAAAAATACCTCGAAGTGAAGACACATCCACTCTTTATCACCCAGTAGCAGCATTCAAATTTTAACATATTCTTTTCTATTAATTGAAGATATTTCTTTAATTATTTATTTAGTCCTTATTTCTATAGTATAGTAATGCATAGTAATGATGTATAGTAACGCAATTACATAATAAAACAACGTAACGAAAAAAAGAACAACATTCTATGGTTATATAAAGAAACGTTCAACGTACTCTCTGCTACTTTTCCATCTTATAAAAATGATAAAACGCGAATATAGTATGTCTAAAAAAAAAAGAACCACAACGAATTGTCCAATATATTACTGATATTCAAGAGGCATATTTATTTGAGAGCAATTTTCATACAATATATGTAATTCACCTTGTTTTCCTCCGTTCTACATAATTTTCTACTGGAAAATTCTTCCTTCATATATATATACAAGTATATATAATATCTCACATCAAAGTCGTTTTTAACTCAATATATTCATATCCTTTGGAAATAATTTCTATTCCAATTCTATCAGCCATCATTCATACACAATGTATAGAGGATAAGTACATATGAAGGATATATGATAAGAGTTTTCCTCTTTTATATCATAGTCCTTTTATTATGGTTGCCATAGTAGATACCCAAAAGATTGGAATTTCATGTATTCTTCTTTTGTCAGTCATAAAGAAAGCATAACCAGATATATTTCAAGCACAGAGAAAAAAAATATATGAATGTTTTTTCGCAATGTTTTACAAAGAAATTATAGTTTTTCCGTGAATATATAATAAAACATAAAATAAAAGAGGATTTTCTCTTTGGAATCATACTTTTTATAAAATTAAGAAAAAAAGGATTCTCGTCTTATAGTAAAACGGACACATATCGAAAAAAATGTGCACTATTTCTATGAGTACAGGTAATTCTTGGATTACACAACAAATCTTAAATCTGAAATAACCGCGTACATCGAATAATAACGAAACACAGACTATACACATTCTTTTTAAGTCCTTATTTATTTCTTTTTCTTTACTATGGGAATAGAGATAGAAGAATACCATTTTTAGTGATGGTGTGTTCTCTATGTTATGGAGATAGATATGGGTGGCGCGGGCATTGAAACCATTTTCAAATGTGGTTTATTTCCTACGCGATGATAACGGGATTTCAAAAAAAAACGAACAACAATAAAATCACTTCTTTTCCAATATATAAGAAAAGAAGAAAATACTCTAAGATATTTGTTTCAAATAGCTTTAAATGTGTAATATATGTTCAAGACAACGAGGACTAAGGACGAAAATCATCTCTCTATAGTATTTTACTTATATATACACCTTATTTTTATCATTTCACAATGAAGAATGAATGTATATATTTCTGTTTTTAGATTTGTATCGTATATTAGAAAATGGTCCACCAAAAAATATACCCTTTCATATATCTAAGGACATAGATCTTTTTCCGAAGAGTAAGACGACGACGAAGAATAACGTTTCAAGTTGAATTTTATTATTGGTATGGAAAAGTAAAATATCTATCACATAGAAAAAAATACTCGGGTAACCTATCAAAAATCGCGGAATGCGAATCGTTTTTTTCTGTTTTGTTAATATAAAATTGTACATATTTTTACAAAGTGGATATTGCAATTTTGTCCTTTGAACATGGCCTTTTATCCGTTTTTGTTCCTTCTCTCCTCTACCCTCTACTACACCTGTATTATAATATATAAACAGTTTGCTTTTTATCATCATAAATGTATTGTTTTATCCTTTTTAAGAATTTTTAGGTTTTTCGTTTTGTTTTCCATATTGTGTGTCTTTTTCTGTATGAAAATGAAAGACATGTGTCCTCTTTTGCATAACGAGCATCTACTTCTTTTTTATGAGAAATAACAGACCGAACGTGTACTGATTTCAAATAGTTGCATTTTACTTCAATTTTATATGTGATTTAAGAAACAGAAAAAAGGATGGTAGAGATGATATGATTGACGACATTCGACATAATAAAATTGTATTCTCTTAAAATCATGGTCCATTTATATTTTTTTCTCAGAAAATATTGAGTGAAATGGAAATAATGGATCTTTTGTATAGAATTTATGTTGAAGGCAAATTTTTTAAAAGATTAATCATAAATTCTCTTAAAATTTCGTTTAATTTCTAGTGGAAAAGACGTATCAATTGAAATGTCTCAAAAAAAAAAAAAAAAGATATGACTAACATCCTGATTGAGATTTGAAAAATTTGAACTAGAGAAGAGGCGGCAGAAAAAACCAAACACTGGGAAATACAACCAGGACTAAGGCAGGCCTCGGGGAATACAACCCCCAAGAGATTCAAAGCGTTCATAAGCACAAACAAGAATAATATAAGAGTACTGACAGGAATATTAACAGGACACTGCAGACTCAAAGCACATCTTAAAAAGATAGGAATTGAGCATATTCTCTCCGATTGTGAAGCACTGCTCCGCAGGAGAAGAAAATATCTAGGGGCTTACTGCTTCTCCCCAAGTGAGATACAATCTCTTGACCCACTCCGGATACTAAAATTCCAAAGAGAAATAGGCCTGCAGGAGGTGCTGTAGAATACGGAATTAACCTAACTACTGCGCTAAAGAAGAGGTAGTACAATAGATCTTAAAGGTTGCAGTACTAGAACACGTTAAAGCTTAATCTTAATCTTAACGTCCTGATTTCGTAAAAAGAACTAACTAAATACTTGTATTATAAAACAATTTCAATCTAGAAAAACAAGCCTAATAACCAATAACTTATATTTTCTGAAACAAATAATGGGAAAACGAATCAGATATCAGCGTAACACTGCTATAATGAAGAAGATCAAGGATTTGAATTCTACCATAATGAAAGAGGAAGAGAAAATTCTTTATTTCAACTATATTATAAAATAATCTTTTCCAATTCTATCCTAAATATCTTTACAGAAAAGAACATTACCATATTTAAATACGAAATTCTATTGGTAAAACTTGATAAAACTATCCTTCGTTATCCTTTTTAAACAGACAAAATACACAAGACAAGCCTGGACATAAGGTGAATAATACTTTCTTTGATATTTTCTTGAAAGTTTATATCTGTTTACTTTTATAAGAAAATGGCAAGTCTTTATCAAGAGTGCCTTCTGTGAGCAAGCAAAAAGGACAAATTATACCAACAAGAACAAATATTTGTGGAATTTATTAAGACAAAAGTGTGTTTTTAAACCCTCCCCAAAAACTTTGAAAGGTTCATTTTTGTGTTTTAACCTTTTTTCGGACTTAAAAAGATATATTTTTACTAAAAAAATGTTTTCACCCCAGCCAGAAGATGCAAATAATAAACAGGAGACGACCATTTTCGATCCTATACCTTAACTATTTTATTTAGTCATTTTGTTATGAAATATATATATTAATTTTGTCCAACCTCGCCCCCACAGGTTTTTAATATAAGAAAATTTAGCTTTTTTAAATCATATCTTTTTTTTTATATAACATTGACTTACCATTTGAGCCATCTTCTTGAAATATATAACATTTTAAGTGGAATTTTCTAATTCTTGAAATTTTCAATTTTTAAGTTTTTCTTATGATCAGCGCCATGCTGTGCATCTTTGCATCTTTGTTTTTTTCTTTCAATTCGTGGTATTTTTTAGCTTGTGGAGAAGTTTCTCTAATGCATTTAATATTTGGGGACCTAGTGCTATTTGCACTTATTGCACTTGCGATGTTACGGTGCTGCTTATGATTCTTGACAATTGTTTTTTTTTATTCATTTTTCTTGTATTAAAAAACAAAACCTTAAATTTAAATAAAAACAAACATTGATACATTTCGAAATACGTATTTTTCTTTAATACTTACTACCAAAAAGTAACAAAACAATATCATTCCGACAAAAAAACAATGAATCCCATTACAAATCCTTGTAGATTTTGTGGTAAGTTCAAAATTTACAAGATTTAAACAATAGCATCGCGCCCAATGAAGAAAATACAACACCCACCGAAAAAACAATAGTTTATTCAATATCAGAAAAAGTCCGAAAGAAAAATAAATGCGCACACAAAAAGAAAAAACGTTTCATTTTTCTTTACCCATAATAAACCACACACAAGTAAGGAAAGAAAATCTCTTGGGAAATTTTCTTGTTTTCCATATACTTTCTTTTTTTTTGTCTTTGCTTTTCGAAACACCGGACTTTAAAAATCATTTTATGGAATACATTATAGAGTAAAGAGAAAATTGTAACTGAAAATAAAAGAAAAGAAAAGAAAAAAAATTCCAAATATTATAACTAAAAAGTTTTTTTTTTTTTTTTTGTAGGAGCACACACACCTGAGACTCCAAAAGAAAGCCTAAAGCTTTCTTTTTCACGTTTTTCAGTTCATTTTCTATTCTTCCGAAATTCCATTTATTTCATTTCTGGTCATTATTTATTTGTCTCCAAAGGCGAATGATGATCACAACAACACAGAGTGAGTTATATATCCACCCATCACACACAGCCTAAGCTATTTCTCAGAGGAGTTTTCCCGGATGGAAACAACAAACCCTTACCGGGCAAATTCCCAAGAATAAAAGGATAATACAGACTCTCGAGAGTCTGACGAAAGAAACACAAAAATATATTAAAAGAAATTAACTTTTCAATAAAAACTTACTTGTTTCTTTGTTTTTTTTTTGTTTTTTTTCTTTTGGCTACAAATTGGTTCTACATTAAAATGGAGAATTGAACTTAAAAAATTTTCCATTCCAAAAGAAAATTAAAAAAAAAAGAAGATTTATTTGAAAAAAGCAAAAAAAATAATGCTAAAAAAGTTTTAAAAGAATATTTTTAAAAAAAACTAATTTTTAGTAATTTTTAAAAAGCTTTAAATTTGGATAGTTTTTCTTAAAATCTACAACAAAAAAAAAAAAAAAAGATTATTAAGAATAATTAAAAAAAAAATTTAAAGTTTAAAAAAATATAATTTTAATAATCCACCAATTTTCGTGATAATTTTGGAGGTGTATCATTTCGATTATCTTTCGAACGATTATCATGATTTTTATCACGATCCGTACGACTAGTAATCTTATCTTGATCACGATATCTAGATTTTGTATCTTTTTCATCCTTATATCGATCACGTTGACGATCATTTCCATTACCACTAGTTGTTCGATCTCGACTTATATCACGACGTCCTCGACTTGTATCACGACGTCCTCGACTCGTATCACGTCGTCCTCGACTTGTATCACGACGTCGTTCTCGACTTGTATCACGTCGTCGTCCTCGACTTGTATCATCATCACGTCCTCGACTATTATTTCGATGACGATCTCGATCTTTCGTAATATTTGAAGATCGTTGGATATGATGTGATGATCGTGATCGTGATCGTGAACGTTTACTTGTACGATGTTTACTATTTGAACGTTGTCGACTTTTACTATGACGACGTGAACGACTTCGAACAATACGACGATCACGATCTTTTGATCTAGATTTTGAATGTGGTGATCGAGATTTTTCATGATTTAATTTATTATCAGCCATTTTCGTATCATCTTCTTCACTATCTGAAGTTTTTGATGATTTACTTGGACTACTTGTTGGTGTACCATATTTATGTCGTAATTCACGTTGTCTAATAATTAGGAAAGAAAAAAAACTTTATTTTTGAAATTTTTCTTAATAAGGTTCATTTACCTTCTTCGTAATTTTAATGCTAATTCACGCATTTCATCTTCACGTTCCTGTTGTTGTTGAATTTGACGTTCGGTTCTTTCAATTTCAGCTTTTTTATCAGCTTTATCTAAAAATAGATGTTTTTATTGAAACGATTTTCCCGCACAATACCAACGAAAAAATATTTACATTGTTTGTTTATTAACATTTGCATTTTCCGTTTGAGACGTTCTCGTAAATTTGTCTTTCCAACATGTGAACCTGATACCTGTAAATATAACTTGAAAAGATTAAAATTGGTTCCGTTTTTAGAATGAAATTTGTAGTGAGCCTCTCTCTCTTGTTCTTTTGATTTTGAAATTCTTTTTTTAAAGGCAAGCAAAAAAAATTGAAATTACTTTTTATTTATAAATATGTTCTCAAAGAAGTCAAGAAAAATCCAAACATGACTTTTCTTATGAAATTTTCAAACAAAAACCGTACGAAAATTATCCACGAATGATTATTGTTTAATTATGATTTATATGAAAGACTCTTATAGCCTGCGTATACCTAAAGAACACAAATTTCCGATGAAACATCACTATACCGAGGCATACTAGTATGGACAAAAAGTAATGAGACTGTATTTTTAAAAATACGCGTACAATGAATATCAATCAATGTGTATATTTATTTGATAGCTTGCTATGACTGTTGTGAACAGCTAATAGAAATCTCATCTCCACGAAGTGGTAATTTAAATCGAGGAAAAAAAAACAATCGCACGGAGCCATATCTTGCGAATAAGGTGCTTGCGGAACGATATTCACTTGATTTTTGATGAAAAACTAACGTTGTTTTTCAAACAAATTCAATGATTTTGGGACAAGACTACAAGACACACCAGACAAGCCCAAATCGTCCTTTAAAATTGTTTGTATTGATCCTTTTGATATACCAACAATGTTTACAAGTGCTCTTTGAGTTAATCGACGATTGAAAAGTATAAGCTCCTTAATTTTGTTGATGTTTTGAGGTTGGTGGCCGTCCTGAACGAGGTTCGTCTTCGACTTCTTCATGACCCTCACCAAATTATTGGTACCACTGAAAAACTGAAAAATTTTTCACAATTACAAAAGTCGCTGAAATTTTGAAACTAACAAAGCAAACATCATAAGATTTCTATTAGCTGTTCACAACAATCATACCAATCTATCAAATAAATATACACATTTATATTCAATGCACGCGTATTTTTAAAAATACGGTTTCAATACTTTTTGTCCATAGTAGTAAGATCTGAAAAAATCTTCTTTGAGAACCAAATATAACAACAAATAGTAGTAACATGTAATATGTAATCTGTCTATTAAGAGGCTCACGTAATAAGCTGCATAAATTCCATATAAATTGACTTTTAATTAAACCATTAAACATTAACAAAAACACTAATAAAAATGTGGATAGTAACACAAGAAAACACATTTTTGACGAATCGAAACACAGAAGAAAAGTATGTGCGTTGATTCAAGAAACAATATCTTGAGAAAATATGTAGGGGGTTTTTTTTTTGAATGTGGAATCTTTGAATTATTCTTACTGACTTTGGTCTCAGAGTAGGAGGAGAGACATGAGGCTGATACGTTCGATGCAGTTTTACCCAACTGATTAGTGCCAAAAGCATTTGCCGTTGACAAATTTGCATTTGATGTTGTTGGACATGGATTTGATCGATCCGAACTAAAAAAAAAAATAAACAATAATTCCAGAAAAAACCCTAATTTTACAAAATATTCTCATACTTTGAAGTATCCATTGGTTCATCTTCTACATTATCTAAATTCTCTTCTTCTGAGGAACTAGCATCATCACGTTTACGTCCATAATATCGTTTAATTGGAACATCTGGTGGTTGTTGAACTGTTGGAATTGATGAGATCAATTCAACACTTAATACTTGAGGTGTTGTTGTTGGTGGTGGCGGCGGTACTGTCACAAGTTGATTATTTAAATCTAATATCGATGATGGTGGTTTAGTGATTGTATTTCTCAACGATTGCACAGAAGAAACCGATTTCGAACGTGATTTTGATTTTGATTTTGATTTTGATGGTGTTTTTGAACGTGTCCGTAATGATTTGGATTTTTCACTTCGCCGACGATTTAAAGAAGATGATGAAGAATTTGAAGATGACGACGACGATGATGATGATGATGTTGATGAATGTCGACGATATTTTGAACGAGATTTTCTTGAACGTGAAAGTGTTCGAGATCGTGAACGACCTAATCTTCGTCGATCACGATGTGATCTGGAACGCGAACGATTACGATTGCGATTACGATTTCGTGAATATGAACTTGAACTGGATCGACGACCACGAATTCTTCTTCCGCGGTAACCACATCTACTCCGACTACGACTTCGCCTTCGTCTATAACGTGAACGGCTACGACTTCTAGTTCGTGATGAACTTCTACCACGTAAATATTGCATTGGTTTACGTGGTGATTCTAAATTCCTTTTATTCATTTGATTCATATGTTTTAATTTTTCTAGATTTTCTTTAACTTTTTCAGCATACGTCATTGTATTACTACCAGCAGATTGGTGTCCAAATGAATTTCCTGAGCCAAACGGTTTTTGTGATTTATTTAAATTAATTGAAATCTTAGAATGAGGCTGAAGTTCATCTTCACCTCCGAATGATGTTATATATGTAATTTTTCCTGAATTTTCAGGTGATGGTGAACGTGATTCACTTTCGTTGTCATTTACATTAGTAGCGGCACTTGGTTCTTCTTTTGCAGCATAACTTGGTGGACTTAATGGTCGACCAGCAAACCGTCTTTCTCGTTGTGCACGTCTTTCACGACGACTTTTACGTCCACTTAACATAATTTTTTCTTGTTCTTCTTCACGTGCCATACGTAAAGCATCCGCTTCATCAGCATCTTTTGTTAGAAATGAATAAAAATCATTACTTTTCATACCATAATTTCGTCCGCATCCATTCAATTCATGAGCTTGTGTTGTATCAAGTTTACTAATTTCAATTGATACATCCATATCAACATCAGAATCAGTTTCAAGTTCTGGTTCAATTGTAGGCGGTGGAATTGGATTTGGTGCAGATAAAATATGACTAAATGGTGTTATTGAATCAGAATCATCATATGTATAACCAATTGCAGCACCACCACTTGATGGTTTCTTTTTATTTATTACACGTTCTGGTTCAATTGATGCATTCACACCAAATTGTTCTTCCAAATGTAATTGATGTAGAAATTTATCTTCAGTTATTCCTATTTATTGGAAATGTTTTCAAATAAAAAAAAAATGAAAAATGTATTTTCTCTAATAAATTCAAACCTAAAAAATCATTTTGTGCTAAAATTCGATATCTTTCATAATTGCATTGACGTTCTTCAGCACTTATATCTTCTAGATCTTGAGTTTTTGATATCAATGGAATATGATCTAAATGAGCGCGTACATCAAAACGATCAATCAAATTATCCTGTTGTCCTTGCCAAGGGACACTGTAATATACATTTCTTTATTATTCATGTTTTTATGTGTATTTTATAAAATATAATATTTCAAATCAAAATATCACTTGCATAATAGCGGCACCATCACCGGCCGCCGCAACAGCTGGATCTAAATGAATTTTACATTTTCTTCCATGAATTTGCATAAATTGTGTAGGATCAGCTTTCTGTAAAATAAATAATTAATATTTACAAAAAAAAAAAAAAAAAACTATATAAGAAAAAATAAAAGGCGTAATTTTTTTTCATGTCGAATTAAACAACATAACCTCAAAATAAAAGAAAAAAAGTTTTTCCTTATTTCTTCTAATTTATATTCCAATTTGAATCCAAATTAATATAACAAAATTATTTCTTACAATTTTTTCATAAAAATCTTGTCGGCGCTCTGCCCTTTTACGATAATCAACAAGCATCCCACGAATTTTTCGTTCTTGTTTTCTTGCTTCATGCCACATTTTTTGTGCAAATTTATTTCGAATAAAAATTAATTATAATGTAATTATTTACAATCTAATTAGAATATTAATTATTATATACAATTAAAAAAATCTTTAGTTCATTATTTTTATTATTTTTTTTATTAATAAGAAACAAAAAATTCTATTCTTGTCACACAACTCCCATACTTTTTTCAAGAGTAAACATAAAAAAAAAAGCTAAACTTCAGATTTTTCTATTAGCCGCTGTAAGCGCTGTAATTACAAATAAAGATACATTTTATTAGAAACATTTATAAGGAGAAAAATGCTGCTAGATACAAAATTTTTCTATATATCTTTTATGATTTCTTTTTTTTTTTGTATTTTTATTATGAATTAATAAAACTAGAATATATTCCATATATATTATTTTACTGGTCTTCACCGGGCGGTAATGGTTGACCGGTTGTTGTCGATAACAAAACATCAATAATAGCAGGATCTTCACGTTCCTTTTTGATATTATCCAATAGCATATAACCGCCAGTCTCATCCTGAAATTTAAGAATATAAAAAAAAAAATTAATCAAAAACTTATTTATAAATAAATAACTTTTGGAGAAAATTTAAATACAAGATTTTTAAAAGGACCCTAAACTCTATTCCGACACATATTAGCCCCATCCGTAAATAGTCTTCCAAAAGATAAAAATCGCCTCAAAAGTGAATCTTTTTCTGGATTATATCTACTACACAGACCTGACTTAATGTGAAGATAGACGAACAGAGACTTTGGTTTCTGGAAACCAACGGAAAATTCACAAGAATCCGCCGTGTATACAAATCGGAGACTCAACAAAAAACTCTTCAGAGTGCACGACGTCTCCAGAGTCAGATCTTCAGTTTTAGGTCATATCCGAAGACTAAAATCAAAGTGTTCCCCATAAGAAAACCTAAAAGAAAATCACGAAAATAATATTTTTCTGATTTTCTGAAAATGCTACATTATTAAAATGTATTACTTAATCTTTCAATCATAAAGAACATCGTCTAAAAACAGTAAAGAACCATTCTATTGTTTTTATAAATCTTAGATATACTACAGTGGAATTCTGTAAAACCGAGTCTGAACCAAACCAGCGAGCGAAACCAATCATTTCCAAGAAACCATTCATGTTGTCCCCATGTCACCATGGATCTCATCATAATTGGTCGCGTTCAGTAAGACGTGCACACGGATAACATCTTTTCTTCTTGCTCTCGTTCGATTGGTTAAGCACGAGAATGATTTTAAAAGTGACGGTTTCAAAATAAAGACTATTATTTGGACAATCGCTTAAACATTATTGAAAAGTAACAGTTCAATTATTTCCATCACAAATTTATCATTATGAAGTGACACAATTTGTCTTGTCTTTTTTTTTTACAGAATTCGGGACTGATGGATAGGTGGTGGCATATCTTTTACTTACCGTTACAAATACATCCTGTGTATTTCCAGTTAATATATCCATTGTTTGATTAGATACTTGTCCAACTTGACTTTCGGTAATTGTTTCGGCATAATTAATAAGCGGTTGTCTTAAATCTGGACATTGTAATAATGCATCTTGTAATTGTAAACCGGGTAATTGTATTAAAACTGGTAAAGATTGTGGTTTTAATTTTTGACAACATTTAAGAAAACCATCCCAAATGACTTTTTGTTTCCAAACTTGTTTTAAAATTAAACGTTGTAATAGATTAATAACGAATCCGGATAGACGAGGATATAGTGTTAACGATTGTATTACCGTACGCATTAATAATGTCGGTATTGGAATGATTTCAACTAATTGTTGTAGACACGATGCTAACACATCCTGTGTATAAACATCTTTTTCAGCTAAACATAATGATGTCGCTTTAACAATAAATTTCAATTCACATTTTGTTATATCCATTGTATGTAATGCAATTAATAGTTCTGTTGGTGTTATTGGTATTGTTTGATTTGAGAATTCATTACCAATACCTAATAGACGATTGAAAACTTCTTTAACAACAATTGGATTTAATTTTAAGAATTTCGGTAATGCATTTAGAATTTCTTTTTTAGTTAGGCCACTTAAAATCGGTATCAAAATACGAACATCAGTAACTTTTGTTTTATATAATTCACGAACTTTTGATACTAATTCCGCGGTTGGTTGTTGTTTTTCGGTAAGTATATAAATTATTCGTGTTACTAAAGTTTCAACACCTTTTGGACATTGTTCAATTAAATTAAGTATTTCAGAACATTCAGAGCCCATCTTTTTGATTGATACTTCAATTGTACGCAAAATTGTACGTTTCATATCAGCTGATGTTGTTATATAAATACGACTTAAATTTTGAATAAGATCTGTAGGGAAAAATCAAAAAAGAAATATATAAATTATTATATTTAATAAAAAAATAAAAAAATATTAAAAATATTATGAAAAAAAAAAAAAAGAAATCGCCCCCGGGTGGGCTCGAACCACCAACCTTTCGGTTAACAGCCGAACGCGCTAGCCAATTGCGCCACGGAGGCTATATGGAATGTCGATCAAAATAAACAAAAATAATTCTTCACGAGTAAATTCTACAAATTTTGTTCTCTTCGCAAAATTCTAAATCTTCAGAAATCCAAATCTTAAAGAAACCTGGCACACAAGTCATCATAAATGCAATTTGAACTTGAAGGATAAATCTCTATGGATACATTTTTATATATATAAAAAAAAAAAAAAAAAAAAGAAAGAAAACACCAAAAATCCTGTCTGTGTGGTGATATGGAAATGGAAAATGCTCATTTGTGTACCAGCAAAGCGCCTCTTCTGGTTGAGATATCAAAATTCCATACAATTTGTTATAAAGCAACTAATTTCTACAATTTTTTAAATAGGCTTGAAAACCCACAAAAACAACAAAGTTCTTAAAACATGGAAATTTGTGTTCAAAATTCATTAAAAAAAAAAATAATTATGATATATAAAAAAAAAAGCAAAAAAATAAATCGCCCCCGGGTGGGCTCGAACCACCAACCTTTCGGTTAACAGCCGAACGCGCTAGCCAATTGCGCCACGGAGGCTATATACACGTCAGAATCAAAAAGAATGTTTTCAAAATCTTGTAGAATAATTCTTTTCTCGAATTCTAAAATAAGAAATTATTGTCCCCATTATTGTTCGAGGGCAAAAGCCTAATTATTCACACAGTAACCTAGGAGTAGATGACGATCTAACAAGTCTGTTTAACTTGCAGCCACACAACTCCAAGAAGTGAAAACATTTTATTCTTTTTCCAATCAGTTTATGAGATTTGTGGCCTGCAGATTGTGCAACTTTTATTTTGTTGGAGTGTCTATGATTAGCTTAAATATGCATCTGACTTATTTGCCTCCACAAATGATGTCTCAGGCCCCTCAATATTATCCACAAGCTTTTTTCTTTGAAAGAGCAATGTCCTGTTATGGTCCACAATGCTTCTTTAAAGGTTCTTCGGTAGATTTCCAACAGAATTTTAGTCATTCGGAAAACAGTCGAATTTTAGGGTTTTGAGGTTAAATACGATCGAAAATTTTTGCATGACCAGAGAATGATTTTCTATAAAACACAAAAAGTTAAGTTTCTTCTTTCAGAGAAATACGTTTTCATAATTTTTGAAGAAAAAAAAAATAATTTGTTCGCCCAGAAAATCCACAATAACCACACGAATCCATTGGACTTATTTCAAGACATAATTTCAGTCGGACTGAAAAAAAGTCTAATGGAGACTCTAAAATTTGTACTTTTTTGTCAGCCCGACTGAAATTATGTCTTGAAATAAATTCAATGGAGTCGTGGGGTAAGTCTACCAGGAAAATGTAATAACATCATTGATAAAAATGGATAATATATTGTTTCCATGAAAAAAAAAAGAACGTAACGACTTTATGGCTCATCCAATAGTTTGTTGAAACAATAATATGTAAATAAAAAAAGAAAAACTGTTAGCCCATCGGAAGATCGAATCCGGTTTAAGACACTTTAATAAGCCGAATTGTGCTTCAATGAATTCGAAGGCAATGAGATCATCAGGAGGAAAAGGAAGGCTAAAACTATATAACTCTGTACTGCGGTACATTTTCTAAAACTCTGTACACATTAAACAACAAACCCGTCATTGAACCCAAGTCCATTACTTATTCGCAAAGAGAAGCTAAACAGAGATACTTCAACTTTTCCGACTCAATTAGTAACAAAAAAGTTTTAAAAACCAACTTTATGACGAACAAAAAAAAAAAGCTTAGGAAATTATATCTAAAAGTATTTGGTAGGATATTTATCCAAATGCAAACACAAGAGCAGAGTGGCGCAGTGGAAGCGTGCTGGGCCCATAACCCAGAGGTCCGCGGATCGAAACCACGTTCTGCTAGTTATTTTTTTTTTTTTATAAATTTTGATTCGCCTTGAAACTTCATGTTTGACAAACATTTTTCCCTTTTGTGCTTTTTGCTGGTAATTCCCCAGGGATGTGTATGGAGGGGCTCTCTCCTCTTCAAGAGATCTGTAAAAATTTAAATACCAAAATTGTTTCTTCCGAATCGTTATAGGTAGATACATAGTGATTCTCTTTCAGCCACGCGAGCAAAACCATTTTGCGCGTTTAGTAGATACGGCGCACCCTTAGAGACGACATAATGTGGTTTAAATTCTTGTATGGAATTCAAGATTCACAAGTATTTAAGATACTGAAGACTGAATTCTAGAAATGAAATCATTTTTGAAAAACGTTAGCATATCTTTATGACTTTAATGAACTCAAAGTTTGTCTGGGAATTGTAGAACTACGTCCGGTACACTTTATATGTGTATCGCAGTTCTACATTAAACGCTATTAGAATTGTTATTAAACTTGGACTAACTACTAACCCTGACGCCCGTATAAAAGATAAGATTCGAACGTCATCTGCGAATGCTCAAATGAGACTACTCTCCACCACACATATTCGACCCCGTTATCACCAGAGCTAGCTGCCCCGTCTTCTTTTAGAGGCGGAACATACCTGCGATCCTGGCTATATTTATGAGAAGCGATTTTATCTTATGTCAAATGACCGAACAGGATTTTTTCGTTCTACAGAATCCTTAAAAACTATAAATAAACTGGCGATTGGTGCCCGTTGAATTTGAAGACAACGAAATTAGTAGTCCGTTTTGCATAAGCCCAAAATCAGATCATCAGAGAAAAAGGAAGGCTAAACCAAATAACTCTGCAAAAATGGTTCCTTTTCTAAGCTCTGTACAAAAATTATCACGAATCCGTCATGTAAAAAAAATCCATCACTTATTCACAAAAAAGTAGCTAAACCAGATAGTAAAAGATGTACCATAATTTATAAAAAAAAAAAAAAAAAGAAATGAGACTTCTTCTCTTAGCAGAACGTGGTTTCGATCCACGGACCTCTGGGTTATGGGCCCAGCACGCTTCCACTGCGCCACTCTGCTCTTGTATTTACTTTTGGATAAATATCTTATAAAATACTTATTAAATAGAATTTCGTTAGATATTTATCAGATTCATCATAACTTACAGGCCTATTCTGGCGTTGTGACAAATTTTTAGTCATAACAAATTTGCAACTACAAATATTATGACAGCTAAGAAAATTCGTATTTTGGCAGATGAATCATAATTATGTCCAAAATATAATATATATAAATAAAAATTAAATGCGGTTCGTTGGTAAGCGCATTACTTGAGAACGGCTGAACCGATTTTGCTCATTTTTTTGTTAAAATGTTCGTAGTAGTCCGAACAAGGTTCTTACGGAAAGAAAAATGGGAAAATTTGTCCGGAAAATTGAAAAATTCGGGAAAAACTAAAAGTGCTTTTCTTCAATGGGATTTTTGTATGAACTCGAGACCATATGCGTAAATTTGTGTAATTCTTTTTTTGTTTTGTTCGTTATGGTCCTGGAAAATTTTTCAGCAAAAGAAAATTCCGGACAATTACAAAGAAAAGTCGGAAAATTCGGACAATCTGTAAAAATCACAATTTTTGTATGCATTCTCGATCATAACTAACGACAGGAACGACATATTTGGTTAATTTTTTTTTTGTTTTTTTCGTTATACTCCTAGGATAACAATAAAGTTGAAGGCAACGACCCGCTCTTATTTCATAAAAGTCGTTTTGCATAAGCCCAAAATCAGATCAACAGGAAAAAGAAGGCTAACCAGATAACTCTGAAATATTGTTCCCTTTTCTAAACTCTGTACAAATTACGACAAATCTGTCATGCAAAAAAAGTCCATCACTTATTCGCAAACAGTAGCTAAACAGATACTTGGAAAAAGCTTAATTAGTAACTAAAAAGTTTTACAAACCAATTTATGACGAACACAAAAAAATGGCTAACGAAATTGTATCTAACGATTATTTATATGATATTTATTTATCTATGGATAAACACGAAAGCAGAGTGGCGCAGTGGAAGCGTGCTGGGCCCATAACCCAGAGGTCCGTGGATCGAAACCACGTTCTGCTAAGAGAACAAGTCTCATTTTCTTTTTACTTTTTTTTTAAATTAATTTTTAAAAATATTCTTTTCTACGGCTACAAAATTTTTACTTACCTTCACGATACGGCATTAAAGCTAAAAATACTGTTAAACAAATTTTTGCTAAATCTTCATTCCATACTTGATAAACTTCCGGACGACCATATTCAATTTTACAAATGCTTGCCGGTGGTGTTTCAGCTTCTAAAAATCCCAACCATTCTAATGCAAATTCTTCAATTTTATTTGTTAGCACCTTATTGACAGCATATAATGATATAACATTTTCTAAAGACTTCTCACGTATCACTTGATTCTCATGTACCGAATATGTTAGAAGAATTCTGAGAAATTTCAATTTTCTTGGCGGACGACGAATTGTTAAGTCTTTTATTAATTCCAAACAATTATATGAGATATCTTCTAATTGACACATTTGTATCAGTTGTGATATTGATTCATCTGATAAAAGTGGTGATTCCAAGTAAATACGACGTAATAAGATTATTCTCTCTTTAAAGTCATTACGTTTTATAATTCCATTAATTAATTGTTTCAACAATTTATTATACGAATAATCTGGACTATGTTCAGTTTTAACATATGAATGACGTGTGAATCCTTGTAATAAACAATATTCTTCGTATAACCATGAAAATGCTAAATCAATACGATTTTTAATATCTAACATAATAAATTCAAGAATTTGTTCTCGGATTATTTCGGGAAATGTTGCTGCCATTACAGTTAAAATTTTACGACGTTTCGCTGAAACACCACCAATAATACATTGTCGTTCTGAACGTAGAATACGTTTAGCAGCATCCAACATGAATTGTTCTTTTTGATTACGTGATAATGGTTTTGTTACTTCTTGAAGTTTAAGCGTTTTAACACGTTGTATCATTCGTTGAATTAATGCTTGTTCTCTGGAAAAATAGGAAGAAGGGTGTTTAAATACAAACAAAACCACCAAATCTAAATCAAAAATAAATAAATATTTACCCTTTTGCACGTTCAATAGTTTCACGTAATTTTTTTGTTGCTTTATCTTTTCTTATTTGATTATCATCATTACCATCGATCCCCATTTCATCATCATCTTCTTCGAAAATTTCACAATCAAATTCTTTCTCAATCTCTGGTATTGGTTCTTTACGGCCAGCTTGTATAATCATTTTTTCTTCATCAAGTGTTACACACGGTCTCATTGGTGTCTCTTTTGTAAACGCCACAGAACCAGGACCAATTTTCTGTTCACTCATTTGTTCAGCTAATAATGTTGAAATTTTCACAATCTGTTGATTAATCGACATATTTACAATTGGTGTATAATTTGTTAGGAAATGTTCAGGCGGTGCAGTTGGTAAATTATTCATACCACCAATTAATAGCTGTATAACATTATCAATATTTTTTAAATTATCTGCTATAAATTTTTCATTTAATTTTGTCGATTTAAGTTTTTGTTCATCCAATTCATCATAATCAATTTCCATTGGACGCCCTTCCATTTGTATATGATGATCTGTTGTTGATTTTAATAATGAATCTTTATCAAAACGTGGTTTTTTCATTAACGGTTGTGCTGATGATGTTGATGCGGCATTTTCTAATGCACGTTTCATACGACGTTGCTGTTCTTGTTTATCCATTTTTGGTATTGAACGTATTATTTCTTGTTGGGTTGCACCCAAATCTTGTAGTAATGTTATTATTAGCGTTTGCATTTCAAATGATGCACGATTTTTTAATAAATTTAATAATTGCATTTTTAAATGTTTACGAACCGAACTGACTTGTGAATCAGTTAAAGTTGGTGGTAAATTTGAATGTAAATTTTTTATAGCATCAATAACTGGATTCATTAAAGTTGGTCGCATTTTTGCAATAGTACATATTGTACCGGTACACGCAATTAAATTCACCGACGATATATGAACTGCAGCATGAAATTTTAATAAACAATCGAAAATATTTCTAGAAACCAAAAAAAAAAAAAAAAAATTAGAATATTTAACAAAATTACTTATTATAATAATAAATACAAAAAACTTACATTGCTTCATCTTCTAATTTTCGTCGTCTTGCCAATTTTAATGTCATTGGAATATCTTCTAATGAAAAATCATTTTCCCTTTTCATACTATCTTCATCAGGATAAGTTTGTAAAATTACAATGCCTTCTAAGAATTTTACAGCATTTGTACGTATACCATCATTATCATGATCAATCATATCAAGAATTTGGACCTAGAACAAAAAAAAGAAATGATTAAATTCAATCTTATTAAACTTTGATATCACATTTGTATTACTTTCATTAAACAAAGTGTATTCCATGAATTTTCTACACTATCTGTTATATCAATTGTTGAACATAACCATTGTAATGTATTTTTATAGATCGATGCACAAGCTTGAATAACTCTTTTAATCACTTGTGGTGAAGTATCACGTAGAAGCATTGCAAAAACATTTATAACTCGTGGTACGAAATCAATTTTTACTTTACTATATAAAAAAAATTAAATTAAATAAATGGAATTCGATAAAAAAGTATACGATTTTGTGTTTTACCAAATTTGTTCAATAAAACCAACAACAGCTCGACGTACTTCCTGCGAAGTATCATGTGCAAATGATAAAATATTCTCAATGAATTCTTCTAGCAATTCTATATGTGAATTTAATATGATTTCTTGAATTTTAGTTAGAGCTTCACATTTTTGACTTGTCTCTCCGTTAGCTGTATCATTCAACCATTCTATTATCTAAGAAATAATAAGTGAAAAATATTTTTAAGATTTGTAGAAAAAAAAACAAAAGAAATTTTATTACCTTCGTTCTAGCATTAGCTACTTTTTCATCAGTAAATAATGTTGCTGTTTCTTCCAGAAACGGTTTACGTGATATTAAACCAGACATATTTTATATTTTTTTTCTAATATAAATTTTTTTAAAGAATTTCTTTAATATTTCTTTAAATATTTTTTAATCAGAGCGTGAATATGAATTCGGCTTTGCTATACAACTTTTGACAGTTCTTTTGAAGCAACATGTTTATAAAAGAAAAAAAAACAAAAGAAAAAACACCCTCAGCGATTACAGCGCCAAAATAATTTGTTTTTCTCTTTTTTCTTCTGGAAAATCTAATACACAAACCATAGTACAAAATAAATAACGTATTTTTGTTTTTTGAATTTAAAAAATGATTAAAGATTGTATATTTTTATCATTTTAAGCAATGATTAGCAAATATGATTTATAATAAACAAAGCAAATATAAAGAAGAAGAAATAAAAATATAAAAATCTTGAAAGAAATAAGATTAATTTTTAGGGTGTTCCTGTACGGCGACCATTAAGATCCCATTTGTACCTTATTTTCTTTGGTGCAATAGTTCGGTTAACTTCCTATTCTGCAGCACCTCATCCAAGCCTACTTCTCTTAAGATTTTTAGTATCCGGAGTGAGCTAAGAGATTGTACTATATCTCACTTGGGGATCTTGAAAGAATTGATGAAAACCCTTTTAATTGGTCCTACACAAACCAACGATAATATAACGTCTTTACTGAACTTTATACTAATTTTTTAAAAAAAGGTAAATAAAAAAAACACAAATTCTAATATTCTAATTTCATGACAAACAACACGATAAAGTGTTTAAATACACAAAAAGAAAATCAAGTACAATGACACCAGTTTTAGTTTCTTATTTTAAGAATTTTTCGTCCTTTCACTGTATTTTCTCCGTATTTGAATTTCTCCATTTCACTGTAATCATAGTTAACCATATTTTTGTAAAGCTCTAAATGAAAATATTGCGTGTTTTCGAACATGTTGCTTCCCGTTGATAAAATATGAAATATCTATAGCGCGCGTACACACGCGCAGGAGCTTCGTTTCTCTACTTTTCCTTACAAGTCCTTATCAACTATATATACAGATTCCTCAAAATATATTATATAAATATTTTTCTGACTCGTTCTTTCCTTTTAAAATGTTATAAAACAAAAACAAAAATGTTCTTCGTTTTTTAAGGTCATAGAACCTTTATTTCTCTAATATATGCCTATTCCCACCTCCAAAAATGAAAAAAGCACACCAAACCGGACATTGTTCTTATTAATGTTTTTTTTTTAAATATCAATGAATATATTTTTCTTTTTTTAATTTATTTTTAGATCGATAACATTTCAAATAAAAAGGAAAACAACGAAAAAAGCATAAAATACATTCGGTTTTGCATATATTGGGTGCTTGATTTAATTTTGACTGTATTGCCTAAGAAGTGGTGGCATTATTCATATTATTTCCCATATTGGTTTATCAAGTATATTAATGATGTGTCAATAAGCTTTAATATTTAGTATATAAAATTTAGGTGAAATACAAACAATACAGTATTTAGTTGAATTGTAAATGTTAACTTTTGTGCCAATTAAAAAGAATTCGAGAAGAGCCATTACTTGTTTGCTTCAATTTAAAGAAAAGTGCTACTGAAAGTTATCATTTGCTTGTTTGATGATCATATGAAACACATTGTACAGATTTTACTTTACACGATAAAAAATAAACAAAATGCCTCGATGAATGAATTACTTCAGAACAAGAAGGTTTTTTTTTGCGAAATCCATTTGTTACACCCGAAAGATGGAAAAAAATGTAGCTTAACGATAATTTAAAATCTTACAAAGCTCTACACCATAAGATTATAGGCTTTTAAGGCGTCTTTGTTTCATCGGTTCCTGGCACTCGTCCAAAGAATTCATCTTCTTTTTCCACCGTGGTTTAATAGGAAGTTACACTCTTTATGAAATAGAAGGAGCCAAGCTTGGCAATAGTATTTAATTACGGTTAATGGAACAGATTATAAAAAGTACATCACTTTATTTAACGAATTCAAAGTTCAAAGAGATGTAGTCATTTTATGGATACGCACGACTTCTGAAAGTTCGTAAAAAGTATAAACAAAAAAAAACAAACAATCAGAACTAATTCAACTACCCAATAAATTGGTCTTTCGGTGATAATTTATGAATTTCTTTTTGTTTATTTATTTTTCATGATTTTTATTAATAAATAAAAATTAAGAAAATGACGTAATTTTCTTCGTTTTTTTTTTTACATTTAATAAAATTATTTCTTTCTCAAAAATAAAACAAAAATATTTTTCTTCCTATTTACAAAAAAAAAGAAAATTTTCTTTCTAAAATCAAAACAAAAACCCAAAAAATTTTAAACTTAAAAATAATATTTTGTTTTTTTGATAACAAAATATTTTAAACTTTCATTTGTTATCAAATCAAATTTGGTTTTTTCTTTTTTATTTTTCTTAAAATAAAAAAATATAATATTTAAAATATTTTTCCAGTTTCGTAATTTTTGAAAGAAATATTTTTGTTATTTTTGTTATTTCTTTTTTAATAAATAAAAATATAAATAGTACAAAAAAACAAGACACCAAGATTTGTTTCATTTTCAAAATAAAAAGCTTATACCGGCTTCCAAAGTTCAGTTTTTAATTTAAGTATTTTGTTATCACACATTTTTTTTTAAAAAAAAAAACGACTTTTACATTAAATTTAAAAGAAATTTTTATGCTTTTTTTTTCTTCACATATTTGACTAATGTGATAACAAAAAAAAAATGAACTACTAAGAATGTATGATAAGGCACACTGATAACACTTCCCAATAAGACGTAGATTAAAATTCCATTTGTTTGAAAGTGTCTTATTTTTACACATTCTTTTTTTTTTTAATAATTATCATATGTAATCCACGTGAACTGGTTATCAATATTGAATTATGTTTAAAAAAAAAGAATAGATAACAGTATTTAAAAAAAGAAAACATATAGTAACTGAAAATCGGGATATAGCCGATTTTTTGATGCCCTGTGGCAGAGGAATGGGTCAGAAAAACAGCCAAAACTATTAATATTTTAAGGTTTTCTCTTTGTTTCAAATTTGTTCTAATTCGTAGTTAACCTAGGCCTTTATACAGCACAAAACAATTCTTAAAATTCTATTCAAATCGTTACATAACATATATTAGTAGCTTTTAAACTACATCAGAAAAACTTTATAAACAAACTTATTTTCTTCTACAACTATTCTTTTCTCCATTATCCTTGAAACGATTTTACTAAAATTAAACATGGTATCGACTAATTATATATTAAACCAATATAATTAATTTAAACGAAATTGCTTCACAAGTTTTCCGATTAAATCTTGAAAAACTATAAAGAAAAAAACGACAAAACTTGCCGGTTACTCTGGTTTTTGCTTAATAACTTCGTTCTTCCTAGGTCGATTTTCTTGAAATGAAATACAATATCAAGTTAAGGAATAACGAACTCATATTGTAAATTTCATTAAAATCAGATAAGCCGTTTTTGAGTTATCTTGCACACAACCGGATGAACATGCATAAATCAATGTAATTTTTGATTCTCTACACATCCTAAAGCCTTGCAATCCTTCTCCCATGGATATTTCTAGGCTTTACAAATGTAGTCACAAAACTAATACATCTTCTGGTAGCACCTACCATAGGGGGAAGAATGAAATTTCAGTTTTATTAGATTTTTATAAAAGAGAAAAAAAAAACGATTTTTTGTTGACAATTTATTCAGTTCATGTATATTAATAATTTATTATCATTTTTTGTTTTTTTAGAATAATGAATAGGTTCCTATATTCGACATTAATCACACAAATTCCAAAGATTGGGAAAATATTTTAATACTTAATATTTTTTTTTATGTAAAAGCCTTTTTGAGGTTTTGTATTCAATAAATTCGACACAAATCCTGCAAAAGGTTTTGTAATAAGATCATCAAAAGCTCAAAACTAAAGATAGGACAAATATTTTGAATTGATTTAAAATTAGTACTTTTTCAAGAACGTTTAGAATGAATTTAGTTCCGTAAAATAGAGATGTGATTCGCCTGTGGCAAGGAGGATTCTTATTTTAAATTAAGTTCAAACTTAGAACTATTTCCATGATCGAATACACTTGATAGAAATTTAAATATCACGTAGAACAAACTTTAGACTTATAATCCTGTACAACTCCTTTGTGAATACTTCTATTTAATTCTATCGAATTACCTTTTTTTTGCCTACCCATAGACTACTACGTATCTGCAATTTAGTAGTATATTCCCATTAATGGCAGAAACGTAGTGGCGACACATTCATATATAAAAACGACAGACAGGAAAGGTGTAATAATTGTAATGTTTTCTTAATATGTAAATATAGTATCCTCCGACGTAATTATCAATTTAACCTCGAAAAATTCTGGCAATACCCTAAAGAAAAACAACGAAATTCTTATTGTCTAATCTTCCAAATAACATTCCAAAAACATTTGTGTGGTTCACAAGAGTTTTACACTTTTGTTATTATCAAAAAAGATTCCAAAAAAATTGGAGAAATACGCAATAACCTAGAAATGACTGGTTTCACTGGGGAATATATTGAATGGTTATATATATGAATAATATAGCGACCGGGAAATATTACGTTATAATGAATGTTTGGTCCGAAACAAATAACACTCATATACGGATCTAAATTTTCTTATTTATTTTTAGATGAATGTCGCGAACAAAAAAAAAAAAAAAAACAAGCAAATGCCTGATAAGAAACCAAAATTTCATTTTCTTTATCAAAAAGTTTATAATAAAAAATTATAAAAATATAATTTTAATAAAAATACAATTGCAACAAAAAATGTATTTATATCAATTTAGAAATACTAATGAAGAAAATCAAGAAAAATTAGTTTTGACCCGTTTGATAAGAACCAACAAAAAAAAAAAAAAATGATAAAAAACATTGAAAATAGAAAAAAAAACGTTATCACATCAAATTCTTCTTGTCTGCGTAAATTCAAAATTTTATAATAACAATGTTTTTTTAATCGTCCTTCAGAACATCCAAAATTATGGCAACTTTTTCAAGTAGAATTAAAAAAACATCGAAATTTGGGTCTTCTTGAGATTAACCCAAGTTTCTTAGGAGCTACCAAAACCAAGAAATCATTCAAAATATCTTGTAATAAAGTCCGACTCAAAAGAATTGGCATCTACTTGTTTGAAAGAGGAGTTTTCCTAAAATAATCTATGATCTTATATAGGGAACACTAGATGAATACGGAATCTTGAGATTGAGACAAAATCGTATTCAAAAAGAATTACTATTGCTATTAATTATTAAATAAGATGCAATACTCCTGACAGAAGCAAACACTTGTAGGATTTGGCGAAATAATAATAAAAAAGAAAAAACGATTCCTTAAATATGTAATTAGAACTTCTAAATCAAATGAAAAAGAGATTCACAAAGAAAATCTTTAAGTCAAAAATCTCCAAACAAAGATCACGACTGCAATAATTAGAACTACATATTTTAGACCAAAAATATGACATCCTTTCGTGCTCGTATTATCTAAATCCTATCAAATAAAAGAAATGTCATAAACACAATCTTTTTTTAATAAGTACTCATAAATATAATACTATTATGGCAAAGAACGCGAACAAATTCCGGTTTCATATCATAAGAAATGTTATTATTATTCTCTATTTTTAGTATGGTGACCTCCTAGTGTGTACAATTTGTTCATTTATGAATCTCAACCAGGATCTATCTGTATACTCATCTACTTTTCTAATCATACACCATAAAAAAAAAGGAATCAACCTACATAAAAATAGCAATGACTTGATATCCTTCGAATATTAATTCATATCTAGTTTTATATTATGTTCTTATCGTAATACGGTTTCTTGGTCAGTGACGGTGAAATATACAAAAATTCGATTGACCCTAGAATATAATGAACTTTTATACAGTTGATCCTTGTGATACACCACTGGTTTTGTTTTTTAATATCATTCCGTAATACCTTATTCTATAGTATTCATAGCAGAAGGTTTCTCTTCCTTCCACACTACCAATTGTAACCATCTATTTTATTCTATACACTTTTTCTTTTCTTTTTTATACATGATGATGGATATGGTTTAAAAAGAAAACCAAATGGAATACAAATTTTGCTGTGTCCCGCAGTTAAAACGTGATCAAAATTTGAACCATATTTGAATGAGAATCGTGACTGGAAAGTTCTTGAATTGTTATAGAGATGGCGCTCTCTTCCTCTAAAAAAATACAATTCAATTCATATAAGGATTTTGGGCGGCAAAGAGGTAAATACATTTATATGTATATGTGTATGAAGTTTTTTATTATAGAGATCAAGAAAAATAATATCTAATTAGAATTCCTGTCACGATTGAATGGCGGTTGGTTAGGATATGCCAAAATATTGTAGCCACACTATGAATCTATAAAATCTACTAAAATCGTCTTAGAGATAGTATTGCCAGAATATGAAATATATACTTTTTTTTATTATTAATCTCATTTCAAAATAATCATTTGCCAACCCTAAAAATCTTTTATAATTCTAGATATTCTTCAAGTCTCAAAAGCCCACTTCAGTTAAACACCAATAATGAAAATCAAATTAGAAAGTTTTTATACACATTTCATGAGAAAATTTATTCGCCTTCCTTAAAATCCATACCCCAAACCATTGGTGAAGTGCGTCTCTATGTGTATTCCAGTTTTTTTTTTAGTCCCATTTGATCTGACCCCATTACTCCATAGTAGGATTGTCCAGAAGAGCTTATATATATTCTTTTTGCCATAAAAGAGAATAAATATTAAGAAAAGATAAAATGAAATATCCTCACATATTTTCCCCAAGTTTATATCATTTTATCATGAAAAATTCGATGCGGTGAGGATCGACTTTTTAGAATATAAATTTTTTCAAAATATAGGATATCTTTTTGGAACAAGAAACAAGAGAAAAAAAAAACACTTCATCTTAAGTATTCCTGGCTCGTGTTATCTTCATTCGATATGCCCTTTACTCTTCTTGATTTTATACTATATTGCTAGTGTCATTTTATTATCCTTCGATGGTGTTCTTTTTTTCTTGTTTGCTGAAAATTCTGGAACAATAAATACGAAAGAAATGAAAGAAAAAGAAAAAAAAAACGGCACAGGCACGTTGATTTTGAAAAGGCAATGAAAAATTGGGTGGATTTTTATAATAAACGAGAAAAAGAAAGATCACTCTTTCTCTAACCAAAAAAAAATAATATAATATTTTAACGAAAAAAAGAAAAAGAAAAGAAAAATACGAATGAATTATTTCAATGTGTGTACCAAGAAGAAGAAGGATACATGCGGAATTTGTTTTAATCCAGGAGGACGAAATCAAGAAAAACTTTTCACAATCAAGAGGATGTGAGATTCAAATGGAAGCTTTTATTGATTGCTTCGTTCAGAATATAAATTGTCTTCTTATCGGGCTTCCGTTTTTGGTATAAGTTTCAAGTATTTCTTTTGTTACCATTCCTTCATTTAAGATGAGAAAAATTAGTGGAAAAATTTCGATTTCTGAGCAGGAAAAAAAAACACCCAATGAAACAGCATAAACCAATAAAAAGCTAAAAAGTTTTTATATCCTTTGATATTTTTTTTTTTCGGTACGCCTATGATGAGATTAATGTGTTAAGCAAAACATAAGAAGCATCAATATCTAAAACTAGCGTTTTCCAAACTATGTTCCTCGGAAGTGAATAAGTACTATTCCGTGAAATGACATATTTATGTGAAGCAGGATTTTCATATTATGCTGCCACCAAATCCAAGCCCAGGAACAACTTCAACACCATCCTGGAATCAACTATAGGATATAGGTATTTTAGATGTTTCTTTAATATTTTAAACAATTAGCATGGTTTAAAAAATGCATTGTTATCATAAAAAATGAAAGGGTTATGACGACGAATTGAGTTTCTTTTAGGTCACGTTGTTTAGTACTAGAAGTTGTTAGCGGTCTTGAGTTCAATTCCAGGACGCGGTTAGGACGGTTCGACAATAATGACCCTTTTTCTACTTCCTTTACACAACTTTTTTTAAGATTGAAAAACGTAAAACATTTGTAAGGAAATTGTTTTATAATATTTTGTTAGAGTAAAAATGTTACAATTATGTGTTATGCATCTGGAATTCTATTAAAAGAGAGTTAGGATCATTTATAGAATTGAATTGAGATCGAATTCAAACTCAACCCGAATTTTTTAGGTTTTACCAGATTGAAAGATTGACTTCAAATCAGCTTCAAATGGATAGACGCTTGCAAAACAAATTTTCTATTTTCTAAGTTAGGTTTCATCCACTAATTTAAATTTTCAAGTCGATTTGAAATCGATCCGAGTTTACATGCAAATTTCAAGTCGATCAGAAAAATGTTTATGATCGAATCGACTCAAGTCGAATTGAAGTCGATCCAGGTTTACATGGAAGATTTTTGGATTAAAGTTGACTTCAAGTAGATCAGAAGTAAACGCCATATGTGAGATTATGTTAGAGATAATGATATATACTGAATTTCAAAGGTTTGAATACACTGAAAAAGCCTATCCTTTTGGACATATATTAATATTGAACCATAAAACATTTGTAAGAAAATAACTAATGTACACATTTTTGGTCCTTATACGTTTTTTAACGAACTTCTGTCATCAAATAGTGTGATGAGATCAAATTGAATAAATCTCAATGAAGAAATATGTATTATTATATTCGCCTTAGATTTTTCTTTAAATTGGTCAACTCTTTTAGACTTTTGGAGCTAAATAACAAGCAACTACGTTTTAGGATGCACAGATTTTTTTTTATTACAACAGAACCACAGACTGTACCGAATTTAATAATTAAATTAATTAAATAAAAAATTGCCACGTAGATTTTTTTATATAGTATGTCATTGATTCAAGATCAGTCTTTTTTTTGTTTGGTTTGTCAAACTTTTAAATCGATTTCTAAACAAAAATGTTGTATCCGCGAAATCACCGGAGAACGGTATACACCGGTTGGTTAATTTACGCTTTTTTTTTAAAACTTAATTCTTGTTGTTTTTTTTTTATTAATCATACATTCTCATAGTATATAATAGATTTCATATACTACTTATTAAAACAAAAAAAAAAGTGAAATCAAAAAGCCTAACATAAAAGGTAAAAACATTGTGCAATACCGTTGTAATGACGTCACTTTCTTGATGTGTGTAATATTCACGGCATATGATTTTCTTTCAATCATATTATAAACACCTGATGTATAACTTTTTTTTTTATTTTGTTTGTACCTGGTTACGGTCTGGTCTGGTTTGAAGAGATCTGTGTTCACTTCTCTATAACCAAAAAAAAAATATGCTTCGACCATCATTCCAATATATAAATTCAACCAACCATAATTTATGGTGGTTTAAGAAAAGAAGCCTAATGTACCTCTACCTATACACTATCTTATGTATCACAAAGAACAGGTATTTTTATATATATGTACGTGAATTTAAAACAAGATAGGTACATGGTAAACGTGAGAAACGGGTTGGTAACTTCGCTTTTTTCTGTTTAATTTAAAGCACAATATATTCACGCGATCATTGTATCGAAAAAAAAAAATCTTGATCAAAAAATGTTGTAGATCCGGCCAAGAGACAAGGAGTAGAGAAAGATGAAAATGAATGTTGATGATCAATGGCGTCTGTTTGTGTTAATTACTTACGTTTTATTCTGCGTAAAATAAAACAACGTTGCCATATTTATTTCTATGATCGCATACCCTATATATCCCATTATTGATCTTTATACAGAAATTATATTAGTATAGAAATTCTGATCTTGTTCTCTTGATCAGTTTTTTTTTCTGTTTCTGATTCGAGTTTGTATTGATGAAACGCGTGAACTATATAAAAATGGATAAAAATAGATATTAAAATGAACAGATTCCACTCCATATGTTAAACATTAACTTCAGTAAACAAAAATATCAAGAAAGTATTTCTTGATATTGAAATATTTAATATCAGAGATCTTTCACTGATATACATACTAAAAATTTTTTAATATCAAATACTTATACCATATGGACGCCAAAAGACGTGTATCCAAATTATAACTAATCAACGGACGAAAATTCCTGTTAAGGACTAAATTTACTAGGAATTCTAAATTGGATAACAACTAAAGTTTAAAAAGAAAGGCTTCTCTTATAGACTGTAAAAGGAAATCCCCAAACTTACTGCATATTCGCAGTATTTCATGATCCTTAAATTCTAGTTGAGAGTATTAAAAAACGCTATTCAATAAAAAAAAAAAAAAAAAACTAATTCCCTGGCAAGTCTGATATAATATGTGAAAGCCATTCAAATCCACCCTAAAAACGTCGAAATAGTTGTTCATAAAAACAAAAAGGATTAAATTTTAGCCTGAATTACTTGCAAATTGAAGCCATATAAAAGTTGGGACATAATTTTCTCCTAAATACATAAAAAAAATCCGGTTCTCAAAATTAAAAAAGAAGGAAAAAGAAGCGGATTTAGATATTTTCTTTCTATTGCATAGGAATTTATTTTTGCACACAAAATAACACACATTCAAGATAATAATAATTTCAGCAGCAGCTTGAATTTTTGTGGCCTAGGTCAAAATCACGCTATTTTTTTTTCGCTTTAAAAAATCAAATCACATCCATGAACGCCATCAAATAAACATGTTTAATATTCAAATGAAGTTCGCGTTTTTTTTTTTTGCGAGAAAATATGCAGTTTGTTGCTTCTATCGTAACAGCCACCAGCACACAATATTTTATTGCTACGAATAGGATTATCGTCATCATCATCATCATATTATAGGAACACGATATTGCTTTCTATATTACTTTCTTGTATATAAAAATATATGAAAACAAAATACTATTTTTACAAAAAAAAAGTTTAAAGCGTTCTCTCATGTTAAAAAATTTCACATATGGTCGGCATTCACATATGTATATGAATAAGTTGGTATGTATCATATAGCTTTGTTTTAACATCAAAAAAATATACTGGCGAAAAAAAAAACCTGAATACTATATCGTCTCCTATATAAGATCTCTCGTCGTCGTCTGACGTAGAGCACCACAGTTTTATATAAACGACCATTTATATACAAATATATAGTTTTTTTTTTTTTATAAAAAATGAAAAAAAAAATATGTATCGTTTTCCACGTCACATCACGTAGTGTGTCAAGTCAATATAATATATGAAGCTTTCGGCCCCCCGTTTTCCTTTTGCTAGATTGCTATTTAAAAAACAACGAAAAAAAAAGCGAAAACAGCCAACATCAACACCACAAAACAAGAATGAAAATAAGAAAACCAACATAATATACATAACATATCATCATGTAGACCTTGAAATAACCCGTTCCCGTTGTTGTCGTCGGAAAGCGGTACGGGACTGAGTTGGCGTTGGTTATTTGTGCGATTGATGGGCAATGGTGGTTCAACAAATCTAAAGTTTTTTTTCTCATCAATATGATCTCCATTTAAACTAAATATTATATGTATTGTATATAGAAAATGGGGACTGGAATATAATTCAGAATGATGTGTATAGCATGAATATTCGCAATGTATAGTAAACATAATATACAATGTATTAAAAATTTCTGCACTATCAAAACCGCGGTATTGAAAGCTTTCAATAACTATTCCGTGCAGTGCACTGTAATACTAAAATGCGTACTATTTTATATCTAAAAAAAAATACTTGACCCAAGTAATAAGATATATGTTCACTGGACGCTGTCTAAAAGCTATGATCATCTCTAAATCTACTTTTCCTTATAGTTAGAACTGGCATGATCTTACATCTGATGGCTAATAGGCTGTTGAAACCATCTACCAAGGACAGCATCATTAATTTTTTTTCTAATTATTTTATTTTCCACAGAATCTGTACTTCAAATAAGTGAAAATGTTAGCCATGCCTGGGATTCGAACAGATGCATTAGAGAAGTTAACTTTGAAGTTCATTTATTTGACAAATAATTGGTATTTGTATTTGATTAAATTAGAAGAAGTGGTTAAGTTGGCTTGACAATTAGAGAAACTCGAAAATGAATGTGATAAGTGCAAAGTTACTTACAAAATCATTTTTATGACCAATGGTAGGTACTATCTTATTCCTTAACTTGGTTTTGTATTGCATTTCAGCAAAATTGATCCAGGGGGATCAAAGTTATACAGGAAAAACCAGGGTGACCAGAAAGTTTTGTCGTTTTTTTGTTTATGGTTTTTCGGATTTAATAGGAAAATTTGTAAAGTAATTTTGTTTAAATTAATTACATAGGTTAACTACACAAATAGACGACACCATGTTAAATTTCAGTTAAATAGGTTCAAGGATAGTGGAGAAAGTAATAATCCTAGGAGAAAATAACTCTCTTTATAAAGTTTTTTTGATGTACTTTAAAAACTAATACACCAATTTGAATAAAATTTGCAGATTAGACTTATACTATCAGGGTCTGGGTTACCTGCAAATTAGAAGAAATTTTGAAAAGAAGGAACAAAGATATAAAGAAAAAGCCTTGAAATAATGTTAGTTTTGACAGTTTTTCTGTCTCATTTCTACCATAGGGCATCAAGAAATCGATTACACTGCATGGAGTACTTAATGAAAGCGTCCATTTATGTATTCCGAATGGTTGCCATTTCTCATCGGAATAGTATTTGCTTCAATATTTTTAAATAATTGCAATAAAATCGTGCAAATGGAAACAAACAAATATATTTATATAGATATGCAACATTGGTTCATGCATAGTGAATACTAAAATTGAATTATAAATAAATATATCGACATAATGAAATTGCCAAGCACGATATAAGCTACATATAAATATGTGAACATTTAATAAATTAAGATGTGTACAAAAAATACCATCTATGAAATTATTATTTTGACTTCATTTTATCGATTTTTAGGACTGGTTTTTAAGATCTGTCTGGCTGTTCGCCTATGTGTATATAAAAGCAGCATACTAACTATTAAGAAAAAAGAAAACAAGACTAGTAAACCCAACAACCCCTAAATACTTGGACTTTCTCAAAAATTTATTGTAAAATTCCAAAGAAGAATTTTGCGATTAGATTTATGGACTTTGCAAAAAACACATTATAAAATTTGCAAAGTTGAAAAGTTCAATGGCTTCGAAATATGTGATTATAGATACTAGCACAATTTGAACAAGTTTTGGTAAACTAGTTTTTAGAATTTACTTCACTTAATTTTCCATTAGATCGAAGAAAATTCATTCAAGTAAATTCGAAAATGTCCTTACAAACACAACCTTGTGATCATCAAGCGATATTGTGTCCTTAAAAAATTACACAGGTATAAAAATATCCTTGATTAAATATAGTTTTCGATGCACATACGGTAATAATTTCAATACACTTGACTTGTATAATATAATATTTATTCTATTTTTATTTAGATTATTATTAGAATTTTATAAATCAACTGTCGTCCTTGATAGAATAGCTAAAGGTTTACTATAATAATTGTTTGGGCCTTACTTGAAATTCATTGAACGCGCAAAAAGAAACAAATATAAAATAGCAGAATATATACACATATATAGTGAACGTGCCTTAACTTTCCTAATGAAGACAAAACAATTCATTGTCCATCATCATAATGATCGATCCATCCATTCCATATCCTATCTAAAGAGTGGTTTCTTTTTAGCTTTGGGATCGTCATCAAAAAACAGGACGTGTTGTGAATTTAATATATTTTCAAATAATTTTTATAGCATAACATTGAATTTGTTCAAATAAACAAATCATGTCCGTATTTCGTTTTTTTTTTTTCTTTGCTAGATATTCATACGTGTTATCAAAATATAGAAAAAAAAGATAACAATAATAAGAATCCAATGACAATAATAATCATACAAGTACATCCAATTTCGCGCCATAATATGGAATTTATGTGATCTTAATTTGTCATTCGTGTATCGTTTCGAGAATTAATTTGGTTGAGAAATTTTTAATTCAATAAAAATGACTGTTTAGATGATTGAAAATTGATTTATCTTTCAATAAACTATCTTAAAGAAAACAAGAGTTAAATAAACTTTAAATTCATTTGAAAAAAATTAAATATGGAAAAAACAATGGACGTAAAAATAAACATTGAATTTCTCATTAAATTTTATTTGTTTATTTCGGATATGAAATTAATAAAAATATTGAATTAAAAATGAGATAAATTAATATTTCTAAGAAAAAGTTTTATATCACGCCAAATAATCTTCAGGTTATATTTCAACTTTTTTTTTTATATAATGTTATCTAAAATCCTTGTTAAAAGTGACCCAGAAGTTTTCAGCATTATCATAAGTGTTCCTTTTTTAGGAATATAAACTAACACCTTATCCATTTATATCCAAATAAAGGTCACACTACGATGATATACTCAAATACGATTACTACCACAATTTGTGTCTATTTGTGTAGTTAACCTATATAATTAATTTAAACAAAATTGGTTCACAAATTTTCGAATTAAATCCGAAGAACTAAATAAAAAAAACGACAAAACTTTCTGGTCACTCTGGGTTTTCCGTAATAACTTTACTCCCCCCATGAATCGATTTAGTTGAAATGCAATACCAAGTCAAGGAAGAAGTATTGTAAATTTCATCAAAATCGGATAATGCGTTTTTGAGTTATCTTGTACACGGACGGACGGACATGCACAAATCGATATAACTTTTGATCCCCTTCACATTTATAGCCTTGAAACCTTTCTAAGATGATTATTTCGATGTGTTACAAATGGAGTGACAAAAATAATACACCCACATAAAAAGGACCGAAATCAAGTAAGATATAAAAATATAAAAGTAAATAAAGTGCCATCTATACCTCAAAAATATAACATTGAATAAGTATGTTAAAAATTAGCAGCGATAAATAACATTATTTAAATAAGCGGATATAAAATGTATGAAAACAGTTCTTCTTTTTCCGCAAAAAAGTATGTACACCTATTAAATGACTTTTTCGGTAATAGTTGCAACAGATTAGAAGATTGTAGCATCAAAAATTACATATCAAAATTATACTATCAAGCCTTAGATGGCAAGGAATTCATACTGAATTTTGTCATTAAACGGCTGGAGCTAATAGTGGACATTAAGTCCGTAGCGTTTTTAATGACATTTTCATTTACTAACCTATTTTTTTTTTTATGAAAATACACCCGTGAGAAAAAATATTACAAATAAGCTTTTAATTAAATAATAGAAACAAAAAAAAAAATGACATACTTAAATAAAACACCACCCACTTTTTAATTTGCTTTTCTCACCGAATGAAACTAAATAACTATAAGAATTCTTGAAATTGATAAATCACCTAAGGATAGGTCTTGTTTTCAGATAAATTTACTTAATATCTAAATATGTATCTTAAAAAAAAAACAATTATTTAAATTTTGATATGCAAACCAAACAAATGATAAGGCAAAAAATCGTAAGTAAAAAAATTGTTAACTGGAATCAGTATGAGGATTTTCAATTCGTTTTCCGAACAACACAAGTACAAGCAAGTACCCTGTACAAAACATCCACCTTTCAAATGGATAATTTTGAATTTTATCTAATACCTGAACAGCTTACAAAGAATTTTTTTCCATATCAGACATTTTAACCAATATGTATTTGAAACTGATTCGATGATGCATAGTTCATTTTGGGTACAAGTCGAGACTCTGACATTTACACTTGGAAAATATCAAGACGTAAAATCAAAAAGAAAAAAAACAATATCTGGCAATACATTTCAAATGAAGCGACAAAAGAAAAATAAAAGCGACTTCGACACGAATTTCGCCTCTGCGAAAAAGCGTTGTTTCACACACACACACGTAACATAACCTAACCACGTGCATATACACTATCTGAATTAAGAAATATCAGAGAGAATGTTGTATGCTTTTCGGTAATATTCAAGAATATAAATACAATGGGGTAGTAGTTTCTCGAAATCATATATGTTTGATAATATACATATGTAAACGTTCCGGAAACTGAATAAACTACCTTATAACATTTTCTTTGTATTTGTAATTCCAAGGAACGACACAATACATATTCGAAGTATTCAATATATATACTTATAAAAAACATTATAGAAAACATTCGTGTATATTTCAATTTTCAATACGTAGCGACGCGATGCGACCAAAACAGAAAGCGATTTATATATTTAGTCATAGTTTGTCTTTCGCTTATAATCGGTCGTATTGTTAAAAATCGCTCCGTTCCAAAAAAAACAATGGAATCCGGAAAATTAATTGAATTTGTTAAAAATCGTCCAGCATTATGGAATTTGAATAATAAATTTTATAAGGATCGAACTGTTATAGCGAAATTATGGGATGAAGTTCCAAATGAATTAGGCGTTTCTAGTAAGTGGATTTTTTTTTCTATTTAATATAAATCATTAACTGTGTTTTTATCATTTGTAGAAAGTTTTGCACAAAATAAATGGAAAAATTTGCGTGATACATTTCGTAAAGAATATAAAAAACCATATAAATCAAGATGGTTATATTTTCGTCAAATGATATTTTTAAAAGATTCAATGATGTTAAGACATGTTAAAAGACAGAAATCTAAAGAACTTAATGAGAATACAATTGAGCAGAATTCAAATGATGATCTTGAATCAGGTACAAGCAAAAATTTAGATATTGTCAATGATAATAATTTATTAGATATAAAACCAACAAAGCCGACTAGTAGTAGTACTACTAAAAGGAAATTATTAAATATAGAAATTGAGAAATTAAATTTATTAAAACAAAATGCCGAATTTACAACTGATGATGATTATCAATTTTTAATGAGCTTTCATTCGTTTATGAAAAAAATGCCAGATAATAAAAGATTATTATTTCGTTACAAATTAAATGAATTATTATATAAAATTATGTATGAAACGAATGGAAATGAAACTAATTTCGATATTGATTCAATTTTAAATCCATAAAAAAAACACGAGCAAGGATCTTGGACAGTAATTTTTGGAATTCCTTTTTTTAATCCATTTTATGATATCAACATCGAAAGATTAACTAACTGAAGGGAATTTTCAATAATTGTATGCACATTTATCTCGTTTACATCATCTACTGGAAATCCACTTTTTCAATCCAAAAATCGTAAACCCAGATCGGCTTAAATCTATCCGATCGACTTGAAAATTTTGAAGTATGAACAGTCCTTACCTAGAAATAAACGCTTGTAAACAAACACAAGCGTCTGTCAATTTGAAACTGATTTGAATCTTTCAAACTCGGATTGAGTTTACAAGTCGACCAATTTTCAAGTCATGATGTAAACAAAGTAATTTTTCTTAAAGTAAGCGCTGCATTTGCAAACAATTTTTTGTAATATCAACAAAGATATAAATGAGTAAAGATAATTATAATTGGGATCAAAGGCGTTCCACAGGTTTTCTTGTTCTTTATACAATTGGACAAATTTTACATGAAAATTCAAAAACACTTTTTAAAAAAGAAGACAATGATAATACACACCGATTTGAACACTGGCCTGGCAGTCGCTGGCTTGTAGTTCACACAGTCCAGTTGCGTACGCGTTGTTGTAGTAGCTGGCACGCCAGGTGCTCTCCTACTCGCATTGACGACAGTAACTCGCATGATACGTTTATACAACGACAGTAGCTGTCTTGCAACTACTGTGTAAACCATCTATAACTTACTTAAGTTAAATAAAATCTATTTTGAACTCTCCACATCTTCTCTTTATTAATATCTTTGATATCACTTTCGAACACACGATTTTTACAATCAACTTGCATTTGTGCGTATAGCAAAAAAAAAACATGCAAGTTAATTGGAAAACCACCTAAATCATGTATGAAAGAGATTTTGAACTAATTTGTTTGGTAATGGACACTTACCGTTCTCGGCGCCTCTGTCAATTAATCAAAGACGCTAAAAATTCTCTAATTTCGTTTGATTACGATATTTTACCGTGTATTATGGTTAATATGTAAAACTCATTGAATTTGTAGTTGCGTCTTATTAAACTAAACAATATTTGTAAAGAAGAAAAGTTCTGCTAATTGGGTCTTAATTAAACATTTCAATTAACAAAATTTTATTTAATTTTCTTCTTTATTTTTTTTTTGAATTTGAAAGGTTTTGTAATGTAGAATTTCCGTTTGAAATCGATTTTTCTTAAATAATCTCGTATATGAATGTGTAGAACATAATTTTTTTTTTTAATTTAAAATCATTTTTATAAACAAATAAATTCCAAGAATAGAATTTGATCGGATTTGAATATGGATTTCTTTTTTTTTATATTTAACGTTTATAATGTTGCAAAAGTTTATGTTTATATAGAAATATATTTACGAGTAATATATTTCCTTGTTAGAAAATGGAAAATTTATGCGTAATTAAATTTAAGTTTCTTTAAAGTTTAAAAACCACATGGAAAATTTTATTTCAAAGAAATAAATGAATTTTTTTTTATATATGCAAATTGACTATTATTTAATTAAATTTATTTTAATGAAATATTTTATAATTTCCATTCTTAAATTAAATGAATTTTCTTTTAATTCCTGTCATTTCACAAAATAGAAAAAAAAAAGATCTTATTTAATAATTAATCTAATTATAAGGAAGAAAAAAAAAACAAAAAATAATCCGAAACAATCATTAATCATTCAATCATCGTGTCTCTCCCACCAGGCGATATTCTAATTACATACTGACTGATAATTATCTACTCAATTTCTTGCTATTCTAATTCATTCTGCTGCGAAAAAGATTAACTTCTTCTTGGTCATATTTTTTGGTATAAATACGACAGATTTTACCGTTTCCCTTCATTTCATTTCAGGTGACGTCGAGTTGGTATGATAAGTATAATAATTGATTATATTGGATGAGTCAATTGTAACTATAAATGAATAGCAATGGAGATTTTACCATTTTCATGACAAGGCTCATATCTCGTCATTCTAGTTTTTGTGGGCAAGAAACCGAGTTAGATCATTTTCATAGGATTCTTTTGAACTCAAATTTACATCATTAAAGGAATTCTGCAGAGACTACTCCAAATAGGAGTGTGATATGGTGCAAAGTCAAGATTATACGTGTTGATGCACCAAAAAGTTCCACACAAAATTTGTTGATGGACCAGCAAAAATGCGTGTGTTCTAGGCGTTATATTTTGCAATTTTCAAGGTAGGTTAATATATTTTCCATTTGCTTTCTCTTTTTCCTGTTTGTTCTCTAATTTGTCGCGGTTTCATTTTTAGAAAATGTTGACCGAAAATGTAGAATTTTCTGTGTCATATTTTTCGAGGATATACAAAAAATTCTTACTATAAGATCCTAATCCGAAACAACAACAGCTGCTACCTATTATTATTTACTTACTACTTAATACAAGGGAATGAATTACAAGCATGAGTAAAAAATAAAAGTGATTTGAATATTTTCCGTTCGATTCTACTTTTTTTTCTAAAAAGGTCAGAATTTACCAAAAAAAAATGCAGAAAAAGTCATAATCTTCATACGAGAAATCAAAACGCCATTAGAAAAAGTGATTAACATATTTTTAATATTTAAATACTTATTTTTTTCAGACATAATAATGATAATTCGATGATAAGCGCTATAATTAAATAATTAAAGTCCTTTCAATATTAATAGAAAATGATGAAAAATATACGATCATTTCATTGTATACTGTGTTCTTGTTAAAATTGTAATCTTTATATAATTAAAATTGTGTCAAACATTCATAATTAATTATTATCATTTATATGAGTTTTATATTACTAATATTAAAACCAAGAAAAAATGGGAAACGGAAAAAACCAATCATATTAATTAACAATAAAAAAAAAAGAACTGAACATAATTTTATTACTTTGTTGAATCTTATCAGTCTCTGAATGAATATAATATGTGATAATAGTAATGTAATCAATTCAATATTGATAACAAATCGGTTTCATATATGTGATTAGATAACAATTAAGTCAAGCTCGTGTTAGCTTTTATAGAAATACAGTTCATGTACTACGAGTATATGTTTCCACAAAAAAAAAACCTTATGCATAAAATGACCAATAAAATGTTGCAAGAAAGTAAAGAAAAAAAAAGGAATTGATAAGAATTTTCTTCATTTTATTATGCCCTATGGTAGATACTATCAGAGGGTATATTAGTTTTGTCACTTCATTTATAACACATCGAAATAATCGTCCTAGTAAGGTTTTAAGGGTATGGTTGTGTCGGGAATCAAAAGTTATATCGATTTATGCATATCCGTCCGTCCGTATAAAAGATAACTCAAAAACGCGTTATCCGATTTTGATGAAATTTACAATTTGAGTTGCTTATTCTATTAACTTGGTTTGGTATTGCATTTCAACAAAATCAATGCAGGGGGAGCAAATTTATGAAGGTAAAACCAGGGAGACCAGAAAGATTTGTCGTTTTTTTGTTTATGATTTTACGGATTTAATTGGAAAATTTGTGAACCATTTTTGTTTAAATTAATTATAACTACACAAATAGACGATACAATGTTATATTTCCGTCAAATCGGTCCAAGGTTAGTCGAGAAAGAAATGAACCTACGAGAAAATAACCATCTTCATAAAGTTTTTTTGATGCACTTTCAAAACTAATAAACCGATTTGAATAAAATTTACAGTTTAGACTTATGCTATCAGGGCCTGGGTTACTTGCAAATTAGAAGAAGAATTTTGAGAAGAGGAAACAAAGTTATGAAGAAAAAACTTTGAAATAATGTTAGTTGTGACAGTTTTTCTGTCCCATTTCTACCATGGAGCATCCAAAAAATCGGCTATAGGCTGATTTTCAGTTATACTATATGTTTTATGATAACTTTAATCAAATCTTATTAAAATTTTGTAACTTTTTTTTTTTGGTTTTGGTTTCATTCTTATCAAAATTTTGAAATACTTTTTATGATTTTCTTTTATTTTCTTTTTTTTCTTCTCAGAATAATAAAAAGTATTATTATAAAAATTGTTGACGTAGTATTATTTACTATAAATTGGAATTCGCGATAATAATATGAATTATAGTCATTTGAAATTCAGTTCTATAACTCTCAAAAACGTAATAGTTCCGAAAAATACATATATGTAGAGACAAAACATTGTTGTTAATGTTTATCTTATCTTTGAAAAATAACAAAAGATTAAATAAGATAAAATTGGTATAATAAAGGTGAAAAAACACAACATTACAGCTGGCCAATATTTTCATTGTTGATAAGATAACACGCGAAAAAAGCAACAAGGAACATTTTTTTTCGGTTTTTTTTTTTTTTGATAAGATAACGAATTCAAATTTAAATTTTAATTTTTGATAATTTTTTATTTATTTTTCTTTATATATTGTATATAATATCTAAAACATTCAAAAACATAGAGTATTTTAGTGTATGAATGTGTTCGATGTGCTCTATAATTGTTTTTTATGGAAATTTTATTTATTTAGCCTCGACCCTGATAAGAATAATATTTTTTTTTTAAATGTATTTATATACCTACACAAAAGACAGCATTGTTCCAAGGAAAATGGGGTTTCAATGAAGTACTTCTATATTTAGATAGAATAAATTTTAAATTCTTTAATTTAAATTTTAGAATAAATTCGTTAAAATTCACGTTTTTTATAGAAAAGAAAATGAAATTCTGTTTATAATACTATCATATCAGAGGAATAATTTCTTAAGTCTGTAAAATAGGTATTCAGTTATTCTTGACGTATAAAATTATATGGTCTTAGCAGAGGATCAGTAACTCCTACAAAAATCAAACATTTTAAAAGCTTATGGTAGCTTATTTTCTAGAAATTTTCTAAATTTAGAATAATAACTCTTTATTAATACTTTTTCTAAAAATGACGCCAATCAGATCAGAACCGGAAATAGAATAAAAATATATTGAAAGAATTCATTAATGTTTATATTTTTAATTAAGTATAGTATTAATGAAATAAGTGGATTTTTAGATGAAAATGCGTCACATTTAAAATGCCATATTTTATTATCAAAAATTACGAATAAACTTCAATTCTACAGAAGATAAGTAAATTTTTGATCAGCAGTGGAATTCTCTTTAAGGAGTGACAAGCGACATATATGTACATTACACGTAAGGCAATTTTGTCACATAAAAAGTGAGAAATTTGAAACAATAGTTATTCAGTTTTCACGGTAATCTATGATATTTTAAAATTGGCCCAACTAATAATCAATATCACCTTACAGAATTCTATTACAGGTTTTTAGATATCTAATACACTATCAAAAATTTGGAAGCTAGAGTTATAAATTTTAAAATAACTAAGTTAAAGTCTAACTTAAAATATATAATACATATTGTACACTCAAAGAAAGAACTAGAACATCGAATTTTATATTTTTATAGAACTAAATTTTATGGGCTCTCTTTCTAAGCTCTAATACGTGATAAATTTACATACCAAATTTCATAATTTTGCCAGCAAATGTATGAAACTGTTTCTAATTTCTTATTCTAGTAATGACAATTAATCGATTTGTAAGGTTTTTTTTCAAGCTATTTAAAATGAAAACATAAAATTATTTGACTTCGAAATTTTTATCATGGTAGTACCTAGAGTTCGGTCTGAATCCAGTTAATTACTTGCCAGAGATTGTGACAGAAATTTTGATGAATGTAATTTCAACAGTAATTACCAATTATCACATCTAAGGGGTGGGTACGAAAGAAACTAAACTATCTCTAAAACTTGTACCACTTTCAACATTATATAAATAAAAATTTATTCAGAACAGATATCATAAAAACTAATCATTCAAAATTCAATAGTATCCGAAATCATTTATGCAATATCGTCGAACATAAACTTATGTTCATTTTATGTTAATACAAAAAATTTATGATCCATTAATATGATTTAAATAATTTCAAATATATTATTATTATATTTATATAAAACGTATCTCTAACGAATACAAATTAAAATATTTTATAATATTCTTCTCCAGTATCACATATCTTTTATATTTATTTTTTCCTTTCTCATTTTATATAAAATATAACATTATAATGAAAATAAAGGATAAAATTTTTGCACCCTCAATATTTACGAGCACCACATGCATAATTCTTTTGCTAGTTCTTCTTTTTATATCCTGGTATATATACCATAGAGAGAGAGAGAGTAGAGTGTATATTTATATCCACAAATTCATTTTCTACCCTTGATAAATTGCGCCATAAATCTTAGAAAAAAGCTTCAACTCTAGTAACGAGAAAAAAAAATCTCATCCTTATAATGGAACCGAAAGAAATCATGTTCTTTTTTTTTTTGTTTGGCTCCTTTCTTGACTAATACACCATAATTTCTTTTTCTTTTCTTTTCTTTTTTTTTTTTTTGATCAGGAATAAGTACACAATCAGAATATTATTACGAGAATAAAAAAAGGGAATATTCAAAAAAAAAAGGAAAGGAAAGACAGACTTTTCTTATGTTATTATATAATTTAATTCATAGAATTTTTCCATCATATTTTTTATATAGTATATGTGTTTGTTTAGATATCTAACGACATCTAGTATCATTAATTATGAAATCGTGCCAAGTCACACATGAAAATATGTATTTATGTTTTATCCAATACTATAGAAAAGAAAATGTTGTCAGGCAATTTGCTATATATATAGAATAAAAAGGATATAAACATACAATCAAAAATACAGAAACAGAAAAACATATCCTGGAAGGGCTCGACATCTATACTATAAAGATTAAAGTATATACGAGCAGGAGCTTTATAAAAGGCCTTCATTATGTGCCATAAAAAAAGCATATAAAACAAATCAAAAATACAAAAAAAAAAAAAAACGCCCTGATAGAAGTTTTTTCTACATATTCATTTATGTTTGTATTTCCTAACATTCTCTCAAACATAATATTGTACAACTTATCGATTTTTTCTACCGTACAAATATCTACGTCACACAAAACATAAACTATGTATACCCTCCAACTTCTATGGTACACTATGTGTGGTGGCAGTCAGTAGCACCTTATGGTGGATTGCATGCAGGAACTCATATCATAATAGTATTTGTGTTTTCGGATGAAACATTTACCCGTCCATTATTGATTTTCCTTTTTTTTGGGGGGTATCAAGTACAACTATATATATATATATATTTTGAAGCATTTAAGATTCCCTTGAAGTTGTCTGCTATCTTCTATATCCAGCTGTATATATGATATTTCAAATACATTGTAATAATTCCGTAGTCCCCGGGACTACATATACACATATTAAAATAGTTCTTGATTATTTGTTCCATTTTGTTATCGAGATTATAGACGTCCTGGTATAGAATAAAATACAGGATACTATATAAACGGAAGTAAATATATAAATATATATATATATATGAATTAAAGGGACACATATACATGACGTTTTCGTGGTTTATAATCAATAATTGCGCCGTCAGCATAGGACAAAATTTACCCATCGTCGTACTCCAAGAACATTATATTTTATATCATTTCGTGTGCTATGTCGTCCCAGACCATGGCCAACTTTTGCGCGCAATCATATTGATTTTTCTTATATACTTTTTATTTTTTCTTCTCGACCCGACCGAACAACCAGGGATCGATCCTTGGCTTTTTAAATATATTTACAAATGCATATGTATTTACACAAAATCCGACCATGAGCTTTTTATATATTCATATTTTAATTTAGAATATATGTACATAACATAATATTGATTCGTATATCGCGTGTATTCCTGGAATAAGGATAGCAAAAATAAAGAACGAATATAGGTGGAAAAAGGCGCAAAAATTATCTTATCCTGTTTTAGGCTCGTGTTCTCTTGTCCTTCATGGATAATATATGAAACCACTACATTAATAGAATATACGTAAATTATAGATTTTCTTGCAAAAAAAAAAAACAAAGTTGTGTGTCTTCCTTTTTGTTTATTTACATAAAAGCACGCATTATATTGAACGCAAAAAGCTAAAAAGAAGAAAATGAAAATCATATATAATATATACGAAAAACAAAACATGGCCGAAAGGACAATATTTAACTACGAAGAAAGATAAAATGGTTGCCATAGGAACCGCCAGGATATACTATACAGAAAAAGGAGCTTTCTATATTGTTATATTTTTTTTTTGATTTGTTTGTTTTTAGGACTATAAAATTAGTTTTTTAGTGATGCATGCAGGTGAATATGTTTTTTTTTTTTTGAAAAACGTGCAAAAAACTAAATAACATCTCAACATTTTCTTCTTTTTTGGCAATAATTTGACTTTAATTTTAGGAAACGATTATAAAAACGCCATATTTCGAACTTTTTATCCTCTATTATTTTTAATGACTAACATCACGAGACATTTTGTGTCCCATCTAATAAACTAAAAACACGCGACCAACAATCATACTCTCATGGAGTTAACGATTTTTCAATTGTGTCGTTGAAAAAATTCAGGTGATCTAAGAGGTCACCTGAAACCAACAACAACAACAAAAAAAAAAAATACACAAAAATCTCCATTACCCCTTTTTTGGTGGTTATATAAAAATGAATGGATAAAGCATATGTTCTGTAATGAGTTGAACAAACTACATAGTTAAAGTATGTGCCCTATATAGGAACAATTTAATCACAGAAGGAAAAGAAAGGCTATTTTTAAATTTGTCCTCGAATATAATTTTTATATGCTGATTAATGTTATCATTACCATTTGGAGAACTCAGACGAACAGACTGTAGTCAAATTGGCACCTGTACCATTTATTTTGATATAACATCTAACATGGAAAACCAAGAACCAAATAGAAGCATCCCGAATTGGTGAATCGCAAAAGTGTTGAGTTTCATAATGATATACACATATGACAGTATATATGACAGTACTTGGTGGACACCTCCTTTAATACATTCACGGTATTATCCTTAAATTATGCCATCAGACCAATATTTGTTTCGATATCTGCACTACCTTTTAATGGTGCAAAATTGGAGTTCAAAAGAATATGACTCGCCTCAGTTTTTCACCCAAAAAACTCAGTGACGAGTTAATGGCTTTGCCAGAAAAATGGCTAAATATCATCGACTTAAATGCACAACAGATTGTTTGATAAAGTTTTTGATGAAGAATTGAATGATTATCAAAAACAAAAAAATAAATAAATAAATAAATAGAAAAGCTTCGCCATTAGTCATATTTTAAAAGACGGATTGATTGGTCTAATGAGACTTATCCTAGTCTAGTCCAACCATATTTTAATTATATTTGAGTTTTATATCTGGTCACGTAAGTCATATTAAAAAGTTATTTCCTATTTTAGATGAGATTCTTTTGTTTCGACATGTTCTAAGTCAAAATTAGTTCGGGACACGTTTTTCACGCTTTAAATTACTTTTTTTAAAAACAATCAATTTTATTAAATGTTAATGAAGTCACATTCAAAATATATTTCCGACATTTCTTGGAGCATTTCTAACATGATAGTTCGATTTATGAAAAGTAGACTGTACTTAAGAGTCATATAAGAATTGTAACTAAGTAATTGTAAGTCCTTTACATGCTATTTGTTATAAAAATTAATAATTCATCATTTATCAGAAATAAATCCCACTCATTGATGCTGATTGATTTATTGTAGAAAACTATTATACTATTTCAAATTAAAATAAAAACAAATAGAATTGAAAATCTTATGAAAAAAACAAATGGCTATACTAGAATTGTAATAGGCTTCGGACTCATTTACGATAATTGGACGTTTTGTTAGCTTTGGGCGTTTTGTGTCGAACTAAGTAAGGACGTTGTTTTTCTTATTCTTTTATCTATTTTTATTTCATTTGATTTCCATTTTTTATTCTATAAAATTATTTTTATATTTTCATTAAACATTTTTCCAGCATCATTTTAATTCGCCTGTCTTGAACGTAAATAATCTTATTTTTTTCTTCAATTTCGAAGGTAATACAAACCAAAGATGAAAAAAATTATGGTACACTTGCGGCTGGCTCTCCTCTTCTTCTCATCCCTTCTGTTCATTATAATTCTATTTTTAAGTCATTATATTTTTCATTACAAAATTTAAAAACATCTCTGGATTCACACAACTCCATAAAAAATATGCTTTCCATTTTCTTGTAACTTGGTATTGTAGAGAGCGCTTTGCAAAACGTAAGGTGTGTAGTATACAAATGTGCACACTTTCACATTATACTATGCTACTTTATTTTCTGGCTTTTTTTTAGCATCATTTTATTTAGCTTAACTTCTTTTAAAAATATTTTATCTTGTGAAAAATGACGTCTCGAACCGGTTCTTATTTATTTATTGAATTTTTTTCTTATTATTGTTTTCTTTTTTGTTAAATTTTTTCCATCATGCTTTTTTTCACGATCTTGCCGATCTTGCCTTTACTTCTTTTTATATAAATTGGTACAGTCATAAAGTTTAGTGCGCCTGAACATAACCAACACACGAACATCATAAAGATTGTGATCATTGCACGTGCGTTAATGGAAAAATTTGGAATTAATAATATTTTTAAAAAAATTCAAAATAAAATGATTTCACGATCATTTGAGGATCATCGAAATTATCAAAAGTATTTTTAAGCGATTTTTCTCACACATGTAAATGATTATAAATTGAATAAGAAGATCTGCAAATAACTGCAATTTTTTTCTTTATCCTAGTCTATTGTAATTTTTTAAAGTCTTGAATTATTTTCCTACAGTAAGATTCTGTTAATCCTGACAATTTCCAGTCATTTGAAAGAAATCCCTTGTAAAGATTAACACCAAAAATTACATTTGATATTTCCAAAGCGATCTCGCAAAACTGAACTATGATTTAAGAACTATGTGTCAGAATCCAAATGTATAGATTCTGACACATCATTTCACATTATTCATAATTTAAATGTGGGTTTATACACGATATTCTTTTATTGAAATTTAAAGGAAAAAGGGGGCTTATTTATAAGGATCGTCGGAAGGATACTGTTTTAATAGCGGCATACGGCAGCATATTGATACTCACAACTTCAGTGGGGACACAGTTTAGTTAAGTTTATGCTATCGTCTTCGAAAAACCCTGTGTAATTAGAATTTGCTATTTTGAATGCTAAGATGGACAATAAAGACTAGTATAGTTAGATGTCCAAGGCATATATGGGCAGCATGATTTTCAGTAATATTGTTGTAGCTAAAATTGAAGAAGACTACATCAAAAGAGCTTTAATAAGAAAGAAAGAAACGAATCTAGAATGTGTCAGGAGGATGTTAATACACAAGAACGATTAAGTTTAATGCAAAGTCACAGCTAATCTTTATTATTAGTCTATCTATGATATAAAGCAAAATAAATTATACCCGGCCGATAAACAATTTAGTTCTATACGAATATTGTAAACATTACAAACCAAAGCTACATAATAAGTTTCATTCATACACTTTTCTAGTATTAGTAGATACTTAAAAAAAAAATTATTTTTATTCCAATTCCGATTAAGTCACACATGAATTATTTTAACATTAGATCAAAAGCATTTCTTTTTAATTTTATTCTTTTCTGACGTCACACGAGATTCATTAAGTCTGCATTCTTTAGTGATTGCTGCATAACTGCATGCTAACTACAAAATACAAATACAAACACAACACGAACAAAAAAAAATTCTATATATCATTAAATGAAGGCAGCAGCTGTTTTTAACTGAACTGCATTTTGTAACGTTTCTAATCGTTTTTACTCATATAACACGATATTATATATTTTGAGTTATGTTGGTGAATGCCGGTGCATTCCTATCTAAACAGTTGCTTACAGGCATAGAAAAAAAAGTGAATAAATACCATAGTAAAATACATAATAATATTGAATTTCATAATTTTACTAGCAAATATTGTTTTATAATAAATTTTATAATTTGAACTATCATCATCGGCTAACAAATAAATTTGTTTTTGTTTTTCTTGTGGTAGAAAATTCTTTTATTTTGATTGAAATTTATAATAACGCCTTCAAAAATAGATGCTTTCATTCTCGATGGACCTATGGTAGAACACCAAACGATAGATCTATATAGAATCAAATGTCTGGGGTCATCTGTTTCAATATGTTTTGATGGATTTTTTGAAACTGAAGCTTATAGAATTCGATTTGAACCTGAATTTAATCAAAATCTATACACCCACACCTCGCTTTACACGGCCTAGATACGTTCCGGAAAAGTTGGCCGTAAAGCGAAAAGCCGTATAACGAATCAATTATTTTTTGTAGCAAAGAGAGAAGCTGAAACTAAACAGAAGATCTCTAACAGTATGTACAGCATTTTTTTTTTTTTGGCCGTGTGTAAGGAAACATTGGGGGCCATAAATCGAAAAAGTGCCATAATTAAAAAAGGCCGTTATAGCGACATGCCGTATAAAGAGCGGCCGTATAGCGAGATATTGTTGTATTTGTATTATTTTTTTTTTTTTTGGTTTAACAAAAGAAGGTATGATTTAGACGAGCCCAGAAAAGCTTTGACTGTTTTGATTGAAACTCGTATTTATTATTACAATATTATTGAATTGGACTAACATGAGTGCTTGATTTGATCTTTAGAGCCCACACACGTTCAATATTACTTGACAAGTATTATTGACGAAAATTTTCGTCAAGTAATATTGATGGAAATTGCCTCCACACATTCCATTGAAGAGCATCCAAATGATCAATGTTACTTGAAACATTCAAGTAACATTGACAAGTAACATTGAACGTGTGTAGGCTCCTTTTGGCTGGTGGAGATTTTTAATGCGTTAATTTCAATTAAATAATAAGTATTTACTTTTCTATCCCTTTAAAAAGAAAAGGGCCGACTGATTACCGAGGTACTAATAATTTAAACACCAGCTAATAATAACAATCACAAACCACTAACATTCCCTAGGCCCTTCTCGTAGGAGTCATTAAGATGCCTACGAGACACTAAATCATATAGATAATAATTTGCAATTTTGTGGCTAATTTTAAGCAGTATCTGATATTGTAATAGAGGGAAAGCGAGTTTATAATGAATACCCGTAATTCTTGTGGTGGCTTTGTTTTGTTTTTCGACAATAAGTCTGTATACCAATTTTAATAATATTTGGAATTTCCTTTTGAAAATGAGCAAACTATGTAATTAAAATTAAGTAATAACTAAAGTAGATGTTATTATTGGCTGGTAAGATGTTACGTCAACACTACGAACATTGCGGACATAAAAAGCAAAGAATTCTTTCTGTATAAATTTGTACCATCATTGTAGGACTGAAATCTGTCTCGTCATTAGGGTTTGTAAAAAAAAGAAAACTGTAAATACACGTATTTTTATATCACATAGAGTCTTTTTTTTACAAATACTAATAACAAGATATCTTGTTTACAGACTGAAAATTTGTGACACATGAGAATACAAGTTGGAAACGTTTATGTATATATACTTTTTGGTTGGGTATAGGCTTATTTTAGTTTTTTTGTATACATTTTTTTTAATACAAAAAAAATAGCTTTTTCTGTGGTTGAGTGTTAATCGTCGCGCGCATAACTATTTAAGCAAAAAAAAAAAAAAAGATCACACCGTTATTAAATTAAATTTGTTTTCTTTTTGTGCGTTTTTTTTCTTCGATTCGAATCCGATGTTGTCATTACTAATAAATTCGATAGAAAATACTAGAACCTATAAAATTGTATCGATTATTTATTGATTTTATCAACATTGTTTCTTTTTTTTTTTTGTTGTTATGAAATCCTACCGTCTGGAATTCACAAAAAAACCAAAAAACATGATAATTTTTAAATATAATAAATAAAAAAAAGGGGGTGTGGTTGATTATTGATTATAATTAAGAATATTTCAAATGAATAATAATATATAAAAATTTTTTTATCATGACATAGTATTTTCTACAGAAATCTGACAACATTGAAATATAATGTTTTCATATTTTTCAATCTATATATATATATATACAAAAATATCCCGTAAACATAAAATTCATGCAATATTTTTCTTTATTTATAAATTTATTATGGACTCGCAAAGTATATACCCCTATATAAAAATCAAATGAAGTTCGCCATCGGATTATGTATAAGTTATAAGAGAGTACATGCATACCTTACGTACCTAAAATTGGCAAATTAAAGGTAAACTAAAATTCTTCTACTCTATCCCTGGGCAGGCACAGTACCAAGAGAAGGTATATGTACCATATATAAATATTTGAAAAGAACAAAAAAAAAACGAAGTACACACTCAGCAAGAGCGCTTTATTTGCATTCCGAATTTTTCGTGTAATTTCAAATGGATTGGCATTGGAATAAAAAACTAACCATTAGGTCGGTCGACTAAGTAAGTAGGAGCTTGCTAAATATTCGTGGTATGTGTACATACAAAATTTTTAATTCAAGCATCATCTTGAAATTTTTTTTTTTTTTTTTTAAATTTTTTTAGAGGCAGGAAGGGTATATATAATATGTGCATGGACGCCTATTTCAAAATGTGGATTTCGCTTTTTTTTTAATTTTTAGCTCATACTAAAATACGTGACTAGCATTTTTTCATATACAAAAAGTATAGTTACAATCTATGGCCTAGCATGATTTTCAATTATATATACAATATCCACGTTTGCGTTTGCGTTTCTTACCAATACATTTTCGTAAGGTTGTAGCAAATGGTCTTCTACTTAAAAAAAACGCTTATATACATAAGGTATACGTAATTTATTTATATACCTACCTTTCTATATATATATTATAAAATCGAATTATACCTATGAACAGAAATTTCTTTAAGATTTTACATAATGTTACGTCGTAGCGTGTTCTGAATTTTTATGAAAATACCATAATATACCTCATTCCATTTTGTGTTCAAAAAAAAAAGCAAGTTCGTTTCTTATACACAGACGTATGTGTTTTTCTTGTCAAGGAATGCCAGATGAGAAAATATTATAAATATATAAATTTGTTTTCAAAATTTAATTAATTAAATACGAAATAAATAAATTAAATTTTTTTTAAATATTCGTAAATCTAAAAATAGTATTTGATCGATATTTTATGGATTTTTCGTTTTCAATGATTCTGGTAACACTATTGTAACGTTACTGCTACAATATAACAGGAATTTTAGGTATATAGAAATTCATACGTGCGAATGATGTATCCAAGCATATGCTTTTTTTTTATTTATTAATAAAATCGATATTGCTTATATACATTTGGACTAGTATAAAACCTGCTTTAGTATTTATATTAATGTTTACAATCCGAATATATTATATATATTTGTTTATGGATGCGCTCTTAAGTTTAGAGCTCCAACTTTTAATAAATTTTAGAATGAATGTGTTGCGTCGTGCTGTGTTTGTAGTAAAAAAAAAAAAAAAGCTCCAGCTCCCCCATTTCCATTCTCTTTCCCCTTTTGGGGGTTTTCAAGTATATACTTTTCTAAATACTATCAGTGCACATACTTTGCTTGCTGGTATTATTGCGATTGCGTTTGCTTGCCCGCTTTGTTGCCATATGAAACTTTTCTTTTTGATTCTATTTCTAATATAATATTTCTATATGTTGTATATTTCTTCTCGGATTCAACCAAAGATTAATAGTAAAGATTTCCAACAATTCTACATTCGACGTATTCTTATTGTGTACTAATATCCATTCACATTAAAGTCTTTTTTTCTTTCTGTCACATTAAAACTTATAATGTATCAAAAAATATACAATATTACATCATTTGGCATCGATTTTCAGTCTGCAAACAAGACATCTCGTTATTAGTATTTGTAAAAAAGACTCTGTGTGATATAAAAATATATGCCTTTACAATCTCTTTATTACAAATTCTGATTAATAACAATACTGAACATCAGACATAGGACATTCATACCAATGCTAAAGTATAGCTTGTCCCATGGTAAACATGAAAAGTATTGGGTTCAAAGGAAAGGTGCGCGGCAATCAATAAAGAAAATATCAAAGTGATTGGAAAAATTGTATTAATTAACCGTAAACCACGTGTATTTTCGAATTTCAAAACCATATAAACTTGAAATGGTATTAAGCTAGTATTCAGTGACACACATATTGATATTTCGAAACCATGGCATGAATACCTCACGTATTATACCTCTAGGTATATTAGTTTACCATTCTACTTAAAAAAAGAAAGTTAAAACATAAAAAAAATTGTAAACATTTCAATTTCAAGATTACTGGCAACACTAATCGCAATAAAAAAAAAATACTGCTACAAATTGTTCTATAGCTGTTGTGCTTTTGCTGCTGCTCGTGTTGAGAAGCCAAAGAAGCTTTTCGTCGTTGCCTGGTCTGGTCGTGTTGGTTGATGATTGTCGTCGTCAATATTATTACCGCGCGTTTTAAATACGGATGTGATTTTGGGAAGGATTGACGCGTTTTTGTTTCGTTTTGAGTCTTTTATAAAAAAAAAAGTAAAAAATAAAAAGGATATTTCGTCGTTAAGTAAAAAAAAAAGATCCGTTTTGTTTTTTTTGCGTTCCAAAAAAAAAAACATCAAATATTTTAAAATTAATTATTTTAAATTAAAATTTTGTTTTATTGGAAAAAAGTGATTAAAAAAAAACAAATATTTGGAATTTATTAATTTTTTATTTTTAGTGAGTGAAAAAATTGTTTTTAATAGTTTTTTTTTAATCAATAAATTTTTATTGATAACAGAAAAGGAAAAAAGAAAATTTTTTTTTTGATAAGATAAAAAATTTTTTTTTATAAAATAACATCGGCCATAAAAATTGGGTGAAAATATTTTTTTAATTGTTTTTACCAGAAAAAAACAAATATTCATTAACAAAAAAAAAAAAAAAATTTCGCCGACGTACGAGTATTTTACAAATTGTTCTGCAAATAATTGATTTTTGTAATTTATCTATGAAATTCATTATCAATTAAAAAAGATAACAATTAAAAGACCATTTTTTTTTGTTTTTTTGGATAATTTTGAAAGAAAATAATCGTGAAAAATTACGGCTTTTTGAGTGAAATTTTTGGTAATAGAAAAAAAAAGTGAAGAGAAAAATGTGAAAACAGTGAATTTTTTTTTGTAAAATCAAAACAAAATAAAAAGTGTTTTATTAATTAAGAAAAAAAGAAAAAGAAAAAAAAAATTAAGAATTTTTCAATCAAAATATTTCACTTTCAAAAAAAAAGAAAATTTTTTAATAATAATGAAAAGTGAAATAAAAAACCGCCAAATTTGAAAATTTTAAAAGTGTTTTTCTTTTTTATATAAAAAAAAATATATTTTTTACGAAATTATTAAAGATTCAAAAAAATAAAAAAATTCTACTTTTTAAGTTAAAAATTTTTTGAAAAAAAATTTTTTTTTGTGTTTTCATTTTTCTAAAAAAAAGTGTGTCCGAAAATTTTTGAAATATTCATTTTATCAAAATTGATCGCGATAACGGTGTAAGATTTGTCAGAATGTCGCTACAGACAAAACGACAACATTGCTATCTGTGCGATCTGCCACGGATGCCATGGGCAATGATTAATGATTTTTCAGAATCGGTTTGTCGCGGTTGTGTTAATTATGAGGGTGCCGATCGTATCGAAATTGTCCTGGATGCTGCACGACAAATGAAACGTTTACATCAAGCAGCTAAACGTGGTCATGAAAATGGTGAAGTTCATCAAATTGGACATCGTGGAGGTAATTTTTTTTTTGATTATTTAGAAAAAAAACAGTAAATTGTGCACAAAAAAAGTTTTCAAGTTTCCTTTTTAATAATAAAGTCTTTATGATGAATCCTTTTTTATTTTTTTTAATTTTTTTATTTTTTTTAATTTCATAGGTGGCGGTGGTCCTGGTCCACAGGCACATATACAACAAACACAACATACACAACGTTTAGGACCACAAGGACCGACTTTAATGGATTTCACTGGTAAAATGGAACCACACGAAGCAACAGTACGTCCAGTCCGAATATCACATATGCCACCACATCATATGCCAATATCTAATCGTGCAGTATCTGCTGCTGTATCAGCACCCCCGGTACCACCATCATTATCGGTTAATTTAAAACGTCCACCACCACCACCAGAAGATGATGATCATTCGGATGGACCAAATGTTAAAAGATCATCTGGACAAGATGATCAACAACAACAACAACAGCAGCAACAGCAACAACAACAAGGAACTGGCGGCCGGCCGCCATTAACACGTGGTGAATCATTACCAGCTGTACCATTTGTACCAGATCGACAGCCTAGTTTTAAGGATAAACATCCAGTTCGTGCACCATCATTTGATACGGCTACATTTAAACCTGGAGGTAAGTTTTATAAACTTTTTTTTTTTAATGTTTTGTAGATGGTTTGTTCATTTCTTTGTATTTAGTTTTTTTTGTGTTCTAAATTAATACACAAATCTGTTGGCACATTTTTAAGAATTTGAGATTATCAAATTCCAATTCGAGAATCTAAAAGCAAGCAAGAATCTTATTGCAAGGATCTTAAAGACACAAGCGTATATTTTATTGAATATACTTGATTTTCGATGAAAATAAATAAAAAGAAAAAATACTATACAAAAAACCGGTTTCCTGGCAATCGTTCATTTTATTTTCTCTTATTTTTCTGGGTCAACAAACCGTTGAAATGTTTTTACCGTTACCGTGTTTCATATATAATAAAAAAAAAAATAATGGCGGCGGCGGCGAAGATAGTATAAATATTTAAAGATAAAAAACATTGTATATTTTATATATGAAGGAGAAAAATAATATTCTGCCGTCGGGTAGAAAATTCAAAAACACGATATTCAATATTAAAAAATATAAAATCTTTTTTAAAAAAAAGGAGAAAATCTGAAGAATTTTCAACAACAAAAAATGACGCCATTTTGAAATTTTAAAAGAATTTTCTTTACTTTCAATTTAAAATTAATTTCCATTAAAATTTGTTTATATACAATCCCCCACCTCCTATGCCGCCCAAAAAGGTCATCGTCCCAGGTTCTTCCATATAGTAAAAATTTTGTTCTACTTTTTTAAATATTTCTAAAAAAAAAAAAAGCATTCTATTTGTTGGCAGCAACATAATTTTCCTAATTATTTAATATATTTTTTTTTTTTAGAAACTGTAACACTTGTAAAAATTATATATTAATTTTTTTTCTTTCTTCGTGGTTTTTTTTTCTCAAAACTGAACTCTACTCAAGAGTGAACTATTAAATCATCTTCGTCACAAAAACACAAATACGTCTTCTGAGACACATTTGACGTCATATTTTCCGTATGAAAAATTGAATGGCATTGAATTTATGTTTATAAATACGTAAAATTATGATAATTATGATTTATATATGTACTATATCTGATTATCACAAGAGGACTTCTATAATGTACACAGACAAATAGGAACCGAATTTAATATTACATTCTTTACAATTGTTGCAAATCTTATTAAAGTGATCTAATTTTTATAAAATGAAATAAAATGATAAGAATTCTATGAAATACAGTTTATATGTACGAAGAAGAATTCACTTTCGTCATCTAAAAAAGTATACTCTCGAAAAATGAGATTATCTTATACCATAAGTCATATTACCATGACGAGATAATGAATAATATTGTATTGTTTCATGTTGCTTCTCGGTGTTTTTTTTCTTTACGTCAAAAAGCAATAATATTGACCGTAAAAAAACAACATATAGTAACGTAAAATCGGTCTATAGTCGATTTTTTGATACCCTATAGCAGTGCTCCGCAACCTTTCTTCATATACGACACACTAATTCTTACATAAATATTATAAAATGGGTACAAAACTATTACTAAATAACTAATGTGATACCTGGGCTTCCTTAAGTGAACATAAATTATTTATATTTGACTCGATACTTGACAGTGCGACCCAAAGTCCTTTAAGCATGATCGCTTATAATTTTTTATTAAAACTAGAGTTGAAAACTTAATTGGCATAGAAATGTTGTAGAAAATTGGAGAAGAACTACAATAACTGGGTCAGAAATTTTTGGATATTCCTCCTTTACTGAAATCCAGAAAACATCTATTGGAAATAAAAAAAATAAATTTCAGTTTTAGAGTCCCGTCAGTACTCAATTCCATAAATTCCTCTTGAATTAGTAGTGGGGGTGCTGATATGGAAGCTGGGATATTTGTTTACTTTTAGCATCGAAAAATAAAAAATCAACCACGACACATCTCATATCGTCCCTCGGCACACCAATATGCCGCGCCAGACTGGTTGTGAAGTACTGCCCTATAGTATAGAAATGGATTTCGTAGTTAACAAATCTATAGTTTAATGAATTAACTCCGAGGAGAAAGAAGGATTAAAACTTCTAATATTTTAAGATTTTTTCTCTATAACTACGTTTCGTCTTTTTCAAATGTGTTTAAATTTACAAATAAGCTAATAGCATAAACACCTTTTGCAAATTTTATTAGAATCGGTATATAAGTTTTTAAAATACATCGGAAAAACTTGATCAACAGGCTTTTTTTCGTCCTAGGACTATTTCTTTCTCCACTATCCTTGGACCGATCTTACTGAAATTTACCATGGTATCCTCTATTTATGTGGTCAACTCATTTAAATAAAGTAAACAAAATTGCTCCACAAATTTTCAGACCACAAGCCTTTCTGCTCAACCTGGTTTTTGCTTAATAGTAGTGCGCCTACCATAGGGCATCCATAAAAAGCAGACTTGACCAAACCTACTAAAATAAATTATAAACTGAACTAAATGTGTGTTCGTGTTTATTATTATAGATTGGTACAATTTTTTTTTGTTCGCGTTATCAGTTTTAAAATAATGATAATAATTATTATAAGTGACAAAAAAAAAAATGTACTAAAATTAATGTGTGGGAAGTGTTGTTGTGAGTAATCGCAAACTCAGCAGAGTGCTTTATTTTCGTTTCAAGTGAAAAAAAAACACGTTTGCATAATCAACAATATATACCGACATTTTTATTGTTTATCATTTGAACATGAACACATTGCAAAAAAAAAAAGAAAAATAAAAAACTGAAAACCACGTTCATATAATTTAGTCACGTCTGTTTGGAGTTTGTCGTTTTACTTTCTCTATATATAGAGGAGTGTAAAAATCATAGAGCCAAGATTGACCCGAATCTTGATTCCGTGTAGAATTCAAATATCCAGTTCAAATGAGACTTCTCTAGTATCAAAAAATTCTTAATTTTATATTTACTAAATTTACTATAAAATTATGAGTTTTAATACTAGTCTGTAGACTTTTTAAATATTAGTCAATAAGTGACTAAATTCACGTTCAAACTATTTACCGTTTTCAGTAAACGAAATGAAGTACATAAATGACACTGTTTATTTGTGCTATTTCTTCATTGAGTTTATTGGACATCATGCTCGAAAATCCCACAGCGCTTCAAATGTGTAACCCCGAGGACACAAAAAATCGGTCAGATTCAATCCAGTTTGGACTCGATCCACTTAATATGTACATTCATTTCAACCCAATTTCGATCTTGTTTAGATTCGCCATGTATACAGGATAAAAGTGAATATGTATCTAAACTTTTACGAGGCGAATATAAGACTTAGCTAAATGTTATTCGTTCTTAAATTAATTTATTCATTGTTTCTGGTCGCATATATTTACTTCAATTGAATGGAAATTTAATATAATGCCTAGTCTAAAATTTAATCTAACTAATCTAAGGTCTAATACCTTAGATTAGTAGCCAAGTGTGTTAAAGATCTGTCTAGACCTTTTCTGTAGTAGACGTAAAAGAAATGAGAAGCTGGAAGAACGGTTTTTCTTTAATATGGAGTAAATTTTAGTTTTGATGTCGTGCTCGTTTAGAATTATTCTTCTTACGATCAGGATATTAACAAATGTTAATTTTTGATAAATTAGAGTATTTGTTACAATGTTTTCTGGCTCTAATAGTGATAGGCGCTAATATTAGAAATCATTTTGTAGTAGCAAACTGTTTTTCTAATTGAAAAATGTGGTAGGAAACCTAATTGCTAAATAGCAACAGTAATGTACATTATTTAATGCGTCTTTAATATTAGAAACGATCAAGATATTTAAAAATGTCACCAGTTTTAATTCTTCCTCCTAGAAATTCACTGGGTAGTAAGAATTATTTTGTAGATTTGATGCCTCCTAAATTGAGTACACTTAAACTAAAGACACATTAGCAACAATAATCTACATTATCTCACGATTCTCAATTAAAATTCGATAATTTCTCATATTTTAATCGAGATGCATGAGATAATGGCGATTATTGCTGCTAATGTGTCTTTAGTAGGGGCTAGGCTATTGCCTTATTTGCATACGACATAATGCGCCACTGTGCGTAAGTAATAAGAATATAGAGAAATTTTTGGTCAGCATTTTAAATAAACATTGTTGTACTAATTCGTTTCTTTTTTTTGTGTATTTGTTGAAAAAAAAAGAAAAACAATTTAAATGAAAAAGTTTAATTCGAACATAATGTGTTTAATTCAGTTTTTTTCTTTTTTCATTGCTAAAATACCAAAATTGGATAAATATATTTAGTATACTAATACACATTCGTACATATTTATTTATTTAAAATTAAAAAAAAAAAAAATACATATATAACCGACCCCAAAGATGGGGTATGGTTGTATATCCAAGCTAGTGTACTGTAAAAATACGCTTACGTATGCTACAAGAATATTTTGTATCCAGTTCTGTTAAATATAAATATCACGTTCATACATATAAGTCGGTTTTAATTGACTGGGTTTTGTTGGGGGCCTACATATTTAAGTGGCGAATGAAAATGAATCCGTATTAAACGTTATATATATATATATATATATATTTAGTACAATCGTACTTGTGAGGCGAATATTTAAACAAAATGATCATCATCGAATATATACGAGTAATTTTTTCTTTTGCTTTTAAAAGCTAACCAAAAACTTGCTAAACTTAGATGTTGTGAGATGATATTTTGTGACGAAGAACGAATAGAATTTTACAAATATTATAATATTTAATAGTATTTCCAATAAAAAAGAAAAAAAAAGGAAAGAAAAAAGCTAAACGGTGAGAAATTAAGCGCGAATCTTATGACATGGTCACACAATTAATGATGATGATGATAATAAAATTTTCTTTAGAAATCTCATTTCTCAAGGCCTTTTTTTCTTCACTTTTGGTATGAAGAATTTATGTGATTGAGATAGTGTCACACAGCAGCAGCGCGTTCGTCGTTCTCCTATATACATTTTGCTTTTTGAGAAGAGGAGATTCGATTTATGTATGAGCAACAATCTTTTTTTTCTTTTTATTTTGTTTATGGAAATATCAAGAAAAAAATAATAATAATAAATAAAATAGGCGACGACAACAACATTATTTTGTTAAAGATTTGTCTCGAAGAAAAACATTTTTTTTTTATTTTTTTTTATAAAATTTATGTTGATTAAAGATTTTGAGTCATCATCATCATTTTATTAGGATGGGGCTGGTGGATGGCGATTAAATGAATCCATAGTTGCCAGTTTTGTAGTATAAAATGAAAACGTGTAATGTTTAGAAAATTGAGTAATAATAAATTTATTATTCTCTTTGAAGGGCATTATTGCAGATCTGCAAAGAAAAATATCTCATCTCATAGTAAAAAAGAAAGTGAATACATCACATAAAATCTTTTTTACAAATACTAATAACGAGATATCTTGTTTACAGACTGAAAATCAATACAAGTTGGGTATTATATCGATTTTGGTTTCTCTTGATACTCAAGATAATTGACCTAACTATTTTGTTATTAGAATTTTTTCTTTCTCCCTTTAACAATTATATTCATGCAACACCATCACTGACTTCATAGTCAAATAGGAGAGAGGGATCGTTGAATATCCAACAGTGACAGTGCAATTCGTTAACAGGCTGCTTAAAATATTATTAAAAATGATTTTCTACAAATAGAAAGTTACGAAAAATCAATTTATCGATTGAAATTTTCAATAAAAATCATATAAGGACTAAAATTAGGAAAAACCCAAAAATTTATTAGATGAAATTTGGCAACTTTACGCATGAGGGAAAATAGAAAATTATGTAAAAATCGTCATTACTATTTTTTTTTTCCTGTTTTCTTATATTTAATGCTGAGTCGTGTGTCGTGTTGATGATGATGCATAAAAATGTATAAAAAAGAAAATTGCACAAAAATATAGTTATCCGTAAACAATACTCCATAATTCTAATTGTATGCAAAATTTCATTTGGCATTGTTGCAATTTACAACCACATACAAAATTTATGTTGTATTGAGAAAAAAAAAGAAAAGCTATATAATATCGAACGTGATATGCGCAAAACCGCGTCATAGAACAGCAAAACAACAAAAGTCGAAAAAAAGCTATGTTTATAAAAAGCAATCAATTATTGCAAAAAAAAAAAGAGAATGTATTAGTTGAATTTTCTTTTTACTTGCGATTTTTGGAACATACAATTATTGGCCGTTGCGCGGTATATACATCGATTACAACTACATTTAGAATTATTACGTCATATTTACATGAAAAACTAGTTTTTTTTGCAATGCCATCACACAACACTACAATGTTGTTTTCTAATGTTATATACAAAGTATGTACATAAAAGCGTACACAGAGTGTATGCAAAGGTATTTTTTTTTCATAAAAGTTATCCTGCACGACATTCGATAAGAACCACACCACACGGGATGTAATATTTAATCAAAATGGTGTGTTTTTTTGGATATTTCAAGGGTTTTATGAATTGTTCAATATATATATCCAAACAGTTATATGCCTAGGTATATTGTATATACATGCGCAATAATGATTGGTTTTTCCAATTTATATTATTATTATTATTGTTGTTAAAGGTGGATGATGATGGAGAAAAGCACGTATTGACTTTGTATGCCAATGTATTTGTATCAACAAAAATCAATAAAATTTTCATTAATTTGATAAGGAAACTTTTCTGTTTTTGTATCAAAATAATAATATTGAGTTTATTATGGTTTTATAAGAGATTATCATAAATTCAATTTTCATATATTATTTAAAAAAACGTGCACACATGATAGCCGAAAAACAAAAAAAGAAATGAGGTTATGTACATAAAAAGATCACCTTTCTCTACACAGGTTTTTTTTTTTTTGGCTTTTCTTAACATTGTCTTGCGAATAGTAGTACACAAAAAAAAAACAAAACTCGTTTTTAAAAGCCATCTAAAAATTCTCTCATGTACGGTTTTTTCTGTACAAGGCCCAGATTCTGGAACTTACACAATAATAAAAAAAAAAGAAAAGAAACACCAAAACCAAAATCATCATATTACAGTATTTAATCTAAAAAAGACTATGAACCTGTTCTTTAAAAAAATCGACTCAGAAACACACCAAAAAAAGAATTTAAATAAGAAAATAATACTATTGTATATTAAGAAAATAAAACTGGTTATGTAAATATGCCTCTACTGTACTTGTTTTAAAGTTTTAACCAAAAACCAAAAAAACTAAAAACAAACATAAAAACTGCTAGCTGCTAGGTGTTTTCTTGGTGGTTTGTGCCTGGATCTCTGTCTTGTTGGGAAAGAAGGTGCATAAGCCATATCGATCCGCTTATGCATGACGACGAAACGACGCCGTCCATGAATCAAAAGTTTCTCAACCTAAAAAATAAGATGGAAAACAAAGTCTCTTAAGAAATTAAGGTATATGAAAAAAAAAAGAAGAAGAAGAATAAAAGTCAATAATGTTGGCGGAGGACCGACACTGAATAACTATTATCAAAAAAAAAAAAAAACCTATAAATATATCTCTGCAGAATGGCAATGCTGCTTTATTGGTTCTTTAAAAAAGCTTGTCGCGCGTAAATGCTATAAAGATGAGACTTCCATCAGTTGTATATACAAAACTGGTGAAGAAGAGATGTGGAGGCGCATTTAGTTTACAGTTAGTTTATCTTCCTATCCCAACGTTTTTTTTTTCTTACTATCTTTTTCTTCTTCTAGAGAACAATGAATGCGACTGGTTATGCTTACCAACATAGTACAGAAAAAAAAAACAGCATAACAAAACTCATTTATAAAATATTTATTTGTATATGGCAACAACTTTAATAATATCTATATATATATACATATACATTTGTATGATTGAATACATATATACGTATGTTTGAATATTTCAAAAAATAGTAGTATATAAATATATAGTATACTATCGGGGGCCACACGTCATCTGTCCTTGAACTTCGAATCAGAGTTCAGTGGATAATGATGATGATGATGATTATGATGAAAGAAGAAAAACGATATGTACATGCGAGAATGAGAAAAAAGATAAATAGAAAGAAAATTATAAGAAGAAAATAAATGAAAATAAAAGATAAAAAAGTAAAGAAAAAAAAAAATCGAAATGAAAATAAAAACATCAGCGGGGCATGACAACGTGAGGTTTTTTCGTTTTTTTTTTCTTGTTGTACCTGAGAAAGGTATACTTTTTTTTTTTGGGTATATAAAAATCCGCAGAAATTTTTGACTTTAAATGAAAGTAGAATAAATTTTTGTTTTGGCTGTTTTTTTTTCCCTTTCTTCTTGTAGAAAAGAAACAAGTTTTTGGAACACACATCTAAAAACGGCGGCAAATTGTCTCAAAAGAAACTTAATAATATTTAAAAGAAATTTACAACAGTACCTTTTGACAATGGAAACAAGAATTTTGGGTAGTACACACATTTATTACCTAGTTTTTTTTCTTTTCTTTGGAAGAATTTCATTTTTAAACAGCTGTCGATAGAAGAACTTTAAGACCTATGAAGACGCGACAACAGCTGTTGTTTTGTCAGAAATTTTCTTTATATGAAAATTTGTTAATAGAAAAGAAATAATCTGTCGGGGATTGTAGTAACCGGGCGTTGAACAATTAATAATGTTGTGATCGCGGGCTTGAATCTCTCAAATCTGGTTGAAGACAAGAGAAAATGTTTTCATCAGTTCTTATAGTAGTTTGAATTTGTGATTTCGAAGAGCATGTTTAATTGCCGATCACGTTGAATTGTTAGTAAGTAACCAAAAAAAAAAAACTCGAAAAAAGGGTACTAACAACTGTATGGTCTTCTTGACAACCCAAACACATATTTAAATTGTTCTTAGTTTCTTAATGTGAAAAATTCTGACACGAGAAAGTCTATGTCTATTGCTTTAGTTGAATTCTTAGACACTTATGAATGATGTTGAATCACATTTACTCGAATCAAGCAAATATGGAAATGTTTGGAATTTCAGCAAAGTAAAAATTGGGACAAGCTTCTTCTAGGAAAAATCGCTGGATGAAGTCAAAACATTAACATTTTTATGATGGAATAAAAAAAGACATACGATTATGTACTTTTATTATTTGGTTTAGAGTAGAGTCCAGGAAACACCAGAATATTGTTATTGAGCCCTATTTTCCTAAACAAAATAAAAAAGGTCAAACAATTTTTTACGCTAGTGGATGTTCTTCCACAGTTTTATTGAAAACTGATCTACCACAATTTTACTATTACAATAGTTTGTTATTATTTATTAATGATAAAAATCATCCCCATCAAATGTTTACCAAATTTATTGATAAGAATAACCTACAAATTAAATAACGTTGAAATAGTAAAAACGAGAAGCAATAAGAGTACCCTAAATTGCGATATAATACATGCTTCCGGTTTAACATTTTCGTTAAGCAAATAATACTCAAATAACTGGTGCCCCAAATTTTATTAAGATTGTGCCAAAATATATGAAAATTGTTGTGCTTTCGATTTCGTGAGTTTATCATTGAAAATTTGTTGTCAAATTTTAGAATTCTTTCAAGTATCTATAACCCAATAACCATATATATCCCAAATATATATAATTTTTGCTATAACAAAGTAAATAATACAAGAAAATTGGGAAAATATTGATTATTTCTTCGTTTGGTTTTTGTGATGATGCGCAAACACGTTCTTGGAGAATGAAATAAATTTTTGCACGATTCCTATTTAGTAAATATATACTAATGTTTACATGCGCAATTTTAATGAAATTGAATACCAACTCATTCAAAAACAAAAAAAAAAAATGTTTATATACTAAAAATTATCTATTATACTAGGGTACTCAATAACTTCTCAGCCACGAGAAGAAAAATACTGTTTTTGTAAATGAAATATATTATTCAATATAATTTCCCTGAACTTCAAAACACTTGTTTCAACGATTCTCCAATTTAAAAATTCCATTCCTGAATTGAAAATCCGGTAGGCCTCCAAAATACGCCTCTACAGCTGCTATGACCTCCTTTAGCTTCTTGTTTCGATTCAGGATCATGGTGGTGGATCCAAGTTTCATCCATAGTGACGAATCGACGTACGAAATCCATTTTATCTTTCTTATTCGAAGGTGTTTTTGTTCCATTGTTAGCGAATGCGGCACCCACAAAGCTTTTTAAAGCCTAAAGCTTTATCTAAGATGTGATGTGCTGATCTAACATATGTGAGATGCCGTCAGCTATCTCATCTAAAGTCACTCGTCGATCTTCCAAAACAATATCCTGTATTTTTTGTATATTTTCTGTTGTTGTTGTTGCTGTTTGGACGAACTTCGAGTGAATCATCTTTGAGTCTTGTACGACCACATTTAAAAAGGGCAGCCTATTTTTTCACAGTGGAAAGTGAAGGTAATCCATCCTTACATACTTCTAATAATTTTCATTAAATTTTTGTAGGTAGTAAACCATCCAAAACAACGAATTTAATCACTGCACGATATTCAAGTTTTTCCATGTTAAAAAAAATTCAATAAACACGTCAACTTCAAATAGCTTCTAAACAAAGACTGGCAAAAAAATTGACCTGTTAGCAGCGCGTTCTCTTGTCGATACTGAGAAATTATTGAGTACCCTAGTAGAAATTTCAATTATTATTTGTGAAATGCATTTTAATCAAGTTTTGAATCATCATCCGCCATAAAACTGAATTAATTAATATAAATAAAAAAAAGGCAAAACATTTATTAATTCTGTTTTACAACAAAATTATACAACATTATTTATTTACAGTTTTGTTTCGATGAATTATTAATATATAAATTGTACGATGACTATTTTGTGTGATGTCATACGGAACAACAACCACGTATAAGAATAAAATATAGAGCTCAGCTCTGATGTTTGTCTACCTTGGTATTGTTTTGTCGCGATCAAAAATTTGTTACTAAAGAAATTGAAAACATTACCAAAGAAAAATTCACCGCGAGTAGAGTACACACATGTATAATATAAATACAAAATTAAAATAAACTAATTTTGGAGATGGGTGTTTCCTCCTTTTTTTTAAAAAAAAATTTTCATTTATTAATAATTCAGAAACGACCAAAAACCTGATAATAATAATAAAACCACAAAGAAACGTGTACTGTCATAATAAATATAAAATCTAGGCAATAAACATTCTTATATACAAAAGTTGTGTAAAAAGAAATAAATTGGGTTAACTTTGAATTATTGATCCTCTTTGCAACAAAGAGAACCGAGATTCAGCAGCATTCATTTTCTTGTATGTAATTGGAATACTATACTTGAACTACTTAAAAAGGAAGGTGTACACATATATGTATGAACTCATTCGTTAGTATCGGATATATTTTGGAGTCTTAAGTTTTAAATCAATTTTAATTCAATTGTTGACGTTGGAGACTCGAAACTCAAACTGGATATGGGTCTAGGTCATCATTTGACACTATCACTCCGACGTTTAATACTAAACAAATAATTGGTATTGAATGGTTTTAAAAAAATTACTGTACTTGCTTAGTAACTGATTTCAGATCTTCACAATTATTTAGTTTTCTTCACCTATAATAGGCACATACATGAAAAAGATTCAAAATTACAACTGAATTACAGTTCAAAATTATCAAATCAAATTGTGGGTCTAAGTTAGCGATGATCGATTGAACTAGACAGCACCTACAGATTCTACGAGCGGGACGAAGAGACCTCAATGCATATTCTCTCCGATTGTGAAGCACTACTCCGTAGGAAGAGAAAACATCTGAGGACATACTGCTTCTCCCGAATTAAGATACAGTCTCTTCTTGACCCATTCCGGATACTAAAATTCCTTAGAGAAATAGACCTGGAGGAGGTGCTCTAAAATGGGAATTTAACCTAACTACTGCACTAAAGAAGAGCATATATATTACTTGGAAGATTCAGGTTAAATTCTACGTGAATTTTTAATCGAGGTTCATCTGTAAATAATGCATTTAATTTTCAATTTAAATATCTAATCTTAATACGTGTGTCGTTTATGGATTCCTTTTGAAAATCTCACCCAAAATTGATCTTATACATAAATTTTTTTTTGGTTTTTTCAATGAACCTATTTGTGTTCTCAATGAACGACAAATTATTACGAGAAATATGAAACCTTCAAGAAAACTAAAAACAAATTTAAATTTAAATAAATTTTTTTCTTTTTTTTTTTGGCAAAATGCCCAATACAACGCGATCCCATCAACTTGGCAACCATGTTCTTTTTATTTTCTGAAATTTCATTTTCTTATTTAAAAAAAATTTTCTTTTTTATATTTTTTCTTCGTTTTCCTGCATCACATTTTAATTTTCATATGGCGATAATATTTTGTAGAATGAAAATGCAGCGTGCAGCGGAAAAATGGGATAAAAAACATGGTATTTTTTTCGAATTGATTCTTGTCAGCACAACATTTATCCAGACCACTCTGTTTTGCATAGTTGGTTGTCTGCTGTGCATTTTTATGCATTCCCCCATCACCTCTTGAATCCGCGTTTTCGCATATGTTTCCCATCAAAAAAATCGAAAAGAAAAATTGCAGCCAGACTGCACTTCAAACAAAATAAGAAAACACATCGATAATAATTATGTATCGCGAATTGCACATGCGAGACGCATTCAAGTAATATTCACAATCACAAACAAATAATGCATTTCTAGCTCTATATATGTAGTAATTCGAATGACGTGTATAAAATGTGTAAAATGTGTCGTCACAAAATAAATCGACGAATAGATTTTATTCTTAAATATGTATGTGTGGCTGTTTTAGTATATATAGAAAAAAAAAAAAACGTTATATTTTCAATTCACACATATTTCATTCCTTTAGTCGCGGCGCATTTCTCCTATGCCAAAGAACACGTTCCAGCCCCACTCATTTTTAGTGGAAACTCTGGTCATATACTGTATGTAGTATGGCGCAATGGATAATATCAACAAACACTTTTTGACTTTGGCTTTCTCTTTATAAACGGCTTCTGTACAATTTCAGTGTTCACATTCCGTAAATACATTTACAAAGATGACGTCACAATCGCACTATAGTGTTTTTCTTTTTAAATCGATATACATAGATGGCACTGAACGGGGGGAGGTAGGGGGGGGGATATTGCAAAAGAGGAAAACTTGTTTAACATGATTTAACATTTGTTTTAATAAGTGAAAAAGAGAGAATGAAACGTGTGCAAAGCAAATAAGAAGAGGGTACTTCTTTAAGAATCAGTCACAGTCAACTTGATTTCAAGAACTCTGAGACTCGGAATGAGTCAATACGACGCGCAGTGAAAATATGTAGTAGCACCCAGAATCTTATGAATATGTTTGTGGTCGTTGGGATTTATAAACATATATAGAACAAATGTGTTTTTAAGAAGGAAAAACCGCGTGGAATGGAAAAGAAAACATTAAAAATATCACTCACCCATTTATATATGGAAGAAACTGTTGTTTTTAATGTGCTCTAAGCTAGTAGGGGGAAAGAAAAAATTTTCCATTTGAGAAAATGAGATAACAACATAAGAAACCGGAAAAGGAACAAGACAAGAAAAAATCGATATGTTCATAAAACGCCTTTTCTTTTAACGGGTCTAAAAGTAGAAATGGATTTCTTTTAAAAAAAAAAAGGGATGCGCACGAGAAGGGTATGAAATAACCTTAATTTTATTCATGAGATTCGTGTTCCCTTCTCAAAACACGATACATTTTCCAACTACATTTATACAATTTTGCGATACTACTACAATTGCATATATATATATCGAAGCCACCTCTTGGATAATAATGGGTTTTTTCGTATCTAAAAATAAAAAAAAAATCTATGCATTGTGCAAGAGCAAAAAAAAGAGTGTATCTGCGCATACGAAACATCATTTCTTCTTCTATACGGATGGAAGATTATGTGTCGAGAACTTTATGGAAGGAAGGAAAGAAAGCAGGCAATCTAAGGCGCATTGTTGCCATATTTTTATTCTAATAAGAATATTATATTCAAATAAATTATATTTCGAATGATTAGGAAAAAGGAAAGGAAAGAAAGGAAAAAAATAAGGATATCGAACTTCTTTCATACCCAATTGCTATTTAATAAAATTGAAATCAATAATTCTCATTTAAATTAAAAGAAAGAAAGAAAAAATGCTGAATAGATTTTCCTATGAAATACCTATAATTAATTTCTAGAAAAAAAAAGGACAAGGATTTTGCAAAAAAAAAACTTAATTAATTAATTAGATATTACCTATTTTTCATCTTGATCAATGTTTTTTTTTTTCATTAATTCTGAATTAGTGATTAAAAAAAAATAGGGACATGCTATATCTAAAATTGAATACAATATCGTGTTAACATGCTAAAAAAATGTTGTATACCTTGGATACTTTCTTATGTGAGGCTTTTGTGCCTTAAATGTTCTGTGTTTCAGGTTCAAATGACGTTCAAAAATAATAATATAAATAATAATATAAATAATAATAATAATGGGAAATATTTAATTTTTTTTTTGTATTATTAAAATTGGTTTTGCGTGCTACACGCATTTCCCTGTAATGTACAAAGAAACGAGATGGTTTTTAACTTCTTCGAAATAAAATAAAATGTGACTTACTTTAGGTTACCCTTCGCGTGACTTAAAGAAAAACCGATTTCAATATATATTTATTTTCGTGATGAAGAACATTCATTGCTCCAGAAGAAAAAAAAAAAGCTACAAAACATGAATAATAACTAAAATAACAATTTCCAAATCGAATTTTCTGGCATTTTTTTTTTTTTTTGATCTAAAAAAAGAATATGGATCCATTTTGAATTCAATGGAATTAGGTTTAAACATTTCTTTTTTTATTTCATTAGGAATTTTGTAGCAATATTTTTATGCCCGAAAATACTGCTCCTTCTCATTCATTCACTGTGTATCAGGTTTTATTTTCTATTCCATAGTAACTATTGATGTTGATGGTGTAAAGGAGATTTAATTACTTTTCAAAATATTGTATCGTTCCTTATTTATTTTTATTATAAGTAAATAAAGTTAAGTATTCGTATTCTAATAAAAAAAAAAAAATTCTTATACACATTGATGTGATATCCTTAATTTCCAAACACATCATCTTCCCGATCGTATAGCTTAAATATGATGCACACATACTCTTTCAGGCTATTGGCACATTCTCATTAGTCATATATGAAATATCTTATCTTAAAATTCTGAACATACGATATAAATTGTAGGTCAACCATAAAACAGTGTTGTAGTGTTACTGTCTTTTCTGTTACAGATTTTGTTCTTATGGACGTTTCTAAATTTTTGAGGGAATTGTAATAAGTTAATTATTATTGTAGTCCCTAAATTGTTGATCTCACCAAATCAACTATGTTATTATTTTTGTTTGTTGAAAAAAAGTCATCCAATTAACATGAATAAATGTCAGAAGGGCACCTAGATTTGAGCCAAAACAGAATCACATGCCTATTTCAATATTTCCTCCCACTCAAAACGTAATAAAACTTATATAAATAAATGACAAAAGCTAAAAAAAAACGCATATGTGCTTCATTGTTTTGATAACAACTAAAATGAAAGAAAAAAAATGTTTTAGAACATTGATAAGAACATTTTTCTGATTAAAAACTTTGCCTGTAATCAAAAACTCACACAATAATAAGCGAATTCATTCAAAATTTTCTTCTAAATATAAATTCTGGTGTTTTTATTTATTAAAAAAAAAGCATCCGGACTTGATAAGGTAATGAATGTTGCGTTTGTTGTACTATATTTGTTTTGAAATTCCCGCCATATAAATGTGTGTTATGTGTCAACAGACTTTGTATTCCAATTTTTATGATTTTTTTTCTGTATAGAATTAATAATCAGAACAATAATAATAATAATAATAATACTGATAACAATATATCTGCTGATAAGAAACGGAAAAAATTAAAACATTTTCTTATACAAAGTTTTTTTTTTTTAACTATCATAGTTTTTTTTTTGTAGAAAGTCTAGACTAGACTAGACTACTAAAATTTATAAATAATACTATTGTATAATGTTTACGTTTGATTTATCTATGTTTTTTTTTTATGTAAAAATGAGCTATAATTTCATTGGGGAAGACATTTCATGGGTTGTTGTGTTAAAATACAAGAAAAAGCTTTGGTTGTTGTCACCACTAAGAGAGGAGCTTATATTCTGTTATTTTAATCGCAAACAATAGTTCCCCAATGAAAATATAGCTATTATTTTTATCAGTGTGATATTTTTCTTTTAAAAAAAGAAACGCTATTTTAACCAAAATGAAAATAATTTTCCTAATTGTTTGTCCTGAAATATATCAATTCCTTAAAACATCATCCTCCCAACAAGAAAAGGCAATCAAAATGTGGCATTTTTGTTGTTTTTATAATTTTTTTTTTTTATTTACTTTACTATTTTTTAAAATAATTATTTTATTTTATATTTCTTTTTAATTCATTGAATTAAATTTTCACGAAAATCACACACCGAAAACAATCAATTTTCGAATTTCATAAGATTCTTTGGGTTCTTTTTTTTTTTTTTTTCTTCAATTTGCTCAAACATTTTGAGTTCAAATGAAAATTTAGCTGAAAAAAGCTACAAAAAAAAAAATATACCTTCTCTATATTTATCTAAAGATTCTTTTGTGTTTATATTTAATTTTAGTTTATCCAACAATGCCACTTCCGCCCGTATCGATGGGAGATTCAACGCCTCCAACACCACAAGTTGCCCCATTACAAAGTCCGATGGCTAATTTAATGTCTATTACAGAGACATTACCACCCGGTAGCCCAAGAAATGGTCCAAGTCCACCAGGTCCGCCACCACCTCGAACAGCATCACGTGGTAGTCAACATTCACCGAATAGTTCAGGTATTTATTACAAACAGAAAAAAAAAAAAAAACGGAAACCCATTTTAATTACTAAATTTTTTTATTTAAAAAGGATCATCAAGTGGTCGTCGATCATCTGGCTCAAGGCATGTATCAAGTACAACAGTAACAAGTACAGAGGCTCAATCAAATCAACAACCCGGAACTGGTACAGTTAATGCAAACGGAGGTGGTCCTGGCGGTCCACAACAAGGTCCAGATGGTGCTGTACCAACATCAGCTGCGACAGCACCACCATCAGCACAAAATACAACACTTAAATGTACACTATGCCAGGAAAGGCTCGAAGATACACATTTCGTTCAATGTCCATCAGTTAATCATCATAAATTTTGTTTCCCATGCAGTCGAGAAAGTATTAAACGACAGAATGTAAGGATTTTTCATTTCAAAAAGGGAGTTTATTGATTTTTTAAATTTATTCTTTTTTTTTTCTTTTTTTTAGGGAACTGGTAGTGAAGTTTATTGCCCAAGCGGTGAACGTTGCCCATTGGCAAATTCAACGATACCATGGGCATTTATGACAGGCGAAATAGCCACAATATTAGGGGAAGAGATCAAGGTGAAGAAAGAACGAGAATCTTAATGACTCTTTTATTCGAAGAAAGTTAGGAGAATTTTGAGATATTTCTAAAATAAAAAAGAATTTTATTAAAAAACAACAGAAAAATCACAAAATGGAAATTTTTTTAAAAAACAAATTTCGTAAAAAAGAAATTTTTGTTTTTAGCAAAATTTTTATTGCTAATTTATAAAGAAACAAAAATGACGAAAATTTGTTGATGAATTTTTGATATATTTTTTTTTGTTTTTATTGAAAAAACAAAAAGAAAAACTATTTAAAAAGTAATTAATTAAAAAAAAAAGAAAAAAACATTGTAATTAAAATTATATTTGAGGAAAAACAGAGAAAAATAAACATTAATTGTGATATTGCTAAACAAAAAAGAAAATTTAGAAAAGAAGAGAAATATTATAGCAATAAAAAGAAATCATCAGTAAAACCTTAAAAAGAAAATTTTTTTAATTTTTTTTGAAAGAAAATTATATTTCTCGGGAAATTAATTTTTTTTTTTTATTGTTTTCAAAGAAAAACTATTTAAAAACTTTGTAAAATGTTGTTTTTTAAGAAAAAGAAGAAAAAAAAATGGATAATTCTCATCCTTTTATGACAAAAAAAAAATTAATTATTAAAAAGAAAAAAGTGATGAGAAAATAATTTTTTTTGGGATTTTATTCGTCAAGGAACGTTTTTTTTCTGGAAGGATTTTCTTTTTTTTATTTTGTAAAGGAAAATTTCGTTATTTCTTAATTTTTTTTTTATGAACAATGAAATATTTTTTAATGTTTATAATATTTTTTGTTTTTTGTGAATTTTTTTTTTCATTTTTTTTTTTTTAGAGTTCCAGAAGAAAACTTCCAAATCTTTGATGGTGAGATTGAAGGAAAGATCTATTTTTTGTTTTCGGAAAAAAAGAAAAAATAAATAATGAAAAATTAACTATTTTCATTATTAATAAAAAAAAAAAATGTGTAATTTGTAAATACTAATTAATAACAAAAATAATTATTTTGTATAAGAAAAACAAAAACAAAAAACAATTTGAAAAAAAAAAAAAAAATTATAATGGAGAATCTCCACAAAAGATTTAATTATAAAAATATAAAATATAAAAAATAATTTAAATAAAATTTAAAGTGTTAATTTTTAAATTTTATGTAATATTTTTAGAAAAAAACAACAAAACTGAAAAAAACAATTGAAAATGTTTTTTTTTTCATAAGTCTTAAAAAAGAACTTTAAAACTTTTATTTTTGTGTTATTAGAAGAAATTAATTCTAATTTTTGTTAAATTTAAAATTAATTAATTAATTAATTAATTTTTGGTCGCTTTAATTTTTCTATTTAAACAATTTTCGAAATAATAAATTGAAATAAAAATAAAAAAGTAAAATAAAATTCTGAACGATTTTTTTTGGAGCGCGGTTAAACTGAAAATGTCAAGGAATTTTGGTACAGGACATCGATTTTTTAAAGTAATTCAGAAAATATAAAAGCATATAAAAAAAATATGCTGACAATCAAAAGTATGAATAATTTGTTGGGAACAAAAACTACTAATTAAAAATAATTTAGTATTTTCCAGTTGAAAACCTATTTTTTTTTCTAAGAAAATTAGAATAAATAAACCTCTTCTAAGATTAGACTTTGTATATGTAGTAAACCTTAAAATTGTCTTTAAAACCCAATTATCTAATATAATCTTTGTGAAACCTTTAACGGGTTTAGATAACTGTCAAGTAACATGCCATTTTTTTCTGTTTAAACCGCGCGATTACAGCTTAGTAGCTTAATAACTTTTGTTTAGCAAATAATGCTTTGAAACATTTTACAATGTTACTTGGTTTTTTATCTACCAAAATTGTTACAATCTTTAAACCAAGGATTGGCCTAAAAAAAAAAAAAGCTTCGTAAATATTTCTAACATTAGTTGCTTCTGTCTGTTGTTGAGTAATTCTTTGGACACACTATCGAATCGAATCGATCCACAGATATGTTTTTTTTAAAGTAAGGTTTATGACGATTAAAAATTCGTAGATTTTATTAAAAATCAATTTGAAAAATTCTATTTTCTTGGCATTTTTGGGATATTCTACAAAAAAAAATCCAATATTAAAAAGTTTTTTATTTCTTTTTTTTTTTGTGAGAAATAAAATTTATAATAAAGTTAATTTTATTATATTTTTATTTTTTTTTAACAAAATTGGCATTATTTTGCATTATTTTTGGGCATTTAGTCCTAATTATTATTACATTATTGTTAAATTAATTTAAAGAAAAGAAAAGAGAAAAAAAATAGTATTTTTAAATGTATTAAAATTTTCATAGAAACTTGGCTTAATTATTAAAAAAAAAAACAATGAAAAATTTAATTAATTTTATTTTTTTTTTATTTTTCACCTTAAATTAATTATGTAATTAAAATAATTACCTTTTTTTTTAAAAATTTTTTTTTGTAAAAACTAAATTTAAAATTGGACAATTGTAAAAATTTAATAATTAGAGAAATATATAAAAACGAAATTTTTTGTAAACAAATTTTCTTTCTTTTAGTAGCTTTAATTTTAATGAATAAATTATTTATTTTGAAAATCAAATTTTTTAAGTAGAGAAAAATAAAAAACCAGAGAAAAATCAATCAAAAATAATGGAAAAATCATTTTAAATGAATCAAATTTATAAAAATAATAAAAGAAAAACTAAATTAAAAAACAAATTATTTAATTTCAAAAAGAAAAAAAAATTATTTTTTTATGTATTTTTTTTTTTTTGAAAATGAAAAGCAAGAAAATTGTGTTTTTAATTATTAATAATTTTTGTAAATACATATTTTATTTTTAATATATATTTTTTTTTTAAATTACAAAAGAAGAAAAAAGAAAAACTTTAATTTTTAATTATTATTAATTTTGTAAATATCGCTTTTTTTTAGTTGTCTTTTTATTTTATTTTTCTTTAAAGAATTAATTTTTTTTTTTAAGCAAAAATTAACAAACTAATTTTTTAATTATTAATATCATTATTTTATTATTAATTATACTATTTTTTTTTAAGTGTACAAAACTACATACAAAATATAAGAAACGATGAAATAAAAATCTTATTAAAAATTAAAAAAAACTTATTTTGTTTTTTTTTTTATTTCAAATTCTTTCTTTTTGTTTTTATTTTTTCAGAATGTTTTCTTTTCTATTTAAAAAAACATGTAATTAAAAAAATGTTTTACTAAAATATAAAAATATGATAATCTTTAAATAAAATAAATAGCAATATTTTTGAATGTTTTTTTTTTTTTTTTTTGTTTATTTTGAAAGCAGGGAAACTATTTTCAAAAGAAAATAATCGGAAAAAAATCCACTTTTTGATTGAAATTGATTTTGATTTTCTTTTTAAAAATAAAAAGTTTAGGTAAAACTAATTATAAAAATGATATACGTTTAAATTAGGTCTAAAAACATTTAAAATTTGTACAAAAGGAGAATTGTATAGAAAAGAAAATGATGAAAATTTCAAATCGGGATCTGCCCATTAGGTAGATTCATAATTTTAATGGATTCAATTAAATAATAGTTGATTTTAAAATTGTTGGAAAAGAAAACTAAAGTCGATAGACTATTTGAAATGAACATTTATACAAATTAAACAGATTGCCTAGTTAGAGAAATGAAACTGGAGTGGAATCGTTTAACTTTAGATTTAGTTAGCAGCAGGGTATACAACTATACTCAAGAGATATCCAATTTTCCTTCTTATTATTTTCCTCTTTAGGATTCCTCTAGGATTGATTGTTGACCATTTGTACAACAGAGTTATGTGATTTCACTTGTGAATTGTTTTCATAATGACAAGACATAAATTTAAAGAAAACTTAAATTTGCCTTTTATTTTGGGTGTAATTTAAATTAAACAACTTAACTAAAATGAGAATTTCTTTATTTCATTAGCTATATAACTAATTCTAGAAGCAATTCTAGAAGTAAGTTGCATCTTTTTTTTTTAAATTTTAGTTTATTTATGTTGAAAGCTAGCAGCAATACAATGAAGAATGAAGAATATGTAGTGTTATTGATTCCATCGTAAAAAGTTAATTGTTTACTAGTTAGCTAGTGACTACCTAATCAATCTCTTCATGCAAAAACCATACAAAACACAATTTAGATAATAAATATTAAAGCTAATCTTCAAAGTAATTACTTAAAAACAATATAAGGGGACAAACGTTTTGTACAATCATAATTTAGTCCCACGAAGGGAAGAAAATATAGACTTATTTATTTAGTCCCACGAAGGAAGGAATATGTAGTCTTATTGATTCCATTGTCAAAAGTTAATTGTTATTATAGCTAGTTAGAAATCACCCAATGAATTTCTTCATAGACAAACTATACAAAGTAACAATGTAGAGAATAAATATTAAAGCTAGTCTTCAATCTAGGCTCCTTAAAAGCAACATAAGTCAGGGGAGTGTGGAATCGTGTTATTCGATTGATAGTAAATCGTATATCGAAAATACATCGCAATTCCTATGCTTTTTCCAAACGATTTGATCGAAATCAAGACTCACGATTCCACTTCACAATTGGTTCATAAATAGGAAATCATATAACAGAATTGTGCCATAATGAACAATCAATAAAAATGTAAATAAACAACCAAAAAGAAGAAATTAATACATAAAATCATCGGCACAAGTCTTTTTCAGTGAATATTTGGTGAGGCTAAAAAAAACTCTAGGTACTGTTTTGATTTTAATTTGTAATCAGTTTAAGCTGTGCCATAGACTAATAATTAAAGACTTCCAACGACTGTGCCTTCAACTGATTCTTTTTGTACCATGATATCGCGATACAATATAGATTCTTCTCTTTCTTTCATATTAAACCTCTTTTCATCCATTTTTCTTTAAGTTCACCTACAACAAACAATACTGAACATCAAGCTGCTCATTTGGTTTGGATATCTAGGTATACTAATCTATGGCTGCACTATCTTTAGATCAAAGCAATTTCTTCTGTATATCATTTTTATAATTAATTAAAACAAAATTTTGATTAAAATTACAAATCAAATTTTGTCATCTCAAATATTTTGACTAATAAAAAAATGAAACTGCAAATTTTTATTGAATTAAAAAAAAAAAGGTGACCAATTTTTTATGAAACAAAAAAACCAAAAATAAAATTTGAAACAAATTACACCAAATATTTAAAACAAAAATAATATTACTTAAAAAAAATACATTTCACTAAGAAAATTAAAAAAGAAAATCATTTTTTTTAGCATAAATTGTTGTAAAATTTAAATAAATTTGAAAAAAAGAATAAAAAATCTCCGAAAAACTCTTAAAAACACATAAAGTAAAATATTTTTTTGTATGTAAAAAGGAAATATATAAAAAAAAAACTATTATTTTATATATATATATAAAACAATATTTCTAAAAGATATTTAATAATAACGGTAAGCTTTTAAAAAATATTAAATATTAAATAATAAAAAAAAACAGTTTAAAATAAATAAATCGAATATTTTTTTTTGGAATAGAATTTTCACGTAAAAACCAAAAAAAAAAAAAATAATTAATAAAATATAAATTAAAAAAATAAAACAGAAAAATAAACAATTTCAAAAATTTGCGATAAAAGTTTTAAATAAAACATTTAATAAACAAAAAAAAAAAAAACAATAATTAAAATATAAAAATATTCTAAAAAACTATAAAAAAAATTAAAATTTTACTAAAAAAAAACAAATCCAATAATAATTGTTAGAAAATTAAATTAATTAAAAATGAAAATTGTTTTTTTTTTTTTGGAAAATTTCTCTTTTTGTAGAAAAAATTTCGTTTTGTAGAATTTTTTTTTGAAAAAAAAAAACACAAAAAATGGCGACTTGTAAAAGAAAAACCTTTTTTTTAAATGAAGAAAAAAATTTGAAAAAATAAAAATTTATAAACCAAAATTAAAATGTTTAGCAAAAAAAAAATCAAAAAATCAAATTTAAACCGTTTCAAAACTTAAAAAACAGAAAAAAATTAGCGAAATTTTTTAATTTACAGAAAATTATTCCAATATTAATAATTTTAAATCAAAATAGAATGGATTTTTATTATAAAAACAAAAAAATAGGATAAAAATTTTTTGTTTTATTTTTATATTGAAAATATATTATAAGGGCGAATATTTTGATGGTACTGAAATCCGGATTTGGAATCGTATATCGAATCGAAATTGGATTGCAATTTAATATTCTTTTTGATACGTTTCCGGTCAAATTGAGTTAGGGCCAATCTCCACACAGCTGATTTCCTATTTTGACGGGAAAAATCAGAAAAAGAGATGGACTTTTGCAATTTTCGCTAGGATTGATGAATGAAGTGTTATTCGATAAAATTTCAATTGTGCAAACGATTTACGACACTTCACCGACAACAATTAAAAAAGAATGACTACAAGCTGCTCCGTACATATTTTATGTACATTATTGAATGAACTAATCATAATTTTGTAGCGATTGAATATGATTTCGATCATTTAAAACAGTGCTCCGCAACCTTTATTCACATACGGCACATTAAAAACTAGAGTTGAAAAACTGAAATTGGCATAGAAATGTTGTAGAAAATTGGAGAAGAACTACAAAAGCCTGGTCAGAAATCTTCAGTAGTGGCATTGTGTAAGGCGACAGGTGATTATTACTTATAATCTATTTGAAAGTGATCGCCGCATATTCCGGCAATATGGAAGGCGATTAAGTTCTAAAATTATATGAAAGCGACAGGGTTTCAGCTGTAACTTAAAATTCATCAATATGTGGTGATATCACCTTGCGAAATGCCGCAAAGGGACAAGCGATAATCGCCTATCGCCTTTTAGAATGCCACTCCAGATATCCCTCCTTTACTGAAATCCAGAAAACATCTAATGGAACTTCGTTAAATTTCAGGTTTAGAGTCCCGTTAGCCGTCAATTCCACAAATCCCTTTCGAATTAGAAGTGGGAGTGCTGATATGAAAGCTGGGATATTTGTTTACTTTTAGCATCGAAAAACAAAAAATCAATCACGACACGCCTAATATCGTCCCCCCGCAAACTGGTTGCGGAGCACTGATTTAAAATTTCATTCGAAAGATTATCATTCCGAACTCATATCTATTTGAAAATTCGTTGTTAAAATATTTTTCAAAAAAACTTTGTACAAATCAAAAATAGAAAATATAAATAGTTTAAAAAATCACGCAAAAAAAACAAAACCACCAAATAAATAAGAAAAAAAAAAATATTTATTTGAAATAGAACAAATCCTTTATCCCTGAAATAGTTACGATACAATAGTCTTAATTAAGAAATACTTAATAGTAATAGAAATTTCACAAATTATAAAAAAAAAAACAAATCTCCAAACATTTTAAATAAGGAAAACAAAATAAAAAAAACTTCTTAAATTGCAAAATGATGATAGAAATGACATTTTTTTCTTTTTTTTCGATAAAATTAAATTTTAAAAATAATTCTTTAAAATTCAAACAACTATAATTTTGGAATATAAAGAAAAAATGTCAATTTATTCGTCGCAACATTGGAACACAACACTCGCCATGACTGTAAATATGTGTATAGTTGACAAGAAAAAAAAAATATTTAAATTTAAATTCCCAAAATATAAAAACTTAATAAATTAAATAAAAAAGAAAATAGTTTAAAAAAAAGAATAGTTTAAAAAATCATTCCAAGAAAAAGAAAATAACATAAAAAAAATTATAAAAATTCCATTTTTAATAACAAAATTAAAAAAGAAAAAAAATAAAGCAAATGAAATTTAAAAAGAAAATTAATAAACATTTGTAAATTCAAAAAAAAAAAAACTATAAAACTACAATTTTTCCCAAAGTAAAATTAAAAAAAAGAAAATTAGATTTAAACTAAAATTGTATTAAAAAAAAAAAAAAAAAAAAAGAAATTGGTTTTTGAAGGTAAAACAAGAAAATTTTTAAAATTTCGAAAATTATATAAAAAACAAAAATAAAATAAAAACAAAATTGTTAAATAAATGAAATTGTCTCTTTTTAGTAATTGAATTGATTTTTTTTTTTTTTTTGGAGAAAGATAAAACATAATTTTTAAAGAAAAATTAAAATTAAAAAATAAAAAATTAATGAAATTGTAAAAAAAAGAAAACCTAAATTATTTGAAAGAAAAAAGGAAATAAAAAAAAATATATACATAAATAAAATGGCAAAATAATTTTTAATATTTTCGAGTTTGATCCTTTTTTTGTTTTTGGAAAGTTTCAGATTGGTTCTACTCAAATACAGGACAATCATTTATTTATTTTATGAACATAGAACCACCATATTCGACTGTGTCAATTTTTTAACCCCAGGAGGGTTATCCTATCAGACAGTTTCGCTCTAACACGGTTCGAGAATTGGAAAAAATGTCCATACTACATAACACATCATTCGTAGTTCAAATTATGACAATTTGGGAAATTCCCGCAGAAGAAGGAACGTTATGAGTAAATAATACAATTTGGTTTAATCTCAGTTAGCATTTAAGATCTCTACGTTTTGTCGTTGTTTTCCATACATTTAACGATAATTTTTATATATTTTGTTGGCCCACGTGAGACAGAAAATAATTATCACCACTAAACAATTACTATGTTGATTTTATTATTTTTGAGAGAACCCCAAATCAAACTACAGAAACGTTTTGATTTTACAAAAAAAGTCATACCCTCACCCCGAAAACATTAAGTATATTTTTTAAAACCATGAACAATACCTAATAATATAGGAACTATAAGTACCCTATCGTCTAAAGTTCGAAAGACATCTACCAAATGTTATTAAAATTGATTCAGTAGTTTTCGAGTTATTACTTGGTTTACATGGTGACTTCAGAATTGACTTGAGATCGACTTGAAACTCAACCAGATCTGGGTTTCCATGCAAATTTCAAGTCGACCCGGGTTTACATGGACAATTTTCGGATTGAAGTCAATTTTAAGTAGATCTTGTAAACGACGTATATAAGGGACAAACAAATAAATAAACAGAATTTCAGTTTTATAGGTATAAAAGAATTCCAAAAATAATCTGAAATGGTTGGAATATTGGCTAAAGAGAATTTTGGTTGGTATATAATTAACTGCCTCTTGATACTACATTTTGTATAAGTAGAAAATCAAATGATTAACAAACAAACAAGACGCATATAGTAAGTATACTAGATGCACAAAAGTTGCATCAATATAGTTCTATTATACTGTTACGTGCTACCCCTTCGGTTCGAATGTTATAAAATGATAACACTTTTTATTTATGTGAATTTAGTGTATAAACTTTATTTACAATTATTGCTGCGTTAACAATTAGTCTTAAAAATATTCGTCTATCAATTATTATTATTAATTTATAAACGATTAATTTATCCACAATTTATTTACAATGGAAAATACTATTAATTACTTATTACTTAAATATTTCACTGATGTAAACACTTTCGTTGTTTGATTTCAACGGTGTTGATACCTACGCTGTTTCCACCTTATACAGTAATTTGTTGAACTCCAGAATGTTCATGCAAACAGGGTTTTCTACGAAGTTTTGAAATGTCAAAATTCCAGAAAGAATGGCCGGTTTTACACTGGTCTTATATGCGCCTAAGTAACTCGGGTACATCCATGCTGATACTGCTACACTGGTCTTCCATGCGCCTTTCTTCACTGTGAATTTGTATACGTTAGATCAATGTGTGTGTGTCATGTGGGGGAATTTTTCTAGTTGATTTGAGCAGAAAACCAATGGGAAGTGTTTATGTGTGCGTTTCTTCAATTTTGCACTCAAGCTAAAGCTGGCGCATTTCCCCGGCATTCGCGCACCCTTCTGGCGTATCAATTTTTGAAGAATGCGCCCGTTTGAAGACCAGTGTAAAACCGGCCAATGACAGTGGTTAGTTTTCATTTCCTTAGAATGTTTGCTGGTTTCGAGAATCACCAAACATTCTAATTTATTCCTTTTTTATTGTTAAATTAATTATGTATTCTCTAGTGTGCGTTCGTGATATATAGTGCAATACAAAACAATTTTGGGTCGTGACGTTTTACTATTTAGTACTTATATGAAATGTAGTATCAATAGCAAACTAACTCATACTTCGACAATACCATGGTCAATTTTCAAAGGTTTGTAAAAAAAAAGTACAAATGCGATAATCAATTTACGGAATTCGAATTAATTTATTAATTAAAAAATGATTATCTCTTAAAAGTTAGGGGTTTCCTACTTTGTTAATACTAAAAAAAAAATTATCAAATTTTATTAGAATTATGTTTTTATAGAAATGACATTGTCGTGACAAAACAGTTCAATTGATTTTTAAAGTGGAAATTCAAATTAGTTGAAAACAAAATGAAATTATGTATTTTCCAAATCGATAACGGGGATTTCCCAAAACTAAGCGAGCAACAAAAAAAGAATTTGTTTATTACAATTTTTTCTTCAAATCTATTATATTTCTTATAGTAGGTATATGATTCTTCTAGTACATATTTTCGACGAGTTTCAAGTATTTTTTTTTTATACTACATCAAATAACTCGGTCTCACTTCGCGAGTTCACAGTTTATTGATAGCTTGACTTTTCGAGTCTTTTCATCAGAAAGAAGAAAAGATTTTTATTTCGTTTCATAAAATCATCTAAGTAAGGCCGAGAGTGACGCGATTTTTTTTTTTTTGAGACTTCTTCAGGAGGAAAAAAAATGGTTTTATTTAATAAAATTTTGTGTTAATTAGAATTTTCTGTAGTTATTTTATTTTTTTTTTTTTTTTTTACTAATAAGAACGTACGAGAATTTAATTGAAAAAAAAAATTAAAACGAATTTTGTGAAGTTTATTTTAACAAATTAAAAAGAAAAATAGAAAAGAAAAGAAGAAAAATTGTTACAATGTGGAAGAATAAATATTTTTATTTTCTATTATTATTTGTGCTTGTGAATTTAATTTTACCAGCTGTAGAAAGTAGTGTCCGACATGGTTTTCCACCGGATACATTATTTGTTAATATGGAAAGTGAAATAAAAGAATTACGCCGACCGGCTATTATTAATTTAAATGATAATAATAATAATATTGATCGAAGTAAACGAGATGTTCATCAATCATCAACATCCGGAGCAGCAGCATCATCGACATTACATCCAACAACAACAACAACAACACAATCGCCCAAACCATTGCCAACAATAAAAAATTTAGAAAATCCAAAAAATATTTCAATCAAGGTAAAAAAATTAATGAAAATTTTTTTTAATCATATTTTTATATTTCGCGAAAAAATATTAGATTTGCTTTGTTTTTTTTCTATTATTGTTTGTTATCACAAAAACACGTCGAATTTGATAAGAGACATTTTTTTTTTAGTGAATTTTTATCAACGCAAAACCAAAAATTTGGATTTTAGACGTGTAAAAAAAAAAATACTAATTGAAATTTAAAACAAAGGAAAATTATATTTCGAAAAAAGAAAACTTCTTGTTAGAAAATTCAATGCAAAATAAAAATCGATTTTTCCCACACGTGTGTTAATGTATTGGTATTGCTTGTTTTTTTTTGCATTTTATTGCAGTTTTCATATTTTTGAGGGTAAGAAAAAAAAAATTTTTTTTTTCTTAATTATTAAAATTTCTCAAAGAAAATAAAAAAAAAAGCTTTTGGTAAAATTTTGTTAAAAATTTTTGCGGCGAATTCACACAATTTTGCAACATTTTCTTCGGCAACATTTTTACCTCTCGATTTTTGTGAAAATCATGAATTCTGAATCATTTTCTTTCAAAAATATTTTATTACTGAAATTATGCATATTTTTGTTTTTTTAATAAACAAAGAAAATGAAATGAAAATTTTTACAAACAAATTCGACAAAAATAGCATTTCCTTTTGTTTTCCTCTTATTTTTTGTTTTTGTTTTTTTTTGTTAGTGTCGCTTTAAAATAAAATAGATAAAATTGGAAAGTACAAAAATAACAGCAAAAATAAAATACTTCAACTAATTTAATTACTAATTATAAAATAAAACGAGTCGTAATTTTTAATACTAAATTTCATGAAAATTTATTTTGTTTAAATGTATGCGCGCGCTTTTTTTTGTCTTTTTTTTTTTTAAAGGATAATGAAAGGATATCTGTGTTTTGTAATATTGAAAAAATAAAGGAAACCCGTATTATAAACACGCACACACTATCAGGAAAATATGAAAAGGAAATCTTTTTATAACATGACATTGCATTCTCTATAAGTATAATATGAAAAGAGTTTTCTTTTTTTTTTTGTCTTTTGAAGATTCATTGGTGTAAAAAACAAGTTCATATTGTCCTTGTTTTTTTCAGATTTTTTTTCCAGGTCAAAACTATGCCACTAATAGTTTTGACCTGGAAAAATTCGAAATAGAAAATGCTAAGGGACGATTGAGAAATGATTTATTAAGAAAAAATTTTGAAGTAGAAAAATTTTGTCTCAAGATAAGAAAAGCCAAGAAAATTAAAAAAAAAAAATGGTCACCTCCAATAAGAATACAGAAATTAGACAGAAATTTAAGTCAGTATGTTACTTCTTTCTAATTTGAAATAACAGAAAATTCTGATTTCAATTTCTTTTGAATAAAATAAATTTTGGTAAAAGAATTTGGTATCACAAAAATTCCAGAAAATTTTCTTTCGATAAATGGCGAATTAATGTGTATTGCGTAAAATTTAACATTTAATATTTTTGTCTATAAAGAAACACATACGTTTTTAAGGAACTATTCGATTTTAATACAGCTAATCCTTTTCCAACACGATATAGTATTCCCTAACAAAACGGTTTCACTCTTCGTAGAAAAACCTATCATAGAAATTTGAAGATTTCGTTTCTCTCGTTTCCATATCAATTTGTTCAGAAGAAATGGTCAGCATTTTATCGCTTGCTTACACCAAACGATGCAAAAGCCTAAGTTTTTCCGGTTTCGGAGATAATAACTCGCCGGTTCAATCAATGACAGATATAATAATTTAACTTGTTTTTATCTCAAATTAGCATTTAAAATTTGCGTTGTTGTTTTCCATATATTTAACGCCAGTTTTTATATTCTCCTCTGTCGGCTCACGTGAGACAGAAAATTAAGATCTCTACTAATTACAACTTTATGGAGCCTATCTAGTGTCATACTTGTATATTTAAACTCGTTGATTTTGGCTTCTTTACAAATAATAATGACCTATAATGAAATGATGCAATACGCAGTCATCTATTCTACTAGCAACAGAAAGCTTGTCACTAAAGGAGACGCCAAAAACATTTTAGTAGATAAATTAGGGTCACACAAAAATAATTTTTTAACTCTGATAATTTTTTCCTAACCTTTAGTCATAACTATACCAATAAATTGACGAATTGATGAACTTAGACTTTAAATTTGAATTGTATTTCTTGGCTTTAAAAAGAAAGACTCCAGTCGACAAAAGGATCATTTCATCATAGATTGAAATACAGTACCTCAGATGCAATATACAATCGTTATTATTGCATTCCAGGTATAAACTAAGTGACTGGAATGAATGTTTAATACAAGATAACTCACAAATTTTAAACTCTTTCCGATAGCCTTGCATGAGTTTCGTGGCATATTAGGTCACGTAAATAAATTTGAATAATAAATCATAAAATTTTTCTGATTGAGTTTCTTCAATTTCCGGCGAAATTTACAAGAAAAAAAATATATGGAGTTTTTATATCCTATATTTGGCGGGGATTCACTTAAAAAGACAAATTTTTTTGTTTAATAATTTTTTGCTTTTAAACGTAAATTATTAACTTTTGCTTTTTAATAATTTATTTAAAAAAATATTTTACAAACTGTTTTCGATTACGGTTTTTCCATTAGGAAATCAATTTGGGGAAAATAATTTTAAAAACTGACAGAAACATTTTTTTTTTTAAATAAAAACTTTTGTTTAAAATATTAAATTTTTTTAAAAAGTTTTTAAACAATAAATAAAAGTGTTATCAAAAAAAAGTTTTTGTTTTGGTAAACTTTTACGATTTCTGCAAATGGAACTTTTCTTAAACTGGATTTTTATGCTAATTAAAATAGCGAAAAAAAATTAAATTTCTTAGAAATTTTATATTTTGTTAGTTCTTTTTTGGTGGCTTTTTTTTAAAAAAAAGCTTAGATATAAAATTTATTACGTATTTTTTTTGTAGGTGAATGGCTTTTAGATTTACGAAGAAAGAATAATATTTTCATTTCTGTGGTTTTTATTGAGAATATTTGATTGAAACTGGTTTCCAATCAATTCTAATAAAGAAGGAAGTTTTCTTTTTCTTTTTTTTTGTTAATGCGCGGATATGAATGTTATTGTTGGAAGATTATTTAAAAAAAAAAAATCCACACCGTTTCGATATGATGTAAGAAAATTATGAGTACATTTGTACGTGGACAGAATAAAATAGACATCATAATTTCTATTTTAGATCGAAAACCTATAATCTTAGGGGGTACTTGCGTACAACACTAGGAACACTATGAGCTCATTGTGATCCCTACAAGATGGGTGAAGCATTTGATTTTCCCATCAAACTTAATTAAATCACCCATATCGATCAACTGAAGTGCAACAGCCCTAAGTTGTCAAAAAAAAAAAACAGCTATCTAAGATGTTGTTGCGAATTCGATAGATAACTGGAGAAATCACACAATATGTGTGATGGATTCAGCCGCTTCCTCCGTCTTTACAGTGCCGGCAGATATCACTTTATAACTATAATAAAGTTAAATCAAAATACGAAATCATTTTGAAAATATTTATCTTTCGAAATATCATAATGTAGTCCAAATATAACAACAAATCAATCAATCTTTTAAGAAGTGACTTAGTTGCGACAGATTTTCAGACCTCTACAATAAATCCTTCAAATTTAAATGTCTTATCTAATCGTCGTTTTTTTTTTTTTTTGTAATTCTCCAAGCTGTATAATTCGAAATTAAACACTAAACAGCTAGGCATGTTTATTTTGGAATTAACACTTTTGATTATCAAATCAATTTTACATTCGAGGAAGTTTTATTTTTGTGTTTTTCGTATGTATCTTTTGATATTAGTTATCTACGTACCATATACATGAAAAGACTTGGACCCATCGAAAGTAGAGTTGAAATATTGTGTCCAAATGTAGTCAAAAAAAAAAAAGCAATTGAAGCAATTGAAAACCATAACACATCCTACCAAAAACTCAATCAGATCAAGTCAACCTAATTGGGAAATGGATCAGTGTATACATATGGTACATTTCAACTCAGTTTCGACCCGGTTTATAGACTCTTCATATAGATGGAGTGTGTGTGAACCCCTTTTATATATATATCAAACAATAGAAATCGACATGCGCAATTTGAGTTCATCATTTCCTGTATAAGATAACTTCCTGACAAAAACGTACTTTAAGAATGTATTAAATGAAACACTTTTATAATAAATAATTATTTTATACATCCTTCATTACAGCCAAAATTTATGGCCAACTGTCAACATAAATAAAAGTCGGTAATAAATGTACATAAATGTACTCTCCGACAATAAATTTTGGAAACTTTTGTTCATATGTATTTTATATTTTCGGTATTTATTCGTTTTTCCCACAAATGGGATTTTATCTAAATATCCTAAAATAAGAAAAATATAAATAATCCTAAGGACTCGATAAGTTCGGACAATTGAAATAAATTTTCCTGGAAAATACTACATTTTTCAACGAATAAGTCATATGGAATTAATCTTTATCTGAAATTTTCAATGAAAACTAGGACTATTTTTAAACGGTTTGGTTACGGAAAGACATTTTTATATTTTAATGGCTTAATTTTGTTGCCTTTTTACAATGTAAAGACTTATTAAAAAATTGATATTATTTTATTATAAATTATATGTTTTTCGGATTGATAACTCATTCATATACGTTCTTGAAATGTCTGCAAGATTAACTTACTAATTCCTGTAAATATGGATAAAGATATTAACTTAGAAACACATTCCTTTTTATGCCCTATGGTAGGTACTATCAGAGGGTATATTAGTTTTGTCACTACATTTGTAACACATCGAAATACTCGTCGTAGAAAGGTTTCAAGGGTAAGGTTGTGTAGGGAATCAAAAGTTATATCGATAACTCGAAACCGCGTTTTCCGATTTTGTTGAAATTTAGAATGTAAGTTGGTTATTCTTTAACTGGATTTGATATTGCACTTCAGCAAAATCGACCAGGGGAGAGGGAAATTAATAAGCAAAAACCAGGGTGGCCAGAAAGTTTTGTCGTTTTTTTATGTTGTTTTTCGGATTTAATTCGAAAATTTGTCAATCGATTTTTTTTCAATTAATTATACTGGTTAAATACGTAAATAGACGATACCATGTTAAATTTGAGCAAAATTGGTCAAAGGATAGTGAAGAAAGAAATAATTCTAGGACAAAATAAGTCTGTCCATAAAGTTTTTTTGATGTACTTTAAAAACTAATCCACCGATTTGGATAAAATTTGCAGATTAGATTTACACTACCTAGTAGCGTCTAGGTTACCTGCAAATTTCAGGAAATTTTGAAAAGAAGAAACAAAGTTATCAAGAAAAAACTTTGAAATATTGTTAGTTTTGACTGTTTTTCTGTTCTATTTTTACCATAATAGGCCGATTTTCAGTTTATTGATAGAAATCCTCATGAGGTACTAATTTTGCACTATTTGGCATGGAAATATGTTGCCAAATTTTGACTTACTTTTCCCAACCAAATTCTAAATTAACTTTTCTATATTTTTTCATTAATTTTTTTTTGTATCTTCGATATTTTATTTAAAAATTAAATTTGATTAATTATGTATAAGAAAGTATACTAAATTTTCTTTGTATTTATATTGATGTTTTTAATCGCAAACTAAAAAAAAAATTGAGTCGTAATTTTCTTGATATTTTTAAAGGTGAAAGACTTTTCTCTCTCTAAATATTTCGATGAATTTTGAAAACAACAAGATCTGTGTCATATTTTTTGAAATGAAATTTTATAAAATAAAATTTCGGCTAAAATTCTCTTTTTTAAAAAAATAAAAAAAGGAAAGTAAATTTTATTTAAATTAAAAAAAAGACAATAATTTTGCATGAAAATCCAATAAACTTTTATAATTTTTGAATAAAATTTCAAAAAAAAGAAAAGAAAACAAAATTATTTTATAATTTCAAAAAAAACACCCGAATTTATTTCTGTAAATAATTTTTAATGAAATACTTAAAAATTATTGTACATAGCTGTTTTTCTATGATGAAAAAGAAATAAAAATAAAAGCTACGAAAAAAAAATTAAGTACGTATTTCTTGGAGCCGGAATTTTGGCCTTCTTTAATTATACTCGAAGTCGTTGAACGAATTTTAGTATTATATGGTAAAGAAACTTTTCACAACAACCCAAAAAAAAAATCAAGCTATAAATACAAAACCGTATATGTACTGACTTGAACTTGATAATAAATAACGAAAATAATATAATATTGAACTCTTCTCAATGCAGTCGTTTTTTCTTTCCAAAGGTCATTGACGTTTTTCGTCTAGAAATTACATTTCTTATCAAATCAAAAAGAAAAATAAGAAAAAAAAAATAATTAATAATAAGAAATTACTCGATTCTTATAGGGATTTCTTTTTTTCTTCTATTTAAAGTAAGTACACCTTTATCGTTTTTGTTAATGAATCTTTGTCGATCATGATTTAAGGTTTTGTACAAAAATCTCCAATTTAAATTGTATTTTGATATTGAAACTAGAAAACTCATAATTGTGACCCATCACCGAAATAAGCATGGTTGTGTTAACTTGATGAATTCTGTGGAAAGCCCGCGAGCGTGTAAAATTAATTCAAAAAAAATATTACGTTTTTAAATTTCTTCATAAGAAATCTTGTATATTTTTGTGCCAATCATACATAGTACGGAGTTCTTAATATTTCCGGCCCGATGCTTACATAATTTCTAAATTTTAGGGAGTTTTGTTGATCTCAGTGGGGAAAATCCCAGAAACACTTATATCTAACTGTATATATTCGGTGGTCTAACTTATCTAAAAAAATTTTCTGCTTTTTTTTCACAAAATGATAAAAACTTTCATATCTGAGTCCCATTATTCATATGTGGTACATATGTCTCGAAAAGATTAATATTTATTGCACATAGTTGTTTATTTTCCATAGATGGATGGATTTGTCATTTCTTTGCTAAACTTTTATTTGTAAATTTTAATAGCCATATAAAAAATTCGATATTTGGCTTGTATTTCGATGATCAACAAAATTCATTTGGTTTTAATATATTTACACGCATAAATTCATCGGATTTTGTTTGTATTATTTCTATAAAATCTCTACTATAAAGTAACTTCAAAAGAGAGGCCAGGGTGAATACATTTTTATATCATTGAACTCGAAAAAATTTAATTTTAAACGTTAATTAATAATACAAAAAAACTGGTTCATATATGTAAATATGATTTCGGTTGGTTTACAAATTATTAGATACACCTATACCTCGCTATACGGCCGCTCTTTATACAGCATTTCGCTATAACGACCTTTTTTAATTATGGCAGTTTTTCGGCCCCCAATTTTTCGTTATACGGCCAAAGAAAAATGCTGTACATGTTGTTAGCGACCTTCCGTTTAGTTTCAGGTTCCTCCTTTAGGCCAGCATTTCGTTATACGGCTTTTCGTTTTACGGCCAACTATTCCATAACTTATCTAGGCCGTAAAGCGAGGTATGGGTGTATTAATATTTTCAAACTTTAGCAAATTTTATTCATATATGATAATTGTATATTATTTGAAGCGGTTGAGATATCGTTAATATAAACAAATACAAGAAAAACAAAACAATATTAGTGTTGTTTTTAAATGAGAAAATCTTGTATTTTAACCTTCACCTTGTTTCATGGACATGTTTTTAATTATATTTAGTTTTTTTTTTTTGGTTGATTTTTAAAGTAATTATTTAATAACTAAGTACATATATACACCATACTTAGTTAAGAGAAGAAATTATTTAAAAAAAATGTAAATATAAACATTATTAGTTTGACTTTAGAGAATAATTCGTATTAAAAATGGATATGTGTTTAAAAATGAATGATGATGACTGGAGGCTTATGTATTTGAGCTAGTTAACTTTGTTTTAATTTTGAACAATATTATACCGGGTGTTTGTGGATTTTAAGGAATTAAAAAAAAAAACATATAGTAACTGAAAATCGGCCTATAGCCGACTTTATAAAGAGGTTTATTTTCTCCTAGGATTATTTCTTTCTCCACTAACCTTGGAACGATTTGACTGAAATTTAACATGATATCGTCTAGTTAACCTATATAATTAATTTAAACAAAATTGATTTACAAATTTTCCAATTAAATACTTAAAATCATAAACAAAAAAAACGACAAAACTTTCTGGTCATCCTGGTTTTTTCTCTATAATTTTGCTCCTCCTGGATCGATTTTTCTGAAATGCAACACCAAATCAAGTTAAGGAAAAAGCAACTCACATTGTAAATTTCATCAAAATCAGATAGCGCGTTTTTGAGTTATCTTGTATACGAATGGACGGACGGACGGACATGCATAAATCGATATAACTTTTGATTCCCGACACAACCATAATACCTTTAAAACCTTTCTACGACGATTATTTCAATGTGTTACAAATGGAGTGACAAAACTGGTAGTACCTACCATAGGGCATAAATATATACACTTTCGACATACTTTTTATGATAAGTTTGATTCAGTTTTGGGATTTAATTCTCAAATTAGTTTAAAGAATATTTGAAAATTAGTTTCGAATGTTTGGGAATATTCTAATTGTTCGATTGAACTTAAAAAACAGACAAAATAATTTAATAGTAACGTTGAAATTTTGTTGAATTGTATTTGGAGAAGATAAGCTTAAATAAATTATAATTTTTGTATAAAAAAAAACAAAAACAAAAGCATTTACATTACATTATCAGACAGAAATTTCAGGAATAAATGTCAAATGTTAACAAAGTCTTATAAGAGAAATATGACAAAGATCTATTCTACAAGAACAGATAGGAAAGTCAAAAGAAAAGCCTCAAGAGAAAAATCTATATGCAAGAAAGTGTTAAATCAATAAATTTAATCGATTAAAATGTGGTTAAATTATTAATTGCCATTTGAGTTTTATTTTTCCGATGGAAATTAATTTTGTATAATATTTAGTTGAAATTGGTTATCATTTTTTTGTTTTTTTTTTTTTTTAAATATTGATATATTTTTTTTTTTGGAGCCTTTGCTTTGTTTTTATGATGATTAATAATGAAAACCAAACCAGAAACACAAATATCATGTGTTTTTAGTTTAAATAAATTTTCTAGACATCATCTATTGACATAAGTTAATATCAAATTGCATTTTTAATATGGAAAAAAACTGTTTACAATAATTTTTGTCCAAATATTAAAAAATGAGTCAGAATGATTTTGATGCACTTGAAGAGGATATTATTTTTTCAAATTTTAAATATTTTTATTTAAATTTTTTTTTTTACCGGACATTTGTGCCAAGTCATCAAATATTCATGATTCACATATACCATTTTGATAAAAATTATTATCACAAAATTATATTTTTCAATGTTGCAAAAATAATTGCATCCATTGCTGGAACCCACATAAATTTAATATTATGGTCACATTTTGAAAAAGAAAACATATATCGGTTTATAGCCGACTTTTTGATGCCTATGGTAGAAATGGGACAAAAAAACTGTCAAAACTAACATTATTTCAAGGTTTCCTCTTTTCAAAATATCTTCTAATTTGCAGGTAACACAGACCCTAATAGCATAAGTCTAGTCTGCAAATTTTATTCAAATCAGTGTATTAGTTTTTAAAGTACATCAAAGAAACTATATGAAGAGAATTATTTTCTCCTAGGAATTTTTTTTCTCCACCGACACAACCATAATACCATTAAAACCTTTCAACGACGATTATTTCGATGTGTTACAAATGGAGTGACAAAGCTAATATACCCTCTGGTAGTACCTACCGAAGGACATAAAAATATATCTATCTGATAAGCCAGAAGTGACAAAATGGTATACAATTTTTTTTAAGCATTCTTAATCTATGTTTGTTTTTTGTTCATAAATTTAACTGAGATTGAAAATGAATATGTATATACAGAAAAAGTTCAAAATTTGGATTAAATCTTATTTGGAAAATTGATGAAGAGGCTGAATGGTATTTAATAAAACAATGTCAATGTCTTCAAATATAAAGTTTTATTCATATTACAGTCAGAATTATAAAGACTTGTTGCATATAGAGAACTAACTCATTTATTTGGTTTACATGGAGAGTTCAGAATTGATTTGTTTGAAATCGACTTGAACCTCATCCCGCGTTTTCTATGTTTACCGGAGTGAAAGATTGACTTGAAATTGACTTCAAATCAACGTTAATTTCATAGACGCTGCCAAACAAATTTTTATTTTTTAGGTTACGTTTCCTCTCTTTTCATACTATATTTCAAATTTCCAAGTCGATTTGAAGTCGATCTGGGTTTACATGCAAATTTTTGTGATCGAATTGACTCAAGTCGATTTGAAGTCAATCTGGGTATACATGCACGATATTCGATATTGAAGTCGATTTCAATCCGATCATGTAAACAAAGTAATTGTAATCATTCTATGAGAAAGATTACAAGCCTGTAAATTTGATTGATTTTGTATAAAACCGAAATTGATTCTTCATTATTTGTGTGTCATGAAGAAATTGTTGAACTTTGTCAATCATTTCCTATTTATTTTTAACTCATCTATTCCAAATTTAAACCAAGTATTTTTTTTCAAAATTTCAAATAGAAATTATTGAATATACTATACTTTTTATTAGACGTTAAATTATTTTAAAAAAAAATTTAACTGTTTTAATACGAGCACATGTATGTGCATGTACGTTTCAATTAAATTTAATTCATATGAATGAAATGAAATGAAATAAGATGAAAAATCATAACCTCTCTGAATAATTGGATATTTCCTGAATTTTTTTTTTTTATAACCATTCCCAACATATAGTTTTATGTTTTTAGTCTCTTGAAAAATAACATTTCATAAAGTAGGTATAGAACTTTTTCAAATTGAAATAATTTCTTTATTATTCAACATCCAGTTGAACTTATTAAGTAGAATAAAACAAAATTACCATATACAGTATGTATCTAAAATCTATTTGGAATATATGTATGTATGTATCCCGCCGAAAAAAAAATGATTAGAGCTTTTATTTTGAAAGCATCTAATATTCATCTAATGTTACATATAGAGCCTAGCATGTTAGCGGTCTCTTGTTGAAAATATGAAATATGGGTACGATGGTAATTCTATGTTTCATATATTAGAGGGCTTAAAAGAGTTTTCAAAATGTGATCACGGATGTATTCCAATATCTAATATTGTATTTTAATTTAAGACTTGAATGTTTTATACGTTTTTTTTAAAATGGTAATCAAAGCCGTCGCCTTCAAAAAGTCTTCTAAGACTTAGAATATAACTAATTGCTAGTTAGCTTTTGTTAGATATCTGCTGGAATTTAACACACGTACGTATATAAAATCTGTTACTGCTTTTATATGAGTTTAGTCCAATTGAACATAATTTAAAATAAAAATTATAATAATTCCGCTTCAAAACTTTAGATTTCTCGAATCGACTTTTGAATTTTTTCCAATATTCCCTTTTTTTTATAGAATAGTCGTTAACTTGTATTCGATTTTGACATCATTTTAGTTCTGGAAAGAATTTAACTATTTATTTGTATTTGTATAAAATACTGTAAATACATGCATTTTTATATTACACAGAGTAACTTTTACAAAAAAACTAATAAATAGATAAATTTATTTGCAGAAATAAAACTAAATGATACTGAAAAATGAATACAAAATTGAAAACTTTATTTGAGCCGTTTATTTTGAAAGTGGCCTAAGCCCACTTTTTTGATTTCGAGTTATGAGCAGTTTTGTAAAATGATTCCAATACAAATTGCACTACAGAGTTCAAATATAATTAATTTTTTTGATATTTTTGCGATAGAGAACTGACTATTAAACTGCTTTAAAAGAAGGTGCTATTTATCTATATAACTATAAGGCGCTCAACTATTTTTTTTATAATAAATGGCTCATTTATTTCTATGCTTGTTGATACTAGCCACCATAAAATCCGTTAAAATCTAATGCAATAATTTGTTTTTTTTTCTGTTCTAAATACAAAAATTGTTTCTATTTTTATATTTATACTTCTTTCGAAACACTTTGTAACAAATTTAAAATATTCAATACATTCTAATAAAACAATAATCAATGTGAAATATTATTTTGATTGGGCAATTTGATGAGATGAGTGTTTACACTCAAACGAATCTAATATTATTCATTATTTTAAGTGTTTTTGTTTTATTCATTATTATATATAAGTAACTATATCACAAGAGAAATACTTCTTAGTTTATCTATTTTATAGAAATCAAATTTCTTTGGAATATATAAATCATCGTAAAATAAAGAAAGATATCAAATATAGTTAGTATATACTACTGTGTATTGCATCATTCAACATTATCTCATGATCTGCAGCGAAATAATATAATACTACTGTATAGTGAACAACCATAGTACATGTACATATGGACTACTGAAGAAGAATCATCACATCTCATTCATCGTGGGTATTTATTTTCATTTTTCCTCCTTATTTTCTAATCTTTTTATACAGAGTTTGTTCGAATTTATTATGGAACTATATTTAAACTCTCCCCTTGAATATTGTATAAAAAAAAAAATAGTATGCATTTCATGTATTTCAAATGATATGTGAATAAATATGATATAAGCAAAGTATTTCATTCAAAATCTTTTTAGGATTATAAATTTTATTTTCTATGAGATTTGAATTCATTCAAATAAGATTATATATTTTTGGCGCCCCTTTTTTCTCTCCATATGTAAATAAGTTTTAAATATCCCAATTTAAATACAGATTTGAAATTAAAACATTCTGTTCTAAATTTGATTTCCGAAACTTAATTATGTATTTAGATTAACTAGTTTTTTTTTTGTTTAGTTTGCTTTAAATTTGTGTATTAATTTGATACTAAATCAAGGATATGTTTTTTCAGATGAGATACTAATGTCAAAGACAAAACGTATGTGTAAATGAATTTGTTAAAAGTTTTCGAAAATTTGTCAGAATTAGTTTATTTTTCAAACTGTTCCACATTCTGCCAGATATTCCGAGCGTGTAGGCCTTTTTGTTCATTGGAAATTATACTATTCTAATCTAATCAGAATAAATATCGTATTTTATTGTTATATAAAATAGATAAAAAAAGAAAAGAAAAAAAGTGCCACTTATCTGAAGCGACACATTAATTAAACACTTATTGGACGCGGTCTTGCAAACAATTTCTAAAAATCCAAAAAAAATATTCCTTAATAAATAAGAATAAAAGAATAACACCGAAGGTTTTGAAACCACTGAAATTTTATTGTATTGAATTAATTCTATTTTCGGGCACATAGAATCAAATTGGATGGATGAACGGATTTAGAAGTGATTTTAAAAAGATAATTGCCCATTTAGAGGAAAAAATAATGATGGTAGTTACATACTGGTTTTTGTATTTAAGTGTGAACAATTCATATGTTTTTTTCTTCTTTTTATGAATTTGATTTATACGTAGTTGAATTACCAACCATATGGAGAATCTATTTGAATATAATTTGGTCTCCGTCTTTTTTTTTGTTGGTTGGTTGAATAACAAATCAATTTATACGGGTTTATTATTCGAAAAAATTGAAACAATTGAAAAAATGTTCTATTTTGAATAATAAATGTTAATTTAGAAAATGGAAAATTTCTAAAATAGAAAAAAAATATGATTTAGGGATGAGTCAGAAGTAAATTGAAATAAGAATAAAACTAAGAACTCTTAAACAAAAGAAATTCTAGCGAATATAATTACTTAAGATTATTAATGCGTTCGTCATTTGTGTCTAGATTCATATTATATTCAGTCTCTCTCCGGAAGAAAATATTTTGCTAAGAGAATTTAATCTATTTTAAAGATTAGAAATAGCTTAAAAAAGATAAAAATCTTACTTAAATCATGTATTTGGATAACAAAACCAGTAATAAGTTTAGAGATACTATCGTTAAAAAAAAGTAAGAATGTTTTTGAAACAAAGTGTTTTTGAAATTATGCAACAAACGTTTTAAAAATATACAGAAACATTACAAATTGTTTTTTTAAAATGTTCATTAAATATTCTTTCGGTGTGAATTACAATCACTCACCACGTTTATATGTAGACCGAACCGGTACGTGTGGACTGGATTTGGTTCGTACCAAACTAATGGACCAAATTGGTCCGGTACGGTCCAAGTTTATGCGCGAATTTTTTTGGTCCAAACGTGCCGGTTCGATCTGCACATAAACCTGCTGACTGAGAGTTCAATCATCCATCCAATTTTCCATATCAGAAGTTTCGTATATTTTTGTCTCATCCTGTAGCATATCATTAGATTTGTTTTATTAAATTAATCTCAATGATTTTCAAATATTTTTTTTAATTAAAATGATTTAAATACTATTGTTTTTTTTTTTTGTTATGGTGCCTTTGTTTTTATTTAATCGTAAAAAATCGATTTTCTAAGTCCATAAACTTGTTTATTTGTAATTAAACTGTCGCGTAATTACATTTTACTTGGTAAATTAATTAAGCAGAAAATAATTCATTCTAAATGAGCTTTTTTCCGAGAGATTTATTATTAAAAATTTTTGAAAAATGTTAAGAAATTAATATACATTTTTTTCATGATAGAAATTCTTGAAATCGAATATTGAAATATTAAAGAGTGATGCACTTATAGGAAGGAGATTATTTATTATCATATTAAAAGCTTTATAAAAGAAAAAGAAGAAGATTATTCAATCGTTCAATGTCATTATATATTTAAAAAGGCTATATATAGAAATAAGGTCCATTTGAATCATATGTATTTCCTGTATACAAGTATGCTAAAAATATAAAATTTATTCATCATGGATGGACAGTAAAACCTCTAAATGAGGGACTACCGCCGAAAATTTCCTTTGTATTTATTTGGAAATTGAATCATCTAGTAACTTTCATTTTTAGAACTTTTATTACGCCTTATTTAGTCTCGTAGAACTGTTTGCCGCAAGTACATACAATTATCCTTCTAGTATTCATATTTGAATAAGGATCGTTTTAGGTTTAAATAACATCCTTTTATACAAAGTAATTTAATGGTGCTTCCTACAACGAACTTCTTGTCAATTATTGTTTTTCTTTTTGTTACAAATAATTCACATAATGATATTAGGATCATGTGAACAGGAAACTGAATTTATATTTTTAAGTCGACTTTTTCAATTAACTTCCTTCTTGCCTAATTGCGATTCCAAGAAATACAATATCCTTATATTATTACCATATTGTCGGCTCCAGGATAGAAATAGAAACTTCATTATTTTTCTGATTTTAGCTGGCGAAGACCTTCTAATATAGTTTTTCATATGATATATAGTATATGTTTTGATTTTTATTTCTATCAAAATTTTATATAATCGAATAAAGTTTTCAGACAAAGTTTGGTATTTCGAAAGGGAAACATTTGGCTCTTTCCAATGCCTTCCATTACTGCTCTCCATAAAGTTCATAGAATTGACCAACACTGATTTATAGAATTAGATTTATAGAGAAAGTTTGTTACTACCTAAATGACATTTTAATTTGTTCCGTTAAAAAGTCATATTTGATTAGTATTTTTTTTTATAAAAACATTTAATTTGTTTATTTATTATCATTTTTATTGTTTTTTAATGGAATATGTTCAAAGTTTTTATCAAACTTTATTTTCGTTAATTATTTTTGTTCTGAATTTTCGCAAAAAAATTGATAAACCAGAAAAAAAATTCACTAAATTAGTGATTAAATTATTTGATATATATTATTTTTTTTATGGATATGACCTAGAATAATGCTGGAAATGATGATTGTATCCAAGCGCAGATTTTTCATGAAGCAATTTTCTTTTATGAATGTATAAGGATTTCTTTAAAAAAAAAAACCCTTACAAGTACTACACAGATCCTATTCAGAAACCTTTAGAAAAACATATAGTATCTGAAAATCGGTCTATAGCCGAGATTTGAGTTATCTTGTACATATACGAGACGGACGAACATGCATAAATCGATATAACTTTTGATTCTCTCAACAACTATACCCTTACTTAAGCCCTTTCTACGACGATTATTTCGATGTGCTACTAGGCAATTCGATTAGACTTTTTTCCAGACTTATTTGCTGTCGGACTGAAAAAAAGTCTTGTGGATACTCTAAAATTTGGACTTTTTGTCAGGCCGACTGAAAATATGTCTTGAAATAACTCTAATGGAGTCGTGGGATTACAAATGGAGTGACAAAATTAATATACTCTCTGGTGGTACCTACTGTAGGGCATAAAGATTAAAGAACAGAATTCAAATGGTCAGATCTTCTAAACCGAATTAATTTAATAGTTCCAATGCTTATAATATTTTAAGAATTGTCAGCAAAAATTTAAGATTAAATAATTTTTTTTTTTTTTTATTTAATTGCAAAACAAAACCATTTATTGTTGTATAATTTGTTTATGAATAAAAAAAATTGATTTTTTTACTATATATGAAAATAATTATATAAGAATATAATCTTATCTTATTGTAAAATTTTGTTTATTCGACATTTTATTTACGATGAACAAATTTTAATTTTTCTTTCATAAAAAAAAGAAATATGAAAGAATTTTATATTATTTTTTAAGGTGAAATTAAAATTTGATATCATTCAGAATTCTTTATCAAGGAAGGATTTTATTTCATTTTCTCTAAAAGTATTTTTTGTAGTCATCAGTTTTTTTTTCTTTATTTAAAAGATATTTGAAATAATTACGTGTTCGACTAGAATTGTTGAATGTTATTGGAACAGAATTCTAAAAGTTCTTTATTGGATATTTGGTGTTGATTTCAATTTGGTGTAAACAAATTCTCATTTATCATATATAAAATATGAGAAAATTTTAAAAATGTATGTTCTTGGAGATTTGATTTTCAGTCGACTCGACAGATTTTTTAGATTTCTGATATACAGAAATATCATTTTGAAAAATATGCTTATTGAATATTATTGTTTTGTCTGGCATTTTGCGCAATGTATTTTTATAGAAGATATCATTTTCCTTGCTTTCATAATAAAATATTAACTACGTATATACATAGAAAGTCGAAAGATCGCAAAGATTGCAAATGTAGTCCAAATATTATTGAGAACAGAACTAATTTAAATTCTTAACCAACCAAATGAAAACCGTAACACATCTACCAAAACGAAATCACAGATCGAGTCAACCTCACTTTGACTCGATCAGCGTATACGTAAATTTCAATCCAGTTTTGACCCAGCCTCCCTTTTTTATTATTATTGTTTTCTATACATTTGAAGACACGTCTGAAGGAACATCTATAATTTACAGAAAATTTTGTATTATTTAGAATTAAATTTGATCCAATAAAGATCGTTATGAATAATATATACAATAATATTTATTTCGATTCAGTTTTTCTCGAGCTACATTATTCCAAATCCAAGTAATCACCGAATCACGAATTGAAGAGAAAGTGTATTTAAGTTTGAAACTAACACAAATATTTCGCTTTTTTAACAATTGGTGAAAAATTTCGCATATTCCTAATAGTAGTTACCATCATCATATCAATTAGAGGTGGGTTGCAAATGATAAATTCTGTTTCCTATACAGTGATTGTAAAATTGGAATTTTGTGGTTGATTTCAAAAGTTTTGTGTGGTAAAATGTTTCCAATCATAATTACAGATGAATGAAATTGAAGAAGTAAAACAAGTTTTAAAAGTTCTAATTGAAATATATGGTTTCACTTAAGTACTGAATTAAATTAATTCCCGTAAAAGCAGCTTTGCTAATAAGAAACAGGTGTATTTTGCGAATTAAGTACAATATTACATATGCATGTTCTTATGAAATTGTATGTAACCCATAAAAGGTATCGTTTATATGCTATTAATTTAATCGTACTACTTATAGTAATAGTTTACCTCAATAAATAGTAAAACAGGAGGAGGCTAATAAACTTTTAAATTTATTATTGTTGCTTTGTCGTTTTGATAAATAAAAAACAAATAACTTGCAAAACCTTATTGATTCTAAAGTTTTTTTTGGTAATGTACATTCTGTGATTTGAATTTTTAATTTTTTAAATAAAATTATAAATTATTAATTTCCTGAAAAATACTAGTTTCGAATTGGTAAAAATGTGTCGATTTTTCGTTTTGTCTGACAAAAATTTGCATTCAGTTTTCGTTGTTTTTTTTTTTTTTATAAGTAATTGATTTTCAAGAAAAACTTTTAATAGTACAATAATTTGAATAATAATTTAAAATCATATAGAATAGTGTTCTTGCCTTGGGAATTATAAAGAATTGAATATATTTTTAAATAAATATAAAATGCAGTTCGTTATCAATTTATATTTAAATTTTCGTTGCATTTTCTTTATCAGACGATGTCTGGGTTCTTTCTTGGAAATATATTTTCTTTGGAATTCATTAAATTTTCAGAAAATCTCTGCTGTTTATGAACGTTTTTTTTTTAATATCATTTTAATATTGATGCAGTTTTTAGGGAAATTTTTATGGCAACAACAAACAGTTTTTTAAGATTTATTTATTTAATTTATATAGGGTCTTTCATTAAGGACATAACAAGAAAAATTTCGGCGCTTCAAATGGTCAAGTGGCTTCAGTTCTTGAGTCAATTTGATCTTGTAAGGGTGTAAGCCAAGATCTTTTCGCAAAATACGCCACAATGACGTTTAAGATATGCCCAATTCTTAAGAACTGATTTGGCTCATTTTGATTTGATTCACCTACCGCTGCGATATTTTCATTGCTGCGAGCGGTGCGACGTCTCGTTGGCACTGGAACATACAATAGTGAAAATGTTGATTCGAATTTATCCACTATAGCACGCACAGCCTGTCGGGTGGGACGATTATTACGGCTCTTAAAGTTGCGACCACCGACTCGGAATTTCGGTAATAATTTTTAATAATTTCCAAGCGTTTCTCGTTCGTGAACTTTACCATGATGAAAATGTTGACTTTAATCTACGTTTTGACATTGACAGGTCATTATTAATATTTAAGGGTGCGTTCATATAAAGATACAAAATTGTTATGTCCCTATTAAAAGACCCTATATAATTAAAATTAAAATTTTAAGGAAGCTAAAAAGGTGCGGTTAATACTACTTTAAATTAAGTCATAGAATTAAATATAAAACTCCATTTCAAATAAAGTAAAACTTTTCATTTCTTTGCTAAAAATTTAATTATTACAAATTTCTTAGCGAGAAAGTCTTTCACTTTTTTTTTGTAATGATAAATAAATTTAAAATTTATTGAATTATTAAAATCTTTAATTAAAAAGATTAAAAGATTTAATTAAATTAAACAAAAAAAAATCATTTTGAATAATATTAAATAAAAAATATTATCGTTATTTCTTAAAGTCAACATACTTGAAATCAATAATTGATTGTGTTATTGTTTTAAACAATATTTAATTGTGAAAAAATAAATAAAAAAATATATTCCCATTCAACTATTATAATACCTTTGATTATTTTATTTTGAGGCCAATAAACTTGTAAACTCAAATAGAGGATAATATAAATTCATAAAAAGAAAACAATATTATGCAAGGTTTTGTATACATTTTAGTATAAGAAAAAATTAGTAGTTACCTACAGTGAAACCTACTAATTGGAACAACGTACGTTGAGGATTTCTTAAAATGTTTTCCTTTATACGGAAAATATGTAATATAATACTAGAGGCACACATAAGGTTTTCATACCATAGTTTAAGGATACCATGTCGTATACCATATGTGTGTCGTCGATTACTAGCCGAATACCATTTCAACTACGTAGCATAAATCTGGTATTTAAATTCGAAAAAGTACGTGGTAGTCCCTTTTTTACTTAATTTTTTCGGCCACTGTAATCTATTCTTTAGTGATTATCGCGCCATTTTATTGAAGCGGAAAATAGCGAATGGAATTTTGTAGGAAAGCTGAGCAATTGGCACATGTTTACACTTTTTTTTTGAAAATTTTATTTTAAAAAAATGGAAAAAGTAAAGAAAAAACGCAAAATTTTATTGGTGGATGAAACCTCAAAATTTATAGATATTTGTAGGAATCATATAGAGGATTTAAGAGGAGCGAAAAGAAATTCCCATATTCTCGTTGAAATGGCAGAATTTCAAATGTCAGACAAATATTATGTTTGATGTGTGCCAACCCCTTTTTATATCATGGTACAAGGCTATACTGTAGTATCGATACTAAGGTATGAATACCCTATGTCTGCCTCTACTATAAGGTGATTAACTGCTGATACGAATATACAGTGTCTCGATTGACTATTATTAATATAGTGTTTGTATTAAGTTAGTATTAAGATGTGCTTGTTTTATGAAACACAAATTTAATGAAAATAATATCGAATAAACAAGTATTACTGTATATATAATTGTAAAAAAGTAACCCTATGGTATCATATTTATTTATTATCTACGATGAGATTTCCAAAGAAAATATGACACCTATAATATTAGAAAATCTTTAAATATTACACTATATTCACTTGATTACGGATTTTCATATTTATTTTCTTTTTTTTTTTTTTTTTTTTAGGTAAATGCACTTAATGATTCTCATTCACAATTGATGGTACATTGGTTAGGTGATGGTTCTGATGTTATGATATGTTTGGCACGTGATTCACCATTAGGACCGCTTGATGATCCAAAAAAAGCACAAAATTTATCACCATCAGCTGTTTATTTCTCATATGATTATGGTGATACATTTGTAGATAAAACGAATCTATTTAAAATTGAAATTGATGGTGTCGAAAAGAATTCAACACTAGATCAATTTGTGACACATCCAAATTTTAATACGATCATATTTACGGATTCAAGAAATAAAGCTGTATTTAATGTACCCGATAAGGGTGATGATATTAAACGTTATATGGTTAAATTTACACCATCGGAAATTTTATTCTATGACAATGATGCGAAAACATTTTTAATATTGGATAAAGAAGATGTCGAAAGAAAATTATATTATACAATTGATGGTGGTGAAACATTTACATTATTAGAATCATTTGTGAAATCATTTTCATGGAATATCGGCGATGGTATTATACCACCACATTTATATGTTGAAAGACGTGAACCATCAAGTAAGTATTTATTTAGATTATTATATAGAAAGAAAAACAGATGGAAAACATAGTGTCGTAAATAAAATTGGAAAATTAGATTATATTTGTTCTGGAAAAGACTTCTTTTTTTCTTTCCTTTTTTTTATAATGGAATTATTTAGAAATCATTTTATTTTCTATTTTCTAGATACATCTTCAGTGGTTTTTATGAATGCATCAGATTTACTTAATAATAATATCAAGAAAGAATTCAATTTATTAATTGAAAATGTTAATGATTTTCATATTAAAAAAGATTTCATGTTTGTGACACGAAAGGTGAGTGTAAATATTTAATAATTTAAAATATATATATTCGGAAACTTCTTTAAGACCCTGTAAATTTTAAAAGAACAATTCTACTTCTTAAATATTCTTTTAAATTGGAAAAACTTTTAAACAGATGTCCAAAATTCAACTCTATTCTTTATTTATCATCTGTTTTCGAAGATATCTTTTCAAAATCAAATCCCTAATACCATAGATTGGTATACCTAGATGCCCAAACTAAATGAGCAGCGTGATGTTCAGTATTTTGTTGTTGTAGGTGAACTTAAAGAAGAATGGATAAAAAGAGGTTTACAGTGAAAGAAAGTGAAGAATCTACATTGTATCTCGATATCACTGTACAAAAAGAATCAGTTAAATGCACAAGTCGATGGAAATCTTTATTATTAGTCTATACCAGTGGTTCCCAAAGTGTGTTCCGTGGAACCCTGGGGTTCCACGAAAAACTTTAGGGGTTCCGCGTTACAAATTTTATTTCATTAAAAAACAAGCTATAGTGCGCTAACCACTATTGAAACTTCTATACGTATGTTCAAATCACGTTACCTTCTAAAATCTGGTAATACGTTTGTGAGTTATCCTAACTGCAAATTATGAGGAAAATATGTATGCAAAGTTTGAAAATTGTATCATTTCATACAAAAAATTTGAATTTTGTTCGGCAGCTACCCGAAGTTGTAATCGGATTCAATCTCAAATTCTAAAATAATACTTGTTTCATTTAATATCTCATTAAATTTTGAAAAGTCGTTGTTTAAAATATATTCAGTGTTCCGCGATCATTGGCAAACAATTTGGGGGTTCCACGGCCAAAATAGTTTGGGAGCCACTGGTCTATACTAATACTAAATATATAAGAAAATAAAATATACTGTAGCAATTGAGTCTAGAGGCATAGGTGCACTTATTTCTCTCAATAAAGCTATTTTATTTTGTTCCGAATATAGAATTTGTTCGTTCATAAATGTTGTTAGAACAAAATTACTATCTTTTCAGTTCATACATAAAATGATAGTAAATCTTTAAGAATAGACAAGAATTAATATATGTCCTTGATTTATAAATTTGATGGAAATTTTTTATTAGGTATTAAACACAACACAATTATGGATTTCATATAAACGTGGGCAATTTGTTAAAGCTGATTTTCAAACTGAACTTGATATAAAAGGGATGCTTATAGCTGATGTAGAAGAAAATCGTATAATGGTATCAGCAGCACATTCAGATATAACAGCACATCTTTATGTATCCGAAGGCAATAGTGATATGACTGAAATTAAATTTGTACCAAGTTTAGAGAATATATTTACATATATACCAGATATAACATGGCTATCCGGTTGGTTAAGGTATATCTATATATATTAAATCTCTTTTTGCAAATGCTATATAAAAAAAAAAAAACAATATTTATTTTATAGACAAACGACAGATGAAGCATTTACAGATTTATATAAAGTTGAAGGATTACGTGGTATTTATATTGCATCAAAAATAAATCGTTCACCATTATATCGTCCGGGAATTGGTGGTGAAGCAACAGTTGGTCCAGAACATTTAATATCAATTATATCATTCGATCATGGTAGCAGTTGGCGTCCAATAACAGCACCAAAAGTTGATGACGAAGGACAATTAATTAATTGTACAAAAGATTGTAGTTTACATTTATCACAAAAATTCAGTCAATTATATCCAGTAACAAGGTAAAATTACAAAAATGACAAATTTTCCAAAATATTAGTAAACTTTTGGTTTTTTTGTTTGTTTATTATTAGATCTATTTCAATAATGAGTTCAAAATTAGCGCCTGGTGTTATAATGGCATCCGGAGTTGTTGGTAAATCATTAAAAGGACATCCCGGTGTATATTTATCACGTGATGCCGGTTTAACATGGAAACAAATTTTAAGAACATATCATTTCTTCAATATCGGTGATCATGGTGGTATTCTAGTTGCGGTGAAATATTTTAAATCAAAAGGTGAAACTCGTGAACTTTTATATTCAACGGATGAAGGTGAAACATGGAATTCACCAGAATTTCATACAGACTATTTAAAAGTTTATGGTTTAATGACCGAACCAAATACAAATACAACAATATTTACATTATTTGGTTCAGAATTAGAACAACATCGTTGGTTAATTGTTAAAATTGATTTACGTAATGCATTCAGTCATAATTGTACCGCAGATGATTATAAATTTTGGGCACCTAGTTCACATTCTGGTGATTCATTGATGCCATGCGTGCTTGGTGTACAGAAAACATTTCAACGTCGTGCACCGCATGCGAATTGTTTTAATGGTAGAAATTATGAAAGACCAATTCGACAAGAAATATGCCAATGTAATGTTTGGGATTTTGAATGTGATTTTGGATTTTCACGTATAAATACAAATTCACCGTGCGTTTTTAATAAATCGATGTCACATTTAATTGATCCATATAAAATTCCAGAAAAATGTATAGGATTTTATAATCGTACAAGAGGTTATCGAAAAATTGATGGTGATCTTTGTATGGGTGGCTATGAAGAACGTCATTTACCACAAAAATTATCGTGTCCATTAGAAGAGATCATCAGTTTCTTGATTGTAGCACAACGTGATCGTATATCACGGATAAATTTAATGAATGGCAAAAAAGATAATATACCAATAACTGATTTAAAAAATGTTATCGCAATTGATTTCGATATGAAACATAATTGCGTTTTTTATGCTGATATAATGTCAGATAAAATTGGTAGACAATGTTTGAATGGTAATAAAACAGCTGAGATTTTAGTTGAAACAGAATTAGCATCGGTTGAAGGTATGTCATACGATTGGGTCTCAGAATTACTATTCTTTGTCGATGGAACACGATCAAAAATTGAAGCTGTTAAAACATCAAATGACATTGATGGACGAATGAGAGTTACAATTATCGATTCAAAACATCTAGTAAAACCGCGTGGTATTGTAGTTCATCCACTTGAAGGATATCTTTTCTGGACAGAATGGAGTACAACGAAACCATCGTTATCACGATCAAATCTTGATGGTAGTGATATACGTGTACTTTTCTCAAAACCGGATGTTGTATGGCCAAATGGTGTAACAATTGATTATTTTGCGCAACGTGTTTATTGGGTTGATGCTAGTAAGGATTATATTGCTAGTTGTGATCTTAATGGAAAAGGTTTTATGAAAGTTTTACAAGATGATACACGTGTTGCACATCCATTTGCTGTTGCTGTTCTTAAAGACCTTATGTATTGGGATGATTGGAAGATGAATTCAATATTTTCAGCTGATAAAGATCATGGAATCATGATTAAAGATGTTGCACATCAAATGAATAATTTAATGGATCTTAAAGTGTATTCGCATTCTTTACAAGATGGTGAAAATGGATGTTCAAAAGGTCATCTATGTAGTCATATTTGTGTTGGTGCACCAAAAGGTGGTTACACATGTTTATGTCCGGATGGTATGCAAAAATCACAGAGCAGTGGAGAATGTTTATGTCCTGGTGGAATGCCAGCTTATTTGAATAAAACGTGCCCTCAATTGGCGAATACTTGTGGTGCTGGTTTCTTTACATGCGAAAATAAACTTTGTGTACCGGCACTGTTTCGTTGCGATGGTGAAAATGATTGTGGTGATAATTCGGATGAAACCGGTTGTTCATCATCCCATCCACCGTGTCCGCCACACATGTTTACTTGTAAAATTGACAATAAATGTATTCCAGAATATTTTGCATGTGATTTTGATATTGATTGCGATGATAATAGTGACGAGGAAGGATGTAAATTTAATGAATGTAAATTACATGAATTCGCATGTAAAAATGGACGTTGTATTAGCCAAAGATGGAAATGTGATGGAGAAGATGATTGTCGTGATGGATCTGATGAAGCATCATGTCCAGCTAAGAATATTACGGCTATATCATGTGCAACGGATCAGTTTAGATGCAGTGCTAATGGTGAATGTATGCCAATTCAATGGCGTTGCGATAATGATTATGATTGTCCAGATGGATCTGATGAGACTGGATGTAATCAAAAACAATGTGATATATGGGAATTTAATTGTGGTGACGGTCGTTGTATTTATAGAACATGGAGTTGCGATGGAGAAAAAGATTGCGTAAATGGTGCTGACGAAGAGAATTGTACAGCAACAGTTGCGCCAAGTAGTGGTAGTAGTTTCTTCCCGACAGTTGTTTGTCATGATTGGATGTTTAAATGTGGCAATAATAAATGTATTCCAATGTGGTGGAAATGTGATAAAGTCAACGATTGCGGTGATGGAAGTGATGAAGTAGGATGCAGTCATAATAATTCAAATGGTGTTACAACAATTATTTCAATGACAACAGAACCAACTGTAGAAAAAGAAAAATGTTTAGTCCATCAATTCCAATGTAATTCCGGAGCTTGTATCTCCAAACCGTATGTTTGTGATGGTATAGCGGATTGTGCAAATGGTGAAGATGAAATAAATTGTTCACCAGATGTTAAAGTACGCTGTGGTCAAGGATTATTCCGTTGTAAAAGTGATCATGTTTGTTTACCACTAACGAAATATTGTGATAAAGTTGTACATTGCTTGGACGGTAGTGATGAACAAGATTGTGATAAATACAATGCTAAGCCAACAACCGAAATTACATGTGATCGGGCATATTTCCGTTGCGATCATAATAGATGTCTTCCTTTAATGAAAGTATGTGATGACAGACAAGATTGTTATGATGGTACCGATGAGGAACAATGCGAAACCGGTAAATTACATAAAGCATATCAAGTAACTGGATTATTAGTAGAGAATCGTTCATTAAATGCAACATCATTTTTATTAACATGGTGGGTATTATTACCGATTGGTACATCAACAAATCTTGAATATTTACCATCGATATCACCGGTTGAAACAAATATATGGCAAAATCATACCGAATGGCTAGTCGATACGAAACATCGCTTTTTGAATTTGAAACCATATACAATGTATAATGTCACAGTTTATGTACGTGTTAAAGGTCAAGAAGCAATACCACCATTTGTATTTACAAATGTTACAACAACTGAAGGTGTACCAAGTGAACCACTTAATGTTAATGTAACACAATTGAATGGTTCACGTGTTCAAGTCAGTTGGGATCCACCAAAAGAAACTTATGGTGAATTAACAGCATATACAGTTTATTATCGTTCACAAACAGCATCCGTAAGTCCAGCACAATCGATTAAAGTTAGTGCACAAAAAAATTCAATTGCTTGGGAATCATTCTTTAAAGGCAACACAACATATGCATTTTGGGTAAGTTCAATAAACCTATTATATAAAATACGATGATTTTGATTTAATATTCTGTTTTTTTTTTTTTTTTTTTTGTTTCTTTGAAGGTTCGAGCAAGAAATCTTAAAAATGAATCACCATCATCGAAAATGATTCATCTTACATTTGATGATGTATCAAATATTGATTCGTTAAAACAATTGACGGTAACAAATGTTCAAAGTAATTCGGTTTCATTAAAATGGCAAGAACTTAAAGGTGCTGATGGTTATATTGTTCAACCAATTCTAATGCAACCGTATCCACGTATTGAACCATTAAAAACTTTTCAACCAGAAATTGATATAAAAAATATGGTAGCCGGTGTTGAGTATGTATTTCGAGTATCGGCATTTGTTAAAAATTTTGTTGGTCGACCACAATCAATTATGATTACATTAAAAGGTGATCCATTACCAGAAGTGCCTCGACCATCGATATTACATAATGCCGATTTGATACGTCTTCGATGGGAAGAACCAAAAACAAATTATAAAAATTTAACATACGGTATTTATTATGGAACAACATTAGATGAACTTTGTGAAAGTAAGTTTCTTTTAAATAAATGTTTGATTATATGATTTTGTTTCTTAAACATTTTTTTTTTATCTTTTATAATTTTCTTAGAACCACGTATTATTACACAATCGTTATCAGTTAATTTAACTGAATTAATGCCATGTGAATCATATTTAATAAGTATTGGAATAATTGGTCCAATTGGTCCTGGTCCACTTGCACATAGCCCATTAGCATTAGAGACAAGCCTTAATGATAAGAAACCACCACGTTCTTTACGTGCTAATATTAATGAGAAAGAACGGACAATGATTATAACATGGCGACATAATTGTCCAATTGCTGCTAATTCATATCCATCATATTTAATAACAATAACCGATTTAATATTAAATAAAACATCTATTAGTACTGTGAATTCATCATCGAATAAAACTTTATCGCATTTCTTTACAAATATACCAAACGGTGGTGTTTATAATATAAGTGTATCAACAAATATTGAAGGTGCTGAACCAGCAACATTTACTGTTCGAGGACCCGAACTTAATGGACCAAGACAATTAAAAGCTTGGCCTGAAAAGAATGGTACTTATGTTGTTTATTGGAAAGAATTAGACGAGGAACCAAATGATTATAAGTAAGTTTCGAATTTAGTTTTAAGATTTTTCTATTCCATATATTAAGTGCAGTGACGAAAAGTTTTGATATTTGACTACTACTAAACTACTTTTTATATTTATCTTTTTTTCTAGATACATATATGAATTAGTAATTTACGATGGTTTATTATCAAATTTATCAGCAAATGAAGAACCAAAAATTGTAAATAAATTAGAATCAAGAACACCACCAATTCTAGTCAATCCAGAACATTTAGGTGGTCCGAATGCAGCTGGTAAAACTTTTACATTTGGTATCCGGATTAGAACTGATGAAGGTTATTTCTCAAGTATATCAGAAACTGAAAATATCGAAATTCAACCGGATGCAGAATGGTTTACAAAAACTATAGAATCGACAACATATGCATGGCTTGTTATTGTACCAATTGTATTAGTTATAACATTAGTAATTGTTATTATTTATTTAATACAACGTCATAAACGTTTACAAAATTCATTTTCACGTTTTGCTAATTCACATTATGATACAAAAACTGGTGCAACACGTATCGGTGATACATTTGATGAAGACGAACAAGTACATCAAGAGGCACCACAATTTGGTGATGATGAACCTCTTGTAATAGCGTAAAAAAAACCATATAACGAAATAATATGAATTATTAATTTTTCCTGTTTTTTTTTTTAATATGAAAAACGTAAGATTTGTATAAGAAAAAAATACATATTTTTTGTTTTTGTTTGTTTTAAGAATGGAAACGATATTTTAAGTAAAAAAAAAAATTGATTTATTCGGTGTGTCTTTTTGTAATTAAACAAAAAAGAGAAAATTAAAAAAATTAAAAAAATAATGATAAAAAAAATTTATTGATTTAAAGATTCATCGATTTGAATTTGTAATTTGAACTTATTCAAGGATAATTTTTAAGATTCAAGAAATATTTTTATTCTTGATTTTATTTTTAAATGTTTTTTATACGAAAATAATGCCAGTTTGTGTAAATTTAAATTAAGATGGAATTTTATTGACTTTTTTTTTTTTTTAATATTAAACTCTTGCCATTTTAATTTTCAAATAAATGAACGAATTGAAAATCTTTTAATAAACAGGCGTGGAATCGTGTAATTCGATTGATAGTAAATCATATCGAAAATACATTGCAATTCCTATGCTGCTTTTTCGATTCCACTTCTGTTTATTGAAAGTATTGACTTTTATATATAACAATCCAGTCAGAAACTTGACTTGTGTCCTGTACAAATTCCCGTACAGCTCTAAATAATTACAAAATTTTTTAGAAGATCAAAATTCAATCCGACTGAAAATAATCTTTTTTTTTTAAACAATCTAATCAGTCTGTCGGACATTTTCTGGAAAATGAATTCCAGAATAAAAATAATTTTTTTTAGTGTCTCCAAATTTTAACATGTTTACAACATTTTTGTCATTAATCCGAAAACAGCGCGTTGAAAACAAAGACACGAATTTACCTTTGCCTAAATTAAAAGATTTGTCCAATTTTTTAAATACTTAATACCATAATATTCATTCAAAGTTGGAAGAATTTGTTGAATTGAAAAAAGGAGGGACTGAGAAATTCGTTTTTCTTTTATGATTTTAAAAGACAATCTCTATATATAGCGACTTGCTATTTTCCATACCGCGTAATACTACTTTGTGGACGCACAATTTATTTTCTTCCATACCTGTGGTGATTTTTATTTTATTATTTGATTTTAATAATTTTTTTTTTTTCTTATATTTTCTGTAATATTGATTATTTTGTAAATAAGTTAAAATTAGAAAACAAAAAAATGGCTGGAAAATAGTATTTTATATAAAAAAAAAAAAACTATTGTATAGAAACCAACGGCGACAATTTAAACACAAAAACAAACAAAAAATGTTGTATTAAGTATAATTATTTAAATATTAAGAAGAAAATGTTTTTCTTTTTTCTTAAAATAATATTAATTAAAAGTTTTTAAAATGAAACGAAAAGACAAAAAAAAATAAAAAAGAAAAAAAATATTATTTTAGTTTCAGCCAAAGTCTGGACTGGCATTCTGTATAGCGTCAGGCGATTGTCACTTGTGACAAATTTGAAAGTGATCACCGCATATTTCGGCATTACGTAGGGCGGTCGCTTTTGTTCTCGCCTTAACACTTAAAATATAATTTAGAAAAAAAAACAAAAATTTTTAATGTTAGACATCAACTTCTAAAATTATATGTAAGCGACAGGATTTGAGCTGTCGCTTCAAATTCATCAATATGCGGCGATATTACCTTACGGAATGCCGAAAAGCGATAATCGCCTATCGCCGTACAGAATGCCTACCCTTATTTTTTAAATTTAATTAATTTTTTTTGTTTAAATTTACAATTGTGTATTAATATTTTAAAGAAACTAATATGCTCTTTTAATTAAGTTTTATTTTGTAAAAAAAAAAAAAAAAATTAAAACTAAAAATTTTCCTAATTAATCCTTTTTTTAAGGAAAATTTAATTTTTTTTTAAATTTTTTTTTAAGAGTTTATTTAAAAGGAAGAAAAAAGAGTAATAAAAACCAAAATTAAAATAATAATTCATATTTTGTTTGAGTTTTTTTTGTTTTTTTTAAAGTAAATTCTCTAAAAAATTTTATTTAACACAATTTTAAAAAGTAGTTTCTCGATAAATGAAATTTTAATAAATAAAAGAAAACGTATTCGAAAATAACAAAACATATTTCTAATATTAATAATTAATAAAAATGCATTAATATTAAAATTCGTGGTTTTTTGTAATGTTTTGTGAAAGTTTATTTGGATTTTGAATAGAATTGAAATGTTTTATCTTTTATTTTTAATTTTTTTCTTTTGAAATTCCAAGGAATTTTTAGGATACAATAATTTTAAGGAAATATATCGCGATGGTGCGAAGAAAATAAATAAAAAAAAAAGAAAATAAATAAAAATGAAATAAACTAAATTTAATTGAAAACTTGTAAATAAATAAAATATAAATAAAAATCGAAAGTAAAATAAATTTTGTGTGTGCTTTTTTTTTTATTGTCAGTTGAAATTGAGTTTTAGGTCCGCCGCTGTAGTTACATAGCTTAGCTCGGCTTGCTAACCCCGTTGCACACTTGAACTACGAGCTACGAGGCGATTTTTTTGGTAGTTCTATTTTAAGCCATCAGAGAGATATAATGTGCGAGTATAGTATCGATGAATTATTACCAGACTTAGATTCCGAATCAGGTTTGTCTGAAGGGGAATTTGAACAAGACATTTTATTGGCGTCTTTGTTGAAAGGAAAGGGAAAAGAAGCGTTTGGTGTTCACCATTTGTGATGAAACGTCTATGAAATATAACGAATTTAATACTCTTTTGCCCGAGTTATTTAAATAAGTTAAGAAGTTGGCAATTTGACTACCAACTAAGAAATAAGAAATAGTATTCCCAGACATTGGGCTCAAACTCAGACCGAAGGATGACGGAACGATGTGAAAGAGTGATATTTTCTTTGGATAACATTCTGAATAATGTGTTCCTAAATATGGCCCTGATAATTGAAATGGAAAACAGCATATCTAGTTTGTTTTGACAATTAAACATCATAAAATTTTCTTTAAGAGTTAAAATGACTAGCAGCTCAGATGATTCTGATAATGAACAATTAAAAATGATATTAGAAGCAGCAGATACAAATTTATTAAGTGATTCATTATTTAAAAAGATTCCTAACAAACTGAAAGCATCTTCCGGCAAAAATAAAAAAGGTGAGGTTATGTTGTTTGTTTTCAAAATACATATATTTGAAACTTAATTTTTTTTATTTTTATAGAAAAAATACCGAAATTAAATGAAAATACAATAGAAAAACCTATTCCAAAATCGGAACGTTATTTAGATGTCGAAGAATCAATTGATACAGATTTAAAAATTTCACCAACAATGCAATCTCATATTGCTAAAAAACTTTCGGATATAATTTCAACTTCAATTGAATTTGTAGATATTGAATCTGATTCGAATTTAAAGAAACGGCAAGAGGAGATTCAAGACAATATTAAATTATTAAGAGGATTTGATGAAATTGTTAAAACTGAAGAAATTCGTATTATTCAAAAAAGACCAATAATAAAAAGAAGACTTGTCGAATCGGACAATTTAAAAGATAGTGAAAAATTTCGATTGGCTGTAATTGATCCGGAATCTATTTTAGCAAGAAAAGATGTTGATTCTTGGTCGAATCGTATAAATCCTAATAAATTATTCCAATATAAAGGTCAGAAAGGTGGACACTTACATTTTATCGAACCGGTAAATGAATTTACGAAATTAAGAAAAAAAAACTGTTGGTCTGAGAAACGAATTACTCGAGAAAAATTGAAATAAAAAAAAAGAAAAAGAAAAACGTTTGTGTTTCCATATATAGATTAGATTCTGAACTATCCTCCATTGATATAAGTTGGGAGAACGAACAACTCATATAATGCCGCCACCTTCCCGCTTGGCATCTCATAAATATAGTAAATTCCTTCTTCAGAGCTTGAGCTAAAACTAACAGTTAAGTCAAGATATCAGCGCGAAGGGCTATTTAAGAAAGATGTTGAAGAATTTCTAATGGTTTCTATGAAAGGATACCTGTGGTTATTAGGACAAAGAAAAATCATCCATATATTCTAAGAATTTATTTATTTTAATAAATTCTTGGTTTTAATACAGCATTGTCTAATAATTGTGAAAATGTTTCTTTAATTTCATCAACCAAACGATCAGCATATTGTGTCCGTTTTGTTTTTGCCTTGACTTTAGATCCAGGCGCTAACGCTAAAACAGGTATTGAAACAGCAGCACGTCCTAATGTTGCCTGTGAATGTGCAATACGGCCAAGTTGCATTAGGAAATTTACACAATCATCAAGTAATGGTGGAAATGCTTCAGAAAATCGTACGATACACGGTAACGTAGCCCGAAACATTTCAATTCGTGAATCTGATGATAATAGACCCAATAATGTTGATAATGTATTTAAACATAATTTCGCAACGCTTAATGATCTTGGTAAAGAATATTGTAATGATAAGTGTGATGTTAGATCAATTGCGAAAATTTGTTTTTCCATTTCCGGCATTATAAGCATTTCATGAAGAAAATCTAAACAAATATGCATCGATGGTATTCCACGAACAGTCATGCTTAATAAATTTCGATGATATGTTTGAAAATGCACCAATTTTGCTAATGATGGTTCCGATATAAAAACCTGATGTATATGAGAACAAACAATACCACGTATTTCACGTAATGCCCATTCTCGACCAGGTTTTATTAAATCATCATCTGAATCAAGACAAGCTTCAAGCAATATTTGTACAGCAGCAGATTCTTGTGATGCAACAATAGCAGTTTTAAGTTCTTCACGCTCCGCATCATTTTGAATTTGTCCATTTTTATCAATCATTGGTTTATCTTGAATATGTCGTGTTAATTGAGATTTTGATGCTGCCAAACTAGCTTGTAATATTCTTAGTACAATGATTAATGCATCTGGGCAACGGTATACACGTTCATCACAGCGTAAAACTTGTAATGGATCAGTTAAAATATTTTCATGTGTTAAAGCATATTTCGATAAAATCGCATCGGTTGGCATTAATGCATTTATTGTCATTGTCCATAAACGACGTGGTAGAACTGTATTTAATCGCATCCAAACTTTTCGATATAATTCCTGAATTAATCTTGGTACATGATTATCAAGGATTTTTTTTATATTCAAAACGAAAGTTTGTGCAAAACTCCAAATTTCTGTTGGTAACTTTTTCAACATTACACGTAATAATTTAATAATTTTCGATGGACATAATTCCATTTCTTCGAAAGCTTCAATCAATTGAATTTCTTTAATTGGTATATTTGTTGTCCATAATTGTAAATTTGCAAGAATACCATCCTGTTCAATCCAATCATCAACTAAACTTAAATGTGGAAAATGTGTTACAAGTAAACGTAATAATGGATGAAATAATCCACCGTATTCATGTTGATTTTTTTGCGCTTGTTGTAATAAATATTTAATTGGTAACTCAGATAAGAATTCTGTTGAATATGATTTTATTTTTCGACCATTTAATAGAATTGTTGACATATTTGCTAAACGAACATCTTCATAAAGTACCAAATAATAAAGTATAAGCAATTGTGATGTTATATTTGAACTCATTGTAATCAAATCATCTTCGAGTGTTGCACCACTTATAATCTCTGGAGTTGTTGTATCAATTAAATCAATCGAATCAAATGAATAGATCTTTTTCGTTGTATCCAAATGAATTCCAACAACAGAATTACGAAATACACGTAATATTTCATTCTCCGAAAGTGGTTTATGCATATGCTCAGTTGGATTTTTACCTGAATTTGGTATTATTAATGAATTAACATAAACTTCAATTAATGCCGGTATCACAGGATGTAGTGGTATTGTTGAACTACATATTTGTTTATAAATCCATGATTTTATTGTTACTTTATGTTTAGAAAATGCACGTGATTTTAAGAGTTGGTGAATACAATGAACTGGTAAATAACCGGGAATATTTGCATTTAAATTCATTGTAACTGGAACTTTAACAGCATGTGCTGTAACAACTTGTTCAGGGAATATATCTTGGGTGAAAATTTGTTTCATTCTAGTTGTATTGTTCGGTCGAATTGGTATTTTCATGGCTAATGTTGAACAAACTAGTTCACCGATTGCAGATATTTGATTACTATGAAAATGGATTGCCATTAATAATAACATTTCACCAAATGATGCTGAAACACCGGATTTATTCTCAAAATATGCTTCTTCTTTTATTAACCATTGCATCCATTCAATACTTTTGATTTCTAATGATGATTGTGAGATTAATGATGGGCATGCAATTAGCATACAGAGTCCTAGCGATACGAATCGGATACCAGCTGCTGTTGGTGGAGGTTTTGTTGTAACTAATTGTATTAAAAGATGAAGTTCATCATCGTTAAATCTGTAAATTATTAAAATTTTATTGGATCTACTAATTCCAATATGAATCATTTAACAAAAAGTATCCGAAGTTGTGTTAGTAGAAAAATGATTTACTGGAGATGTGAAGAGGAGAAAATTAGAAAATTTGAAATTGGTGAATTTGAGGAACCATAAGGAGCTTAGTTATGAGTGTTTTTTTTTTGGGTTATACGAAGGGGTTAGTATAATTTCTAATAGGTGTCTTAGACACATTTATCCAATATATTTAAATTGAAGTAGAATTAGAAAATGTGATATTAAATGGATACTTTTTTTTCAGTTTTTACTTACTTTATTCCGGCAATTCCTCTTAATGCTGAATATAATCTTAAAATTGCAGCCCCTTGAACAGTATAGTCTTCGGGGATTTTTGATTTATGTGAAAATACAACTAAATTTTGTAATTGCTTTTGTAATTCTTCACGCACCAACTGTAATGCATCACCTTTACGTTTTTGGCTTGTCCGTACGAATACAGCAAACCATGTTCTTATATTTTGATCATTACCAAGTAATAGACCAGAAATGAATGCAATCTAAACATACAAAAAATAATCAATAAATAACCCTCTCAAATACTTAATTACTACTATGAAAATTTACCAAATCTTGTGGATCTTTAAGACTTAATTTTAACATTAACGATGGCATTTTCATAAGTTCAACACATAATGTACGTGTTGCTAATGCCTGTCCCGGATTCATTTCACTTAAAGCATATAAAACTGATAATTTCAATTTTCCTTCAGGTGTTTCTTCGTCACCGCTCGATATTAGTGTAGATACAATTTCTTTATAAGAATCTGGTACATTTGCAACAATCCATGAAATAATTGCCGGACCATTATTAACATATAAAAGTGTTTCAATCAATTCTTGTACATTTAGTAATGATGGCAATTCAGCCAATGCTATACAGATTATATCTGTAATTTCTTCCAAATATATTTCATTATCAAATAATTCCGATTGTCGAATAATATTTTCATTGGAATTTCTTGTTGCCGCTGTTGTAGATGTTGTTGTTGTTGTTGCACCAACAAGATGATTCTGTTCGGCTATTTGTGATTGTATATAAAATATTTCTGATAGAACAACACGAACTTTACGTGTAACATCAGCACGTTCGAATCCCAATGCAATACCATTTTGTAGTCCATGAAATTGTGCACTATCTTGTTGTGATATACCGATTTTTTGTCGTAGCTGTTGTTCCTTCTTAACATCCGTTTCCAATTCATGATAATCAACTTGTAATAATGCAACAATATTATTAACAACTTCAATACCGACTAGTAAAGATAGAATTTGTTTTCTTGAATCCATTGAAGTTTTTGTATTGTCCAACGGTGATAGGAGGCTCATTCGTACCAAAGATGGTAGAAATGGACGAATTTCACGTTGATTACATGTTGATAAATCGATTATATTTAAATTTTGCATTGCAGTAAATGCACGACTTGTTACTGGTGGTAAATTCATTTTGTGTTTTCTTCTAATGTAATTATTAAAAAATCATAATTAAAAAAAAAACGACGAAATGAACGACAACTTGTCAAAAAAAAATAACAAACTTTTTTGTGAGGTTATGAATTGATAATGTTTTGATATTTTGACAAGTACTAACTTTTGTACTAAAAAAACTTAAGGGGTCGGTTAGATATGTTTCCTTTTTCTTTTTAATATTTCCATTGGAAATTGATAATATGGAAATATTGTTTTTTTTAAAATTCAATATGAATAAATAAATTAAAAATATATAACGATTGGATTATACTTAGAATTTTGTTTATCTAAGGTTAGGTTAGATAGAGTAGGCGTACTTGCGTACAACAGTTGGCACCTTATGAGTCCATTGTGATCCCTATGAAAGATAGGATGTATTTCCTATTTGCCTTCGAAGCACTTAATTTTCGCATACAATTTAATTAAACTACCTATCTATATCGACCGATTGAAACAATCCTAAGTTGTCGAAAAAGTACTATCCAGAATGTTAGTTCGAGATAGAGCTGACCATTCACAACAAGATGTGTGTGATGTCTTCAGTCGCATCTATGTCTTCACAGTTCTACCGACAGAGATCGTTTTGTGACAATCCTAGTCTTTTAGCGTATGTTCTTAGAAGGTAGTTTTATGGATACTTTAAAAGCTATTTTTATTTAGACATAAACCCAATTAAAGAATTCCTCAAATAAACTATAAACCAAGATATTTCTTTTTTTTATCATTATAGAAGTTTAAAAGCACCTGTTGATAAAAGTTCCCAACATAGTTAAAATCCTTGATTTTAGGAGAAGAAAAATACAAATAATCATAGTTAATATACTAATTGGTAATTGAGAAACTACTCTGTTTTCTCGTCCTAATATTTGAGCTATTTTGAATCGATTAAAGTTTCCCTTGAAGATATTTATTATTAGTTTTTCTTCATATAATTTTATGTAATATATAAAAGATTACTATTTTCATCATATAGTCGAGTCCTTATTACGAATAGTAAAAGAAAATTCTATTAAAAATTTGCTTGGCTGCCTTTTAAAGTTAATAACTTGAATAAAGTTTGTTTTAAATCCTAAAGAGATCCAGAATTTATGATTTTTTTTTTACTAATTGGAAGAAGCTTTTTGATTTTAATCTATCAACCGATGCACAACATACTTTCTTTCTTTTTCTTTGAAAATGTAAAAGATTCTAAACTACATCCTTCTCACGTCAGAGGGTTTTCTTTTTTGCCTCAAACAATTTCAACAATCAGAAGTTTTTGTTTTGTTTTCATAACTAAAGTACTTTTGTTGTTAATCAGTTTATTATATATACAATAAACAATTCCAGTATTTATATTTTTTTTAATTATTTCCATTAATAATAAGTTTTTTGTTTTGTCGGAAATTCATCAAGCCTTTCGCAAGAATAAACACATAAAACCATTGATAATTGAACGAATCTTATCAATTCTGGGAAAAGTGCTGACTGATAACATTAAAAATTTTTGGAGGTAAAAATTCGATATTAATTTGAGTAATTCCGGAAATATTAACAGTGCAAAAAGTATTACTGGTAAGAAAGGAAATTAAGGAAAAAATAAAAAAATGGATAATGAAGAAGAAAGTGTATTAATTTCTTTAATGAAAAATAAAAATTTAATTGAAACAGAAAATATTAATTATAAAAACTTAATAATTTTGGCGTGTAAATATAATAAATTGGAGATTTTAAAACAATTATTACTAAAAGATAAATGTAAAAATTCAATTGATATCGATGGAAATAATCACACCGCTATTTATTATGGAATACGTTCAAATAATATTGTTTTACTTGAAATTCTAATAAAAGAAATCGAGTTATCGAGTGATTTGAAATCCAGGAATATATTCTATGAAATTTTACTAAAAGAATATGAAGAATTGAAATTAAGAAATGTTCGAATTTCACTTGAAATGGAATTTTATGTTGAAAATAAATTATTAAATGAACATTATTTGAATAGTATTAATAATACTTTAAATTTAACAAGAAAAATTGATACAAATATTGATGTTTATTTAATGAATAAAATTAAATATATTTCGAAACAAATAAAAATCATATTATATTCAATAAATCAATTAATTGAATTATTAGGAGATAATAAAATAAGCAGCAGCGATACTACTGGTGATGATGACGAACTGAAAAGTTCATTTATATCAAAATTCATTGCAAAAAATATACGTGAATTAAAATTAAATATAAAATCAAGTTACGAACATATTCCATGGGAAGAAATGGAATTTATTTTATGTCGTTACAATTACTTAAGAATAAATATAAAAATTAATTTAAAAGAACATTTATTGGTATTTATAAAACAAATTAAATCAATATTTAATGAAAATATTGACGCGGAACAAATTGAAAAATACATGCATGGAAATACACCAAGAAAACGTATTAAAATTAAAAATTTTGAATTATTTTATAATGATTATGAATTAATTAAAGATAAATATATTTTAGATAAGATAAATCATTATATTGAATTAGGTTTATCGACAACTGATTTTCTGATAGCACAACGTTGCTTACAAATGATTGGTGAATATTTTAAAACTACCCCAAAATCACCAAATTTATCAGAAGGTATTTATAAAAATTTATTAATGATCCGAATGAGTAATATAATTGATGTCTTGCCAATCATACGAAATTTATTATCACATAATGATAATTTCGATCGTTTAATAGCGAAAAAATCAATTGAAAATAATCATGTTGTAGAAATTTTAACAAAAATCCATTCTGATTTTCGTCCAATACAAAATTTTATTATTGAAATGATTTACAATATAAAATGTAAAGAATTTGAAAATTTAGGAGAACGTATTTTAAAAAACTCCAACAATTTAACAAAATTACAAATTAATTTGTTAAAAGACGAATTCCTGGAGAAATTTAATTGTGGAAAAGAAAATTTATGGAAGGATTTAGAAGAATATAATAAAAGTGTTATTTCAAAAATTGAAATTTTAATTCATGAAGTTAAAGAAATTTGTGGTGAAAACGTTAATGATAGAATTACTGCTAAATTTCAAAAAATTAATGCAATTCTAATGAATGAACGTAATAAATATAAAACTATGAAATTTCAATATGATGAATATTTAGATAGTATTTATACAATTGTTGATAAAATAAAAGATATAAAAATTTTCGAATTGGTTAAGAAACAATATGAAGCAGCATTGATAAATCGTTGGATATGTCGTGATTATGCTAATTTATATCGAATATATTCGATAATTACTGAGATTTTGAATATTAATGAAACAAAAATTGAAACTATTAAATTACGTTCAAAAATCTATGAAATTACACAAATGGAATTAAAAAAATATAAAGAAATTGATATAATTAGGGAAAAATTAAATTCGATCACAATAAATGAATTTGAAATTCGTAATAAAATTGAATTTGAATTAAATGATTTATTAGAGAATTTTGAAAATATATTAAATGATGAAGAAAAATTCCAAAAATTACAATTTTCATTGGAAATGTCGAAAAAAATTTATGAAATTAAAATGAATTTAATAAAACATTTTAAAGGAATTGAAAAACTTTCAAAAAATGAATATGAAAATTTAATCGATAAATTGAAATTAACTGCGGAAAAAAGAAAAGTATTTTTGAATTATTTTGAAAATAAAATTGATTACAGTAAAGGTTTGAAATTATTAAATAAAACTAATGATCTTTTTGGAGATTTGAAATTGGGTAAAAAGAAAATCGCGAAAATTATTAAATCTTTTCAATTAAAATCAGATAATGAAAAATTATTAATTGAAAATTTTAATATAAAATTTAATAATAATTCACCTGAAATAGTTCTTGAAGATACAATTCAAGAAAATCGAAATCAACTTTCAGATGAAGAAGATTTCGAAAAATTAAGTTTGAATTTTGGTAAAATGAAAGAAGCTCATTTTGCAAAACAGAAATTATTGAACTTTTTCCAAAATCAAACTAATGATTTATCCGAAACGGATTGTTTGAGTTTAATTGAAAAATTGGATACAATGAATTCCATAAAAAAGGAATTAACCAAATTGTTCGAAGGATCTTCGAACAAACCGATTGTTGCGATTGAATCGATTGAAGATTATTTCGGAGATTTTATTAAAACAATTACAAAATCAGAAACTAGTCTAAATGAATTTTTCACAGCATTTAACATGTTTTCCGAAACATTAGAATTAGATACGGAAAATCAAAAATTACTGCAAGATTTCTATAAAAACCGAAAAATTGAAATAATGGAAAATTATTTTCTTGATCGTTTGAATTTATTAAAAATTAAAATTCAAAATCAAAATTATTTCGAATTGATTTTGAGATTTAAAAATGATAAAAAATTACGAACTGAAATCGAAATGTTGCTATTAGATTTGAGTGATATTTCTGGAAAAATGGATGAAATCCCAGTCAAATGTATTCAAAAAGATATTATGTCTTCATTAGGTGGCTTTTCATTTTTAATGGGTGCAACTTTAAGGAATTTTTTAGCACACGGAGATGCATTAATTGATTCGTTACCATTTGATCCAGCAGTAACGATAGTTTCGAATTCTCTATTGTTCGTGGAAGAAGGTGACTCAATTATGGCATTGAGGAAACTTCTTCGAAATACAGAAATGCGACAGTATTTAATTGAATTGGTTAATAATAATACTTTAGATAAACTAGAAAACGAAAATTTACCAAATGAATTAGTTCATTATTGCGATTCTTTAAGTTTATTACAAAAATCCAAATATTGGAGAAAATACTTAATAAATACGTTAACAAATTTTAAGCTGCCTGAAAAAGATGAAAAACCTCTTTTATGTGCATCTAAAATTGAGGAATATTATGAGAAATCTTTAAAATTATTAACAATTCAAGAGAATATATTTAAGATGGTGAAAAACAATGATCAACAAGGATTTGAAGATTATTTTCGAAAAGGTGAAATTGAGATTAATGCGAGAAATAGCAAAATGCAGACATTATTACATTTGGCGGCATCAAATGGAAATCTACAGATTGTTGAGATTTTAGTAAATCATGGAGCTGAAATAGATCCTCTCGATGAGAAACAAGATACTCCTCTACATCTGGCTGCACTTGGAGGGCACGATAATGTAGTGAAATTTCTGTTACACCAGAATGCATCAATAAATTCAAGAAATAGCAAAGATGATACACCTTTAAGTAAAGCTGTTAGAGGAAACAGGAAAAGCATTGTTGAAATGTTGCTAAACCGAAATGCAGAAATAAATATAAGAAATGGACAATCAAGTATTTTACATGTTGCTGCAGTTGAGGGTCATTTCGATCTCTTAAAATTGTTTATCAGTAAAGATTTTATTGATATTAATTTTAGAGTTTTTATGTTATGCACGCCACTACATCTTGCTTGTATGGGGGATCATGATAATCCAGAAATAGTTGAGATTTTATTAAAAAATGGTGCAGAAATTGAGAGTAAAACTATTGAAAATACTACAGCATTATATTATGCGGCATTAAAAGGTCACATAAATATATGTGAAATTCTAATTAGGAATGGAGCTAACATTGAGTCACATAATCAATATGATATGACACCAATTTATGGTGCTATTAAAAATAATAACGAAGAAATTGTCGAATTTTTTCTGAGACATCATTGCAATATCAATCATCAGAATGAAGATGGCAAAACTCCATTACACAATGCTATTGAACTAGGTTCTGAACCAATTGTTAAGCTTTTACTAAAGTATAATCCGAAATTTGATATTTTAATTAACGATGGCTCAACATTCCTTCATTTAGCTGTACGTTATTTAAATATAATGAAATTATTGATGGAATATTATAAAAATGATATTAATTTTGAAAATATCTTCGGTCGTACAGTTTTACATAATGCTGTTGAAGCTAACAATTTGGATGTTATAAAATATCTTGTAGACGATTGTAATGCAAATCTATTTGCATATGATAGATTTGGTTGTTTACCAATACATTTATGGAGTAACAATCAATATTATGATCCGAATATAATTGAGTATTTCCTTGCCAAAGGTATCGATATAGATATTCCAAATAAACGAAGTGGAATGACGATATTACTAAGTGCTTGCCATGAAGGCTCATTAGAAAGTGTTAGATATTTATTGGGAAAAAATGCCAGACTAGATATAAAGAATGATCGAAAAATGGAACCATTACATTTGGCTGTATTTCGTGGTGATTTAAATATTGTTAAAATTCTTATAGAAAATAATGCAAATATAAATTCAGTTGATTTTAGTAAATCAACAGCTTTACATATGGCGGTATTAAAAAGTTTTGATAAAATTGCTGAATATTTAATTAAAAATAATGCAAAAGTTGATTTGAAAGATGAAAATGATAATACATGTTTGTATTCGAATTGTTATAAAACAATATATTCGATTCTTGAAAATGTTACAGAAAATAATTTAAGTGAAAAACTAAATAGAAATGAAAATATTTGTGAGAAAATCTTAAATATTCCGAATCGATATGGTCATACACCAATTTATAGTGCAATAAAGAATTATCATTTGAATTTGGTTAAATATCTTCATCAGAAAGGTGCTGATATTAATGTTATTGATAAAACTGATAAAACACCATTAGCACAGGCTGTTCTATTAAATCAAGAAGATATTGTTAAATATTTAATAAATAATGGTGCTAATGTTAATAGTACAAATGAAAATGACACATCGTCAATACTGAATTCAGCTATTATTGGTGATAATTGTAATACTATAAAAATTATATTAGAAAATGATGTTCAAATTGAAGAGAAACATGTACAAACTGCAATTATACGTAATAGTTATGCAGGAATTGATGTTCTTTTGAATCATTTAAAAGTTCATGATCCAAATAAATTATTAGAAGTAATTAATCAGACAACTTTACAACATATTGTAATGATGGGAAGTAAAGAAATTTTTGAATTATTCTTAAAATACGGTGCAAAAATTGATATTAATAATAATGAATTCACAGTTTTACATTTAGCAGTTCATTTAAAGAAATATGAATTGGTTGAGTTTTTTATAAATTATATAAAAACAAATTCCCCAGAAAATCTTAACGAATTTATAAATGCTAAAACACCAGATAATATGACATCTTTACATTATGCAGTGATTGGTGGATATAAAAATATTGTTGAGATTTTATTAAAAAATAATGCTAATATTGATGCTTTTGATAATTTACAAAGAACACCATTTTTTTATTCAATAATTCATAAAAATATTGAAATAATTATAATTTTATTAAAAAATAATTGTGATATTACTGCAAGAAATTCAAATGGCCTAACAGGATTACATTTAGCAATTTCTGAGAATGAAATTGATATTGTTCTAATTATTTTGGAGCATAGCCGGAAAAGACTTATTAATATGGTGGATAATGAAGGATGTACACCATTGCATTATGCTGTTGCATATTCTTCCGAAAAGATTGTTGAAATCCTATTAAAGAATAATGCAGATACCATGGCGAAAGATAATTGCGGTCGAACACCATTAGATTATGCAATTGATCGAAAATATTATAAAATCAGTGAAATGTTAAATTGATAAATAAAATTAAAAACAAATTTCTTTAATTACTATTAACGAACCTTTGAAAAAGATGTCTTCTCCTTTTAATAATGAAAACAATCTGTAACACAAAAATTGGAATAATTGTTATAATTTACAACAGAAATGGTATAACAGAATTTAAATAAGTATAATAGTTTTGAAATTTTTCAATTAGCTTGAAATGATTTCCACTTTTTCATATTTTTTTCGATGGAAAAACTATAATTTTCCATAATCTATTAAGCTAGGCTTTCGTTTATTAAGTATTTTAATAAAAATAAAACAAGTAATTACCTTTTTTTATCGATAATTGAGATTCTAATAAATCGTTTTTTTCGTTTTTTTTTGTATGTTGATTTGTCGAATCTAAAAACAATAGAAATATTTTTAATTTGAATAATAACAATTTAATAAAAGGACACTAGATCATTAAATTAACTAAACACTTATTTTAAATAAGATTAAAGTAAATAAATAAATAAATAAATTTGAAAATTTCAATTCTCAAGAAAACCACAAAAAAAACACAAAATGGAGTTCAAAATTTAAATAGAAAAAACACAAAACAAATTCAAATATTTAAAACTAAATTCTCAAATAATTTTAGCACTAAACTAATTAAAAAAACAAAACACATTTCTTATTAAATTCTTAAATTTAAAATAAATTAAAATTAGAACAATTTTCCACAAGTTTTCTTAAATAAAAAATATTTTAAAATGATTTCCAATAAGATTTAGCACACCGAAGATGTAATGAGACTATAACACGAGACGGTCACGAGACTAATGAACATAAGAAACGAGGATCGGCACGCGAATATGTTAATGTGTGAGTTGAAAATTTGTTATTTTATGCAAATTTTTGGCGCGATTTAAGGGCTTTGTTTTTGTTTCTATATGAAAAAAAAATTTTCACAATAATTCTTATGTTGGTATTTGTGTGCATTTTCTTATTATGAAAATGGGGTTTGAGGAATATAGCTTTTTATTATTTAAAATGAATTTATTATTAATTAAAGACATTATTAATTGTAAATTTCTTTAGATAACTGATTCTATTATGAACATATTGGATCCAAAAAATTTCAATTATTTAAGCTGGAAATAATTTTAATAATTCATTTAAAAAGTCTTCAGATTAAATTTCCATATAAAATTAAGATGTCACATATTTTGTATGGAAATTTGATCTAAAAAATTTTCAGTGAATTATTAAAAATATTTTTAATTTTAATAATTTAAATTTTTTCATTCCAATTCATTCCAAAATTAACAATTAATTGTTTTTGAATTAAAAGGTTTTCAAAAATTCAGTTAAATTGAAAACAAAAAACATATAGTAACTGAAAATCGGTCTATAACCGATTTTTTGATGCTCCATAGTAGAAATCGGACAGAAAAACTGTCAAAACTAACATTATTTTAATGTTTTTTCTTAATAACTTTGTTTCTTCTTTCCAAAATTTCTTCTAATTTGCAGGTAACCTAGACCATGATAGTATAATTCTAATCTGCAAATTTTATTTAAATCGGTGCACTAGTTTTTAAAATACATAAAAAAAAATTATATGAAGAAGGTTATTTTCTGCTAGGATTAATTCTTCCTCCACTATCCTTGGACCAATTTGACTGAAATTTAACATGGTATCGTCTAACAAAATTTTGATCATAAATTCTTCAATTAAATCCTTAAAACCATAAACAAAAAAACTACTAAACTTTCTGGTCACCTTGGTTATGCCTTTATAACTTTGCTCCCTCTGGATCGATTTTGCTGAAATGCAATACCAAACCAAGTTAAGGAATAAGAAGCTCACATTGTAAATTTCATTCAAATCGGATAACGCGTTTTTGAGCTATCTTGTATACGGACGGACAGACATGGATAAATCGATATAACTTTTGATTCCCTACACACACATATCCTTAAAACCTTTCTATGACGATTTTTTCGATGTGTTACAAATGGAGTGACAAAACTAATATACTCTCTGGTAGTACCTACCATAGGGCATAAACATCAATCTTATATAAGTTAAGAGTTTTGAGAAAGAATGAAATCATTAGCAGCTTTAAGATATGTACCATATATGAGGTTTTGCTAGGGACGCGCTACTCCATACAAATTGCATCAAAATCAGTCATTTATTTCCACGGAAACTTTTGTTTATAACTACTTGAGAGTACTATATAAGAAAGTGAAAACGAATTGAAGATTTCTAGATTATAAATCCCTAGATAATACAACTTTATGCCATTTTCCAAGCAAGGTCATTTACTTCGTCGTCACTGTAGAACTTCTGGATTTTCTAGGCGAAGCACTGTGAAAAAAAAGGTTTTTTTTTAAAACTCAATTTTAAACCATTAACGGAGTTCGCCAGAGACCGAAACAAATGATAGCTTGATAGCTTGTATAAAGTTAGGTCAATACGGTGGATGTGGCCTAAGTTCCCAGCCAAATTCTCTTAAATTTTTGATGAAAGACCAAACATGTATGTGATCTAGCGTTATCATGATGAAACACAATACTTTTGCGATTCACCAATTCTGGATGTTTCTGTTTGATGGTTTTTAATGCTCAATTTTGATGTGTTAAGATTCTAAGCAATCACTTGTGTCATTAAACATCGATTAAATTCGATAAATAGTCGTCAATAAGAATGCAATGGCCTTTTGCCCTATCCAATGGATGGATGCACTGGGCGCCAATATAAACAATAATTATAGAATATGTAATATCAAAAATAAATACCTATATATTCTAAATCTTGACATATCAATAACAAACGGTTCTTTACAAAAAAAACAGTTTAAATCTGAAAGTACCTTTCGTTTTACCTTTCGATATCATATTCCAAAAAAGAAAAATTATTATCATTTTTTAGTCTTTTAAGTCTTTTGGGATAAATTAGTAACTTTTTAACAATTGGGAATATCTCGAATAGAATTTAGTTAAAAGACTATTGTCGCAAAATTTTGTGAATTTATTCTTGTTAAAACAAAAAAAAAAAAAAGAAAAAGAATTTACATTTAAATAGTTTAGACTTTATTTTTGTCCTCAATATATAACTCTAACGACTGTCCCAAAGGGAACTGGATATTAAAAGGAAGATTTTCAAGATAAACTAAAGGCGTGCTGTCTAAAACGCAGAAGGGGCAGAGCTCACCTAGATAATTATAAAACAATTATTACAATAAAAAGTCAATTTTTTAAAAATTAAGTATGAAAAGTCTTCTATACTTTATTTCGTTCTTTCTGCCATTAACCGATGATATTTGTATGGGAGCATCAGGATATTACACCATAGAGGCCAAAATAGTCCAGGGCATCAAATTTCAGGGGTTATGAAATCTACAAAATAATCATTACTAGTAAGTGGATTTCAAGAAACAGATAGAATTTAGTTCAAAACTAAACAAAAATCATAGAAAACAATGAAAATACTTTCTGTCCAACTTGGCTGGAAAAGTTATCGCACGACACTGAGATAAGGAATATGGGATTTATTCTTCCAGAAATTTTTTTTTCGCACTTCTCTAGACTTGATTCTAGAAGGCTGAAATTTGGGAGTTTCTTAGGTACATGGAAAAGATACGAAAAATTTTGAAATAGGCACAAAACAACAAAATTTAAAAATTATTTATTCAAATACATTTTTTTTTAACAATAAAACATCATTTACATTTCTTGTCTTCCAGTAAAGACATTCTGTATTTGACTAATTGCGCCCCACGTAAGTCCAGCTATTGTTCCGATTACTTCGAGTATATAAATTCCGAGACCTTCATTAAAAAATAAACGTCCTCTTGTCGTTGTCATTGGCGGTATAAATGATTCATTTAAATATTCCTCATCCAAACCATTCGTGTCATTATCCTCACTGTTATTATTATTATAATTATTATTATAATTATTATTGTTATTATCAATTATTGATTTACTATCAACATTATAAGGATTATCAATTGTCTCATTATATGAACCTTTACCAATTAAATTTGAATACTTATAGAATGCATTACGAAATGCCATTTGTCTTTGGAAGTTTTTCTCAATATTTTCATCCTTATTGAGACTACTTGATGGCAAATTACGTTGTGCTGTTGTTAAAACACTTAATATTGGTGTAAAAACAATCGATGCCAATGCTCGAGTTTTATTACGTAATTGTATGGTTGAGAAATAACCATTATTATTATTATTATTATTATTATTATTATTATTATTATTTGAATTATTATCAATATCTTGCGGAAGTAGTTCATCATTTTCTTTTACCGTCTCAATAATAACATTTGGTCCATCAAAATTTTCATCCAAACTTAAGCCAACGAATTCGGTTGTTGAGTCTTCATTAATTTCTTGTGTATCCATTTTTAATACATTCTGATTTGATAGTAATTCTTTTTGTTGTTCAGATTGTTGATTTGTTGATGAAATCGAATTAACAGCATTTGTTAAACGATCCCGGATATTATTAACAACTTCACCAACAACTTGTGTATAAATTTGTGCACGTTTTATTATCGAACGTCTTGTCGTTGTTGTTGTTGCGCTACTATCGAATTCATCAAAATCAAAATCTGGAAATATATCCGGTTTATCAGCACGTGAATCACTTCGCGGTTGTTTTAAGAAACTAGCAATATTGGTGAACGGTGTTGTTGATGTGATCTGCTGAAATAATGGTTTCGATGTGATTCGTTGTGGAATCTTAAGAAGTAAAAAAGAGAGATTTTATAATCGAAAGAAATTTTTAAGAAGAAATTTCGTTGTTTTTGAAGATATTTACCACATTAAACATAAAACAAATGAAAAATATAAGTTTTTTAAAATTCATTTTGTTTTGTTTTTTGATTTTGAAAAACACAACACACTTCTTTGAATAAAATTCTTTGACACAAATTGTTTTATCGAAATTGGTTTTAAAATAAAACGGAAAATAAAAACGAAAATTTCATTTTCGATTGAACTCAATTGATTTTTATTCCAATGTGATTTCATTATCATATATTGTAGTTTTTTTTCTGTTTTTGTTTTGTTCGATTATTTTGGAAGGGAGAAAAATTTCGCAAATGAAGAAGGTGGTTAAATACAAGGTGGGTAATGATTTTATAAAAATTAAAGAGATTTTATGCTAACAAAAGTTGAATTTTTGCATACTGTTTTATATAGTCAAAGTGTCTTTCATTCATCACTAAAAATACGTTTACTTTCAAGGATCAACTTTAAGTCTGTTCAACTCTCTCTAAGTAGTGAATTCTGTCACGTGTTGTATGTGCAGCTTTTGAAATCTAATATGAAATCTGATCTTTTGTATTGCAACTTAGATAATTATGTTAAACTCCAAGAATATTTTAACCTCTTCAAGGATTTTGCCACATATGTAAACAGTTAGTAAAATCCTATAGAAAAGCTATTTCCATTCGCGAAATCTTTACAATCTTTACTAAATTTCGTACCTAGGAAATGAATCCCATTTGTCATAATGTAAATAAAAGGGCTTCTTATATACTTCTGAATTACATAGTTTAAGTAGTGATGTAATTTTTGTCCTCAGGGAACTGGAGTATTTTTTTTCTCGCAGTTGTAACAACTCTTGAGCAGTAAGAAAATTGATACCGACTATATTTGTGAAAAAGGTAACGAGTCAGAGTGTTAGAAAAAGATTTGGGTACTTTTCAGTTTTTTTTTGTTGAAATATTAACATGACTTGAATTGAAAATTTCTATTCTCCATCTAGACCATAGGTGGCTATCGCAAAGCCCGCCTGCTGAAAGGGTTGGCCATCCATGATCTAGACAGTGTCTTTTTATTTTGTTTATAGATGAAGAGATTCAATTTTAAAACAAAACGAAGTAGTTGAAGATTAAAACCATTGCATCAATTTTCTTTCAATTGCCTTTGTAAGTGGACTATACACATATAATCCTTATTTTATTTAATTTACACTATTTTTCTGAATTCAATTTTCTGATTCCAATTTATTAACCTATTAAATCATCTATTTTTTGATAAACCCTGTACATTCAACAAATAGGTATTTTCAAGGTAGTTTTACTATAAATTTTATTAAACTGAATTATCCAATCGGTAAAATGCATGCATATCATATTAATTAGTTGATTTATAAATTACTAATATATCTCGCTATTTTTTGTTATTATTATAATTGAAAATATCGCGGTTTTATTTGAATTTTATGAATTTTTAAAGTGTTTAATTATATTAATTATTATGCTGGTGAATTGATAATATTTGAAAATCAAAACTATTCATCAATTTATAATACTATAGTTAATAATGAAAATTCAAATGGGATTTTAATGTAATTTTGATTTTTGATAAAATTGTATAATAGTTTTCAAAATGACTAAAATTTTTCATATTCTATTTCATATAAAATCGTTGAAAATGTAAATATGATGTTTAGAGATGCTGGATACTGGAAGGATACAAGAAATCTCTTCAAGTTTTATTCACGTATTTATGAGTAACATAATTTAATCCCTTGTTCAACATTTGATTAGATTAGATTAGGAATTAGAAAAATTGTGAAAATTATCGAAACCTGGAGTAGAACCAAAGACATCTTAAATGACAGCAATACCTCGTGTACTAACCAACTTGTACCAAACAATCTTATTGGTATATTTGTTGTTATTTCTTGTCATAAACCTTATCTTGTTTATGAAAACAATACAATTGCTATTGATGTATTAAACGCCTAAAGCTAATCAAAAAATTTTTCAAGACGTGATAAACTGCTTGCGTGAATTTGGTCATTCAAATTTCTTTCTTTAAAAAAAAGTACATTTCCAATGAAATAATTTAATTAAAAGCCCAAAAATAACAAAAATCAATTTAAAATTAGATTGGACCTAAAAATTTATTCATAAATTTTATATTTTATTAACATTCAAATCATGTTTTTAAAATCTAAAAAGATTTTATTTTGTTGGAAATTTTAAAGTTAAACCAAAAGTTGCATTCATTATGGTTAACCGCAAAAAAAAAGAAGCACTTTCCATCACCCACTATAAGAAGTATATATGTTGTACTGGGTGGTATGAAAGTGATTTTAAAAAAATTGACAATTAGAAAACTGATCTGCAGTGGATTCAAATCATTTGCTTAAAACGTTATTCCACAAAATTTCAATTATTGATTACTGTATTGAAACCGTTGAAGTCTTGTTATGATGTATACAATTTGATGAACGAACGATATTGTATAGAGTGTTCAAATTTGAGGTATCTTTTTAAATTTGCCGCCATTTTTTTTACAGGTACTAGATTACACCGATGTTTTTTTCATGTATGAAGTAAATAATTCCGGTTAGTTAAAATGGATCACTAAACTAGTGAACAACGTGTTTTCATTATTAAAACTTATTTTAAATATGGTGAAAGTTATTCAGAAGTTGTAAGAAAATGCTCCGAAAAACCGTGCTACTTATCGTTGATAAATTGGAAGAAACTAGTTCAGTTCGAGATCAGAGAAACAGAATTTATCATCGTAGTGGGTCGTTCAAGTGAAAATATTGTAGCTGTTAGCACAAGTGTTGGTGAAGAGTCAATAACATCAATTCGTCGTCGTTCACAGAAATTAAACCTTAGACCTCAAGGGAAAAATTATTCAAAATTTTGGTAATTTTGACAGCCTGCCGAGCTAGCAGAGAAGGTCACTTGAACAATATTGTTTTTCATTAGTAACCGGAACCATATATATATTTAAATTTACTAGAATTCTATTATCTTGATCCATCCTGTATTTATTTATAATTAAATGAAAAGTATAAAATTCACATAATTTTCTGTTGGTCATTCATTAAAACCGAAATGAATAAAGTACGCGTTGTATCCGCAACATATTTTAGAGACTCTTGAGCTTTTGTATAGAAAATTTTTTACCTAATTATTTATTCAGATCATATTTTTGTCCTCATTTCGAATCAAAGTCATGGGCGAATACCCAACAGAAAAAAAATTGTATGAAATTAAAAACTGAATATGAAAATTAATAATTTTTTTAAAAAATAAAACGAAAATATATTTTACTTTTTCAATTTAGATGGAAATTTTTAGACTAATTTGTATGAAATTTGATTAGAAAATTTAAAATAAAGTAAAACAAAATTTAAATATGTTTACCGACTACTAATCATATATTTGTGAGAGGATATAATTTAGATAGTATGAGAAACTATTGTATATATATTTCGAGATACAGTCTAGTACAATTCTAGAAAGCTAAAAATATTTGATTGAAGAGAAACAGCCTCTATAACTCGAATTACTGTAAACTCTCGTTATAAGTGACTTGAATAAATTTTCATCAAAAAGTGACTTATATCATAATTAAATATTGCCTATAACAAGAAATAGGACTAAATTATGTTGGATGTTTGGAATCTATAAATACCATATAAGAAAAAGGTCATTTATATCCAAAGGTCTCCTTTCAAAAACTCGCTTATATCGAGAATTTCCCATATTTTTTTACGAGTTCTTTTAGCTTGATTTAGTATGTTTCATTAACTTTTTCAATTTTATTTTGATCTTTATTGAAAAGTCGATTTGAATCTGAACCAATTATATAATTAATTAAAACATTCTTGAATTGGTCCACTAATGGTGAATTTCCTCTTGAATATCGAATTAATTTTAAGAAATTATATTTTGAACAACGTTCAAAGTCACAAAGGTTCTACAAAGAAATTTAAAAATACAATGAAAATTCGTTGTTTTGTTCGCATTTCAATTCCCAAAGTAAATATCAAAAGAATATGAAATCCGTAAGTAGAGCATACGAATTCCTTTACTTATTTTAATTTCAAAACATGAAGTATTATTTGAGATATTCTTTAATTTTTATGAAAACTATTGAAATCGTCGAAAAATTGTATATTACCAAGGCGAACCACAGTTCGAAAATGTTATTCCAATTGCTTTGTGGTGGAAATATGTTGCCAAAACACACGTTTTATGATAAGATTTTCTTCGTATAAACATCTAATTAAAATTTTTTTAAAATTTTAATTAAAATTTAATTAATTGGAGTTAGATTGTAATTATCATGCATTTGCTTTTGGTTTCTTGAAAAGTTCACGTCCATAACCCTTAAACACGAAGTGACAGATAAACCCTTTAGGGTTTAGATCAAAAGATCCAGCGCAAATACGTCATTTGGACATTGGGCCCTCTCTCATAGGATTTTGGTAAGATAGTATAGTGTATATTAAATTCATTTCTTAAGTAATTTTTCCTTAATTCTTATGTCTTTAGAAAAGAATCCTTTTAAATTTTACCCACCTCAAAATCTGTACCACATTATAAAAATTAAATTTAATGATTTTTGTCATTCAGATTTTTTACTTTTAATTTTCATTTGAATGGAAAATTTTTTTGTTTGTTCATTTTTAGAGCAGCAGTATTTTCTCTAAAGGTGAAAAAAGAAGCAAATATGACAAATTTACGAATGGAAAAATTCAAAACAATCCGTTTAGTTTTTTCTCAACCATATTCTCATTATTGAAAAGCCCAAAGAGAAAAACAGAACAACTATCACAACGTATTTTTTGTTTTTAATAAATAGAAAACAAAAATGTCCTAGTAATCATAGAAACCATATTCAATGACTTTGCCATTAGTTTCTTTCAATATATACTATATAGGCCTCTACTGTTTGTACACAACTACCAAATATTTCGTTGTGCTTTTACTTTGGTTTCTTTTTGAAACGTATGTCCTTCCATTGTGTTGTGTTTCAGATCCTTTTATATTTTTTTTTCTCATCTCAAAAATAAATGGGAAATTTTTTTCACATAGGTTTTCCTGACTTTTACATGAAAGAAAGGAAAAAAAAACCAACCAACAATAAGGTGACAAAACTTTACATAAAAGAGGAAACACTCAAAGTCCTGGAAAATGTTATGTAATTTTTTTTTTGTTACCTCAAACAGAAAACAAAAAAAACTGTGTACAGGATAAATATGAAGGTTATATGTGTCCTTGGATACAAGTGGTTTACATATACTTATAATGATAAAAATGGGTGGTAAAAAGGCAAAAAAAAAAAAAAAATTCTTCACAACTAAATCCAGTTTCATCTCAAACATAAGAATATTTTGAGGTTAAATTTAAGTGGAATTTTTGTTTGACGATAAAAATGTAATGATGAGAATATAATTTTTATATTGTTATAATATTTTTTTTATGTACTTTAGTTAAAAGCTATATACGAACGATAATTCTGTAAGTATTACAGTAAATAGTCAGTAAATTTAATATTCGAAATATACATACAAGAGGCACATCTTGTAAATATATGGAAATATTGAAATAATAGAACGTTTCCATTTTATATTATCTTTACGTAAATAAATTTATATTGAGTTACTTATATTGTATTTCTTAATTTTTTTTGTTTATATATATTTTATTTAAGAGTATTTTGAGAGGATATATAAATTTATCAAATCGTATTTTGCTTACCTTTTAAAAAGTTTTCCATATTATTAGTGTCTAAATGTTGAATTTTATAAGATTTTGTACTTTTTTTTCGGTTCGGATCATTGCTCAAAATGATCAAGTTCGAATTCTTAAATTTAATTGGGGTCTTCGTAAGACCAGAATCTACATAGAAAGAAGAAATGAAACGTATTACTATCATAGCTGTTTTATTCTGCTAATTTTGGCTACATTTACACCGAGACTTACAAAGAGTCCTAAGTGCTTAGGATGACCTAAATATGACGTTGTAAACACGTCCAAAGTAACTTAGGTTAGGTCACCTAAATGGCAGACCTACCTTAAATTTAAATCGACCTAAGAACTTTTTGACATCTGATTAGATGACACTGCAGTAGTTATTATTGTTTAGGTTAACCAAAGTTCGGGAACAGTTGGTGAAGCATCAATTAAGTGTAATTCAAACAAAAAATCCTCACATATAGAGTTAGGTCTAGTATGGTGTAAACCCGTGTGACCAAACCTAACTTTTAGTTAGGTGACCTAAAAATTTGTCGGTGTAAACGTAGCCATTGTAACTATTTATTAGCAGATTTTCATTGGATCTTTTCAAATTCTTCATGTGGTAAAAATGTATATATTACTACAAGATACAAGTGGAAAGATTATGGAAAAAGTCCAATGAACAAACTTAATTATAGGCAATTTATGTGACCTCGCATATATGGTCTTCTTTTACAGCAAAATTAGAGGTTTTGTATTGTTACGATAAACCGCCGATATAGAAATTACCTTTGATTATTTTGAGTATTCTTTGAAAGGTTTACGACCTATTTGTTTCTTTATAGATCGGTCTTGAGTTTTCATTATTACTAATCATTTATATAGTCTTGAATTTTTGATACAGATTTGATTTGGTAGCAAAAGTTCAGAAATCTATAAAAACATATAAAATTTATATTATATTAAAAATAAGGTTTAAATCTTAAAAAATCAGTCAAAGTTTACATTTTTTTTGAAAACAAAAATTTTTCAATTCAGTTTTCATCCAAAATAAATGCTTTTATTTCATTGTTAAATGTAGCTTTGATGCTGTTTTTAATTGCCTTTCATTAAATATGAAACATTTTGTCGTCTAATTATAATAAAATCTTCTTAGTTTTAATTTTTTTTTTTTTTTGGTTTTCTCATAAAACTGCCACCAAAACCTTGACATTGAATATTTTTTAAAGGAAAGAAAAAAATATTTTATTTCCTTATTTAAGATCCTTTAATGATGATAAAGTTAATTTAATTAAATTGGGTTGTTGATAATAAACTGTTTAAGAAGAAAACCAACAAAACAAAAATTCTCATTTATAACTTTCGCAGGACATTTATATACTTGAAGAAAAAAATTCTTAAGAAAATTTCATGTATAGTAGTGCGTAAGGTGCGTGAATAAGGTCCTAAAAGAAAAAGGAAAAAAAAAGAAAAAAGAAAAGAAAAGAAAATCATTATTTTTGATTAAAAAAATATAACAAAATTTTTAATATTTATTATAAAATAAATTTATGTAGAGTTTTGCCTTTAAATTAAAATACATAATTTTTTATTTTGTAATACGAATAAGAAATTGTTATATTTTGTCACTTTTATAACTGGAATTGTAGTGGCGGAATATATCTTAGAGCTTTTGCTGTTATACTTTGAGGATCTTCCAAATCTGAAATTTAAGAAAATATTTTTAAAGAAAATTATTATTAATTAATCGTTTAAAATTGTTTTTTAAACTAAAATTGGAATTTTGTATGTTAAAAATTTGTACACTGAAATTGTAGAAAATGAAATTTTTAAAATATTCAAATTTAGATGGCCCCAAGAATGAAAGAATATACAGATTACGCCTTCCCATATTTTTCTGCGCACCTACGTCACAGGAGACTTGAAATACATTGTTTATGTGAAAAATTACGATCATTTATTTGAAAGAAAATCACGTGTGATGTCAAAAAGGTATCAAAATAAATATATAAAATGGCCGACATGCGCATGGCGTAATCTGTATATTCTTTCATTCATGAGATGGCCCTGTAAAGAATGTGAGGAAAAATTTAGGACCTCTTCACAATTTCACTTGGATATTAAAAATTAGATACTTAAAATTGATCATTATTACGTAAAAAAAGGTCATTATCGGGTTTTAATGACCGATTGGGCAATAATGATCATTAAAATCGGAGATCTGTCTAGAATATTAACTTCAAAAACCTATAATTATGTAAACGAATTTAGCTTCTTTTAAAACCTTTACTTTCTTATACTCGTATCTTTACTAAAGTAACAAATATGCAAAATAAAATTCGACAACCAGTTTTTATACCAGTTTTCAAGCTAATGGAATGCGATTAGACTATTTTTGTAATGAGGAATATATATGCAGCGATGTTTTGACAATATGTGAATGAGAATATGTGAACCGATAAACGTATTCAGGGAATTCGAATGTTGGCAATTTCTACTTCATATCTTTTCCTTTAGTATCATAATTAATTATATAATTAAATTAACATATTTGTAGGATATTTATTATATGGACGATTAATAAGTAACGAGTTTGTACATAAAATGCGTATATAATGATTGACTGTTAAGTGTAAAACGGTTTAACAGAAGTTAAGATATTTAAATTAGTACTAGTGTAACTAATAATCAACGCAGATAAGATGTCTTCATGAGAATGTTGTAAAATGATCATTGTTTATACAAAATGATTTTGATTTTAATAAATAATAAGAAGAATGAAGAATATCTTTGGCCAACTAGTCGGGATTCAAGTATGATTAAGAAAGGGTAATAAAGCATTCTACTACCATTCGTGCGCTCTTTTGTGGGCCACCCTTTATATACTTTTCCATATAATGAGAACATTAAACTTGAAGAGTATGTACAAGAAAGTTAAATGGTCTACCTTCTACCATATAAGATATTTCAGTTTTATTTATGCCAAAACAAAAAAAAACTGTGCTATTAGGACATTTCGAAATATGGGATAAAACTATTCACGAATACGAAAATATGTAGTTATAAAGTGGCACTTAAATTTAACTTCAGGTCATTGTAGTTGTTATGATAATTTTTTTTTCATCTTTTTCTTCCTAAGCTAGAGTTTAAAATTAACATTATTCTCTATTTTTTCGTGAAGTGCATAACTATTGTCTCTAATTAGCAAAATTATACACATTTCAATGTTTGGTCGTTTTACTTTACTGTAACTTTCGAGCAGTTATTGCATTTGCATATATATAAAATTTGCAAAAAAAAGTGCTTGGAAAATGGAAAGAAAAAATTGGCCACATCAATGTAAAATGATGACTATAGCTGGTATTCTTATAAATATTCGTATTTTCGCTTTCTCTATCTAGAAGAGAAATAAAATAGTATTTAATTTTCATAGAAAAAAACTGGAATTTATATAATGTGTCTTTTCTATATGATAAAAAAAAACTTGAAAGCTAATAATTTGAAATAGAAACGAATTCAGAAGTAGAATGTTGAACAAAATTATGTGTCATTAAGTATCTAAAATAGGACGCATTATTCAATTCTCTTAAAGCTTTAGTTGTTTTGATTTGGCCATTTTCGAATATTTTGCTACATTTAAGATAATATGATAGTGTGACACCATTTCTATGGTATTCTAAATCGATACAACAAACAGTGAGAGGTCTATCTATTATATTTTATATTTCTATTTCTTGGTGTTAATAGATGGACATTTTTTTTTTATTTTAATTTATCCAATTAGTAAAAATTAGAAAATATCTTGATGTCTGTCATCATTAAAATAAATTTAATTTACGCCTGAAAATATGCAATTTCTTAATTTCTTAATGCAAATTTATTGAAAAATACTAGATTTTGTGATCTGAAACTTTGATGCGGAGAATTTTCATAGTTATTTCGTGTCTACTATTAAAAAGAAGGGCAATTATTTTTAAATTATTCTCTCCATCACTGTTCTATCCGTCCTAGGATTGGATATATTCCTAGTTTAATAATATTTTTGAAAATATCTATTTATCTACTTTGTAAATTTTCATTTTGTTAAGATTATTTATATTGTAAATGGTCAGGCTGGTGCTTGTTTATTTAAATTTTAGTATATTTCAAATCTCCAACGTTCCCGAGAACTCTTCACAGTGACCGAGTTGTTATCATCACTCAGAAACAATCCTTTCAGTACTATTCACCTGTCACCACATTTTAGAAAACTTGTCTTTTCAATGATTTTCTTTTTGCATATTATATATTTTCATTTTCATTTTTGTTTTGAATTTGATGGTACCATCTTACAGTTCATATGAAGAACATGAGATTTATTATGTGCATACATTTCCATATGTTGCACCACGTCCTTGTACATACCTTAAGGCAATTTTCATGTACATATATATATATTTATGAAGAAGAAATTACTATTACGAATTTCTTGAATGTTATTAAAGATGTTTTAGAGTTACATCCGAAGAAGAAAAAAATACAGACATATTAGGTCCGTTTTATTTGCCACTTGCTCTGGGGTAGAGCAAATTTTTACATTGAAAACAAGAACAACAAAAGAGCAAATCCTACACTACTTCCAGACCAGGTGTATCTATCACACCCTAAATTAGTTCAGTTTTCTCCCATAAAAAGTGTATTAGCTAAACGTTTCTCATTTCATTACAATATGGCTGCTAAGCAGCGCTACAAACATATGAATTAAAACTTTCTCCAACTCCTGCTCGTTTTATTTGCCACTTACCCTGCACCGTAGTAGGGTATGGCAAATAAAACAGACCTATTATATATGAACATTTTTATGTTCAATATACTATTCGTGTCGCATGTAAATATTGTGAAAATAGTATCTTAGAATGTGACACATTTTATGCAGTTAAAAATATTACATTTTCTTGAAGACGACGAAAAAACAACAATATGAAAGCTTATTCAAAAAGAAAGAAAAAAGTAAAGGATTTCATATAACTTTCAGAAAAAAAAAGTGCAATGACATTGTTGTGTGGTAATATTTCAAATGGAAATTGCAATCATACAAATAACTACTATTATTATTGTAAAGTTTTTCTTTCCGAAAAAATACATAAATATATAGAAATTCGTTCGGAATAATTTCGAAAGTGCAATAAAATTTTAACCCGAAAAAAAAGGATACTATATAAATGTTTACCGTTATTAAGTTTAATGGAGTGAAAGTTTGATGATTTGATGATTTATACAGAGTGTGATGAAAGCATTTTTTTTAAATACAGTTATTTTAACATTCTGTTGAAGAATAGTTAATAGGAATAAAAAGCTCTAAATCAAGGGTGTCCAACCCGCGAGCCGCATACGGCCCAAAGCAAGTATCAATGCGGCCCGAAAATATTCAAATTTACTGAAGCATATCCATTTTTCGGAATGATTTGTGTGAGCTCTCGTGCTAAAGCTGCCAAGTGACAAACAACAGAAATAGGAACAGCACAGAAAGCTCTTTCGTTCTGCAGTAAATTTTCTTTCTGTTTGCGTTGCTCGCTCAGTTACACTGTTCTGTTGTTTGTCACCTAGAGGCTTAAGTGAAGAATGAAACATACTAAGTGTAAAATTAGAACCAACATGTTGGATGAACACCTTGAGAACTGCCTGAGAATTGCAACCACGTCAATCGAACCAGATATTGATGCTTTAGTTTCTCAACTTCAATGCCATGTATCACATTAATTTTATAATATGGATTTATACATAGTAATATACTTGTGGCCTAAAACACCATGTCTTCTTCCAATGTGGCCCAGGAAAACAAAAAGGTTGGACACCCTTGCTCTAGATTACATAGATCTCATGAAGAGTATAGATTTGTTAAAAGTTAAAATCAAAATATTCCGATTACAAGTATAGAATATTATATCTAAAGCATTTTTCTTTCACCCTGTATATTTTATTTGTAGACTTTAATAAAAATGGATAATATTAGTTTGATGGAAGAAGTTTTTCTCGATTGATTTTTTTCATATGAATAAGTTTTAGTATATTTCTTAATGATTGAATGTAGTCATCTCAAAATGAAACTAAATCGATAAAGCTTTTATAAAAAAAAAAACTTTTCTAAAAATTTATCCAAAAATACATTTTCTGTTACAAAAAAATATTTAAAAAGAATGATGTTTTAAACAATGTTGTTTTGTGGTTATTAGGTCTCTACATTAGTCAAATCGATGTAAAATGTTTAAATGAGGCAACCAATGGGGTCATATGGTTACAAAAATCGCAGTTACAACTTAAAAGCTTAATAATATTATAATGTTTTACGCATTCAAACTTTAGATAAATATTTCTTCCCAAAGACGAAGGTTTTTGACGTTCTGTAAAACGTTTAATATGGGCCAGCATACAGTACAACATTTATAGGGGAACATTTACCATTCATATGACTAGAACTATAGGACTATTAATACCTTGAAAAAATAAGTAAAAATTGATACCTGAATGCCTGATTTTGAAGTAATTGATTGAGAATAAAATGAATATATAAAAAATGACGACTGTAAGTAATTTTGTGAGTTTTAGGAAATCTTTTATGAAAACATTTTAAATCAAAAAGTACTCCTAAAAATTTCAATTAAACTGAAAAAATTAAAATGTTTTTGACATTTTCATTCAAAAAATTCCGGGAAAAAAATTAGATAAGAAAAAATCTATAAATGTTTTTAGATTTATTAATATTGAAGCCTTTTGAGAACTCTTCAAGAAAATTGTCAATTTAAAAATTTTAAAAATTAAATGATGTTTAATTCCTTTTCACTATAGTTTAAATAGAACATATGCTAACTTTGTTTCTTCTTTTCAAAATTTCTTCTAATTTGCATATAACCCAGACCCTGATAGCATAAGTCTAATCTGCAAATTTTATTCAAATCAGTATATTAGTTTTTAAAGTATGTACATCAAAAAAACTTTATAAAGAGAGCTATTTTCTTCTAGGATTATATCTTTCTCCACTATCCTTGGACCGATTTGACTAAAATTTAACATGGTATCGTCTATTTGTGTAGTTAATCTATATAATTAATTTAAAGAAAATTGATTTACAAATTTTCCAATTAAATTTGAAAAACCATAAACAAAAAAACGACAAAAATTTTTTGTCACCCTGGTTTTTCCTTTATAACTTTGCTCCACCTGGATCGATTTTGATGAATTGCAATACCAAACCAAGTTAAGGAATAAGCAACTCACATTGTAAATTTCGTCAAAATCGGATAACGCGTTTTATTATTACATTTATTGCTTATTTGTCAAAATTAAGGAAGACATACAAAATTTAGGTATAGAGAATGTTTACATTTGCGTCCTAACTTCTGACATTGTCGTTATTTATAAAATAAACATGTATTTTAGAGATAAATCCATGGAAGGAAAGAAAAGGTTTATGCGCTCAAAAATTCGTTTTAATAATTTTGAAATGTAATTAATTTAATGCTTACCTTTAATTATTGCATTTACACGATTTATAATATCAGTTCTTTGGACTTCATTTCGAAGGATCATTCTACTCATTATTGTATGCATTTGACGTTCTGCTGATCGTTTTGATGTTTCTGATAAATCTTTTAACATTTTTTCTGTATAACCCTGTATTTGTTTGAAAAAAACAAAAAAATGTTGTAATACTAATAATCAATTTTTCGTTTTAATAACTTACATCAAATTTATTAAGATTCAGTGTTTTAGCTTCGCGTTTCAATAAATCATATAACATTAAAAATTCCACATATGGTTTAGTTATTGGTATCTTCTTTTTTCCTGTTAATGGACGATAACGGCCAAAGGAATCATCATAAACTCGTAGAAATTCGTTTATATTGTCTTTATCGAGTAAAGCTGGTAACTCATAAGGTTCATTGATAATGTCATGGATTAAACTTCTTGGAAGTGGATCTAATCGTTGGAAATCATATTCTAAAGAGACAAGATTTAATATAATTCCCGAACTTTTAAAATTCTATATAAGAAAATATATTTTACCAATTGTTGGCTTCAATTTTTTAGCTTTGTTTTGGAAAAGCCAATTTAAGAAATTCTTATCAGAAGATAATGATAATGATTCGAAACCTGCTGGTGATGGTGTTGTTTCTTCTCGAGGCCGTTTTGTTGTGACTTCTTGTATTGAATTTTGTTGTTTAATTGGTTTGATTGGTGGCCGTGAATAATATGGCATTGGAGCATAATATCCAGGTGCATGATATGGTGTAGGCTTTTGATATGAAGCTGGTTTAGCTGTTGATTTTGTCGTTTGCCACCATGGAGCTTTTGTTGTTGTTTCCCACCATTGTGTTACTGATGATGGTTTCTTAGTAGTTTGCCACCATTGAGTTGAATCACTAGGTTTTTTGGTTGTTGTTATACTTTGTGCAGGAGGTTTAAATGTACTTTGCCACCATATAACAGTTTCAGGTTTGGCCGTTGTTGTTGATTGCCACCATACTGTAGAAGGTTTTTTACTTGGAAACGGCGGTTTCGTAGTTGTAGAAGAATCCCACCATGGAACGCTGGCAGTAGGTTTAATAGTAGTCGTTGTTGATTGCCAAATTGATGACGGTTTCTTAGTTGTACTCATTTCCCACCATGCAGTTGGTTTTTTTGTTGATATGGTTGTAGGTTTTGTGGGAAGCGTAGTTGTTTTAGTAGTGCTGGGTGGTTGCCACCATATTGTCGATGGTTTTTTACTAGTAGTAGTACTTAAAGGAACTTTTGTTGTTGTTGTTTGCCACCATGGAGCATTTGTACTTGGTTTAACAGTACTAGATGATGGAGGCCACCAGATTGTTGGTGGTTTTTTTGTAGTTGATATCGAAGAAGATTGCCAAGATAAAGTTGTTGTTGGTTTCCGGGTGGTTGATGATGATGACCATATTGATGAAACTGTTGTTGATTTTTCTGAGTCTGCAGGTTTTGGTGTGGTTGATGAAGGAGGCCACCATGGTGATGTTGTTGTAGATGAAGGTTGCCACCATGGAGAAGATGTTGTTAATGGAGCTTTTGTTGTAGTTGTTGTTTGCCACCATGGTTTTAATGTGGTTGTAGTCGAGCTAATTGGTACAATACCACTTGTTAATGGCGGAACATATGTTGTAGTTTGAGAACTATCAAATGGTGGTTCAATTGTTGTCATATCATTTAATTCATATTGTAACATTTCAATATAATATGCTAATAATTGCATAGTTGCTGGTAAATAATTTTCTAAAAGTTGATTACCCATTTGTCGTGGAGGTGTTGGTGGTACTGTAGTTCCACGTGTTGTAGGATCAGTATTTGCTGGTAAACCAGGTACTGGTGGATGAACATTAGAAAATCGATATCCATTTGTCTACAAAAAACAAAAAAGAAAAAACCAAAAAAACTCTATTATAAAATGAGAAATATAAAATATTTATTAAAATCTGTATAGATTAAAGTTACATTCAAAAATACTACTACTATATTATAATACATAGTATAATCCCGATGTTTACATAAAAGTTGTTCTAATAAGTTTATGATCCTATTATGTAATTGAACAACAAACTTATTTATTTTGTAGAAACTTTTAATGTATAGAAATTCAACTGGAAACCAGATTAAATTACAATTTAAAGTCTTAGAAATATAAAATATATATAATAAAACATGATTTATTTCATAGTAAATGCATTTGTTCCTGGATTCAGTCTTGTATAATTGAAATTATATAGAATGAAATTTTCTTTTAATATGAAATTACAATAAAAAAAATCAAAATCTTAATCTATAAATTAACGTGGAAAATCATTTGAAAAGATTCGGATTTCTTGAAAAACTTTTGTAATTTTATATTTAATTGCAAACCTAATTAAATTCGTATTTTGTTTATACAATAACAAAGAAAATATATAATTTTCTAAAATAAGATAGATTTTTGATTTTAAAGAAAATTTCCTTCATTCGTTTTACTTTCTTCGAACTTTTAATTAACATTTAAGGATCATTACTTTATCGTATATCTATTATTATTGAAACTGAAAATTTTTATAAAGGAAAAATTTGCAGAAATCTTTAAATTCGTATACTATTTTAAAGACATTAAAATTGAAAATATATTTATTTAGAATTTGTCTTGCTGGTAAGAGAAATTTAATTCTATATATTTATAATAAAATGTACTAATTAAGATTAAGTGTAGTGTATACGAGGGCAAATGAAATTCTACAATAAAATATCGAATATATCAATCAATATTATAAATAACATAAATTTTAAACATAAACTATAATAATTAATAGAATTTTATATAGGTTACAATATTTTAATTTGAAATGGATTTACCTTTTTGAAAATTTACATGAATTATACATGAATTTACATAGAAAATGTGATTTTACAAATCATCAATCAAGATTGATGTCCCTAGATGATTTACAAGAGCCGAAGAATCTATATTTTCATAGATTTTTATGATACCAAAAACTGAAGAGATAAATACTAGGTAAATGTGAAAAAGTATTTCATCTACCTAAAAATGACTTTTTTTTTCATTTTTTTTTCAAAAATATAACTAAACTGATATTTATCATGATTAAAGTATAATGTTTTCGATCAATATGAATTTATATATGTGCAGTACCATATATAGGAGGTATCTAGATTGGTCTCAATGGGATAACAACTCTCTTTAGTTATATCAATCCTGTTTGGATAATAACTCCCTATAAAATTTCGCTACTATATTTGTACTTAGGTGGCATAGTATATGTATTTTATATCACATAATTTCTCTACATGATATCATCTAGATATATTGATCTATTTTAGGTCCGTCAGGAATTATAGCATAATGCACATTGGGAGATTATTGTACGTAAAACATAGTTTTATAGTGTGTTTCATGAGAATGTAATATTATTACAACTTGTTCTTTATTCGGTAGTGGAATCGTGTAAAGACCAATCTCCATACAGCCGACATACTATTCTGGCGGGAATAATCAGAAAACTAGAAAAAGATGGAGTTTTGCAATTTTTGCAATTTAGAAAAATTGGTAGTGTGCGACGGTATAGTGTGCAATTATTGTGAGAGTCTGCACCTGCAGATGAACATGTTCATCTGTTTTTGAGGGGAATCATCTGCAGATCGAAAATCAGTTGGGGAAATCAGAAATATAGAAGTCGACAAAATCTGTAGGATGATTGTTTTCTCCCTTTCCGTTTAACCAATCTTTGTATAGTGTCATCCCATACTTGCATCAGAAGTACGATGTCGGTTGTGTGGAGATTGGTCTTAACTTGATTTGATTCAGATCGTGTCGTATCTTTCTTCAATTTAGAATTTTATTCTCCATTAAAACGTCCATCCCTTTGTAAATTAACATTTATGAATTTTAAACCGATAAGTATTAAGATTTACTAAAAACCTTTTAATCGATGATAAATTAAGATATCTAGGAATAACTTAAAATATAATGTGGATACGAGGAGTTAAAATTCCACAGTATATTGGAAAGGATAACAAGTATCTATTAGAAAAGTAGAATTAAAAAAATATGATCTACGGATCTTATGAAACATACAGTAATTGAATTTATATTTTGATAAGAAAATCTATTACATGACAACGATGAAAACATTTACACATTAATCGAAAACCATAGATTTTACTTACCGATTGTATCACAATAAATACGTTCAATCCAACCAGGATGATTGTTTTAATTAGTTGATTCATTGTTCTATTTGAATATAATATTTTCTGAAGACGACACTTGATCACATAATCTTAATCAATCGATCTTTAAATTGTCACACAAAAAAAAGATCGTTCGTTTTTATTATTAATACTAATTAGTACAAATTATTAATGTCACTATTTTATATGTGCTAAGTTTCTTTTTTTTTTCTTTCTTTTAATTTATGCTTGTTCCACTTTATTTTACTAATCAATATTTTAAATGTTTATAAACAAAATGTCGATACAAATATATACCGTTAAGAATTTTATCTTCTTAAAAAAATATGATCTGGAAAAGAAGAAAAAAAAGAAGAAAATATTAAGATTTTTCATAATGATAAAAGATCAATTAGGATTTTAGGTTAAAATTTGGTTGTCTGTTTTTTCTTTTTTGCGCATCGAACAACTATTATTATGAATAAATTTAAATTTATATTATATACGAAAAATATTTAACTTATTAGAGAGATATGTAATTTTCATAAGAAAAATATCAGTTCAATGGCCGTTATTTTCTTTATTAAACCGATCGCGTTTTTTTTTTGCATATACGTTTCCATTTAAATAAACGATCAATATGAATATTTTAAAATTAAACGAAGATTTACTATCGAACCTAATGTTATGTATGTTATGTGATTGTATGATTATTAATGATGAAGATTGTGATGACAGGTGGGCGATGATCATCACGATCATATTGAAAATATATTTTTGAAATTATTTTGAAACAAAAAGAAAAAACCGCTCATTTTAATATGACAACCGTAAAAATGTTTAATATACAAGATTTAATAAATTAAAAAATTTATATATATATATACAAAAAAACTAAATGAAGATCAAGATCAAGATCACAGTCAATCAACATTTCGAATGTGATTTTTTTTTCTGCCTGATACGATATTATCATTAATTTATTGATATGATAGTGAAAAGTGATCGTGTATTTTTTTTTTCCTCCTTTGATGATCGATATACATATATATTTGAAAGGGGTGGGTGAGGGGAAACACCACAATGAATCGATTTCTATATACCAAGAATTTTTTAATGATTCATAAATAAATTATTAATGTTAAAGAAGGAGGTGAAGTGTGTGTGTCTGTCCAAAAGAAAAACAATTAATATAGTATTATATAGATTCTGTATTTAGGATATTAATTATTTTATGACAATTTAAGGAATTTAAATTTAATGTCTGATTTGTTTTTTTCCCTCATTTTAATCCTCTTCATAAATATCTCGTCAATGATCGTTAATAGGTAAATAACCTATTAAAAAAGATTATAATATCACGTGAACGTTCAATATAGTATGTAGTATATTAATCAACTGAAAAATATTTCAGAAATTAAAATATTTTAATAGTTTGGTGGAATTAATAAGGTATAGAATAAATCAATCATTTAAGTAAGTTGTTTAATTCGGTAAGATATTGAAAATAAAGGTAAATTTTTAGTAATAAACGTGTAGAATAGCAAATTTTTAAAGATTTTCCTTTTATAAACGTAGATAATTAAATAAATAATATTATTTCATTGAAAAAATTGGTTATTTTAAAGAGAATAAACAATGATGAATGACTAATATGTAAATATGGTAATAATTACATGTTTGAGGAAATTTATTGACACTACAAAAAATGTTTATAGATACATATACTTAAAAGGGCCGAAATAATGATCATTGTTAGTACATATACTTTGTTTAATAACTAAAATAATTATAATGGATGTAATTATTGTCTTCTATCGAAAATCAATAAATATGATTGGAAACAAATGTATGAGAAATACATTGAACTTGCCCTAAAGTGAGTACTTTGAATAGAATGTAATTACATATATAATACAGTATAATCTCGATTCTCATATTTAAAAACTCTTTAGAATGGTCTTAAGAGTTACAACTAGAGGCTACACCATATATGAAGACATAACGATTCTTTAGACTAGATTTTTATGTTTTATAAAGTCGATAGTAACATAAATCAGACTTTGGCAAGTAAATAGCTCTGAATATATGTACTTAAAATATGAACTGATAAGAAATCAAGCTTTGCAATCATAAATTTTTGAATGCATAGACTTTTTAATATATCATAGAAAAAAATCAAAGAATAAAGTAGTCCAATATTTAATATCCATCGTTTTTGGTTAGATTTTCTAGATTTATTCGAAATTATAGTTTTTTCAACTGAATTATAAAGTTTTTAATGAAAATTTAATTGAAATATTATTTTATGATAAGAAAATTTTATTCTTGAACCTGGATTATTTGAATTAAGTAAATTTAAATTTTTTTTATGTATATATACATTTAGGTTAGTTAAAAAGTTAACAATTTATTTCTATTTTATATATACGATAAACAAAACAATAAAAACAACAACAACAAGAAAAATAAAATTAAAATTTTTAATGAAATTTTTACTTCATATAATAATAAGTTTAAGATTTTATATAATAAAGTATATAATCCATAAAATTCCCTAATCTTGGCCCCATTTCCAACCGTTTTTATCAAAGTTTTTCTTTTTTTTACGAGGAACAAAAAAGTGTATACGAAGGCAAAGTGAATTTATTATAAAGAAAAGAACTTATCAAAAGTTTTTCACGTTTCTTTTTTTTTTTTCTGTGTGCGTTTCAAGAAAATTTTCTTTTCATTATTATAATATTTACTTTAACAATATTTATTGTTTGATTATTTATTACCAACAAAAAAAAAAAAAACAAAAAAATTAATTAAACTTGAAGTTAATTTTCTTTTGTAAAAAAAAATTTACACCGCGGGATAAATAAAGTTTTCGAACTTTAAAAGTTTTTAAAAAAAAATGATACAATTCTTGTACCTGTTTGTGACAAATTAACTCAACTAGAATATTAAGAAGAAATTTGTGAACTGGCATTTCTTAGAAAATCTTTTTCCTCTGATTAGGTATTTTTTGTTAAAATCTCAAGATATTGAATTTTCATGAGAAAAGATTCAACCTAATTTTCTTGATTCGATTGCAATTTATTTATGAAATAAATTCAAAACTTATATGCAACAAGTTTCAAGTTATCTGAAAGTAATGGCAGTCCAAAATTTGTTGGAATTGTTGGACAGCTTAATGATACCAGTTTGATTTTTTATTTCTAGTTAATTATTGAAAAAATTTAGGGATTATTTTCCTAATTACCTTTAAAAATGAATCACTTTTTGGCCTAATGTTCGAGTTTTGTTTGGACAAATTCTAATTCGTCAAATGGATTTTTATTCAATAAGTTGTTTGGAAAGAGAATAAATTGATCGATAGTAAATTCTGATCGGTTTAAGTTGTAACTAAATATGGGTTATTAAGGGATTATCAAACATTGAATATGGATTATTTTCTTTATAAAACTACTTGACTAAATTAGCTGACACGAAATTAAACAACATTTTCGATGATGAGCTTTCACTTTAATGATATTTCTAAAACGAAATTTAAGATCGCAGCGATAAAACTAAATCGGTCACATTGCTAATCACTATTGAAAATATAAAAATTTTCTACACCAGGATGAATAATTTACCTAGGGACTGTATAAAATTAATGATATAAAAATAACACGGAATTTTTGCAAATATATGTTTATTAGGAGCCGAAAATTTAAAATTAAAATCAAAATCTCATTAATAAAAAACGAATTCTAACTTTTGAAAAATTTCAAACTACTGAAAACGATCAATTTTAGATCGTGTCTAAATTACATGTTAAACATGATTTTAGAAACGTTTTCTTTTTTCTTTTTGGCAAATTCTATTCTATTCTTCGGAATTGGTCAATTCATAAATCACAAAAGGTTTCTGTTAAATCAATATTTTGAGGAAATTATCTAATGATGGTTAATGGATCCTTAATGATCTCCTACCGGTAATTATTATCTTTTTTTGAAAGTTATAAATCTTACAAGTTTTTAGTTTTCTTTTTATTCTTTATATATTCAAAAGAATGCCGAATTAATCTTGTCTTTATTTTATCGAAAATTTAAATATTAAATTAAAAACACACAAAAAAAAAAAAACAATTACTATTAATTACAAAATTTTTTTTTTTTTGTTCGATCACTTGTTCACGCAATTTAATTTGATCTTATTTCACTTAATTAATTGTAATGAGATCACAGCTAATTAAAATAAAATAAACTAAACTAAATATAAAAAAAAAATCACTTGTGAGGCACACTTTTTGTACACACTTATTTCAAAGACGATGACAACTAAATACTTGATTTAACTGTTCAATGGAAAAGATCAATGTCAAGATCAATAAATAGTATAATTAGTTGTTGTATTTTTTTCTGTTCTTCTTTTCTTGAAATAATCTTGCGCAACCGCGGATCTTGTTCAATTGCAATTGCGAAATGGAAAATATCAAGAAAAAAAAAAGAAAATTATTGAAGAGACAAATAATTGTGACAACTTGGTTGATCATCGATCGAAAAACGACGGTGGACTGAACATGATCATCTTCAAGTGTTAAAGAAATTGGAAGACTTAACGAAAAAAAAACAACATATGTATAAGCAAAAAGTATTCTTGGCAAAAGTAGTTTACTCGAACGTTTTTGAATCGAAAATCAAGGTAAAGTTTTGTATTATTGAAGAAAAATACACGAGGATCGATCACAGTTCAGGAAATTTTTGTCGTTTGATCGTGTTTGGCAAAAAAAAAGTGTAGACACATTTTCTTCTTAATTTTTTTTTCTTGTATTTTTCTTACATGATCATTAACATAATCTTCTTTTTTGACTCATTAATTTTTTACTTTTAGTTTACAATGGGTCGGTTTTTGTTGGAGTTTTGTTTTTATTTAAAATACGATATTTATAAAAACAAAGAGATTCCAGAATGATTGAAAATAAGGTGTCACCATTTTTATAGGAATTTAATATTCAAACATTTTTATTGTGCGGTTGCCAGATTAATGAGGGCGGAATTATACGAATTTTTTATATTGAAATAATAGGAATCTGAAGAAAAAAAAAAACATTGATTGATCTCATACATATGCAAAATAGTTGGCATAATTTTTAAGAGAAATTCTATTCGATTTTCTACAATAATAATAATAATAAAATATTTATATACTCGATGAAAGTTTGTTTTTAAGCTAATTTAATCTGGATACTATCGGATCGTAAACTGGATTAACATCATTCTAATGGACTACAAAAATTTATTGGATCTTTTTTTTTATTTCAAGTCAGTAGCTTTTTATTAACAATTAAATCTGGTTAAAATTAATACAAATTATAAAATGTGCATCATAATGGGTTTTTGAGTAATATTCATTTTAAATCAATTCATTTAACTAATTAGACAAGTTAATTTATTAATTATTAAATTAAATACGAAATAATTAATTTGATTGTGTAGACAATTTTTGAGGGAATGAAAAAAATAATTTCATTTTAAAAATTATGTTTTTAATTAAAATTTTTTGATATTGCTTAATGCAAGCAATAGTCATTGTATCGGAGACCTTTCAAATGTCTTTTGCTCAAGCAAAAATCAAACTCCTTGGCGTTATCATTCGCCGACCTCAACATTCGGGAAACTGGTTCGTTTCTACCGTACTCAGTTTTATGATGACTAATTTTGAATATTTGCACGGACTGTAAAGAACGTGTATTAATGTTAAGATGCATTTTCTTCAACAAAACGGAGAAGTAAATAGAACGTAGAACCATTCAGGGTTTGACTCACAAAAACCACATCCGCTACTACGCGTCGCTTTTCTAAGGACTGTAAGCCTATCAAATTTAATCTATCAAGGTATGGTGGCAGTAGAAAGGGGTCATTCCACGGAAGGTTACGTAATGCGAATCGCACAAACCTACGTTGAACAGACTCCAATCTGTTAATTTGGGTTTTTTGGCAGGGAGACCATACCTGACTGACATATTCAACCATAGGCCTAACCAGGGTAATAAAAAAGGCTTTAGTGATAAGGGGGTCCGAAAATTCCTTGGACCAACGTTTAATGAAGCCTAATGTAGAATTGGCTCTATGGACCAATGAATCAATACGTAACTTCAAATCAGGTTGATTGTCACAAATTACACCCAAATTTGTAATATGATTCAGCACTTTATTTTTGGAATTTTGAACTGTCGCGTAATTTAAAACAATGATTACTTAAAGTTCATTATGTACTTTTGATATTCCAGAAAATGTAATAAGATAATTAGAAATAATACAAAATACACAAAAGTTTATTTCATCTTATTCATGTGGCTAAAAATTAGCCCCAAACTCGCTTTGTTAAGAACTTAAGTATTTTCGACTTATAGTTTTTCTTAGGAGTATGATTTTTGTATCCAAAACGGATGGAATTAACCTTATATGTACTTACAATGAAAAAACAAAGTCTGATATATCCAAAAATCACTTAAAAACTATTAAGATTTGAATGAAAATAATAAAAGACAATGTTGTATCTTGATATTTTTTTTTTTGGTATGAAAAGTTGATTAACCCATTAACATTCTCAAATTACAGGTGAATATGCATAAAAATACAATAAAAAAAAAGTGTAAATTAATTAATTTTTATTTTAAATTTGGATAAATGTTAATTTAATGAAATAATCGAAAAAATATTATAAAATCCTAATTTACACGAATATGGTTCTTGTTTTTTATTCTTAAGAATTCTTTTAATTAAAATATCTTGAAGAAATATTATTTTTAATTAGAAAAGAATTCTGGCAGCACTTTTATACATCTTTAGATCTTGATTAAATGCAACTCGTCTCTAGAACTTACACACATGTAAGTCAAAAAGTGATCCGATATAGTCATTTAACCGGTCATAAAATCATAAAATATATCATTGAATAACAAGTGTGATCAACCTGTCCTAAAGTTGAACGAGCTTTTAGACTACCTTGAGAATATCCTATCTATATGATTAAAAGCGGTATTTATAATTAATGCACAATGTTACAAATTTGCCGGGAAAGTCGTCAATGATTGCAATCGATATGCACTTTGGCCAATGACCTGTTTTGTTCTCTGTATAGAATAATAATATAGAAATGCGTTTTAATAAATAGTATAATATGAGTATTGGGAGTAATGGGTCCTTTACAGAAATGCACACATTAGCGAACATTAACCTTGTTTCTTGTTGGTATTTTTATTTGTGGCGAATGATTTGAAAATGAAGATGAATTATGATGTCAGAAGTTAACGTTTAGGTCAAGTATTTTTATATGAAAATTATGATGATGAAAGAAAGAAAGAAAGGCAAAGAAAATCTTCAAGAGAAGAAAATGGATTAAGTTCATGTTGGTGTTAAGATGTGTCATTAGAGCTTTTCCTGACTAAAGTTAAGTGTGTCGTTTATACACGTATTCTTGTTTTATATGAGACTCAAGAGTATATATTGATGGAGTACCATGTGTAATGATGCAGTTAACGATGCATTTCATGCATTAATTGTAAATCTATGTCAATGATTATATTATATTGTATATCAAAAGATAATGTTCCTAGGTGTTTTTTTTAACCCTTTTTCTTTATTAGGTACATGTAAATTAGAAAAGGGTTAACTTAAGAAAATCTTCTCATATATAACTTGAACAAACACATTCCTTCTAAGTAATTTCATAACATCAATTACTTTGTATATCATTCCATTACTTATGATAATGAGCAAGTAATCATCGTAATATCACGTTCTAGTTTTTTTTTTTTTAGTTTTAGTAATTTCTTTTATTTTCTTTTTTACACGCAGGTATGTATGCTTGAATCTTAATAAAGTCTCTAAAAGTAAAATAGAGTATGAAAACTATACGTATGAGTCTTGTTGTCAAGTATGTACTTAAAATCCACCTGTAACAATATTTTAAGGCATATGCAAGTCAATATCAGTAAATCTTAAGTCATGAGTTTAGCTGGTCGTATAATCATATATAAATATATAAATTGTGATAGATTTCTTTTGGTTGCTCTAAATTGAATACAGAGAATAAAAATTTGCATATGAAATTGATTTCATTTGATTGAAATCAAGATATATAATTTTTAAACATAAATTATTCAAGTCTTATTTTGTATCTTAATTTTTTTTTCTAGACACATTTTTTCGGAATTTTGTGGTTAGGGGTAAATTTTTCATGAAACACTATCAGATTTTATATGGCATTAATTCTTCAATTGAAATTTATTACCACAGATATTTTAGATTGAGATTGTATTGGGCCTAAACTAGGATTAAAAAAAGTTTATGTGATATGAAAATATTAATCTAAATAAAATTTTTCGTTAAAAATTCATATTGGATTAAAGGAAAAACTACAAATTTGGATGGGCCTTCATGGTGAAATTGGATCATGGAAGTTTGTCTAAAAAAAAAATTAAAGTCACTTAAGTTAAATATGTTAGAGAATTTTAGAATGATCCATATAAGACTACATCATTGTAATTATTATTATTAAATGCTTGATTTTTCGTTGTAAAAGAGAATTTGTGTTTAGGCGTTTAATATTGTCATTGAATGGTTTACAATTTTACACATATATAGCCGTCGTATTATTTGAATATTATTAAGTTAATTCACTATTAGTTTTATGTGGTCTTGGATCACTGTGAAATTTTATCTTTATACATCAAAAGATAATGGACTCTTTTGCAAGTAAGAGTGAATAATATCATTATTTAATTTATAGAAAGGCAACGGAATAGCTTAACACTTAAACGACCGCTCACGAGATTTCTTGTATTTCAATGCTCAGACGTAAAAATCGGCAACGAGATTTCTTTCTCGTGTTTCAATGCTGAGACCTAAAAGACCGGCAGGGAGATTTCTTGTGGTTTAAAAAAGGCTCCTGGACGATTAAAGAAGCACTCAAAACAATTCCTTGTCCCGGCAAAAAGAAAATTTTATAAAAAACGAAAAGAAAAGAAAATCTATTTAAATTAATTCAAATTTCTTTAAAGTAATTTCCATCGATTTTTTAATAAAACCATGACCATTCTAGTGATTGTCTTTTCAAAAAATTGTTAATCTTATTAAAGATATTCTGTTTCATGAATTCGATTTGAAAATCAAAAGACTGTAAAAGAATTTTCCCTTTTTTTTACTTTTACTAGAACATTTTGTTTTTTCCAGTCTAGGATATTGAGTAAGTGGGATAAATTCTTTTTCGTTTTCAGACAAATCTATACTTTTAACAGGCAATGTTCTGGGTCACTAAATGTTACGCTTCATTATTTCATTTTTATATTTCAATACAAAAATATATTTTTTATTAAATTTTTATTATAAACAAAAAAAAAAAATTGTTTATCCTTAAAAAAAAATGTTGTTTTTAAAACGAAAGAAAAATATTGATTTCATATTTATTTAAAGATTTTCTTTTTTTTTGTCAATATATTTAATTTATTTTAAAAATATATACTTTTTTTTAAAGTGATATTTTTTTTGGAAGGAAATATAATATTCATTGATTCGAAAATACAAATATTTACGTTAATATTATATTTTTGTATTAACATTAATAAAATTTATAATACTATTAATTATTTTCACAAATTCTAAAGATTTCTTTTTGGGAATAACAAAATCTTTAAATGTTTAATGATCTTAATTTCGAATGAAAATAATAAAAATTTGTGATCTTTTTTCTTTTTAGTATATTTACTAAATTTTATTCGATATTAAAAATATATAGTCTACAATACAACAAATGGAATAAGGACATTCACCCTCCGCTGTTGTTTTTTTTTTGTTATTTTACACTAAAAGTTTCCTTTTTAACAACAAAATAATGGTATTTAATCGTCAAACCACAGCAAGATATCATTAAGTATATGTTATGTATTTTATTGGATTCCGAATGTGAATGAGTAAGGAATTTATATACCTTCTTTTGCGTTTTTCTGATATCATATCACTGCATGATAGGGTGTTTGTAAGAGCATGTATTTTATTCTGCAAAGGATTAACTACATTATATGAGAGACATACATATAGTATTCATACTATAATATAGCTGATATTATTTCATTATCACATTTATAGTTCATTCTTGAAATGGTATAAAATGGCACAAATATATGGTATACTACATGGGATTCTTAAATCATGGTACCTTTACCATATGTGCTTACTATCAAATATAGAGAACTATTTGATAGTAAGTATTCATATCAAATCTCTGGTTATGTAAAATATTTACAGTTTTCTCGCTTAAAATATAGCACGACAGTTTAATTCCGCGACAAAATCGTTTAATTGATCCCGAATCAGCGAATTCAGCGTGTTTTGTCTTTATCTTTTCTTCCTTTTCTGGGTTGGAAAATACACAGTAAAATTTTTTCAACTAGATTCATGTTAAATTTAACTAGATACCCAGAGTTTCAAGTTAATAGTTTAGTTAAACAAACTAGGAAGAAAAAACTAAAAGAAACGATTTAGACTTCTGACTAGAAGCATAAATTTACTGTATACAATTTATAGAATATAAATCCTCTTAACCAACAACATAGTCAGCCAACTATAGAAGCGTTTTAATTTTCTAAGTTGCTTATGGATCTCTTTCCTGAATATAATATCGTTTTTTAGCTTAAAGGATAAGCACCAAAATGTATAACGTCAGCTAAAAGCTGTCGAAATACAAGGTGTAGTCCAAAGTAATCAGGACTTTTTGAATCTAGCGCCCCTAGTGGCGCCATCTATATGCCGACTGGTGCGTTAGAATCTGCTATCCTTTATCGACTTTCTGTGAGAATTTCATGACATTTCATCTATTGAAAGTGAAGTTATTGCGTTTTAAGTGCAGTATGTTTGTGTCATCGGTGCGAAAATGAGCTTCGACGACCAAAAATTGCTCAGAATTCAACATTCGAAGGACATCATAAAAGAGGTCAAAAAGGACAAAAACTTCCTTTATAACATTGTGACTGGTGACGAAACGTGGTGTTTTCAATATGATCCCGAAACGAAACGCCAGAGTGCTGAATGGAAGGCGCCGGACGAGCCGAAACCCAAAAAATCGCGCCTGGAGAAGTCAAAAGTGAAGACAATGCTGATTTGTTTTTATGATTCCAAGGGTATTGTCCACAAAGAATTTGTTCCACCCGGTCAAAACGTTAATGCGGTATTCTACCTAGGAGTTTTGAAGCGTTTGGTGCGCCGTATTCGACGTGTTCGGCCCGAATATCGCGAAGATGGAAGTTGGCGTTTGTTGCACGATAATGCGCCGTCTCATCGATCGACGCTTGTGACCGATTATCTCACCAAAAATCACATTTTAACCATCAACCACTCCCCGTATTCACCGGATATGGCACCGTGCGACTTCTACCTTTTCGGAAAAATGCATTTGCCGATGAAAGGAAAGCGTTATGCAGACGTAGAGGCCATTCAAAAGGCTTGCACCGGCATACTGGCGGCCATACAGGCCAACGAGCTAAAACACTCGTTCGACATGCTTTTGGACCGTGCAAAAAGCTGTATTGAAGCAGAAGGAGACTATTTTGAATAAAATCAATTGATTTTGCCGAAAAAACCATTTGTTCTGTTTTTTTTTTTAAAGTCCTGATTACTTTGGACAACACCTTGTAGTTCCAATTTTTTTTATAAATAGTTAGTGTGAATTAGCATTGATTAGATGAAAATTCTGCTCTAGTTTCTTTCAATGAGACACTCTTGAGACACCTTATTATAAACTGTTTTTAGGTGTAAAATAATATCAATAACTTGTTTGCAGAGGAAGAAAATTCTTTTGCCTAAATGATATTATATGCAAAAATTATAAAGAGAACCGGTCTTGTTAAGAATTCATTTTATTTATTTATTTTTTCTTTTAATTTTTATACGTTTGTTGACATTAAGGTCAGAATGGTCTGTTTTTATATAAATATTCAAGTATATAAATGAATTCTTCCGTCATTTGAATAAAATGTAAAAATTTCAACAAATTTTTCTCTTTTTTTCGGGAATATGAAATTTTCTTCCAGAGTAGGAATTTGTTTAAAAAAAAGACAAAATGAAACAGATAAAACTCCTAAAAAAAAGTAATCAAAATTGATCAGACAAAAAGAATTTAGAATTTCTTTGAACTTTGAGCATGAAAAGAAAAATTTTTATAATTACTAAAAAGAGAACTAATTTCTTTTATTTCTTAAATTTCTCATGAAACATGTTTTCTGCCGAATTACATGGTGAGTCAAAATTAAAAAAAAGCATAGATTAGTATACCTAGATGTCCAAGCCAAATAAGCAGCGTGATGTTCAGTATTATTGTTGTAGGTGAACTTAAAGATTGAATGGATGCGAAGAGGTTTATTGTGAAAGAAAGAGAAGAATCTATATTGTGTCGGGATATCACTGTACAAAAAGAATCAGTTGAATGCATTTGCCTATGACCAAAGTGTATTTGTTAGTTTGTTTCAAAACGAAATGATTTACGAAATCGAATATGTATTTAGATAGCAAAGAAAATGAGGAAACCATCAACAGTTCTTGATAGTTAAGAAAACATTGATACGGTATTAACTTCTAGGTCGTGATCATAACAAACATTTTTATATAGGAAGATGGAGCATTGTCTTTAAAGAAAAAAGTTTTGTTTTCTCAATAACTTTCGTTTCACCCTATTATTTTATTCGTATCAAAGAAATTAGCGCACGTAAAACATTATGTCTTTAGAAAAACACTTAAAAAGAGTTTTATGATATTTTAGAAAAGATATCTTTTCTCAAAAAAAAAAACAGAAAAAAAGCTCGTAGTTTTTTTCCTTTTTTTTGTATGACGTGCTCATTCATAAGTTTCACAAAAGAATAGTAAATTCAAATATTTTGATTAATTTAAAAGGTGCTAAACTTCATATTCCATATTTATAAATGTAACAGTGATTTTTTTTTCCTGTCCAAAAATTCAGGTTTAGGTTAATGCCATTTTTAAGAATTTGAAGGCAATGCACTCAAGCAAAACATAAAAAAAAGATATTAGAACAAAAATCTTTTGATTATGAATTAAAAAACATTTCGAGTCTTGTAGAAATTATTGATTCAATTAAGTCAATAATCGAGAAAAAGTTTTTATATATATTTTTCTGTTGCTTCATAACAAGAAATTCTTAAGAAAAACAAAACCTTTTAAAATTGTTTTTTTTTTTAACGATGACTATTCGAATTAACTTGGAACACCTTCTTTTACAAAAATTGTTTTGAAACTATGATTCAATTTTTTTGGGGAATCACTTTTTTTATCCGCCCTGCTGTTAAACACCCTTTTTTTCTGGTCATGAGTACCTGTTATTTCGAGCCAATAAACAATATATTTATATTATTATTTCAAAATTTAAATTTAAATCAATTTTAAATGATGTTGGAAGTTTTATATAAGCTCTAAGTGATTTATTGTACATTTTTTTATTATTGTTAAAGCTTATTTTTTTAAATGCAATTTATTTTCTTGAATATATTTTCTCATTCAAAATTCAGTTAAAATTAGGTTGAGTGAAAACGATACATGGGGTCGTCTCCTAGATTTAATTAAAGTTAAGTTAATATTTGAAACGATTGACTACTAACAGTGAATGGGTAGGTAGAAAAAGGTTGTGCCATTAAATCGACTTGAGCTCAATTTTTGATTTCAACTGTCGTAATCGCTTTCCGAAATCTTTCTGATCATCACTTGTCAAGTTCTGAATTGAACTGTGTCAATTCCTTCGGAGTTTCGACTTTATATACTCATCGTCCAAGTTCGAGAATATACATGGAAACGTACTTCTAGAACGTCAAGAAACTTATTCTTGCAAATTTTCTAGAAACGTCAAAACGAAGTATGATCATTTGTGTGGCTCGTGTTTTCTTAGAATGTTTGGTGGTTTCGAGAACCATCAAACATTCAAATTTATTCTTTTTTGTCTTAATTAATTACGTGTTAGTGAAATATAGTGCAATATATTCTCAAATCAAGTCAAGTTGAAAATTGATTTCTCTTAAAAGGATCAGGAAATTGAGAGCGATATTTCAGTTAATTAAGTTAAAACTTTTAATTCAATTAAAAAAAAAAAGTATTGAAATTGAGTCTATTTGAAATTTATTCTAATTATGCCTAAATTAATTTTTAATATTAATCGAAATCTTTTGGCTAATAATTAAAAAAACTATTAAAAACAAGACAATCCTATTAAAATTTAAACACCTATAAAGTGAGCTTTTAATATGGTGTGAAACTAATATAAAGCTATTCTTTTCGAACATTAAAAATTAATAATAAAAGTTGAAGTTTTTTTTAGTGTCCATTCTGGAAATTTAATGGATCCAGTAAATAAATAAATAATTTATTCATATACCATAGTTTCTTAGCTTTTACAATAATTTTAAAACTGTTACAAATATTAATTTTCTATTTTACAATATTCGAATTTGGTGAAGTTTTTTTTGAAATTTTTCCGATAGAAAAATATTTAATGAAAAAATATTGTATTTTATTTGCAATAAATTCTCATAAAATGTAATCCCAACTTTTATCGTTGGATACTATATGATATTTATCGATAGAGTAGGTTAGTTACCTACTTTGTTTATGTAAACAATATTGGAGAGACCCTAATGGAATCTCTATAAAAATGTGTCATTGATTTAGTACTTTCTCTTCTCAATGTGAGACTATACACACGTATAGTCATTTACCTAAATAAAAACTGTGTCAAAAAAAAACGAAAAAAAAATAAAACGTAAAGAATTTTGTCTTTTTTTATGTCCTAAAAGTTGGTCCACATAAATGGCACCTGACAAAAATGAACGTTTGAAATAGTATTTTCGAATATTGATGAATCTTTTTTGTAGGGAAATAATCTATCCCCATAGTCTATGCATATGTTTCCACCATAATAATATAATAATATTTTTTCGTTCATGTATATAGACGAGTATAACCCACCCATTTTGTCAATATCTAAATTTAGTTGGTCTATCACCACTGACTATATTTTTTTTTTCTCATAAAATGAAAATCATAAAAAAGAACGGTGAAAATTAAGCGACAGTATGTCTGTTTGAAATGTATTTCATTCCAGTATATAGGAATTATGTATATTATAGTAGATATTCCAAAAATTTTGTGGCCCACTAAAGCCGGTTTCAATTTGTAACCCATAAAACTTTAATGTTTTCGTTTGGCCCTTTTTTTGTAGTCCAAAAATGTATATACAATATATAAAAAAAAAAACTGTTGTATCCGCAGTTGTACCATCATTATGTCTCCTACTTTTTTTGTACCCATTTGTTATCTAACCTTTCTTTATGGTTCTCTATTTATATATGAAAAAGTTGGTTTTATATCAAATTATCATTACCTTTTTTCTATGACGTATGGGAACGCCATAACATGTTTGCCTATCATGTGGGTGCATTATTCGCAGTCCAGTTTTTTTTAGGTAACATTTATTTTCTATGTTGTTATTCCCTCTAGAATATCTGCATATACTATCTGCCTACCTTTTAGAACCTTCAGAATTATTTTATTGTTGTAAACAATAAAAATAATATAACATTAACCCACACGACAAATATCAAAAATTGAATGCAATGCGAGGAAAATGCATTCATGTGAATGAATGTGTAAAAAATTTACATACTATACGCGTGGTGTATATTGAATATATTCGTTTTTATTATGATGATACATTATGTGTAGGTTATGGTTTATTTAAAAAAAAAAAATAATAATATAACGAATAGAAAACTTAATAATGTTAAATGATAATATGACCATAGAATTACTTTCTCTATACTCATAATATAACATATTACAACTTATTCTCAATAAATTTCATTCTTTTGATCATTCCAGCTAGTATTGTATATTAGCTAGTTAGTATTATGATCACTAGTAGAGTAAGAACGTGGTGCAACAACCACAGCTAGTTGGGATACAATGTGATAACGCTGAGAAACTATAATACTATGTATATATTCGAGAGTCAATTATTCTGATGTTAAAAACTGTTTTAATAAATTTATCGAATGACTTCTAAAATAGAAGTTTGTTTGAGATAAGTTCACTGCTTCAAAATGATATTAAACGTTCTTTCCTTCAAGAGCGGTTCGAATTAATTAAAAACATATGGTATAAAAACTGAAAATCGGCCTATAGCAGATTTTTTGATGCCCTATGTTAGAAATGTGACAAAAAAACTGTCAAAACTAACAATATTTCAAAGTTTTTTCTTCATAATTTTGTTTCCTCCTTTCAAAATTTCCCCTTATTTGCAGGTAACCTAAAGCCTAATAGCATGAATCTAATCTTAAAATTTTATTCAAATCGGTTTATGAGTTTTTAAAGTACATCATAAAAACTTTATGAACAGCTTATTTTCTCCTGGGATTATTTCTTCCTCCATTATCCTTGGACCGATTTTACAGAAATTTACCATGCCACCGTCTATTTATGTAGTTAACCAAAATAATTAATTTAAAGAAAATTGCTTCACAAATTTTCTAATTTAATCCGAAAAGCCATATAAAAAAACAAAAAAACTTTCTGATCACTTTATAACTTTGCTGGATCGATTTTGCTGAAACGAACCAAGTTAAGGAAGAGGCAACGCACATTGTAAATTTCAGTAAAATTGAATAACGCGTTTTTGAGTTATCTTGTATACGGACGGACGGACGAACATGCATAAATCGATATAACTTTTGATTCCCGACACAACCATACCCTTGAAACCTTTCTACGACGATTATTTCGATGTATTACAAATGGAGTGACAAAACCAATATATCCTCTGGTATGTCAATTTTTATGCCCTATGATTTCCTATCATTTTTGTCCATATTTTGGGTCTACTTGTTTTTGCTTGTTGAATTTCGGAGGTAGAGGTATATTATTGTACTACGTTTGACGAAACACTTAGGTATTTGATATGCCATACTCGCTTACATCTTCCTATTTAGTTCTGAATGCATTTCATCTACAAAGGCATAGAGATTGTTAAAATGAAATTATTTTTCCAAAGTTGACATATTATTATTTTCTTTCTAAATATATAAAAAAGCTATACAATATTTTTGTTGTCATGTTTGTGTCGTAAAAAGTTTAATGAAAATGATAAAAGAAAGCATTTCATTTTTTTTTTTATTTTATTAGTATAGTTAATCTACCCGCAACCTATCTCAAATTCATATCTTGACAAATAGAAAAGGACCTCTCTGTATACCTTAAGGGATTCTTATATTTTATGATTTTTATCGATCGATTTTTATCGACAATAATATGTAAGAGTCTTAAAAAAAAAGAAAAATTAGCTCGTTCAAATATATTTATTAGTAAGTTTTTTCGTTTTTTTGTTTATACGAGTTAAACTATTGCAGGCCTATTATTTTGAAAACCAAAGCCAATCTCAGAAATACTAGTGGGTCTACAAAATTTCTTTATTATGGTTTCTTTTTGTGGGTTTCAATGTCTAGAGAACGTATATGAAATATATTTTTCCATACAAAATAAAACACACCCCATATAGTCACCTTCCGCTAAAGATACAATTTATCCGGCGATGCAATCAATTCGTGATTTTAAGAAGCATTAAACATTTGTCTTTTTTTGTAGATTTAACATTTCTCGGGAAATTCTTTTTTTTTTTTTTACTTTATCTTGGTGAATTGGATTTTAAGTGTACCACCAAGAAGATTTATTGTCTGACATCAAACTTGTTTGTTTGTTTATTTATACAATTTCTTATATGATTATTTGTTGTTAGGGTTTTATGGCTTTGTTATGTCTCCAGAATGAAAAAAATAAAATAAATAAAAAATAAAATATGATATGAAACCGCTTTTTAAAATCGTTATCAAAGAATGTACACAATTTTTTATTTATTTTTTGGAAAATGATAATTCGCGTTCTGTTGCAAGCAAAAATACAAAGAAAAGAATGCAATTCTACGAAATTTGCTTAATATTTATTGTTTGTGACTAATCGAACTTTAAGTTTAAGAATGTTTAAGAATGGAACTTATAAAAGATTCCTTTGAAAAAAAGCTTACCCTATTTGGGTGTGAATTTTTTTATTTATTATAATTTTCTGGATAAATATTTGATAGGAACAATTAGTTATCTAAATTATGGTAATTTTGAACTCGAAAATAAGTTTAAGGTCATTTCTTAAAGGAAACTTTATTTTCGATTTCGAAATAAGAAACGCAATACATGAAACATGAACATTTTGGGTTGTTTATCTTAATCATGGAAAAATTAATAAGCGCGATTGATTAATGAGGAATTTTATATTAAAAAAAAAAAAGTAAATAAACTGAAATTAACAAATTACTTTGTTTGTAGACAAAATATTTAAGGCTTTTTTTTTCTTAAATTGGTATTTAACATGGTTTTCATCATTCTTTTCTGTGTGCCTTCTATCGGGTTTTTCAATAAGAACTTTTTTGGAAATTTTAAATTAAACACACATTTTGGATGATAATTCTGAATTTCTTTATTAAAATATGCTGTAGAGACTCTACAATTTATGAATCAAAAACAATATCTGGTAAATATCCATGACGAATACTTTTGCAGACATCAATTCTTTTGACAAAATTTTTGATAATATTTCTGGATAATTCTGGCTCTATCTCACGAATTACGGTCCAAGTGGCCAGCTCATAAAGCACCCCAAAAAATGACACAAGATAAATGTAATGATTGTTCGATTTGTTGTAATTTTTTAGCGAAATGCAATTCAATATAATAAAATGTAGACCTTCTAGTGCAATTATGTCAAAAAACTGTATGACACAACTGCCATCATAAGCAGGCCTAGTGAAAATAAAAGTTCTTATTGAAAAACCATATATTTTTAAGAGGTGTTTAAACTATGCTTTTTTATAATAATATTTCATTTTTCTTGGTTTTAATAAAATACATTTATTTTTTGTACGCTTCCTTTCTGTATAAAGAAATAGATCTTGAAATTCCCGGATTTATCTAGACGAAAAAAAAACTAGACATTTCCGAAATAACTTTGTCCAAAATAAATAATTCTAACGTGGAGTAGGTGTATATTAAGTTGTAATATAAACTTGATTGATTTCCTTCTATGAATACATTGACCTATAGCTATTCCCAATTAAATACTCTTAATTTATTGGTCTTAAAACTTTATGCATCAATTTTCAAAAGGTTGTACGGAAACTATAAAATTTTGTTGCACTTTTAATCAATATACAATCAAATTTGTCCTACAATTTCAATTTACTAGCTTTCCTTTTTACAATTTTAAAGGTGAAGTTTTATTATTTTGAATTTTATACTTCCTTTAAGGAAGTGCAATCTAAGTGGTTTTATATATATTTTATAAAATTCAATCAATATCAATCAATATCAATATCATCTAAATTTGATGCATTTTATTTAAAGGTTATTTTGGTAATATTTATTGTGAATGCATTTTGAAGGTGTTCAAATTTTTGGTAATAACTTAAAGTTAAAAGAAGCATCAGAGATAGTCTGTTCAATAAGTTTACGTCCGTTTGATCTCATTTCGTAGAAATTTACTTAAAAAGGTGACCCAATTGCGTTTCAAAACAATTGGAAAAAGTGTGAAAAATGTGTAAAATTAATAAATTTTAAAATTAAAAAAATATTTTTATTTTTGGAAATCACCTTCCAAGAGAAATATAAAATCACATCAAAATTTTATTTTTATTTCGTTGGAACAGTAAAGTATCATAAAAAACGTAAAGAAAAACAACATAAAAATTTTCTTTTAGATGAGAAGGAATTTTCAATTTCATGAGAATTTTACCATATACCCTCTCTCGTACTTATTTTCTTTTACGCACAAAAATTTATCATCAGAAAAGTTAACAGAAAAAAGAAAACAACATCCTACAAAATGAGTTCTCAAATCCAACCTATTTTCGGTTCATCTTGGGTAATTTTTAAAGATTTAAGTTTCCCATTGAAGGCCCTATAGAATAATACCAAATTTCCCCTTGACGAATCTAGTTGACTAAGTGCACCTGAGACTTATCTCAGTTCCCAGTGTTATGATTCGTTTCCATTGATCTTAATTTCTACTATACTTGGTGGTTATAATAGTCTTGCGAGATATAGAAACATTTCTTTTTTTTTCTTTCCATATACGAAATACCATAAGAACAATGATTATGATGATGAAAGTAAATTATTTTAAATTTTCTTCAGTATCTCATACTTATTTAATGTCCATCTTGAATATAAATTTATCTTTAATTGTATTTTACTCATGGGCACAAGATGATGTTATTTTTTTTCTGGCGCGTTTCTTGCTTAAGAATATTAAATGATAGTGCTTAAATTTTAAGGTAAAAATGGTAGCTTGTTATTTTTGTTGAAATTGCCTTTTCGTATTTAAGACGAAAAATTATTATTATAATTTAGTGTCTTCGAATTTTTTTTTCTTCTTCTCTGGTGTTAGCAAAGTCATCAGACGCTTTGTATTTTTTGATCAGATATATTTAGGACTTATAAGAAGTATGATGAAATTACCAAATATTTTTCATAATTAATTACTTAGAAAGTTAAAAAATTAAAATTTAATGATTTTATTTAAAAAAAAATATGATTCTTAGAAAATTGGATGATAGAAATTTGTCGAAATATATAATCAATATTATATTCATTGATAATCAAAAGTTACGATTATTTAAATCGGATTAAAGGGAAATGGTTTAAATTGGAAAAATACTATGGTAACGCCCTTTTCTTTTATAATTCTTAGTTAAGATATATTTAAATAATAATTCTGAAGTTCTTTTCACTTATAATTAATGGAAAAATTTCATTGAGTTCATTAAAATTAACCAGGCATATATAAAGTTATGTTTTTACTTTGTTAGTGGTTTTATTTTCCAAGAAACTTTATTTGAAAATTCTTCGAAACATTTGTGTGGAACGGGTTAATGTATAAATGTATTGATCTTTTAAACGAGTATTTTTTTTTTTGAATTGTAGCATTTGAAATCTTTCAGAAATCTGAAAATAAACTCTATTATAGTATGTCTCAAAATTAATATAGGTATAATAGGTACATATGTCTCATAATTGGAGGAAAATGAAGAAAACTCGATAATTTGAAGTCAAATTTCAAGCGCATTTACATGAAGATCCTGTAAAAAGATGTACAGGTAATTCTATGATGCGAGATATTTAGTTGTTATGTAATTATGCAATTCACATAACTTTTCATAATATAATGCTTTTGGATTACTTAATAAAATTTAATTACCTTGAAGAGATTAATGTATTTCCTTTTTCAACTTCTTCTTAATACAAAGATGAAGATTTTCCTTACTAAATTTACAAAGTTTTTCGCGAAAATTCATTGAATTTCGAGGAAAAAGATTCAGTGAAGTTCGAAGAAAAGCAAATATGAAACAAAAATTCCTGTTTAATCGATTGGTGGATACTTTTATAAAAATTTATGGAAGTGAATAAACTGAAAGTTCAAAATTTATTTAATTTATTTAAATAAAATATTTAAAAATATTTTTTTTCGAATTTTAAGAACTTCTTATCCCACTTCAAAACTGGACAATAATTTTTTTTATTCATCAAGAATTCCCTAAATACTTTCCTAAATAAGGATCTTTCAAGGAATATTTAACTAGGTCAGCTATTATGAGTCTCTAAAATTAATAAATTGCTTATATACGTTATGCTATAACACAGTATATGTTATATCATCCCGAATTACAATAATTATAACATAATCAATTTGTATTCATCATAAAAATTGATTTTAATTAAACTTTAGTCATAAATTTCTGACTACAGGATTTGTGAATAAAATTCCTTCCTCTCCACTTAGAAGAAAAAGGAGCAAAATCTAAATAATAATAAAATTATTTCCAAATATGAAAAAATTATGTTTATATTACAAATGAGATATGAATTTTTTTCTTTCTTTGAATTATTCATAAAAATCGAAAGTGTTTCTTCGAATATGGTTCTTTTCCATATAAAAATTATCACTTGATTCATTTTTATCCAAAAAAAAAAAACGTGAATAAATATGGATTCATATTATTTTGATATCATTTTGAAAAGAAAATTTTTTTTGGGTTTTTCATTGATTTTTGTGTGGTTCTAGAAGTATGCGCCTCAATCAATTTAATCAATGTTATGATTTTGTTTTTGTTTCATTTTTTTCGGGAATATAGTTCATTACTTTCTATTCACGGTTAAAATCTTAAATTCAATCACGTGAAATCAGTAAGAACAAAAATATTCTTTTCTAAATAATTTCATTTCGCGCAAGAATATTTATTATTTATTTATTTAATGTTTTTTGTTCATATGAATTTTTCATCGATCAAACATTTTGTGAATTCAAAAAAAATATTATTCATTTCTAGCGCTTGTATTTTTTGATTACACCCAGCCTCAACTCAACAAAATAAAGTCTTTAAAACACCCCAAACCTAGGATCTCGTATATTCATATAAGTCAAAAATTCGAAATAGAAAAATTGTTCCTCTTCCAACGTTTTTAGGTGCTGTTTAAAGGGTCGATAAGTGTGGGTTTCTTCCTTATTTTTTTTTGGCTGGAGTAAACTACCTTAAGGTATTTATGTACACATATTCATACATATAGGATATATGGGGAAAAAAGGAAGGACTGACAAATAAAATTATGGTGCCATAAAAATTAGAATAAATTAGAATCATATCATGAATACTTATTAGCTCATGCTTAAATTTAGGTCTAAATTTGTTTTTCCTCTTCTTTTTTTTTACAAAACGTGCAATCATGTTAAAATTTTTGATGGGTAAATGGTTGATATTTGTCTTTTCTATATATGTACCAGAAAAAGAAACAAAACGATTGACGTTTTATACAATAAAGTTTTTCTTTGGGTTTTCTGATAAAATCGATGGATTCAATAACAATCACGCGTAAATTTGTAATACTATACACAAAAACAGAAACGGAAAAAGTGATGTGCCAAGAGATGAACTAAGGATCAGAATAGTATATTGTATATCTATTCTTAAAGAAATCCACTTGGAAAAAAGGATGTATAATATATCAGGTCGATTCTCTGCATAATTTCTTTTTCCGGTTTACATACAATACTTTTTTGCTCGTATTCAACGAATATAGAACAGTTTCGATATGGAAATTGTTTTTTTTTTGTGTTGGGTCTCTTCTATTTTACTCGTTAAAGTTCTTTTGCAGGAAGAAAAAGAATAATTTTCAAATATACACTGGCACGTAGCAGGATACAATATTTTATCAACAAAAAAATATCTAGTAATATACGTAAGAAAAAAAGACATAAAATAAATTTCTATTTTTTTTATTTTAAGATATCGTAAAAGTAGTGAAAAAAAGAAAATGGTTCAGAACATAAATTAATAGGATCGAGGTGAACAGAATTTCCAAATTGAAGATGTTCTTACCATATACCATATATAGTCTTTTTCTCTGTCTCAATCAATACAAATTTTCCGAATAGAACTTGTGGTGTCCGAATATAAAGTGAAATTATTATGTTATGTAGACCAAACCAATATCCTTTTTTTTACTATACTTTCGATATTTTATTATATAGAGAGATTCTATAAAGAGGACACAGGAAGACTAAGATCGTACAGTTTTTTTTTTATAATCAAACATAATGTTCTAACGATCGTAAATATGAATTAATATGCGATGGGTTAGACATTTTAACCATTGATTTCCATTTAAAGTTGAACTACGTTGGATAAATGAAAAGTATTTATAAGGAGTTTTGTCTTTTGTTTTTGTGCTGGCCAAGAAGTATATTTTCTTTTTTTTTTGGTAAATTTTTAGGAATGATAAAATTATGACAAAAAAGGTTACTAACGAGATGTAATCAAATTTGATTACAAGATAAAATATACGAAAGTTTTTGGGGATATTAATATCGTAAATATTCCAATGAGAGTATATTAAAAGCGGTAGATTCGTTTTTTCTTTGTGGTGGAAGAAGGGAGTTCAAATTTTGATAAAGGAACAATTCTGTTTTAATAAAAATTGATGCAGTTTCAATATATTATGTAATTTTGAAAGTACTAAGTTTATAAAATAAAATGTTTGCACTATTTTATATTAGAAAAGTATAAAATGAATTATAGCAAGTAACATTTGATATACTATTAAAAAGGCAGATTTAATACACGTGAAATAATAAGTTAAATTCCAAAAAAAATATAAAATATACCAAATAAAGTTGTTTTTTCGGATGTTTTTCAACTGCCTGAATGAAGTTATAAGAGTTTCAAATCATGAAAAGAATAAAATGCAAAAGAATCTGAATATATGTAAATTGTTGTGCTGTAGAACTAGCTCAACTGACTAGGAACGATTGTAAACTAATCAGATAACAAAGTTAGGACAGTAGTTGTACAAAAGTAGTGGAGTACTTGAAGAAGTGCAATCGTTGGTTTAGTGAGAAAGCCAATTTAGTAGTAAACCAAGGGTGCATGAGTTCGAACCCAAACGATAGCGATTTCACATTTTTCAGTTTCCCACAAATTGGGGGCTCAACCGGGATGAGGAATACTTTAGTTGATTGTGTTGTTAACCGGTGTTTGCTTTAACTCTGTTGTGTGTGCTTTTACACTCATGATGGCCTTAGTGTATTCAAGGACAGTCGGAGGCGGCTGTATTCATCAGGATGGCCGAGTTGTAGGAGTAAAAAAAGAAATACACGAATAAGTTGTACAAAAGTAGTGGAGAATCTGAATTACTTGAAGAAATGGAATCGTTAGCTTAGTGAGAAAGCCAATTTAGTAGTAAACAAAGGGTGCCTGAAACAGATTTTACATTTTTCAGTTTCCCACAGTACTAACGATTTTATCGCTAGGCTACAAATAAAAGGCATATAGTACCAGATTTTATAGAAGTTATCACAATCATTTTGACCATATTCAAATGATGGGAATTATCTAGAAAAACTTTCTAATTAACATTTAGGAGAGAACCGTGAAATTTTATAGCATTTTGAATTGTTTTAGTAGTATTACGTTTCTTTTTTTCTATAGGCAAAAAAAAAGATTGCTTCCAAAAACTGCGGGTATATTATTTTCGGTTTGTTCAATTTTTGATAATATTTATTTAACAGTATCGTGACTGTTAACGAAATATTATATAACATATCAAAAGAAATGAAATTTTTTTTTTAGATGAAAATGTGCTGGTCCTCAAAAATTCATGTATATTTATGTTTTTTGGAGCTTTTAATTTCATTTAAAATTTCCATACATGATGAAAATATTTTATGATAATGAAAACAATTCAACATTTGCGGATCATAATAGTGTAGCAACAGTATGACACAAGTGCCAGCCAAAAGTTCGTTGGTGGTTTTATTTTCTTCTTTTCGTTTTTATTCATTTACAAATTAATTAACCGAATAATTTTATTTTGTGAATATTTATCTTCGACAAAAACAGGACAAAAAAAAAAACATATGACAAAAATTATGTTATTACATAAAATATTATTATAAAGTTTATTTCGATGTTATTTTTTGTAATTAAAATGCAATTAGAGAATATTAAAATTATTCAAGCGTTTTCGTCTTTTTTTGTATATGAAATTTAATTAAAACGTTATTATTATTTTTATTTTTTTTTTCCTGACGAAATTAAAATACACCAGAAATTTAATTTAAAAATCCTTTTTGAGAAATTGATATTATAATATCGATAAAGATTTTGATATTGATTTGAAAAACAAAAAAAAGATCAATGACTCCATAATGCAGCTTTAGATATGCAAATTAAAAATTAAATTAACAAGTAATAAATTAAATTTAAAATTTCTATAGAATGTTAAAAGGAATATGTAATAATAATAAGAAAAAGTGATTTATTGCGTTCTGTTAAGTTTTTAAGAGTACTAGGGAACTAAAAATTTAGGATTCAACTACTTTAGTTTGTGCAGGATTGAAACTTTGTAAGCTGTATTCATTCTCTTCATAATAAAGAGAAAAGTTTTAGAGGGAGGGCCGAAATTCCCATTAGGCAACTTCGGCAGTAGCCTAGGGACCCACATTACAGAAAAAAAAACTGTTTTAAAATTTTAATTTTCAATAGACTAAAATAACATTCACTACAAAATGATCGCAAGCAACAAAATTCCAAATTGTTAATTAATTAGCATATCAATGTATAAAATAATATAATAAAAAAAAATGTTCATTTAATTATTGATGGAAAAGACATTTTCAAGTATTTATGGATATTTTTCATGTAAAACATATTCTATTATAATTTTTGACAAATTTGTCCAAAAACGACTAGAATATTCACTAGATAGTAGAAAGTGCAATATTCGTTTCCTTGCGATAGGGCCCGCATCACAAGTTCAGCCCAAGGGTTTACAGATCCTAAATACGGCCCTGTTTAGAGGATGTACTCATCAAGGTACGATTCTACTCACCTTATTTTCTTAATACTTTAATGTTACTTGACAAGTATTATTGATGAAAATTTTCGTCAAGTAATATTGATGGAAATTGCCTCCACACAAGAGCATTGAAAAGCATTCAAAGGATCAATGTTACTTGAAACATGAGTCATTCAAGTAACATTGACAAGTAACATTGAACGTGTGTACGCTCCTTAAAAGGTTCATGTATAACTTATTTAAAAGAACATAATACATATTCTCAAATTTTAATAAAATTGGCAACTTAAATTTCTTTATTAAATATTGTGTATTTCATATAAAAAATGGCATGAGTTGAACTGCTGTTTAAAAACATTTATCAATTTCATATTTCTTCTGAATTTTTATATTTAATAGAATCGAATAAATTCAATACAAAAAAAAAAAAAAATCAATCAATTTAAAATAATGCATTAAACTAATGAATTTTTTAATATTGCTTCAGAGAGATACTTATTTTCTATTTTTAATCAATATTCTGATAAAAAATAAATATTTCAACTTGCATTAGGAAGTTTTCCAATAGGAGAAATATCGTTTTTCTTCAATACAACAATTAAACACTTCAAATTGAGGCCAACTAAATATTTTAAATCCTCAATTAGCTTTCGATAGTATTAAAATCAATGACATTATATCATTCAACACATATACACAGAGTAAAATCACTTAACGTGAAAAGTTTTCATAATGAGCAAAAGAAAAGGTTTTTATATATATTTTCTTTTTTTATCGATTACAATAAAAAAAAAAGAATATCTTGTCTATGCTGCAGGATTTTCTCAAATAACTTAAAGGCTAGCGTTAAGTCAACACATCAATATAATCGATATACAATAAATAGATGGGTGGCTCTTCTGTAAATTCTTAAGTAGACCTTTTTCATTGACATCAATTTTCACACATTTCTAATCAATTTGTGGAATTGTCTACAAGTCTCATCTGTTTCATAACTTTTCAGTTGAACTCTTGAAAATTCTAAGAGCTTGTAAATAATTAACTTTAACAAACTTTTTTTGTCCCTATTTTTTTTTTTTTGTAATATAATATTTGCTTAACTTTCATGTATACACCTCTGGACAGGCAGGAGGACCAGTAGTATCGGTAAACTTTTTAGATTGTTTACTTTTCTGTATAATCAACACGAAGGTAAAGTGTTTATTATCCAAATATATATTGAGAAAATGGATATTTGATAATTTGAAACATTCAGAAATAGGTGGAAAATTCTATTTCCTTGATACAAATATAAATATTTGGAGGACAATCATGTATATATAGGTATAGTATGTCGGCTTATTTGAAATGGAAAAGGAACTACATATATATGTGTATATTTTTTTGGTAGAAGGAAAATGTGAACGTTTCGGAATTTTCTTATTATTATAATATAACATTCGACATGTTGATAAATGATTTAAAGTATTGAAAATGAAATTCTATGTATTTCGATTATAGAATATTAAAATAAACTCGAATAATTCTCATGCATGCTTTTAAATATGTTCAAAAAATGAAGAAATATTTTGTATGTTTTGAAATTCTTATGCAAATAATTCTCATTTTAAAGAATTACTATTCAAAATTTTATTTTTAGTAGAAATCGATTTGCATTGTTCTTCTGATAATATTTGAAAGAAGTTGTATGAAGTGATCCTGCAGGAATTTTCTTATTTTAAAATTTAAATTAGGACTTCTGTCTTTACTTATAAGTATTCAACTTTATGTGGTTGGCTCTATTCAAACATAATTAAATTTATATGAATTAAGTCTTTGAATTTAAGATCCACATCGATGAAATCATTAGCTAGAATTAAATGAAGCTTGAAAGTACATAAATAATTGAGTTTGCATCTTAAAATTACCGAATGTAAAGGAAATACTACTGTTGGTAGTCAAATAATGTATTGCGAGGCAAAAATAAACTTTCGTATAAGGTCAGAACCGATTTTCTTCTTGATTTTTTCTTCTAGGTATTTAAAGAAATTTTCTTTTTCTCTAGTCTATATATCCTTGGAGTTTTATGTTGCCGAACTTATCCAAGTAATTTATTAAAGAAATATTTATCTTAATTTATGATTAACTTTTCTTCTTTTTTTTTTTAGTTCATATATATTTTTATAATATTATATATTTATAAAATTACGAAAGTCTTGTACCATATTACAATATAAATCTTTGTATAACTCTTCTTGTTTATTATGTGCTGTGCGTTTCAAATGATAGCGAAAATAGCCTAAAAGATATCGTCCATCAAGTTAATATTATTTTCAAGGCACGTTTCATCTCAATCTTAAAAAATATATAGTTCTTAATCAATTCACTCGATATATCGATTGATAACATGAATAAAAAAAAAAAGCAACCGAACAAATATATATTGTATTGAAAAATTCGAATTCGTAATTTTGATGTTTTATTAGAATGTTTTCTTTTTTTGTTTCTGGATTTCGAGAGCAACATGATAACAAACAAAACATAAAAGAAAACATTTTTCTTATTGATTTCTTTGGTCTTTTCTTTCTTGTTGGACATCATTGGAATATGTATTTTGTGTTCGTTTTCTGAATTTTACCCAAAAAGAAAAATTAGGGAAAATAAAGAATTCAATCTTTTATTGAACCTGGTTAATATCTTTCGATTATTTAAAATTAGAATAAATAACATATAGTAACTGAAAATCGGGCTATAGCCGAGTTTTTGATGCTTTATGGTAGATATGGGACAGAAAAACTGTCAAAACTCACAATATTTCAAGGTTTTTCTTCATAACTTTGTTTCCTTCTTTCAATATTTCCTCTAATTGACAGGTAACCTAAAGCCTACATAGCATAAATCTAATCTGTAAAAGTCGGTACATTAGTTTTCAAATAACATCAAAAGAACTATATGAAGAGGGTTACTTTCTCCTAGGATTATTTCTTTCTCCACTATCCTTGGACCGATTTTATTGTAATTTACCATGCTATCGTCTAATTATGGAGTTAACCTATATAATTAATTTAAACAAAATTCCTTTACAAATTTTCGAATTAAATCCGAAAAACCATATAAAAAAACGACAAATTTTCTGGTCACCCTGGTTTTTTCTTTATAACTTTGTTCCCCTAGGGCAATTTTGCTGAAATGCAATGCCAAACCAAGTTAAGGAATAAGCAACTCACGTTGAAAATTTTATCAAAATCGGATAACACGCTTTTCAGTTATCTTGTATACGATATAACTTTTGATTCCCGACACAATCATACCCTTAAATCCTTTCTACGACGATTATTTCGATGTGTTACAAATGGAGTGACAAAGGTAATATACCTTCTGGTAGTTCCTACCATAGGGCATAAAAAAAGTTAAAAATTATTGATGATGAATATTAGAAATTAGTTTGTATTATAAATTGTATATGATTGTTGGTTAAAATAATAATATTGGACAACAGAACACAAATTAATGTCATTATGAATGTTTATTTGTAGAAATCTTGTCTGACATAGTAATTAGAGTATTTATGATTTTGAACATTAATATTAATACTTTTATATAGTACTTAGAATTAGTCATTTATATTATTATATTATTCCATATATAAATTACTCAGGCTATTGAATGTGGCGATACGAGTCTACTGTCCTACTATTTTGATGAAATAATTATGACACCATTAATTATACGTCAAAAGAAATGGAAAATGCGGGTGGAAATTTCACAACAAATTTTTTAAAATTGTAAAAATTTTATAAAAACGAAAGTAATAGGTATTAACAAAATAGTTTATTTTGAAGTTCTTACGTGGTAATATATTATTTTAGTTCAACAAATCAAAATGCAGTTTACGTGTAAATATTCATTAAAAGAGATTACACTATTTTTGGTAAATAAAAATATATTGTTTAATTAATTTTGTTTTTAAATAATGCTAAAGACATCATTGGCAGCACGATTCTCGATTAAAATGTGAGAGATTATCGAATTTTAATCAAAAATCATCATTAGCAAAAGAATGTTCAAAAGTTCTTTGCAAATTTTCTAAGTGCATGTATTCCCGACATTACTTATATTTGACTAATTTTTAGTTAAATGAAAATTAGTTCTTGTTTGATGTAATTCGTCTCATCAATTCGAAATTAATTCTTGTTATTGTAATATTAGCAGCGGTTCGTTATTGTAGCCTACGGCCCTAGACAATTTACAAATTTAGGGCACCCAATTTTTCTATTGAAGATTTCTACAGTAAATTTCTTACGCGGAATTCTGTACTATTTTCTTAAGCTACTCAAAGATTTCCCGTCTCGAATTTGTACCTAATAATATTTTATAAGGAGAGACACGTTTATTATTAATCATTTTGTAGCATATTGATATTTCTCTAATTAAAAAATGCGAGAGAATACTAAAAAGATGATTTAAATATTTATAAATAAGTAGGCAAATCCAATAGTGCACATCTTCTTACCCAAGCCACATCGGTTTTTAAAAATCGAGCGAAAGCAGAACACAACCTGTGCGTATTACACTAAATTTTATTTGAAATCCATTGGCTATGATTATATTTTGTAGATTTTATGCCCGCTAAAATTGGGTGACCTCTAGGCAATTGCCATATTTGCCTACGGTTTAATATGCCGGTGAATACTAGTCAAGATCAACACTAAACCCTTCCAATTATAGGATTTTCAATGTGAATAAATTTGTTTTTGAAAAACCTAACTGAGTTTTGTTGGAGATTGAAAACAGTATCTAGTAAATAATGATGATACATCCAAATGCAATTCTAAAGTGTTTCCTAAGTGGATGAGTCGGAACTTCAAGCAAATATTTTCAGTGGTCGTCACGTAGCTGCTACTTACAAGTGTATTGCCAATAGTAACATTTAATGTAATGATGGGATGATATATCTAGTTTATAATTGAAATTCAACACAAATATTTGAAGTAATTTCAAATTTAAGTGTGTGCAGTCCAGTCGCCAATGAACTGGAAAATTAGAAATTACAGTAAATACGTGAAATATTTGCATGATACAACATAATCTTTCATTTAAAACCATTTCATTTCAAATCTATCATCAAATTTATGAAAGAAATTTGTTTGTATTAATTTTTGGATGATGCGGTTGGGGACTTTTGGATATCGTCATTTACACAATTCATGGATTCTGATTGCATTCATTTATTATATAAAAAATTTTATTGGGATTTAGATGATTAGGTTGTTTATTAGTTTTATCTTATTTTTTTTTCTGTTTATATTTATGAGAATTTAAACTTGGTTGACCTGTGTGCTGAATTACTAAAATTTCATTTTGCTAAAGCAATAATTTACATTAATCTTAATGGATTCCGTTACAAAAATTTACTTTTATAAATATTTAAAATGCATTTATATAGAATTATTTTGTATATCTTAAATGAATTTCAATAAAATTTGATTCGTTCTTCATAAATTTTGTAGCTTTTTCGTGATTTTTTGGAATTTTTCTCAGCAAATTTTGTGAAAGGTTTTGGCCTTTTGTCGTATAAGTTGTTTTCGCATTTTGATAACTAAATTCTTTTTATAGATAAATTATAAAAACTAAGTCAAAAAAAAAGAAAAGAAAACAAAATTCATTCATAATCATACAAAAATGTTAACAATTTATTCTTTTACGAAGATTTTTGAATAGGTTTCCACTAATCGTAAACAAAATGCCTTCTTTTCTAACCTATTTCTTCCCGTTATTAAGTTTTTAATAAAATTATCATTTCTATTCAAGACCATTTATTTTGATTGGTTTTTGGCCCGCTTTTTTTTTTAAAGGTGTTGGCTATTTCGGATATAAAAAAGTGTTCTCGAAATTAATTCAATTCGAATTAGATACGAATCGATTCATAATAAATCTTTTTATTTTATATTTTTAACTAAATTAAATTAGAAAGAAAGGAAGAACAGGTAGAAAAGGTTCCTCACCTTATTTTTAATATGATATTTTTTGATGATGTGCGTTTTAAATTTATGATCATAATTTGAGGTGTTTTTTTTGGTGGTGGATTTTCAGTGATTTATAACATAGAACAGGTGATAGAAATTATATTTCTTAAAAGATTCTTTTTAAATTTACATTTTAATTTGGTGTTGATGGGATATTTTCAGAAGAAGAAAAATGTTCATAAACTCTTATTTGGATCTTAAGTAGTTTAGTTATAAGAAAAATATTTTTTTGATATTTTATTGGATTCTATGAAAAGTTCGTTCTCTACAATATTAAAGGTTTAAAAATTATCATCATAAAAGAAGTTCATTCTTTTCGTTCTTCTTAAACAGTTGTGTAATGCAGTCTGTGGAATGTTTGACAAATTTCTATTGGAAGTCAGTATTTACTGTAAGGAATCACATTGGAATCCATTTAACAACCTTATATCCTTATTATGTTCGTAGGACTTCTAGAGTCAATTGATAAACTGAAAAAGGTGAACTTGCTGGTGATTTTAACTCTGGACCTTCGAATACCTCATACTTTTCTGTATTGCTGTTACTATATATTTATGAAAACCATACAAAACTAATTTTTTGTATTCGACTCTTGGATTTTAATATTTTATTAAAAAATTCGTAGTTCAAATTCAGATGAGACAACCAATTTTTATTAATGTTATTGAATTAGAAGTTTTTTTGTTTGGCTTGTTTAAGCCCCAAAACATGTTTCAAATGGTTTTTATTCTAAATCCGAAAATAAAAACTAACCTAAATTAAGGTTATGAGGAAATAAATCTTTTATAAAATTTTCTAATTTCATATTCAGGATTGGTTTTTTATTTTTTACATATTAAAAATATTTTAAGGGTATCTTTGGATCTCTAAACTTCTTTAAAAAACGAAAAGGGTTTCTCGAATATTAAAAATGGGAAAAGAAAAGAAAAACCACATATTCTATTATATCATTGAAATTCGAATGTTATTAAAGATGTGCCCATTTTTTTTTTTAAATTTTAATAATGTTCAATATTTTGTCCTTTTTATTAATGTTATAAGCTTTTCCAAGAATTCAATTTAATATGATTTTCAACTCATATTTTCGGTACATTTTTCCGAGAATTTCCAAACTTTATTTATAGAAAATTTATCCTTTGTAGTTTTTTTTTTTATATATGTTTTAATTTTTCGATCATGATTGAAAAGCCTATATTTATGGAGAACTGGATTTTACTTAATTCAATTGAATTTTAAAAAAAATCGGAGAGTACATACTCGTAAATATTATCCAGCTTTTGTCTTAAAATTTAATATTAGCACGATTCAATCATTTTGGATAAATTGGAATGAAATTGTATTGCAGTCAAAATAAAAGGAGAAGAGAAAGGATTCCTTTTAACGTGTACAATTTTTCGTTTTTCGTGATGGTACCGAATTCAGCGCTTTCTCTGTTCAATCCTTTTATTACTTTTGTTATATATAATTGATATTGATTTTTATTGGTATTAATGTTTTTTTTTGCTTTTTGTTTTCATATTATCCTTTTTTGCTGTATTGTTTAAGGTTTTTGAAATTTTTTAAATTCTCATGTTATTTTTTTTTTTTGTAAATCAATTTTAATCGTATTTCATGCTAAAATTAACTCCATGGTAATCTATAAATTCGATGAGTTTTATGTTGTAATATTTCTGAGTGAATAGTTTTTTTTTACAAAAATATCTTTTAATATATTCTTTCATTTAAAATATAGTATTTTGGTAGTTTAAATGGTGGCAAAATTGATATATAAATTGATTCCTTTTGCAATATACTCATATATTCCAGTTATCTTGTTCCAAACAACGTTGTACTACTATCGACAAAAACAAATGTTTCACAATTACAAAAGACGCTGAAATTTTTAAACTAACAAAGCAAACATCATGTGATTTCTATTAGGTGTTCACAATAGTTATACCAATCTATCAATACAGTCTCATTACTTTTTGTCCTTAGTGATATACAGTCTAATAAATACATATGACTCAGGTGAAAGAATATATATGATTTTTCTCTAATACCAATTCAATATTTTATTAGAAGACATTCAATGAAAAACAAAAATTTGTAATAAATCATATTATTTAATCCTAAATAAAATTGTCATTTCCGATGAGAATAAAAATACATAAAATTTATTCATTTAAAAGTAAACTTTTCCGATATTTCAGATATTATTCTTGACAATTTCTTGTGAAGACAATATCAATGGAAACGAAACAATTATTAATAACATAACTTCAATTGTACCAACTGCAATCGGAACTCTACTACAAGCTGTAACTACTACTACATCATCACCAGAAGTAATGCATTCTGAATTGCAGTATCCAATGAATTCGAATAATGAAAAAGATTTTGAATTGCTTATTTCGAAAACATTTGGACCATTTGGTGATTTTTTATTGTCAATCAATAAGTGGAAAACTGATAAGAATAAAAATTGTCCATCATTAGTTGGAGAAGAAGATATATTTGACAAATTGAATTTAGCTAAAGTGAAAAGTATTTTAATACAAAATTGGTTGAAAAATATCAAAGTTAATACAATTTTGAGTACACAAAATTCATTCTATAAAAAGTTTGGTAAATTTGGTCATAATTGGAATTTTTTAGGAAAACAAGCATCTAATCGAAAAATTGATGAACGGCATTGATCTTATTTTAAGGACATTTTTTTTAGTTTATTAATTGTTTTTCATTGGTTCAATAAAATTATTGTTATAGAAATGGTTTTTTTTTGTTGGTTTTACTGCCTATACCTTATATTTAGATGGCCTTTATGTTTACCGATAAATCTTAATAAAAAATATTCTTTAAATGAAAAATAGATAATATTGTACTTACCCATAACTTCATCCGTTAAAAAACAAAAAAATTAAAAATAAGGATAACAGGAATCGTTGAACATTGTTTAAATCGCTTCTAAACTTGTAAAATCAATTTTTCTTTTTTACAGCCCAACCCCAATATCTAGGCTACTGCTTTTCCTTTTCGTTTTCTTTTAATTTTATACGTAATATTGTTCCTTTCTATTTATTTTCTTTTCAGATGCATTCGAGTCCCAGTTTTAAATGATCGTAACCTTAAGCAATTAGTTTTCTTCCAATAGATTTTTCTTTTCCTTTTCATTTTTGTAGATGTTGTTGTTTTTTTTTGAGTCCTTAAGAAGTATAATTTGTTTTTAAGATAGGTATAGAGAATGCCGTGATTTCCTAATTTTCCAATTTTTCTGATAAATTTTCTTTCTTTTTTTTGAAATTATAAATAATTCATGTTGGCAGGATTAATTCGTGTTTGACACAACTTTTAACATATCTGAATAAAAAATTACAAGGAAAGGATTTAATGAATGAAATAAAATTAAATTAAATTAAAAATTGCCAAATTAAATTTTTTTCAAATTTTTAAACAAAAAAAAATTTTCTTTATTTTCTTGATTTTTTTCTTTTCATAAATTATTTATTCTAATTTATTTGTTGTTTTTGTTTTCATTTCCTTTTTTTTGTCAATAATTAATTTATTTTATAATAATATAAAAAAATTTTTAATTATACAAGTTTTTTTATTAATTAATTTTCTTTTTCTAACCTGTTTATTATTTTTTTTTCTCTTGTTTTATCAAATTGGTTTAACCAAAATTTTTTTTATTAATAATTACTTTTTTTAAAATTATTTTATTTACTGTTTAATATATTTTTTTTTAAATTTTTTTATTTTATTTAAAATTATTCACGTTTGTTTTTATTAGGATTTATAATTTTAATTTAATTTATTATTCTATTTAAATTTTAATAAAACTATTTTAATTTCTTTTTAAAATAATTTACATAATTTATTTACAAAATATGATTTTTAGTATTTCCTTACTTTTAAATATAATTCGTTTATTTTTTATTTTTTTTTATTTAATATTTTTTTCTTTAATTTCACCTATTTTTTGTTTTATTTATAATAAATTTTGGTTGTTTTTAACGTTTTCATGAAGAAAACTTTTAATATTTAACAATATTTTAGTTCGTGCTAATTTCATGTTGATTTAGGCTGATTTTTTTTTTATATTTTTAAATTTTTAATTATTTACTAATCATGTTTAATTCCGTATTATTAGTTTTTTTTTGTTGTATTTTTAATATTTAAAAAAAAATTGTTTTTTACATTATGTTTTTTTTTTTTTAAATAAAGAGATATGTTCTTATAGTAGATTTATTTTATTTCAGGAGTTTTCAGCAAATTTTCATAAATTCAAAATGAAATTTTTTTAATTAAATTAATTAATTTCATTTAAAAATATATAAATTTTTGAATTCGATATTTTTGTTGTCCATTTTTCTAAAAAATCCTGCCAAGTAACCGCTGAAGAAATCGTTCAATGAAAGGAAACTCGAAGATCTTTTAAGCAACTAAACTAAAAGTTTGTATCGAATTGGGAAATTTTGCTCGAAACATTTTAAACTTTTGTAATATATTTTTCTGAATTCATCGGAATTTCTGTCTTTAGTCAGTTGTATTTAGTCTCCACCAAAACTCCTTACAGCCCTAGTTTTTTTATTTTTAATAATTTTTTTAGTTTTTCAGGTTAATTTTCTTGAATTCTATAAGAATAAAGTCTAAATTTTTAAAAATTAGAATATTAAATTTCGCTTTTAAAAAAACAATTAAATATATCTGGTTCCAGTTTTTACTATTTTGTTTTTTTTTTTTTTGGTTTTAAATTGGTGCTTGATTTTCTGCAGCTTCTAATTCTGGTTCTTCAGGCAATGTATAAACACCAGTTAAGACATTTTGTACAACAATTGTTTGCTGTTGAATACAACTATTACCATCTAGTATTGTTCCTGTTACATTCGGATTCGGTATTTGTTGTGTTGTTGTCGACAATTGTATCATTTGAGGCACATTATCTAAAACTTCTGGTAAAATACATGATGTTGTTGATTGTGAACTATTTGGATTGTTTGGATCCATTGTAACTATTGGAACTAATTCATGTCCTAAACTATGATTTGTACAATCTTTTAAAACATGAAGTTGATTTATTTCGGGTTCTTGACCAAATATTAATGATGTTGGTGTACCTGTAAGGAATTTCGAAAAAGTTCTTTGTAAAAAAAAAAAAATGAAAAATGTAAATTTCTTTTAATTCTTAATCATTTCGGGATAACATGGCCTGGAAAACTACTAATTGTTGTGCTGTGTCCAAAAATAAATATATATGTATATATAATAATCCAATGGAAAGAAAATAAATGGAATATCTTCGATTCTAACAACAACAAAAAAAAAGGATGAAGTAATTTAATGTGAAAGGACTAAATAGATAAACTGAATTATTTGTTAGGAACAGAAATAATGGATAACTAAAGGACTAGAAAACATAATATTGATTTGTCGTTTGGTTAAGATACTCTGATAGAATTAGATTCTGAAGTTTATCAAGATAATTCAAAAAGGATAATGGAAATTTGTTTTTCTATATAATTGGAATAATATAATTATACTCACACTCACCCGTTACTAAAGTTTCCTCGGTAGGATTTCGTTGATACAAATTTGTATTTTTCTCGTAATGTCAAGATGATAAAAAATCATTTGGATCATCATGATCTTGTGGTCGTTGTTTTTTCACATCAACAACATGTTTTATTCGATGAACGATTTCTTCATGTAATACATTAAAACACATTGCTGTTAATGCCATACCAGACATTATATATAACGAACAAAACCATGTTGTTGTTGTTGATTCTTTACGTAAACCAGGAACAAGATCACCAAAACCAATTGTTGATAAGCTCATAAAACAAAAATAGATACCATCTAATAATGGCCAATTTTCTAAACGATATAATGCAATCGCACCAAGAATAATATAAATAATCATCATCGACATACATAATAAGATTGGTGCCAGTATACTTAGACCGTGCATTGATGTTCTTGAATCGGATCCGCTTAATGAATCAATTTCAGGTATTTGTATTTGTTTTTCGGGTGAATGTAAATTATTATGTAATGAACCAGATCGAACATAATATGGTTCTTGTAATGCTAATTGTTGGGCACGTAATTCTTCTTGTTGTCGTTTCTTTTTCATACGTCGTTCTTTTTCTGCCATCCGTTTTTCATCATAACAACAATAACCACAATTCGAACATAAACAACAACATAGTGCACGTGAAAATACACCGCGTGCTACTCTTGCCAGTACACCGCCAGTACTTGATAAATAAACTAATGTTAATGGTATTCCTAGGATTGCGTATGCTAATGTAACGATACGGCCAAGTGTTGTACGTGGAGCGATATTACCATAACCTGTGAAAATTTATCAAACAAAACAAATAGTATAATAAATGAAATTTCTATAAATAATATAAAAAATATAAGAAAGTACTCATACTAGAGTATTCTAAAACCATTTCGACTTTTTCGTTAAAATAGGATCGAATGCAGATTGTTTTTCGATGGGTTCCATTACTCATACATATTCTATTATATTTTAGAATCCATGGCATTTTCACTAAATGAGTAGAAACAATGTTAAGACGGAATTTTAACCGTCAGTTTTTCGATAAATCGTTGTTCCTTCTATCCCATATGCATGAGTTAAATTTTTTATGTATGTTTTCTGAAAAGCTTTTATTTTCGACATTTTCTTTATTTATTTTTTAATTTCAACTAAGTTATTTTTAACTTTATCAGATAAGTTGTGAAATTACTGGTAATCAATCTGACTCATTTCAGGCAACAAACGATAAGTACGCCCGTTATCGATTATATTATATCAGCTGCCTTTATTTCTATAAATATTTAATCGAAAAACTGCTGATTTTTTAAGCTTTAAAAATAACAAAACTTATACAGAAAAAAAAAAGAATACAAGAGTTTATCCAGCATATTTACAAAACAAAAACTGCGTGTGTTCTATAAGATGTTTTTCTTATATTTTCATTAACCTGATTTCCTTGTACTTAAGAGGGTAAGATCAAGTCGAAAACATATAAAATTACGTTCAAAGAGCAAATTCCTTTTAAATACAAAATGAGCAAAATCTACTTGAAAATTTTTCTAAATATATTTCTTTTAAATTGAATGAGAATAAAAAGAAAGCAACACAATTTTTCTTATTCAATTTATTCAGTTTTATGATAATTTAATTAAATTAAATTAAATTAATCAATAAACATATTAAAAAAAAATTAAATTAAAGGAATAAAATTACGTTTAGTACACATAATCCGAGAAATTTTAACGAAAGAAGAGGTGGCAGAAAGAACCAAACACTGCGAAATACAACCAGGACTAAGGCAGGCCAAGGATCTCCTCGGGGAATACAACCCCCAGAGATTCAAAGCCTTTATCAATACCAATAAGAAGAATATAAGAGTACTGACAGGAATACTAACAGGACACTGTAGACCCAAAATACACCTTAGGAAACTAGGACTTGAACGAGATAGCATCTGCAGATTCTGCAAGGGGGACGAAGAAACCCAATGCATATTGTCTCCGATTGTTGAGGCACTACTCCAGAGAAGGAGAAAATATCTGCTTTTCCACAAGTGAAATACAATCTCTTAACCCACTCTGGATACTAAAATTCCTAAGAGCAATAGGCCTGGAGGAGGTTCTGTAGAATAGGAAGTTAACCTAACTATTGCACCAAAGAAAAGAGAGTACAATAGATCTTAAAGGTCGCAGGACAGGAACACCCTCAAACTTAATCTAATCTTCGAGAAGAGCTGATAGGATAGACGGCGAAATTGGCGATTCTCACCGACATATTTAGGTCAGATCTATTGGGCATATATGCTGCGATCTTAGAGTTTAATCTTAAATCAATACTATGGGTTATTAATTTCAAATACAAGACGAAATGAAATATCACACATCGTTAAGATAAAGGTATCAGAAACCCGATGACTCAGATGCTATATAATACAGATTTTTATATGAAATTTAGCCTTCTTTTAAATTATTTAAAGAAGTTTCAATACTTAAGCGATAAATCTAAACTACAATGATTTCTTTTCAAAAATCATTTATTCCTGACATAAAATTTTATGAATATTTTTTAGTTGAATTTTTATACAAAATACCAGAAGTTAATTGGAGAAGATTTATTCGATTGACCGCGTTCACTCTAGACGTGGGCGATATTTGTCTAACATGCATAATTCATGGTCTCCTGTTACTTCTATTTCCGATAAAATATTGATATTTGGAAGAAATTAAAAAGAAATAAAGTGTATGAGAACTTCTTTTATTTATTTAACGGACTACAACAAGGCATATGTGGGAGGAATTCGATTAAGTATGAATATATTTTTTACTAAACGGTTTGAAATATATGATTTTATTGGAAGATAACAATTTTTATTGAATTTTGAAATCTATCAATTTTATACTAATTGTCAGAGTCATAATAAAACTTGATAATTCTATTACAATTTCAATTTCTTGAATTTTCATTTTGCTGACGAAACAAAAACTATAATATTTTATCAATATTTTTCTATTTTTATATAAATTTTCTATTTAATATTTTTATATAATATTTGTATTTAGACTTGAAACAGCAGTGGTCTTATCGTGTCTAACACAGTCATACCGTGTTGTGTTCAATTAATATAATAAAAAAAAAGAAAATATTGAGCTCATATTTCTTTGGTTACAATACAATTTCCTTAATTTGGCACACAGCAGGTATAATGACGTATTTTTTCATAGTAAATATTCTATATTACCCATCCTTGTATATGAATTAAGATACAAAATCTTGGAATTTCTTCATTTTATTCGATAGAAGAAAAGAAAAAGAAAAACCTTGTGGTGTTTAGTTGGTGGCCATCAATTTCATGTGTCATCTTTTCGTTAAATTTCCTGTTCTTGTTTCTAACAAATTCTTGTGTAGAATTGTATTTTATATCCATGGCTAACAATGAAGTGAAACCGTAAGAATATATGTAGCTCGAGAAGAAACAACTTCATCCTTATTATATGAACGATATCTGTTAGTACGTTCAATTTTAAAATGGATTTATTTTGTGTCTCTCTATAGTATGTTGATGGTGTAGTGTAGAATAAAATATTGTTAAGGTGTGATTTTTAGTTGTTGTTCATTTTTTTTAGTCATGACTTAGGTTAGAGAATTTATATTACAACATCACAGGAAAATTTTTAAAACTCCTATAGAAAGTTTCGTAATAAAAGTAATATTCTCTTTCTAATTTATTTTAGTTGATTGTATTTCATTACGAGTAAGAACTGGTTTTTGCAATTAATCGAAATCCTTTTGGCGAACTAGAATAAGGGCTTTCTTTCTGTCCTTTTTTTTTTTTTAAAGGTTTGTAGATATCATATCCTAAAGGAAATATCCTTGTTGTTTTTCTTCTGTAGAATATTTATGTTTTTGTTCATTCTGAGATCATTCCTTAAGATTTATTGTAAGCTTTTTATAGTGAATAATTGAGTCATTAATATACAATGATGAAACAGAAGATATATGCGATTCTGTGAATGATGGCGGTTTGAGTATTAACTATTTAGGATATTGAATAAGACAATAAAAAATTAATGTTAATAATCGAAAATGATTGGAATTTTCTTCATTTAGTAATTTTAAAAAGGCACATATATTTGAAAATCTTTGCCATTTGAAAGTTCCAGTTCTATATTTGGTTGTATATCAGCAGGAACGAAGAATCTCTGATTGTTGTTAATTTGTTTTTTCATTTTTCAGTGATTCCCAAAATTTTCTGTCAATTCTTTGTTTTAAAAATAAGTTCTTTCCCTTTTTATGGAAATGCTATAAATTTTTTTGATAAAAAGTTTATTATGAATTGGCTATTTTTAAAAACGAAATTTATTTCTCAGGTAAAACAAACATAAAGACGCAATTAATTCGATAAAATTCGTATAAGGTAATTCTTTTTTGTCATTGATCGTACCATACTAGTTGGAGAGAAATAAATTACATTCTTTTCATATTAATTGCAGCATATTTGTTATTATTGACTTTGGTTTCGATCATATAGTCTCAAACATATTACGTTTAATTAGATTTAAGGATACGTATACGAAACATTTGAACGGTTGATGACATGATTATTAGTCAATAAATTGTTTTTGAAGTAAAATCTTCCTTAATGTTGAACAGTGATGAATTAAATAATTATAATATACTTGTATTTAAATGATTGTATATCAAATAAAACAATAATTCCGTAGACATATCGAAACATATTTTAATTTTTGACAATGTGAATAAAGGCAAAAAACCCCTAATGAAAACAGATGCCTATAGCCTAAGAATTCAAGCAGACTGACGGATCCATGACGGATTCACGACGCATTAAAATTATAAATATATACGTTTTCTATGAAACTACACAGATCGCGATGTATTCACGACAGACTATTTTTAATATAATCTGAAAACCAAAACTGTGGAATCCGTTGTAGATACATTATTTTGTTTCCCGCATTATCCTATACTGAAATTATCAAATTTACACCAAAATATATATTTCTAATTTCCCAACTAGGTTGGTACGATCTGTATTTACTTTCGAAAGAAAAAAATATTATATTGATTATGGCTTTATCAAGCTTTTTTAAGATAACAAAACTGGTATAAATTCACGTACAGAATTCCTTACATACAATAGTATCACGAAATTTTTTCTTTAGTTTAGTAAAATTCAGTTTTATACAAAATGTGTTAATAAATTTGTGATAATTTAAAAAAAAAAAAGACTTATAAAAGTGATTTAAATTTTTTTTTTCTTGGTAAATTGGAACAATACCAATATGGCCGCCTAAAAGTTAAAATAGTTGAGAAACACAAACAAAAAACAGTGGAAAATAGTTCCACTGTTAAAAATAACTAATAATGAATTTAAGATCATAGGAAGTGGCGGTAACATCTAAAAATGTAATAAAAAATAGCAAAAAATATAATAAAAACTAACATCTTTTTATAACAACAACAACAAAAAATTAAGTACGACAATTTTAAAATCTAAAACTTATAATTATAAAAAAATAGTTCTAAAGTTTTAAATTTTTCTTTTAGAAACTTCTCATGGCTTCTATTAAGAAAATGGGTTCTTCGGTTTCAGAAGTTCCCAACAAAATGCAATTAAAAAATGTAAAAGCTACATATCATAAACATCATGATACACTTGAACAACATCTTTGGCAATTTAATGCCGGACTTTACAAGGAAGAAGTTTTCCATCAATATCATAATCATCTTAATGACGAGATCATGGATATGATCTAGTCAAATGTTTAATCGTATTGTTGTAATTCATTCCATTTCCGTTCATTTCACCAAAAAAAAAAAAATATTATCACAAAAACTCCCAAATCATCTTCGTCCAAAATGCATCCTTCTTTGTTTATGGAAAAGGTCATCTTCCAAACCAAAATGGGAAACAGTAAGTTGATATATGATTTTTTTTCCAGTGCTTATAGTTAGAAAATGTTTCAAATGGTTTGCAAAAATGACCTGATATGATTTCATTTTATAATATTTCTAAAATAATCAAAGTTTAAATAATATAAACGTTATCTAAAGTGGCTTTCAATAAAATTATCAAGCTTTTGATATCAGCAAGACTACATTTATAGGGCATTGAAAAGCTTTATTATTGTTGTAGTACATTGCCCTGTATATTTGATGACTTACAATGAAACAATATCTGAATAGAATGGGAAAAGCCTAATTTAAACTGTTTATTGATGAATTCATAAATGGTCGTTCAAAGCCTTAATTTAAATGTTTTGAAATATTTTATATCTATAGTTAAAATTTTTATAAACTAATTTTTTCTAATTAATACATTTTTTTTTTTAATCAGTCACAACGGGAACTTCTTCTTTCAAAAGAAGAAGAAGTTCTCGGAGGGCAACATTGAAGAACAATTCACAGATTCACAGATTGAGTGAAGAATGTAATCGTTTAGAAATGACTTCTTCTGAAAACAATCTAAATCAAGAGTCTAAATTGGGAATTGTTCATATTTTCAATCATAAATATTATACTAAAGACTCGGGCTGTACAACCAGATATGGAACAGAACATGATGTAACAAAATTAAAAACAATATTTAAAAGATTTAATTATAACATAAATATTCATGAAAATTTTGCATTATATGAAATTTATGATAAAATGAAAGAAAGTAAGTGTTAATGATATATAATTAAAATTTAGTAAGAACTTATTTAGAATTAAAATAATTCCATTTTAGTTAAAAACGAAGATTACACACAAAATTCATGTGTTATTATAATAGTTCTTAGTCATGGTTTCAATAACAGCATAGTATATGCTAAAGATCAACCTTATAATTTTCAAACTTTTATTCGTCGTCCACTACTTCAAAATAAAACTCTTGAATTCAAACCGAAACTTTTAATAATTCAAGCATGCAAAGGTCCAATTGATCTACGTACCAATCAAATGCCTCTTCATTCTGATGCACAACTTGTTAATCCAATAAATGAATATCAAATTATACAAAATGAAAAACTGTACTGTCCATCTGATTTTATAACATTTTATAGTACATCAGAAGGTAAGTTAAAGGTGCTCCTACAAATTTATACCTTTAATATCTTATTTTTCTTTTCTTCAAAAGGTTATGTTTCTTATCGAAGTCCTAGCTGTGGAAGTGTTTTTATTCAGACACTTTGCAAAATCATTGAAAACCATGGCGAACAGAAATCTGTACAAGAAATTTTTCGCCTAACAACCGGTGTTGTAAAGAAAATAACAAGGTACTATAACTAAGGAGTAATACTAGTTCTTATATTATTATTTTAATTATCATATCTTTATATTTTAGACAAACACAGATACCGGAAGTGTCCTTAAATGCTGATGAACCAATTTATTTTGGGAAACAAAGTCCATAAGTACATTATATCATTCATTTTTTGCTAAATAAATATTAATCAACCCAAAAAAAGAATTTTATTTACTTGTCTATTTGATATTACATATTAAGTACAGCGAAAGTTTGCAATTTGTTTGTCACTAAATATTGACATAATACAAATCAATTGAGATATAAAATCTTAAATTATTATTTTTAAAGTTTTCAGTATAAAAATCCATTTTGCTCGTGTTTTTTTCCTACTGTCTCTAAGGTCAATAAATTGTACAATTCTTTTTTTACTTGAACCTGAAATATTATAAAATCGATTCTATGGTCGACCAGAAGGTTCACAAGCCATTAACAGGACATTTGGTAACGAATGGAAAAAAATTAGTCTCTTTTTTGTTTTTATCTAATATAATAACTGTTATCCATGATATTCATGCTAAACTGCATAACGTCTTCTATGATATAGTATCTATCGAATAGTATAAAAAGGATATAATGGGATTCTAACTATATGCTTTAGCATATGGTGACCGATTTACTTTTTTTTTTCGATTTTTATTCTTCTATCTCTGAACGATAAACCATTTTCTATCGTCTTTTTCAGTTAACAAATCATCCTGAATAAGTGTTAAAGTGTATCTATAAGCTGGTATCGTATTACAACGATAGTTCGATCTCTAACACTGTACCGGATATATGATTTTATCTTCTCTAGATATTTATAAATATAAAAAAAAAGTCCAGAGAAAAAAAATATGGTAAGAAAGGATAAACGGAAGAAATTTTATAATCCAGAACTTTTGCACAGTAATTCTACTCGTTTATCGAAAGTGGTAATAAATAATAAATAATTTTACCATAAATCGATATTTATTCATCAATTCCCAGATTTAATAAAACCGACAAAAATATGAATATTATTTGTAAAATAGTAATACGAAAAGAATACATAAAAATCTGTTTAAGTAACTCTTTTGGAATGAATAAAAGTGCATCAAAAAAAGAAAATGTATTTATCGAAAGTTATTTAAACAAATAAACCGATTTGTAAATTAGGTTAGGTTAGGTAGAGTAGGGGTACTCTGTACAACACCAGGCACATTATGGGCCAATTGTGATCTCTACGACACCAATTGTTACCCGTTTGGGGTAACTATTCCTCTTCGAAGCATTTGATTGTCCTACAAAATTTTATTAGATTACCCATGTCAGTCGCTTGAAGCATCCCTAGCCCAAAAAGTTATTACGAGCTCGAGAGAGAGTTGAGCATTCACATAGAATGTGCTTGATGTCTTCAGCCACTCCCATGTCTCCACAGTACCAACAGAGATCTATTTGCACCCAACCCAGTCTTTTAGCGTGTGTTCTTAAAATTTGTAAATTAAATTTGGTATAAATTTAAATCAAAAATATATATATTTTTTTACAAGAAACTCTTTAAACTGAATTTTGTTTTTATAGTCCGAATTCAATTTAATTTATTACACCAAAAAGAAAATTTAAATAATCCCGTCAAGAAGAAAAAAAAAAAACAAAATAAACCAAATGATTAAAGTCGACTTAAAGAAAGTTTTTGATTTTTTTTTATTATTTAAAACAGGACCGTGTAACAAAAGTCCACTGGAAAAGAAATTTTGAAAGATTTATGAAGCCAACTTAATTATTTTCAATGATTTTGAAAAAAGTTTTTGATTTTCTTTTCAATTTTCTTTTTTTTTTCAAATTAAATTAATCTGTTTATTTTCGAAAATTTCCACGATTATTAAAATTTTCAAAGAAAATCTAAATATTTACAATAATTCTATAAAATATATTATTTTTTGAAAATAATTTTTGGAATATTTTATTGAATAGGAAAATGTTTAGAGAGTTTTCATGAAAATTTAAGACGAAATTTATTTTTGTTAAAGTTTAAATGAAACACATTTAAGAATTTGGTATTCGAAGAAGAAGAAGAAAGTTTGGCTAAGCTTTCAAAAAGTTTGTTTTAAGTTATCTCAAAATAACGCCTAATTGGAATAAGAGGTGATCAGGTAATAGACGTCTTGTTTTCCTTTACTTATGTACAATTGGTATGTTCGACTGTATCAGTTGGTGGTTTTCAATGTTCTTTTACATAACGTTTTTACAGTCCTAAATAATTACCATATGTAGGAGAATGTGTAGGCAAATGAAAGCTTAACATGAGTTGAGAACAGTAATTGAACCTAATATTTGAGATCAAACCACTCGACCACTCAATCATGGTATCCAATGTGAACGGGTAGCGATCAGAGAGTTTTTCAAAATTTATTAATAGAAAATTCAAGCCTAATCTAACAATAAGCACACTATTATAATCGTATTCGCAACGATCAGATGAAGAACTTCTAAATGACTAGTATAGATAGGATCACCTGCGTCCATATTTTATAGACGCACAACATGACCAGCTACCCTTATATTGTATTAAGATAAGCATGAATTGCAATATTATTAAAATTTCCAAGTTTTCATTTAGATAAATATGTTTTTACATTATCTTATTTTGAAAGTAATTAACATAAATTTTATTAGAATTAAACCTAAAACTGGATATAATTTCTAGTTTATATAATAACTTGGAATATGGTTTAGTATTATTTTCTTCTGACCTTTTCTTTTATGATAAAACCATTTTCCTATTTTCATAACTTCTAATTCACACTATCTAACCTTTTTTTTTGTTGTTGTTGAGATTACCAAGAAAAAGGCAAAAATAATATACTTTCATAATTTATTTTAATGATAAAATCTTGAATCAAATTCAAAACACGTATTCCCCAAAAAGAAGAAAAATTCAATAAATTTATACAAAAAAAAATTGTACAAAAACACTAAACTAAATGCAATCTGGAAAATGTGTTTTCCGAAGTTACGTTTATCAATGCATTTATTTTTTTTTGTTTCTTCGATTTCCAATAAAATGAAAACAACCAAAAGAAGAAACAACTCTTAGAAGCTTTAATGATATGTTCGTGTTCAATATTATATTTTTTTGGACATTTTCCGAAAGTTTTTGGATTCTCTATGCGGAGAAAAATTGTTTGTAGAACATGTCGTATTTATTTGCAATAATATTGAATGGTCAACAATCGAATCTTAAATATAGTAACGCTAGGTAGAAAAAGAAAATATCCAAATTGCATATAAAGCAGCTGGTTATGGCGAAGACAGAAATTCAGTAGTTAACTTAAATAGCTGACAATCAAAAGATTCTATAATATAGTGCTAGAAAATCCTGTAATGTCTACCTCCATTATTTGTGAAAAGTTATATAGTAAGTTATATAGAAAAGTGGTAGTAGTTCAAATTTATAAAACTGTATGCCATACTAGAGATCTTCCAAATATTGAAATTTGTTCAGGATTTTGCAAATTATCAAAAACTGTAATATCTACCTATAGAGAAAGTGTCTTATATTCTTAAAGTGCGTATGTATTGTGATGTCATTGAAAGTACGTTTCGATCATAAATTTTCCAAAGTAATTTTGTTTGGCGCCGGATTGAAATCAGATTTTGGTTTTCCTTTAAGAAGTTAAGTGACTGCTTAGATTTTCAAAGTAGAATTAGATATTTTTTGTCTATGTATGCTGTATATATACTTACTATTCTAGAGATAGAATTTTGTTTGCAGACAATAATGTCGAAATTAATGAAATTGAAAAAAAAAAAAAAAAACACAAATTCAAATGCAAAATTGAAAGGACACAATCTTAGGATATAACATCATTGAGATACACATTTCATATAATTTTCTACAATATATAATAAATTCGAACACAAGAAAAAAGAAAAAATGAAAATGAAAATGAAAATAGGATAAAAACGAATGGAATGACATTACCCAGATTAAAAGGATGCAATATGAAAATTGAAGCTTTTCGTAGAGTGAAATTCAAAAAAAAAAGAAGAAAAAAGATTTGGTTTTCTTTCTTACCACAGGCTATAGTTTTTTCTATTCCAGAAAGTGTGATAGAAATAGTCCCATAAAAATCCCTTATATCTAAGTGATTTTGGAAGAGTTCCAAATAAACAAAAAAAGAAAAAAAAAAATATGCAGAAAAAGAAAAACCATAATTTTTGGGTATGAATGAGGTTTTCACGTTTTTCTTTCTTTACTTTTGTGATTTTTTCTGTACAATTTTTTCTTATTCTAGTAGCTTATATGATTTTTTTTTTGCACCATTATGAATCCTTTCTATTTGACTCAAAGGAAAACTCGTGGAACTTCAGCATTGTCCACAAGTATATTGTATAAACAAGTCAAATGGAAAAGTGGAAGAGGTGAAAACTTTAGTACAAATTCTTGAAGGTGGCTCTTGTTTTTCGAAAAATATATAAAGAAAATCTAACAAGGCTTCGGAATGAAATAAGTTAAATTAAAAAAGAAAGTTTAATACTTATTATTTTATTTGAAACAAGCTGATTTTAATTAATTTGAATGGAACCCATTTTTTGTAGAAGGTCGAAGGTATTTTATTCGAAATTTTTATAAAAAGAATTATGTTTAAATAAAAGTTAATGATTTATTTTCCAAGAAAATATTACTTTTTAATTGGAATTTGATTGAGTTTTGGACAGTAGTTGATTCTATATTATTTGTAAAAAATTTTTTTAACAATTTTGACTAATCAAATTTTAAACTAGAGCCTAAATTACAAATAAAATTTATTAAATTAATTATTATAAATTCGAATAACTTTCTGAAGAAGTCAAATATATTTCATATTAATTTTTATCAAATAATTTAATCAGGAAATCTTTGACATTATATTATATTTATGGACGTATGTATAAGAATGTTCTAGAAAATTATCTTATATTTTGGATGAAAGTGGGCATACAATTTCAACTGGAGAAAGATAATCTTGTTAAATTGAATAAAGCTTTAGGATAGATATAACACTTTGACACATCAATTTGATATAAAAACAGAATTTGAGAGAAGATATAACATACTTTCTCAAGCATGTTAACTAAAAGGACTTGTATTCGTTCGTATTGAATTTGCCTGAAACCCTTTCTAGTTTATATAAGCTTTCAAATATCAAAATAATATTTAACTTTTGATGTCATTTTGAATAATTAAAGATAAAAATTTATTATAAAATATCATGAATTAGTTTCATTCAATTTATTGATTAAAATATTTTTAAAGGAATGCATTGATTTTTTAAATGATTTAAATTTTTCTAATTACCCAGAGAAGAATAGATACCAACTTCACTGCATTGCTGTTAAATTAGATTTTCTAGATTTTTTACCATTATTTTATGATTGGATACGCTCTTAAAAAAGGGTTTCATTGTAAGTGGGAATTGATTTTGTACTATAGTTTTTCTTTTTTTTTGGCAATTGCTCCTCTTTGGTTAAAATTCGAAAATTCCGCATGATCAAAAAATACAATGCAGTAGAAAATTTCCATTGTATTTTCATGATATTCTATTGGGATATCATTTTTGGTGAAAAAGAAAAAAGCACACAGTACAATAATAAATGGATCGATTTACCATTTGTTAGGAATTTCTATTTTTTTCAGGTACTTTTACTTCTCAATGAAAATATCTGCAAATGAAACATATTTTCGGTTTAGTTTTTTTCTTACAAAAACGTTCATTAGAATAAAAATCGAAATGCATTTCCTAATTTTACTACAACCCAAAAAAAGAACAGTCCAATCCTCATGAGAACCTAAGCAATTTTAGTTGGAATTTTAACATAGTATACTATAGTTGTTGAATAATATACACTTTTCAATGAAAATCTACAAAATAAAAGCTCGTCAGTAATTTTCAACTTAAATAAAATGAATTATTTTCTTTTCCTTCTTTTTGTGAAAATTTAAAATGATCTTTGAATGTCGTTTGAAAAAGGGATAAACAAACATTTGTTCGTTTTTTTTGGGAACCTTTTTCATTTAGCCCTTAAATCAACTAAACAAATATTTCGATTCAAAAGACTATGACAGATTTTCAAAAATAGTATCGAAATATATTTGTTGTTTGTATTTTTGGATAATTCTCAAGGGAAATTATCATCTTCCAAAGTTCTAATTTTGATACGTTCCGATCCTTTTCCTTTTTTTGTTTTTTTTTTTTTTATTCATACCAATAATTTTTGACGGAGATTGATGAAGGTAGAAAATTTATTGGCAAATTGATGAAATACAAAAACAAAAGGTGTATGATAACGATGAGAATTGGAAAAATAGGGAAAATCAAAATCAATTGACAATTGATGAAAAATTCTCAATTTAAATTTTGTACTAGGATTTTTAGAAAAGTGTTTTCGGACAAATATTTAAATGAGATTAATTTTTTGATTAAATTGATATTGAGAAGGACTTTTAATTGGGATTGAAAGGGGAAAAAAAAATGAAATGATCTTTTTAATTTGGATAATATCAATTGTAAACAATAGAGATTTTTGTCGGACTTGTATTATATCAAAGGACTTTAGAAATATATAGCAATTTACTTTGACACATTTACAATTCATACATTAATTTTCTTATTAATTTAAAAAGTATTTTAGAGTGACAATATTTTAAACTAGTTTATTTAGGAAAAATAAATTTGTATATTACCATTTCCGTTCATGTCCTAGATACTAAAATTAATATGTAATAACAACAGAACTGCGTATTTTTATTAGTAGACAAATCAAAGCATTTTGTCAACCAAAATATTTACCCAAAATGTTATCGATTTCACAATGGTTGAAACGTGAATAATCGACTAAACTGTTACGGATTTATTTGAATATATTTGATATACATTTGATCAGACATTTCGAGATTTCGTTCATTGTAATATTATACAATCAATTGTGGCTTTCATATACGGTTGCCAACTATATTCATTTTGACCGTAATTTTTAATCGCTTTAAAACAAAGGCTTTAAATCGTTTTTAAAAATCACCTAATCACTGTTACCTTATAGAATTCCACTGTTTGTAAATTCTATACTAATTAATACGTACATATTCTTTGTAGAAAATATTAAGTCCTTCAAATGGAAAACAAGTATGGTCACTTTTGTTAAGTGAGCATAAATATTGAGTAATCCCAATTAGAATAGCTTTAAACACATAAGCTATATTTCAACTTCACAATACCACAACAAATTCTATTCAAAACAGCATCTAATTTAATCTGAAGTGGTTCGATCGTGGAGATTGGTTCTATTCATTTAGTTCTTCTTGTTCCCTTTCAAATCAATACTTATCATCACAAATGAATTTATAAATCTATATCATGGTTTTTTCTACTAGTTTTGCACATATTTCTTTTAATATCTGTACTATTTTTCGCTGGTATAGAATTTATCTTTTATCTCGAATTTATAAAAAGCCAAAATGCCTATAACACTGTCTGAATTTGTTCGGCTCTTTTTTTATATATAAATTTTTTGAATTCGAAAAATATCCTTTGAAAATACTTTTTTCTGGAAAGCTCATACAAATAGTACGAACATTATTGTTTTTGGTTGTTAATCCCGCAGAAAAAAAGGAAAACACAAAAAAGAAAAATCAAGCGAATTTTAACTGCAAACGATGAAATATATCATAAGAATGAGTATGATGCAAAAAAAAGGATCACATGGGAATTGTGTTTTTTTTCTTTTCTCGTTGTTGTTCATTTGCTTTTCAATAACCTTTAAAATCCCGATTCCAAGAACAGCCTAACTTAGCTACCACCGCCATCGTCATCGCATCATTGTTGTAATCATTTGAATAATAGTAAATGAATATCGCCTATCCACCCATAACATAGTATTACTCATTTACCAACATTTTCATATAACAGTAAGAATCCTCTTTTTTTCATATAACTTGGCTTTTTTTGTGTGGCGCTCCAGAAAAGTTATTTCATTGTATATAGTAGTCCTATAAATTGGAATGAGGATGATTTTCCAAAGGCAAAAAAAAAAACAACATGGAAAGTGAAAAATATATTTTATATCCCCCAAAAAAGAAAAAAGTGAAGGAAGAAAATGCTGTGTTGTACATATCTCATCCTTTTAATCTCTTGATTGTTGTTGTTGTTGATGTTTTTAAATTTATTGTTCTGTTTTTGTTGAATGAATTTTCAAAACATAAATTTTTAGTTTATTATTATCAAGCTTTAAAAATTCATTACAAACAGAAAAAAAAAATTGTATTTTTATGCTTCAGCATATCTGATTTTGTATGCAATACCAAAAAAAACAGGACATTTTCCAATTGCATTAATATATATATATAAAGCATTCTTTTCTTTCGAATGAAATATGAATTGTATAACCTCAGAAACATGAACAAGGTGTACAAAACCCATTGCATTTGAATATAAAAAGTAAGGACATGACATGCCAAAAAAATTATTAACTACCGGTTAGAATCAAATGCTTTAAGTTTTTTCTCTTACATTTCTTTAGAAAATGAGAAAAACAACTTTTCTTTCATAAAGAAAAAAAATTCTTTTAAAAATATTTTTTATTTTCTTGTCATTTCTTCATAAAAATTAACTATTGAGTCTTTTTTCGTTTTCAATTACGGAAAACTACACAATTAAAATATGAAAAGGGCTGGAAAATTTTTTAAGAAAACTACTGTTGAAAAGACCATCATCTCAGAACCGAGAACAGATTCCAAGGCAGAAACAATTTTCTGTAGTCTGGAATTTCTTAGTATTTTTTTTTTTTTGTTAAACACTTTCAGTAATTATAAATAATTATGATAATTAAATGTTCTGCAAACAAGGACATTGTATTTTGTAAGGATTTATTGGATTTCTTTAAATAAAAGCTAAAAAAGATAAATAATGAAGTCGTTCTATAAAAATGAAAGCATTTAGAAGTGGACTGTTAAAGCGATTTAATTCATTATTTACTTTTTTTCTTGATAGCAGAAGCAGAAGTATGGAACATAAAGGAAATCTAGGACACAATGTTAAAGTAGGAAGCTTTATTTTAAACAGAAAATATATAAATATATAAATTGCAGTTCTTCCTAATCTCATTAATTAATCACAATATGAGTTGATCAAAAGAGGAATCATTTAGAACGCCATTTTTTCTGCTAAACAAAAGCACTTGTCGTTCCTATGTTATGTAACATTTCAATTGATTTAGACTCTTTCTACGAAAACTAAAGTTGCACTTGAAAATATGTTTCAACGTAAGAAAATGTATACAAAATTGTCATCATTTTTCACATGAATAAAAGTAGAAAAATTGATTTTAGAATATAAAAAAGGGTTAATCGCGATCACAGTGAGAGAAGCTAATTCAAGAGTGCAGCGCAATCATGATAAACTTTATTGAGAAAACGGATAAATATTCGAATCTATAAATATCACTCTTCGATAATAATCTACATTGAACTGTTCGTGTTTACCCAATAATAAATTCTAACTAAACGATTCATTTATTTTCTTCTAAACCACACGTTTTCTGTTCTAAAAATATTCTCACCTATGTTCTAGTTCCATTTTCATATAGTGTCCATTGCTTCTATTTTCAATTCTTTTTTTTTCAAAATAATTTCCTAAAATATCGTCATTGTGGCGTCATCCTTAAATATCCTGGAAAAATGTAATATCGTATCTAGTTTTCAATATTTCTCATTTTGGCAGACTATTGTAGTAGACTAGGTGTATTTCGTATATAGTAAAACAAGAAAACTTTATCAATAGTAGAGGCTGAGTTAAAGGTGGTGACGAGTTGTCTACTGGTATTGAGAAATAAAGGCGATTCACAGTGTTATTTTTATTCAATTTTTAGGGTACACAAGTGAAACATATAAATAACAAACTAGAAATTTTAAGAGTATTATTGTTGTTGTAGTTTCAACTTGCCATATATGTTTCACATATATTAAAAGGAGGAAGAGGAAAAAAAACAGAAATTAAAAGGAAAAATAAGAAAATGAATGGAAATCGAATGAATGAATGAATGAATGTGCTTAAGGTGGTTACTAACTTTCAATTAAACTGTTTTTTAGGTACCATAGAAAAAAAGAAGAATGTTTTCGTAACACTTGAAAAATGGATAAAATTAAAAGCAAACTTTGTTTGAAAAAAGGAAAAGCATATAACACTAACAAAATTGAAATAAAAGAGAAAATTTAATGTGATCGAACTGGACTTGATTTAGTGTTGTTTGAAGTAAAGTTCATTTTGTTAAAACAAAATAAATCACTTTTGGTTGAGAAAAATATTCGTTGATTAAAAAAATTTATTAAAGTACTTGCTTTCGTAACTCATTTAATATCATTCTTAAATGCAAGTCTTTAATAATAAATGTAGAATGTTTTGGACGTTGTCTATACCGAGAGTGTTCTTTCATTTTAAGGTATCTTTCTAAAGTGCCATTTAGAGAATTTTATGGGTTCACTGATAAATTACCAGATTTTCACTAAAAATGTCCAATTTACTAAATTAGTGAATAATATTCCCACATAAAAAATACCGTTAATTAAATATAATGATTTTAAATTAATTTTATTAAATCGAATCAAAGTGAAATATTTTCAGATTTCATAATATTCAATAATTTCCTGAAAAAAATATCGATTATATAAATTTTTCAATAATTCAAAATACAAATTTCTATAGTTTAGTTTTTCATGGAAAACTCTTAGAAAACTTTTATCATTAATAAACCGTTTATATGATAAATGTTTCAAAATTAAAATTAATATCGTGTAATATTAAGAACGTTACCCAACGTTACCCCAACATAAATGATAAGCAAAAGAAAAATTTTCATAATTTATCATATTTTCTCAAAAATTAAGACATTTTTCTTTATGATAAATTTATGGCGCCTTTAATTTCGAAAAAGAAAATTGTATCAATATTTTCATATTACATTAATAAGCAAAAAAAAAAAAGAAAAAAAATCTTGTAGGTCACGATACCGAAAAGTACTTGACCTGATTGACAGAATCCAAATTAAATCTAATCAGTCAAAAATATTGTCTGGACAATTCTTTGAAAGAAATTCTATTCGATTTTCTTTTTCCAAATTTGTATGTAAAAAAAACATATAGTAGTACCATATATATAAGTATATAAGTATGTATATAATAATTTCTTCTATTCAAAATAGAAAAAGAAAATCTGTAGATAAAATCGTTCTGAAGCTATACCAAAAATTATCGATGCTCTCAAAATAATTTTCCATAATGACCATCAACATTTCCAATTCATTAGACTAATTGAACTGAAAACATTTTCCATCTCTTTACATCTTGTATTATACTTTCCCATATATACAGATATTTATTTTATCCGTTCAGTTTCTCTAGAATTGATATGTAAAAAGCTTTCATCCTGAATGGGGAATTGGTTTTATTTTTTTCTTTCTTGACCGAACTAAGAACGCATAAAATGTTACACAACGCATAAATCGTAATTGTTGGATTTAAAAGTCTTCAACACAAAACACACAACGCAAAAAGGGTTCAGATACATACTACTTGTTTCTTTGATATGCTTTTCTGGGATTCGTGGTTATACGAATTTATAACAAACTCATAGATTATAGTAACACTAAAAAAGAAACATTGAAATCAGATTCGGTCACCCGCAAAAATACATCACACTCAGTCAAGAGGAAAAATACAATGCTGGACCACAGAAAATAGAAAATCCCATTTACTAAAAATCTCTGTGCTATTTGGTGTACATAATAAAGTGAATAGAAAAAAAAAGAAGATCTAAAAATCCGCATTGAATTAACTAGTATAGTACATTGTTTGGCCTATTTGTTCAATTTATAAATTTTCTCATATATGGTACATACATATATATGAATGTGTGAACAAAAATGCAAATGTTCATTCAGGAGGAAATTCGTTAATGGTAAATTTGGCACCGTTGGACAGGATGACCATTAACGCCATCCAATATGTATTGGATAGAATTGTTCCTTTCCAATTCCGAATGAGTAATTACCCTATTTATGTTAAACAGATATATATTGTATGGATATAAACGAGATATTCATAGATAAGGTAAAATAGTAAAGGGTATAAATGATTAGGTCGAATTAAGAGTAAACGAGGTCAAATTGGTAATCGACCTGAACTGTGTGCGCACAAACTAGAATATACACAAAATACTTATTAAATATTATTAATAAGAATCACTTGTATGAAACAAATTATATACATATATATCCAAGACTCCACATTCAATTGGATTTGGGCTTTAAGTAGGTGCTAATATCATACTCAAGTGTTGACAGGATATAAATGATTTTCGTGTGAAATCATTATTAGAATTTATTTCCAAACGAAAATACTACTCAAAATATGTATGTATGTTTAAATGATTGCCATTTTAACCTCCATGAAAGAATTCTAGTATTTTTTCGGATGGAAAGAATATAGAATATATTATCGATCCGAAAATTGGAAACATGTTGGTTCGGTTGATTTTAAATGAGAAACAAAATGAAAATATGATGACATGCAAAAATTCTAGAATAATAAATATACGAAAATTTGACGTGAATTTTAATAATGAAAATGTTTGAAAATCAACAAAAATATTCAAGGAAGAGCCTTCTTCATTTTTCGGTATAGGAAAAAGTTATGTCATCTCATGATACCATATGTATTGGGCAGTTTTGAGGAATATTAGTTTAATAATATTTAAACTATTATTTCAGGAAAATATATATCAATTGCAGAAGTTACGATATACATATGTAGAAGCTAAGGGTTTGAAATGTTCCAAGAAATTGCATGTAATGAAATAATATTTTCCAGAAGAATTTAACCAATCATCATATTTATTGATTATTGTAACAAATATAGTTGGACATAGAATTAGTTGGTTAGGAATTTAGATGGTTTTCTTTTGGAAAATCAGAATATATTCAAGCAAAGATAATTTACAAGTTTCTTTAACATATATTTTGTGAATAACTAGCAACTCGTTGGTGGTCTAGTATAAAATTACAGTCATCATTCAGATATAAGACTAAAAATTCTAAACATAAATGAAATTCCGTTTGAGATTGGATATCAAAAGAAAACCGCAATCAAACTTGAATTAAACTCAAAAAAGACTTAATTAGAGTTCCTCTTCTTTTTTTGAAAATCTTTCGTAAAAATTGAATAGAACTCAAATAAGAAATACTATTCTCAACATCAAGTCTATTTACAGATCTTTTTCTTCAATTTGTCAACAAAATCTTTGTAGTGACCATTTTAAGGATATAAACTCGACAACCATTCATTTTAAGTATTTGTATGTCGAACGTTTTTTTTTTGTATTATATAAAATTGGTTTTTGGTTTATTCAGTTGTCGAATGAGTGTCCTTTTTTAGCAAATATATTCTTATTTTGTTTTTCAAATATTTATATTTGGATATCCGTTTTAAAATGAATTGTATTTATAAATTTATATAAAATCTGTTTAGAGATAGTAAGAGCGACAAGAAAAGTAAAAGATTATTGCATGCTTTTAGGTAAAAGCAAGTAATTCTGATATTTAAAGAACTGCGAACTATACTACTATGGACAACAAATTTTTCACAATTACAAAAGCTGCTGAAATTTTTAAACTAACAAAGCAAACATCATGAGATTTCTATTAGCTCTTCACAACAGTCATACCAATCTATCAAATAAATATATACATTAATATTCATTACTTTTTAGCAATAGTAGTACATCCTGTATGTACGTGAAAAGCTGGAAAAGCTTAATTTTCATGTTTTAAAGTTGTTCTTAAGAAAATCTAAAAACAAATTAATTAAACTAATATTTCAAAGTAATAATGAAATCCAATTTTAATTACTCAAAAAAAAATCTTGATACTATAAAATCCAATGTAAATCCATTTCTGTATACCTTAAAGAAAAATTAGTATTTTTTCGACCATTTTTAAATTATGATATTACCATTAATTATAGCATAAAAAAAATAAATAATATTTTCATGCTTAAAGAAAAAAGGAAGGAAACTGTGCATGAGTTTTCTTTAATAATATAAAAAGAACTTCATGCAAATACTTCATAAATCATAATGAAAATTCAAAAATATGTCAACGTGAAACATAATGAATACTTTTAAAGAGTTACAGTTTTTAATCAACTAAAGTTCGGATAATAATCATTTGTAAACTTAATAAATAACTTTATGGTAAAAAAAGAAAAAACCTAGAACATTCATTATTTTTTAAAAAATAAATAAAATTAAACTTGTTAACTTTTGTTGGTTAAAAATCACGTCAACATAAATCTTTGCCAATTCATATATTTCATAAAAAATCATAAAAAAATCATAAATTTCATATACAATTTCTATATGAATTATGAAAATTGTCATCAGAAAACCATATAAGGTCTAATTTTGATAGCAATTTTGATAGTGTTTTAATTGTAAAAAAAAAATCGTTTTTCATTATAAAAAAAGCCTTGTTTCAACAATCATGGACAATATTTACGTATATGCTTTTTTTTTTTAAAAGCAATATATTTAAATTATTTACTTGGAAATACGTGCTTTGTTAATGGCAGAAAATAAAAAAACACGCGAAAAAAATAAATAATAATAAAAATTATTTTTAATTAAAAACTCTGCACATGAAATGGGCAACAACTAATATATTTTTTTCCTAGATGATAATATTGAAACCATATATATAGTACTTTTCATATTTTTATATCGAATTATTATGAACATAAAAATATGGAACAATAAAAAAAGGAGTATTCTTCCATTTAAATAAATTTTGTTTTGTTTTCAATAATACAGGATGATGTGTTAAATTGAATGCAGACGAATCAGTAATTTGGAAGAATCAATAGTCCAGAAGATAATATTAATTTTTAATATAATATAATTAAAATGAATCGAAATTCAATGATTTTTAACTTGTAATGTTAACCGAATTTTTAAATATCGTTTTTCATTATACCCATTTGTGTCATTCAAGGTTTATCAGAATTCCAGGAAGCTTAAATATCAGAGAGATGTAAAATCAATGTTCAGTTTTCTTAAGATTAATAATCCTTAACATCTATTCTTAGATTATTAATATGAGGACATAAAATTGAGGTCAAAATTGTAAATGATGGCTAAAGAGAATCATATGGATTTTTAAGAGAATATTTCCTCTTTTGTATTTTTATTACGAGTTTTATTTTTCTTTCATATAATAATTTACTTCTCTTCGTAAGCAGTAATTTTTGCTTAAAAATTTTGACTTCTGGCTTTTAACATAGAAAGGAATTAATCACTTTAAGACCACCAATTACTCGATTTTTCACTAGCCTCGAAAAGTAATTAATCAACCATGCCCTAATATCTAATATAATATACCAATTCTTACCAATTTTTTGACCCAATTCAGTACGTATGAAATAAATGTTTAAATACCAGAATTAAATTGATTAAAATACAGAGTAGAATAGACTCGATTAACTATTAAATTCTTAAGTATATAAATATGTTTAATTTGTGTGCTCATTTTTATAGAAATCCTTTTTTTTCTTCAATTTATTCTATTCAGAAAGTATAAAAGTATACAATAAAAATAAAAATCGCGTGTATATTTATCATATTCGTACTACTATATATTTTAAAGAATAGTTGTTAATTTGGAAAATTTATTATAAATATTTTCTCCGGCATAGTACGTGTGAATTTTTAATTATTATTATTTTTCATGAAAATATAATATATAAATATTCAAAAAGAAACATATAAATATACTGAAAACATTCTATATATACAATATGGGCAATTTTCATGTAAACAAAATTACGTATACTTTAAAATGTTAAAAATATTATCAAAATGATTTATATTTTAAAGGTGGAAGATTTATGGTGTACGGATTATAATATCCGTATTCCATTCGGTTCTGTTGCATGTTTATATATAATTTATATATAGTTAAAAGAAATTGTCTCCGGAATAGTGTAATAAATTCTAGAAATCAATAAAATTTTTAAAGTAGTTGATTTTCTATTGGAAAATAGAGTTTTGTTGATGATAAAAGGATGTAGTTAATAAAACATATTAATCCGATGCAATTTACTGTGGTTATAAAGTTGATGTGGAAGCATTTTAAGAACTTGTTATCCAATGTAAATTGAAGAGTACTCATTTCAAATTGGAAAGTTTTAATCTGAACCAAAAAAAAAAACAAAAGAAGAGATTTATGGTCGAAATATTTTTTTTTTTACTGAATGTAAAATAGTCATAAAATTCTGAATATAATGTAGTTTTCCAAAATAAAATCTCGTATGTGCATATTTATCCATATATCAATCAAAATTATTGTGAAATATAAATTTTGATATATATTTATTCGAGTTTTCGTGTATATTTCATACAAGCAACTATTCTTGTCTCAAGAAAGATGATCATTAAATTGTGTTATAAACAAGCAAAAATCTTTGAGAATTCTTATCAAAAATATATCAGCAATATTGGTAATAAATTTCGTAATATTAAATCATCATAAATAAAAGTAATAAATTTCCTACAAAAGGTGTAATAAATACATTCATTTAGTAGTATTTTAATTTCGATAGTTTATCAATATTATTGTTTAGAGACATTATTAAATTTAAAATAGAAACAAGTCTGTAGTAAAATATTTTTTCTCGAAAATATTGATTAAATATGGAAAATTATGCTCATCTCATGAAACTACATATTTAATAATATATGATTGTATAAATATATTCCGCTAAGCCAATGAAATGAAAGAGTTTGGATAAAATTTAATAATCCTCTTGAAAATGTTAACAATCCTTCTTATTTTATTATTATTAATGAACAAGTTATTGTATTATTCGAAAAACTAATAAATATCAAACTTGAAAATTAAATTCTAATTAGTTTTTTTTTATTATTAAGTTAACATGAATATTAAAGTTTTGAAAATATACATAATAAAAGTTGAAGAGAGTAAATTTAATGGTTAGCTAAACTATATCATAAATCGATCATAAATCCTCAAGCGATTGGTTAATGACTTTCTTTTTGTTGGGGAAATTTTTGTTTTGTTAATGTATAATCAAAATAAATTGATAAACTCTATTAGTAAACAATAATTTTAATTGTATTTCTAAACAATCGAAATGATTTTCTTTCATCGAATAATTCAAAATTTTATAGTTGTATGCTTTTATTCATAAAATTTTCACATAATTATAAATTAATAATTTCGAAGCTGATACAAAGAACAAATTTTAATATTGATTGACATATATTTAACATAACAAAAATTTTCAGGTAAATTGACGAATTTTGTTATTGATTAATAATTAAAATTAAAGACAAAAGTAAAATATGTATTGTACTATATTTTCTTAAAAACACAAAACACTAAACACGTAATTAATTTTAAAACAAAAAGGAATAAATTGGAATATTTGATGGTTCTCGAAACCACTAAACATTCTACGGAATCATCACACAAAATGATCACTAATATGTCGTTTTGACATTTTTCATCAAATTCTAAGAATAAGTTTCTTGGCATTCATAGAAATACGTTTCCATGCATATAGAAGAACATTATGCAATTAGAACGATGAGTATATAAGGTGGAAACATCGTAGGAATCGATACAGTTCAATTTCAGAACTTGACCAGTGATAATCAGAGAGATGGTGAAATATTAAAGTAATTTGATAAATTAGTAAAGTAATAAGTAATTAATAGTGTTTTTCGATTGTAAATAAATTGTGGATAAATTAATCTTGTATAAATTAATAATAATTGATAGACAAATATTTTTAACACTAATTGTTAACGTAGAAATAATTGTAAATAAAGTTTATACACTAAATTCACGTAAGTGTTATCATTTTATAACATTTGAACCAGAGCGGTAGCACGCAACAGTATATATAGAGATAAAAGAACATATTGATCAATATTATTTTTCGGTATTTTAAGTTTAAAAATATAGTATGTAATGGAAATAAAATTCAAAAATTGAAATATACATGATTTCGCACCAACAATTTCAAGTCATAGCTATTAATATTATACCAGTTAATGAATAGAAGGAAACTGACAATGAAGAAACAATTTAAATTTTGTAAACGACAATTTTGGATATCAAATAGTTCACGTTATAGTCAAACAAATGGAATATGTTGTCCATAAATCAAAAAATATTATAATAATTGTTGTAATGAAATCAACAAGTATTACCGAAAGCTGCCACGTAATTTAGGGTAATGTTATAACTATTATAATACTTCGAATTCGATTGTATTGCTTCTCTTGTTTTATTTAAATTTATTGAGAACTCTCATAATCTCAAAAAATATATTTAAAATAAAAATAATTGTGAAAATGATATAATATATTCATATTGAAAGGAAAACTCCCTTAAAAATTGATTTATCAATCATAAAAACAAATTTTACAAATTTTAAATTAAATTTTCCAAACTTTTATTAGATTTGTTTTGTTTTTTTCGTTTTTTTAAATAAAAAGTTTCTAATAAATTTTCAAATTTTCTAACAGGATATTTTAAATAAATTTGTTCAAAAAAATTAGAATGTTTTTACACAATTTTCGGAAAACACAGAAGCATCCTTTTATTTCATTAATTCATTTCCAATAAAATAAATTAAATTATTGGACCACGTTTTGATTTTAATTGATCAATTTTCGTAGGAAAATTCATTCTATAAAATGAAATAAATATTAAATTTTCATGAAAAATGATTTTAATTTGTGTTACTTTATTTGAAATTTATTGAATAATATATTTATATACGAACAACTTAATTGTGATTTATAAATTGATTTTAGTTATGACTAAGGCTTAGTGTAATACTCAATTTCTATCGTATCAAATCTTACACACTGTAAAATTATGAGTACAAAAACTTGGAAGATTTGAAAAGATTGAAGCTTTAAGTGATATAATCACAAATTATTTGATCAGAAAATATGAATTAATTCTAAGAAAACAATTAATGAATCTAGAAAAAATTTACTTTATAAAGTATACTATATAATAATATTATAATTGTCCCTTTTAAAGGAAATAAATTCAGGATTAAACATTCAAAAAAGGTTCGACAATATCAGATTTGAAGAAAACTTTAAAATTATAAAAATGTTAAACGATTCTGAATACTTTCGTTTAACTATTATGGGAATTTACTATACTTTGCACACATCTTCCCATAAACTAGAGCTCATTCTATTCTATCATACAATTATGTCATAAATCGATGGTAACTAATCTTAATATAACGAACGTAATGCGCTTTTACCATAACGATTCTAGTTATATATTACCAAAAAAAAATACTTATATAACAAATTGTTAGTTCGCGGACTAAATTTAAAATATGCTGACTGTAAAATGATGATTCTGCATTTGTGTAAACCGTTTTTTTTTCTCGGTACTATGTATTAAAGTTCATAACGTAGAAATTATAAGGAAAACGGGTAATAACTTTTATTTCAAGAACAGAATCAAATTTTGAATTAGGTACTTATGGAACGAAAATGAAATTTATATATTTTTTATGTTTGAATTGTGACTAGGTATCTAAATTGAAGTTTAAAAAAAGAGGTCACAAGTAATAGCCAGTAAACCACCGAAAACCAACTTAAATTCACAAAAAAAAAAAAAAACGGAAGAGAGTTTATCGTCTTTGATTACGATTGAAACTCATTTCATATAACACTAAGGGTGTTTTTTTCTCATCCCCTTCTATATTTTGTAATACCAATCATACTTTCTATACAATATTCTGAAATCATATTAGAATTTTCAATACCGAATGATTTTGAACAGAAATTTTCGTTATCCGGAAAATGTTAGAAAAAAGGAAACGACTAAGTTAAAGTTAAAGATAAAAATATTTGGCCGAGTTGATTGCATTTTTATGGAAAAACGTTTATTGCAGAACACTGGAAAAAAAACGGAGAAGAAAAATAAAAGTAATTGAAGTCGTTTTCTGATGGATACACGACGATGAAATTTTGCTTCAGGGTTTAATGGGAAACTTGTGAATGCCTTGGATAAGATCGAAATAGAAACTATATATATGTTTGTGGATATTATACATATACAAAATAAAATAAAAATAAAAGTTAATAACAGAATATATCTTATTTGGTTTTTCCAGAATTTGTATAATTTCATTGGGAATTGTATTTTTTTATGAATTCATTTTAATAGAAAGAAAATTAAGTCTTGTAATTTCTAAAAATGGTGATTTTCTTTAGTATTATAATTATTTTCTAGGTTTTAACGAGATGAAATTAAAATTGTTGGGCAATTAAAAATTTAATGAAGTATAATTTTAATAGAATAAGGTTTTTTTTTCGTATGTAGCATGATCAAAAAGTATTCTCAATGAAAATTTCCAATTAGCATCTTCTTTTTTTAGGAAATATGAGAGATTTTCTGAAACACTTTTTATCACTATTGACTCATTAGTCATTACTCATTATCTTAATGAGTGTCTTTTTTTTAGTATGATATTCAAATGAAGTTGTGTTTCGTTATTTAAAAAAAAACGACTTTAGGTTGATGTATGTATATGAAGTTTAAATTCAACCTGAAATCTTAGTATTCTAGCATCGTATTTTGTATCTCAATCAAATAAATTTACTTGACTACAAATTTACTCTCTAAACTAAAATTGGTAGACTTTGAAGTTTCATATTAGTTAGTAATAATATGACTAGAAATCAAGGTTTGCTAGAAAATTAAAAATGTCTAATTACAAAAATGGAGTATTTTAGAAAACATCTGGAAAAGAACATACTCATTCAATTATTATATGTATTTAGTTTCTAGTTAAAGCAACTTTATTTTAAGCTGAGTTATTCATTCATAACACTAGTAATCCATGAATGAAGAAACTAGAAACCAAGTACGGGAATAAGCTGTGGTATAAACAGAAAACAGCAGTACTAGTTAGATTACACCTAAAAGCTTACTTTAATATTTATATACAAGCTCCACCAGCATTTAGTTTTCATGTAAGCTTCGACCTGTTAACACTATTTATATAGTAAACTAATAATTTGTGCAGTGATAAAAGGATTTTCTCCTCTCAAATGCAAACATTTTATTTATTACACCTTCTTTTTAATGTGAAGTGGGGTCTTATAACTCAAGATGATTTTGCTGAAAATCGAGGAAGATTTTTATATACGAGAGAAAATGATGGAATTACCTAGTGGATACCATTTAGTTGTCCAATCTAGTTGATTTTAATGGGAATCTAGCCAAATTTGGTTTCAAATTATCTGACAAAGACAGTAAATTATTCAAATTTCTGGATTTATATCAAAATTGTTGTAATTTTAAGATATTTTTACGTACTGAATTCTAAAATTACAAAAAAATTTCCGGCAAATTTAAAAGAATAATTCGAATATAAAAGTCAACTCTCCATAGTCCTAGTCCCTGATATAAAAACAGACAAATTTCGTTTAAATAAGTTTGACTAACCGGAAATATTTTCGTCAATCTTTTATTATATCTAAATAAACATCAAAAAAGCTTTCAAAATCTGTTTCATATTTTAAATGAAAAACAAAAAACAAAAAAACAGAAAATTATTATATTATAGTTATTTCTATTAGTTTAGTAAAATATATTGAAAAATTCATCACCTTTTATTTTTGTAAAAAAAACTATAAGTCGGAAGTTGATAAAAGTTTAAAGTTGAAAAACTATATTTTCCTATCGTTCACAAAAATTGTAATGGTTATAAAAATTTACCTAGGTACACTATGTAGTATATGGAAAACAGGTTGAGAATTTTATTCAATTTAAAATGTAATATTTTCTTTTTATGCATCAACCGTAATATAACATTTTCAAATATACAACTTTGGTAAAAGCCTCTCATAATGTTATCGAATGATATACCTTTTTTTTCTTTATAGAAAAGTTTTCCATAGAACTCAATATACCTAAATTGAATGCATTTCTTCAGTAAATTGTATGCATAAACGTTTTAAATATTGTATATAAGTAGTTTAGGTGAATTGAAGTGAATATAAAATATGTCTGCAGAGATGGAATGGAACGGAGTGAAGATGCTAACCGATATAAAATAAGAAGTATATTTTCAATACTTTGAATTTATTAGTTGGAATGCAACTGTCTACTATTATCCTTAATCTGTAGTAAAGATTTACAGCATTTATATGATTGAAATATTAACCATAATCTTGTTCTAGAAGAATGCTTCGACATGTTTGATTGGGTTTGAATTGGGGAACATTTACGGTTCAATTTTTGTACGTTTCATTATAGACTATTGTTTATTTCGTATGTGTAATTACTATTCAGTATGTTATATCATATACGGATTGATTACAACATTGTCACATTGGTTCCAAAGTATGCTCAAACTTTTCAAGAGACTTGAGATTCACTCATCGACTCAAAAATTTGTTGAATGAAAACCTAGATCCACAATCGTATATCGTTCTCCTAGTTTCAACTCTGAATTTTAAATACTATATTATTAGATTTCGAATAAACTTTAGAGTTTATTCGAATTTTATTTCGAAATAAAATATGTAATTTCTCATCTAAAATATTAATAAAATTTTTCAAAATTCTAATGTTTCAAAAGAAGTGAATAAAATTACATTATTTTCATAAAAAATATTTTCCGAGAAAATTATGTTGTCATAATTTAAAGGATATTTTGGTATGTTGTTTCTTTTTTTTTTGGTATTGCTGGATAAACTTAAATGCAAATTTGTTATCATAACTTTCCCAGAGATTAATGTTGATTTATTAAAATCATCTTTATGCATTTATATTAAACGAAAATAAACCACATTTATGTAATTTAAACATTTAAGATAATTCCTTATGATCTCTAGACTACCTTTACATATCCATGTTGTATTAAAATTACCATTCAGTGAATTTAAATTTATGCATGCTTAAAACCTCTTTTTGCATGAATTCTAATCCTTTGGATAAATGCATTTTGAAGATCAAAAAAGGAGCTTATTTTAATTTTGAAATTATGCTGTATAAGTAAAATTTTCAAACTGAATTGATACCCAAAATGAGAAATAGTCTTTCAAATGTGATTTTCACAACGGATTTGTATGTTTTGGTATAACGAAATAACTATAGTTCATCATATTTCATTGTTTTATTGGAAATATTGTGGTAATACCACTAATTGTGGGAGGAAAATCATTGATAAAGTTCTGAAATAGTAAGAATCTAAGAGATTATCTTATTAAATTTTGGTAGAAGAAAAAAAAGAAAAAGACTTAATTGCAATTAAAGCAAAGAGATTTATTATTCGCGTTTGCCAATTACGTTGATTGTAACTCATCTGAATTTCAACTTTATATCATCATTGTTTTTGTGTAGTCTTGAAATAAAGACACGAGTCAGACTATATAATATAAATCGTGATGAATCCTTTTTTATAGTTATCAATTTTTTTGAAGGAAAATTTGTGTATGCAGTTCAAGTACTTTCGACGATACTCGTGGATATATGAGGATAAATGCAAGAAATTATAAAATGAAAGGATTTTCTTGTTGTCTAAAAATTGGATACAATATGAGAATAAATGACTTTGCCTGAGGGTAAGCAATATTTTTATAGTGTAAAATTGACATAGAAAATATGTAGGAAAAAGATATAACAAACACTTGATGTTTATATGGTAACAAATGGTAACAAACAGTTGTCAGATAAAAAAATGATGTTTCTTTAGAATTGTATATATGTACAAGAAAATATCATCTCCCTTTGGGGATATTTCATTTTTTTGTATGTTATTTCTTTAAGGGCTTTGTATCACTTCTTGTCTAAGATATTTATAAATATGCGGTTTTTTTTATGTGATATTTCTTCAAAGGATACGGTTGATGACAAGAGATTTCTTGATATATTTATATGTTATGGTATTCTTGACAAATTGCATAGTGTTCCTATTTGAATACACTAAAGCTTTGTGTCTTCCTGAATTGAGACTTCTTTTGTTTGCTTGTTAGCTTTTCAAAGTGTAATATCTTTTTAAAGGACAATGTTATAGATTCACGGGCAATGTACTTTAAATTTAACATTATAAATTCTGTATAATTTTAAAATTGCAATAATTTTAGAATCACATTGTTTATTTAGTATTTTTTGATTAGGGATTTTTTTTAAGAAAAGTTTATTTTAAAGGATTGTTTTATATTTAAATTCAAATAGAATAATCACATTTTTGTTTAAAAGAAAAAAAGGAATAGATACGTATATTTTACAGCAACAGCTTAGTATACCTTCGGTACTTGTAAATATGGACTTCCCTTTGGATACCATTATACCTTATAGTATATCCCATTTTTTGGAATATTCCGAGACCCAAACTATTTAGATATATTTTGTATACCTTTTCTGGGATTAAATTAAACAACGTGAGATGTTAGAGCTTCAGATTTTTTTTATAATTCTAACCAAATTAGATTAAATTTATTTACTATTCTGGACTTTACAAAATATTGTTATTAAATGAACTAAGTGTTAAACAAAATTAAATAAAAATAGGTTTATAAAGTTTCCTTTTTTTTAAATATTTTGTATAATAGTTTGTACGATTTATATACGTATATAAATTTAAATAATTTCCATCGCGTTAATCTAATAGATTTAAAATTATCGAATTTATTTATAAAGTTCTCATATTACAATAAAAATTACCTATATTACTGTATGAGTCTGGATAATTGATTATCTGCGCAAAACTTTTATATAATAACTTTCAATAATGCTCGACTTTGGTAATTATTTTAATCCAAATGAATTTATTTGATGCATTTTGAACTTTCAATTCATGCCAAATAATTGTAAAAAAAACTATTGGATAAAGTTTTACTTACAGAGCTTATGCGGGTTTTTTTCTCAAATGAATTTATATGTAAAAACAAGGAATTCAAAAAGAAACTTCTTTTAATTTTGTAGTACTACTATATTAAGTAGTTATTACTAAAGGATGAATAACATAAGAATTTGTATGAAAAAAATCTCCTGAAATATTCTATCAAAATTTAAAAATACGACTAAACTTTTAGTCCATTCCCAGGCCTAATATTTTCTTACATTGTAAAAGGAAAGAAATAAATTACACAAATGAAAATTATTTTATGCCATATTAGTATATCTTTTTTTTTTCTTATTAAAGAAAAATCCGTTTTGGGTCAGGAAATGAATTTTGATTCGGCTAATTGCTTTTCAGTTCGTAAATCATGACATATCCATTATAAATCAATTCATAAAGGTCAAAGACATTGGTTCAGTGGATTTTTTGAGTTTCCTTCCGTACACATACACACACACACAAGTGAAAATTGCGAAATGTTGAAGAAAAGCTCGAAATATAGGCATTTATGTATTTAAGAAAAGGATTCAAATGTTAAATTGTGGAAATTTAATAATGGAAAATATTTATTGAACGACCTTTTTAGTTGCCTGGAAAAGTTTTATGTTCAATGAATTTCCATTTTTATTTCATTAGAATAGTTTTTCTTTAGGGTTTAAACAAAATTTGGGTTATTAAAATGAAAAGATAGACGCTTTGAATAGAAGCTTTACGAAAATACAATAAAAATTATTTTCTTTTGGTGGAAATAATTGATTCCTTCTTTTTTTTTATTGGATGGAATTTTTTGTAGTTTTTTGATAGTTCGTTAAAAATTGACTGGAATATGAAAAAGTTTCTATGAAATTTTTAGTAATAAACTTTGATGTTTATCCTTTAAGATGACTTCAAATGGATCGTTTTTAATGCATTTATTCGATATTTTCGTTTAATTTACTCTCTCGCTTTGATATAATACAATTACATAATAAAATGAAATCAATTTCCAAATTGATTATATATGATATTTGATTAAATACAGTGAAAACAATATTTTATGTTATAATCAACTGTATTGTCATAGATAATTTATGCAGAATTAATTTACTTGTTTCATGTTGTGTTCTTTAATTCTGTAATAATAATACCGCAACGATATTCCAATCAATAATATTAGAATTATTTGGATTTAAATTGTTAAAAATTAAAGTTTATTCATTATTACAGAACAAACATTGTCTATTGAAGCTTTAGATAAATTCATTTCCAAGTATGAAATAGAGTACTATGGTATAATTTGGGATGATCAAGTTGGCTGTGAATCAATTTTAGTATGAATTTCAGGGTTCTTATAGAAATAGTATTACATTTTTATTTTGATTCTGAAGTAGATATCTTGTTCAAATTCAGTCAGTGTGTGGGGGAAATAGTCTTAAGATTACTTTTCGAATAAAAAAAAAACTCACGTTTAAATATTGCAATATCAAGAAAATTTGGACGATTTTCTGAAGCGACATAAGATTAATTCCCTGCACGATTTTTCCACTACACCAGCAGAGTAGGATCATAACCTTTACAAAATTGTTTCACCGGGAGCTATTATAACTATCTCGTTGTTCACATATGTCGCTGGGAAAACTTAAAATAAATTTCTAATAAGGTTCAGTTTTTATCTTTGAAAATATAAGTTGTTCTTTTAAAGAAAATTTTTATACATAAAAATTATGTAATATTATGCACATTTTAAATGTTGCAAAAATTTCTGTTTTTAAACTTAGTTTTACGTTAGTTTTTTTTTTTTATTTAAACATTGATGTACTACTTTCAATTCTGTATACAAAAATAAATGCAATAATATTATCCTTATTTAAGCGTCTACTATTTTTCATACATTTCAGATGGCAGAAAAAAAAGGAATTTTGTGCACATTTTAAATTCAGATGGTGCAAAAAATGTTGTACAAGTATTTTATATGCCAAGTAAAAGTTTTGTTAAACATATTTTTTGCCCACAAAAAATTAAATTTTTTTTTTTTTAATTTTACATAAAAGTATTTTTGACTCTTGTATTGCATCATCCTGAACCAATTTTTTTTTATGTTTTAAAAAAGCTTGTTGTACATACAAAAAGTTTGTTAGTTGTTATTTTTATGGTTTTAGTTTTTAATATATATTTTAGTTATTTGTTTTTTTTTTTTTTTTTTAGTAAAACATATATCATAACATCAGTGAAATTTTTTATATAAAAATTGATAGAAAAAAGAACGATATTGATTGAAGTAGTTTTCTAAATATATAGTTTTGAAATTAATTGAAAAGTGAATAATTTATATGAATTGAGTAGTGTAGCGAAATAAAAAAAGAAACTACCTCCATATTTTAATTTGGAGCCCAACCGAAAATCACATGTCGTTGAAAATTTTTAACGAGATCCTATTGCCTATATTTATAATAATTGGAATTCCAAAAGTTCGAATCAAACTTAAAACTTAGCTAATTAAATTCATTTCAATTTTTTCTAATAGAAAAGCTTATTTGAAAAAAAGAAACTCGAATGAATTTTTTTGTTAGATTGAAGATTGAAGAAATATGGAATCACTAGTCAACTCTCTTCAAGAACCAAATAATAGAGTATTCGTCGTTAAAGAATTGAATACCAGGGCCATGGTTAATTAATTACTTTTCGAGGTTAGTGAATAATCGAGTTATTGGTGGTTTTAAAGTGATTAATTCCTTCCTATGTTAAAAGGCAGAAGTCAAAAATTTTAAGCAAAAATTACTGCTTACGAAGAGAAGTAAATTATTATATGAAATAAAAATCCTAATAACAACAAAAGAGGAAATATTCTCTTCAAAATACATATGATTCTCTTTAGCTATCTATCATTTATTGCAGTTTTCATTATGTTAGTGCAACAGAGATGAAAATAAATTTAGCTTTAAACAATTCTAACACTTATGTAAAAAATAAGAATCCCTTTTCATACTAACACTAACACTTAAACTATTTGTAATATCCATAACAAAAAATCTCTTCTACTTATTAATCGTGCATGCACCAATACTTGAAAAAGTGCTGAGAAAATCATGTTGGCGCCCAAAAGTATAAGGAAACGCGTGGTTTTTGTTTACAAAAATTGAACTATTTTGAGAACAGAATCCATAAACGTTATCTAAAAACTGAACTTGCTGTTAAACTATCAGATAATTTGGGGGGACAAAAATTCGAATACAAAATTCTATTATATTAATTACATAAAAGCATAATAACTGGTTTCAGTTAAATATTGTACTACATTTTATAATCCTTTTTATATAGAAAAATTAAAAAAATCGGATTTTCCATCATCTTTAAGAGTTTATTAGAAAACATTTCTTGTTTGATGTTTTTCTTGCTATACGGTTTTATTTTATGGTTGAATTATATATTTGTCTTTTTCATAGTATTTACTGTCTATATTTTTGTAGACTGAAAATCTCAAGAAAATGGATACAATATAAATCAATTATTATATGTCCTTTCATAACTGGAGGCTAAACGAAATATTTTCTTCATATTTTGCCATTTCTAACGACATCCTCGTCTATATAGAAGTAATCAGTCATAATATTTTTTTTCTGTGGTACTTTATTTTTTTGAAATATGTTTTTGGCAAATTTTCAGGATGACTTCCACTTGATTACAAGTTAATATTGACATCAAAATCGATTAAATATAAAAGAAAAAATAAATATAAATATTGTATATGGTATAAAAATATTACTTTATTTTACTCTATTACAAAACCGTCATATTCAGTTTATTTTAGAGCAGGAATATGGAAACTCGAATATATATGTATATTATTTTTGTGAAGGACCGTGAATTTGTCAAGAACAGAAATAACAGATGATTTTATTACTTGATGTGCCTAAAAACTCATGTTTCATTCGTTACGTCCTAATACTTTTTTCTCGGTTTTGGTATAAAAACCAAAAAAAAAAAAAAAAAAAATGTTGTAGAAATCTTTTGAAGTTCCATCAACAATATTTTCCTGTTCATAGAAACATAAGATCAGGGTTATATAGATATATATACATATATTACTTTATGGTGGATCCTTTTTCTTTAGATAATGAACTGATTTATTCGTTCTTAAGAGTATTTGAGTCAAAACCGGAGAAATTGGATGATTTCTAGAAGAACGTACGTTTTGATGGTACAAGAATAGGGTATGTGATAAAAATAAGACAAAATGAGTACTTTTTGTGATGGGAAAAATAATATATATATATATATATATACATTTTATTTGGTCGTTTTATGTTTAGTACCGAAAATTTATATCTATTCTGTATAAGTTATCCATAAGAGTGTATTTGACTTTGATTTCTTCAGTTTATCTTTATTTTGTTACCTTATAAAATATATAGTTAAAATCTTTTTTTACTTGTATATTTTTATTTTTGTATTATAGAAATGATTGATACGACAAAAATCAAATCGATAACATTGAAAATTGTATGCGCGCAGGTTGATTATTATCAAGAAATTCAAATGAAGGTATTTAGAAATTGTGATAAATGAGATAGATCAATTTCTTAAAGTATTTATAGGATAATATAAATTGGAAATCTTAAATTGTACAATTTTGAGATCGCAATTCAAATTTAAATTTAAATTAAGTCCTTTAAAATGGAATGATAATGTTCGATATGTTCTTTGATGTTTGGATATGGATTATATTGTATATATGAAAGTAAATATATATTTTTTATTTGAACGAATTAATGCCATATTATTATATTTGTAGGCAAACGAAATTTAAATGTGAAATCAACGAAGCAATGGATCGAACATGAATCGTCGAAGTAAAAGGAAGTTGATGAATATCTATATATCTATTATATAAAATAGTTTTTCTCCGCAAATCATTCAAAAATAATTGTATGAATACTTTTAGATGAATCCCTCTACAATATAAAATAGTTTTTTAATTAAAGTATGCATACTTTAAGGCGAATATATTCAAGAAAATACTTTTACAAATGAATTTAAATATAATTCACAAATTCAAAATGAAGAATAGAAAATTTTGGCATCTTGAACAATTGAGACGGAGAGAAAAAGAAAAAGAGAATCTTATTCTACCGCTAAAGAAAATAAAAAAAACCTAGAACAAAAGAATAGTGTCCACGATAAATTTTTTTAATTGGTTTAGTATTTTGGTTGGTCACACGGAGGTTGGTGAGTAAACAAATTTTTAGTTTCAAAATAATATTTGACAATATATATTAATGTTCTTGAATCGTGAAAATATCATTATTAATTTTGAAACTGATTTTAAAATACTGTTTAGTAGAGTCCCTGTACTATTTTGTTTGTTAAATCACATGAAGTATAGTTCCAGTATAGTAAAAACTCCTAGCAACATTTCAATTAGGTCAAGTATCTAGGTAGTTTTAATTAAATACATAACTAGTAAAAAATACCACAAAAAATGGTTTTCGCTACATTCTCATGTATGATAACATACATTACTGGTCTTCATATTAAGGTCGAGTTCAAAATTTCATTTAATTTTAAATTTGACTTTCATTAAATTTTGAAAGTAGGTCAGTTCTTTTGACGGTCATTTGAAAGCGTACACAAAAAAAAGAAAACATTTTCCCCGAAATACCTTTAAAATTTCATATAAATTGTATTTTGTTTAAAATTATTACACAACACAGTAATTCACTAAAAAAAAATATGTTTAAATCAAAATAATGTTATAACAGAATTTTTCTTTTTATATACAAAAATTTTCTTTCCGGTAAAATAATCATGTTTAACAAGGAAAATGTTTCCTTTTTAAACTAAATAGAAAGATGTATACAAAAAAAAAAACAAAGCAGAACAGAATAAAGACATTTTGTGTACACCTTCTTGTCCTATAAATTTTCTTTGACCTAGCATTTACTACAAGTAAATTTTCAGTGGAAAAATGGTATATCACCAAAATAAACAAATTCAAAAATATAAAAAACAAGAAAATTTCATTTAATTCAATCTTATATTCGCGTAAACAAACATGAATTTTCCAAACCAAAATGAAAAACAAAAAAAAAAAACTATATGAAAAATATTTTTTCATGTATATTTACGACGAAAAGAAAATTCATTTTACTTTTGAAAAGCTTTAACTTTCTGTATACGTTTCCATTTCCATTTCTTATGAAACTGAACTTTGGGCTATCTTTTATATCGAAATAGTACTCCTGTTCGACTTCCTTCTTCAGCATCATCTAGTTATTCTTTTGTAGAAGTATATAGGAAAGGATTTATACTTCTAGTATTCTCAAAAGGTGTATTTCTTTGCGAACATTTTCAAGAAGTTAGTATAAATTCCAGATGAATTTTTGTATAAAATATAGTATGAGTCTGTTATATGGTGGGTGATTCTATTTTCCTTCTTATATACATATATATACTAGATCTCGTCCTTGAGCCAGTCACGTTATACACGTACGCATTGCTTATGAATTGCGTCACGTATATATCGTTCCTTTTCTTCTATTTTTTTTTTTTTTTGGGATTGTTGTTTGTGTGCACTCATTTCGAGAGAATTGCGAAAGGATTTTAGAGCAGAAGAAGAAAAAAAAAAAGGATAAATCTATTTGAGTCACTAATATCCATCCTCATATTATACGAAAAATGTTAAGTGATTTGTTATTGGAATTTCGGAATATTTTTACTTTATATACATTTTATGCGATATATGTGAAACATCGAATGAAAAAAAAAAAAAAAGGAATAAATAAATTTAGAAATGTGGATAGGAAATTGGGGGCGTTAGAATTGCTACGGATTTGTTATGTATATATAAAAATTACAATTGTAGGAAAAAAAGGAATAGGATCAATTTTTGCAATTTTTTCACGATCGTAAGTTTTTCTTTCTTGTTATGCATAGCGGCATAATAGGAGATCCTGAAGGATTCTTTTTCGTTTTTATTTTTGCAAAAGAAAAAATGAAAAAAAAAGGAAATATGTATGAGGAATTTGGAATAAAAAAATACTGTAAACGATTTTTATGCTATTATTTCTTTTTCATTTTTCCAACATAGAAGAATTTCAAAGGCACAAGTATTTGATTGATGAAACTGACGAGTGTAAATGATTTGGAATCTCGTTGTTTGTTAAATTCATCGTGTAAATTTTTGAAATTCTTTTTTGTGCTAGAAAATTATTTGCATAGAAATTTTGTTTTATAAATAATGTATTTTGAATGGAAAAAGGAGAAAAACTCATTCAATTGTATGTAAATCAAAATTTTTCTTGCTTAAAAATTTATTTGAAAAATTTAAGGTTTAGATTTTTTTTTTTTTTTTAGAATTTAAAGAATTATTTTCAAAATAATATATCTTTAGTACTGGAGTTTTCTTATCGCAAAAGGTCTCTTCTTCGAATATATAATTAAAATAATCAGTTCTAATAAATTTTAAATCGAAATATCATAATCAAAACATTAAATTTATATTAAAAATGAAATAAAAATGGAATACATAAAAAAGAAAACTTTTCTTGTCCATTAAAATTTATCTGAAGTTTTCCTTTTTTTTTATGTTTATTTAAGTTTTAAACATTTTTAAGTTGAATATCTCTTACGCTCCAATAAACAGTTAATTTTCACTTAATATCCTTTTTTCGGTAACTTTAAAATTTCTCTTTTTCTTTAATATTAATTTTATGTGGACTGTGGAGCCAATACTTCGAATACTTGCGTTTGTTGGTGGAAAGACCAGAAAAATTTTGACAATTGTTATTAAATCGTCCTTGAATACGTGATTAACGAGTTTTAAGTAAAGGTCGATTAGTAATGAGATAAATAATAAAGAAGTATATAAAAAACAAGAAAACAAGGGAAATCATAATTTCCAAACAATAAAAAAAAAAACTTAACCATTCAAATAGAAAGTTCATAGCTAGTATCGTGTTGAATGCTGTATTTTTAATACAATACACTCAAAAAAAAAAAGCTTCAACCTAACTCATTAAAAACTCATTTAAAAAGCGAAAAAATAAGAAGTAATAATAACAACGCCTGAAGTTTTGAAAACTTTATTTTCCTTGTTCTTATTTTAAAAATAAAATCCTTCTGCGTTACCTTTTGTGGCAAAAAAAAGCTTTCAATTTAGCTTTTAAATACAATAACTTTAAATGCGTTGATTTGGAATTAAGCTTTTTCGTGCATATAAAAGGATAATTATGTTTGAAGTGATATCCCGAAGGAAGATGAGAAAGTATGTGGGGGAGAAAATTGTTAAAATAAAAGTTTTAAGGAAAATTTATTGAAAATAGGAGAAAAGTGGGAAGCGATATTATCCAAAGCAATATTAATTAGTTTGCTTTTAGAAGAAACTTTAAAAACAATAAGACGCTTCTTGTAAGTACATATTAAGTTCAATATTGAACTATTGAAGCATAATTCAAGTTTAACAAAACCTTTAGTGATAAATGGAATTTCATTACAACTAAAGTTAATCTTCAACTTCAAATAAGTTTATCAAACATTTTAATTGTGAACATAAAATAATATAACTAAATATAAAGGATTTTAATTTACTTGTCCATTAAAATGGAATACTGTGAAGAACATAGAAAGGAAGATAATTAAACACTGTTAAAAGTACCCATTGGAGATTTTTCTAAAAGTAATTAGCTTTCAATAAGTATATAAACACTTTTATTCTTAAGTTCTATTGATTATTGAAGATTATAGAAAAAAATCGAACAGTATTTTTGAAGTGTATATCCTCTTGAATTAATTTCCATACACTTAAAAGGTCGGTGGCCTTTTCGAGAGCATATATGTACATAATATTACCAGAATAGCTAGTTTCGGACTACGTATTACGTAGGAATAATATTTCACTTTTCTCCTAAATTGAGTGCCAACTTTATGTTTGTGAAAATTTAAATGTCGAGCATACTATAATTCAGAGTGAAGTTTGAAAAAAAAAACTTTAACTCTTTAAAATTATTTTCATATTCTAAAGGAAAAAAGGAAATAAATTCTAAAATATGTGATGAACAAACATCAATGTGGGTGAAAAGAAAATTTCCGTAATAAAAGTTTCTTCACATTAATAGTTGGGTATATGATGATAAATTTCTATGCCGTGGAATCCATATAATTTTCCCTTAAGATAAAAATTTATAACTAATGAGATTTTGTGAATATCTTTTTGAAATCTTTTATATTAGTTTCGTATTCAATTGCGCTTTTATAACGCTACTAAATGAACATATATATTATTGCCAACTATATTCTTATGACGCCTGGGAACTGGTGACTGAAATAAATTCTCAATGAAATTAAATGAAAAAGTTTGCCTTTAAAATAATTATGTATGTATATAAAACATAAGTTTTGTGGTGTTAAAAGAAAAATCATAGAGAAAATAACGATGATAATATGATGAAAATATTTTGGAAAATTCAACTTTGTATTAGTTTTGTGATCATTTATAATAATATATCTTTGTGAACTGTTGTTATTCGTGAAAGTTCTAAACAATTATATTAGAATGAAGGATTTTCATATTAAAATCAAATAAAATAATATTCATTTTTAATTTCATTTTTGAAAATTTACTATGTGAATTTTCTTTACATATTTGGTGTAATAAAATAATTTTCCACTTCATTAGAAATATTGTAATGGAAAATTTGTTTTTTTTTTTTGAAAACTCCTTCAGGATATTATTTAGCAAATTTCCTTTTGTAATATACGCCTAAAGAAATTGGAATTAGATTGACGTGCAAAAATTTGGTTTATTAAACAATTTCAAAAGAACAGCCATGGAAAATAATTCTTTTGAAGTTCATAAAGTACTAACTGAAGCATCCTGCCGCAAGGATAATCAAGTGTAATAGGTGTTTAAAAGAGTGTTAGAAATACTGTTTATATGCAGTTAAAATTTAAGATTGATTAAGCAATCAATGCCACTTTAATAAATAAATTTATAATAAAAATTCAATAAGATATTTTAATCCCAACTAATCAAAACTCAATCAAGTATTTCTAAAAAAAAAAATAGTTCAAGAAAGAAAATTGAATTAGGAAATTTTAGTCATGAACTTAATATCTATCTAAACATATTGTAAATAATTTCAAATATTTCATTTTCTTAAAATAGCTAAATTAATCAAATTTTGAGTTGCTTAGAAACATAAAATGTTTTGTCTTCAATATTTTTCCATAATTCTTTTCTAGAAAATTTCTTTTATATATATTTTTTTAATGATAAAAAATTTCCTTTATTTTATATTCTATTAGTGATATTAAATTGAGATATTTATTTTTGAATAAATTCTTTTAAATGTAAAAAAAATACATAACAACATAAAAAGAAAATATTCTATAAAAATGTAATGTTTATTTCAATAAAAAAGGACGAAAAAATTCAATTTCATCGTAAAATAATATAATATTTGTCTTTTTATTTATTATAAAGTAAACATTTTTTAAACAAAAATAATTTCATAAAAATTTGATAGTCTTTTAAATAAAAAAATATGATTTAAAATGTTTTCAAATTAATAAATAAAAATCAAATTGTTCAAAATGAAAATTTTTTTTTTTGATTATACATAATAAAAAATGAATTTATAAAAATAATAAAATAAAAGAATTTTAATAGAATCAATTTTTTTTTAAATACTATAAAAGAAAATTTTTTTTCCATTGTCGCTATTTACAATTTTTAGTTGCGGTGATTTTCCACCGTAAAAACATATTGAATTTGTGAGAAATGGCTGACTAGAAAATTTAAACTTTTGAAACAAACTTATTTTAGGAGAAATTTTTAGGCCAAGAAAAATAAATAATTGTGAAGAACTGAGATCTCAGGAGTCAAACATGACCCTCTCTCATCATTTACTTGTAATGAGATTTAAACCAGGACATGGTTCGAATAATTGAATATTTGAGCAAACAGAAATTGTTCTATTTTTTCGCTGTTCAAAGAGAAATGAAATAATTCTTTAATTTAAGAGAAACAAAACAGAATAAATTTGGAAAGAGGAAATTAGACGCGATCTTCCAAATAGCTTCTATGAAAATGACAGAAACAAAAAATTCCGCACAAAATAAGGAAAGAAAATTACAATTTTTGAATGAAGCAACCTATAAATCAAATATATTCTATTTTACATCATCCTATAAGATAATTGTAGCAAGCGAGAGCATTAATAGTTTTATAATAGTGTTATGGATTTTGGACTAAACAAAGAATGTAACAAAGACAGCAATCGAAATTTTGTTTAACTTAATTTTTGTAAATAAAAACCAAGCGTTTCTTAATACTTTTAGGCGCCAAAATGGTGTAGAAGAAATTTTTTGTTATGCATATTACAAATATTTTAAGTGTTAGTACCTGTATGAATAGGCATTCTTATTATTTACATAAGTGTTAGAATTATTTATTAAAGCTAAATTAAGTTTTATCTCTGTTGTAATAACATCATGTAATCTGAAAAAGTGATAGATAGCTAAAGAGAATCATATGTATTTTTAAAAGAATATTTACTCTTTTCTTTTTATTGCGTTTTTTTATTTTCGTCTATATAAAGATTTACTTCTTTTTGTAAGCAGTAGTTTTTAGTTAAATTCTGGGCATTTACATAGGAATGAATTGTTTGAATTAGACCATCAAATAATTCATGTTTGCTTAAATCGAAAATCAATTAATTTTTCCATGCTCTAATTTAAACATTCGACCGATTAAGCACGGTTTTTAAGCTATTCATTTGACTTTCAAACAATTCAACTGTTATTTTATAAACCGAAATTAAATTTCACAACAAAAAATATACAAAAAATGCTTTCTATTCAAACATTGATCTAACTAGGCTATAATTTTCTATTCTTCTATTCCACTAGAAACTTTTAACTTTTTATTTGACAAGCGTTCTCGACTTAAGTCACTTATGTCCTTTTCAACTGCATTTTTGTTTAAATATTAATTCGAATTAATTCGAGAATACAATTTGATGTTTACACATTTTTGACAATTTTACAATTTTATTGATTTTATCTTTAATATTATTACTGGACCAATAAAACAAAACACATTACAATAACATATTAAATCTGAATTTGGTAGAGAAAAAATACACATGTTCCATTTTAATGGATGCTTTTGTGTTTACCACCCAACAAAAGACGTGTGAATTGTAAAATAGTTCGTTTTTTTTTCTTTTATTTCTCTATAAATAAAAAAATTTATTATTTTTAATTCAGTGAACGTAATCCCATCAATCACCAGGACGTGGATAATAATTAAGTAAATACTTTAAATTCAACGAATTAAAAATTTTACTGTAAAAAAGAAGGATTGATTGGTTCATTCTTTCACATGGTATTAAAAAGCTACTTAAACATATAGCCCAGTCAATAGAGCGTAAAAAATGGCTCCAGCTTGCAAAAGGTATAGGAAACTTTATATTTGGTACGACTTTTCAACTAGGTAAGTTATTTAAATTTCCAAGTTTTCGACTTTGTGGGGGTGCCGCTTGCACCCCCATACTGGTTTAAAGGGGTCGAAAATCGCCTTTTCGCGATTATCTCGTTACCTGTACGAGATACGTTGATTGAGATCTATGCAAAAAATATAGAGCGAACGATTCTCCACAATTTTTAGTTAAAACTTTTTTTTCTAAAGATTATAGTTTTGAAGCTACAGCGCGTAGAAAGTGAGCACTTTCATCAATTTCTTGGAAAATTCTATTTTTGAACGAAATTTCCCACAGTTTATTAATTTTTTACCCTTATATTTTACCCCTTCGCTCACCACCGTAGAGGTAGAGTAATATGGCGCATTTTTTCACCGCGGTATCCCCAGTAGGCATAATCCACGAAGCATTCATCATCTTGTTGAAGATAATTAATGATTTAACTGCTTCAAGCTTCTTGTATTCATTGAAGTTCTGGAACAGCTAATGTTGAAGAATATTGTTCGTCAGAGATTGTGGACTCTCCCTGAGAATTTTCCTCTTGCTCTTCAGGATCTACCATTTTTCGGTTTGAAGATCATTAGTTTGATAAAAAAAAACGGTTTCTATCCCTCCTCATAAAGCTTTAGAGACATTTACCAGACCCGAAACCTCTGGGTAGCTAAAACAAATAATATAGAATAGAAACGCGTCTCTAATTCAGTCAATTGTGAGCGAATTTTCATAAGAATTGGAATGCATATTTTGGAGGGGCCAACTGAAAAGATACGATATGTCTCCATTCAGTGGGTGTGATTGCGACTAGTGTATCTACTCTTGAGTAGCTAATACCCGGGTATTCGGAAATTTTATTGATTTTTCGATTACTCGATTACCCGGGTAATAGCATAACTACTTGATTACATTTGAATTGTTTTGTAACATAACAAATTGATTTCATAAGGCTAGGTCAAAAGAAAATTTCGCCGGTAGTGTGGAATCATTTCAAAAGGAATGAAACCTGTAAAAAAACGTTTGGCAAATACTGTTCTGCAAGTATTGGATACAAAAGATCTTCAAGAAGTGGAGTAATACGCCATATTTACTCAGTTCATCTAGAAAAGGCTAATAAAAAGAAGGAAATGTAAAACATCTCGACTCCCGGGATTGAAAAAACTTTGGAGATTAAGATTCACCCTTTGGGGCCATTTCCCGATGATTATTTATGTGAATCAGAAATGCAGTGACAAAACTAATATACCCTCTGAGAAGTTGCTGCCATAATTGCAGTTTAGTTTGAACAGAAATATCATTACTCTATTAAAATCTGTACCAAGAAATGTAATACCAAGATCAGAAGCAGTTACTTACGTAAAAGCAAATCTTTAGCTATTTTCCGTAGGCGGAAAACAAATTAAATATTTTTCAATATTTTCAACCATTTTTAATTCTTTATACCCAATCGATAGCCTAGCATTCGCAATTCATTGACAATTCCACTCCAGAATTCTTTGTTTAAAAAAAAAAAAACTCATAAAAAACTCACTCAAAAAATTATTTCGAATAAAGAAAAATTACTCAAAAATCACTCATAAAAAAACTCACTTAAAAAAAACTCCCTTAAAAAACGACACATCTACCCCCAACGATAGTTAGCTTGCGACTAGTGTAAGGGTGAGATGTGTTCAATATTGTTTTGGAGATTTTTTTTTTTAATTTTTTTTTTTTTTCAAACAATTTTTCACAAAGGAATAAGAAAAAACCAAATTTTTTCAAAATAAAATTTGAAACCGAATCGTGATTATTTGCGTTCGTTCGAGTTATTACATGCACCGAAAATAAAAAATGTTTTGATTTGAAATACTTTCGAAAATTCGCCCTAAATTGGGCTCTGAAAATTTTATTATTTATTAGGGCGAAAATTAGGGTTATACGATTCTGCCATTTCTTCGTGTAATGATTGTTATATGAAAAATCTATGTATCAGAAATTTTTTTCGGTGGATAAATATCACATGTAAACAAAGTAATACTTTTTTCTTAGTAAAGTCAATATACAATATAATACCATAGTTCATCGATTCCCAAATTCTTTACAGGAATTCTGCACAGGAATTTAGTGCAATAATATCCCGGAAATAATATCCGATTGCGTGGGTCAACCATCTGAAATCAATCAAGTTTTGACTTTACAAATGCCAGATGATTATGGTTATGATCCTGAAGAGCAAGAGGAAAATTCTCAGGGAGAGTCCATAATCTCTGATGAACAATATTCTTCAACATTAGCTGTTCCAGAACTTCAATGAATACAAGAAGCTTGAAGCAGTTAAATCATTAATTATCTCCAGCAAGATGATGAATGCTTCGTGGATTATGCCTACTGGGGATACCGCGGTGAAAATATGCGCCCTATTACTCTACCTCTATGGTGGTGTGTGAAGGGGTAAAATATAAGGGTAAAAAATTAATAAACTGTGGGAAATTTCGTTCAGAAATAAAATTTTTTAAGAAATTGATGAAAGTGCTCACTTTCTACACGTTGTAGCTTCAAAACTATAATCTTTACAAAAAAAAGTTTTAACTAAAAATTGTGGAGAATCGTACGCTCTATATTTTTTATATGGATCTCAATCAACGTATCTCGTACAGGTAACGAGATAATCGTGAAAAGGCGATTTTCCACCCCTTTAAACCAGTATGGGGGTGCGAGCGGCACCCCCACAAAGTCGAAAACTTGGAATTTTAAATAACTTACCTAGTTGAACAATCGTACCAAATATAAAGTTTCCTATACCTTTTGCAAGGTAAAAGTACCCATTGACTGGGCTAATAGTATATTCAATAAAAATCGGGACTTATTTTCATTCCAAAAAAAAACTGTTCGGGACATATTTTATCCATTTTAAATATAGATCAAATTCGCAAAATATATGTATTTGTTCGCATATCTTTTAAAGACTTCAAAACACCCTGTATGCTAAAACAATGTACAAATATCAAAATATCATAAATTTTAAATTTATAATTAATTAGCTTGGATGAAATTAATAAGAAAAACCTCATAATTAAATAGATTTAATAAAAGGACATTGAAGATTCCTAATTGAAGGAAGTATATAATTAATCAATGAATATCCTTGATGTGTTAATACTTCAATATGTGGTATTTCGTATTTCATGTAAAATATAGAATATCGATAAGATTCTATTGGAAAATGTGTGGTTAATGTGGGATATTTTGATTGAAATATCTGAGGTTATAATTTTCATCGAGAAAGCAAATCACTTTCATTAAATATTGTTTGTGCTCATTAATGAAATGAATTCCAATTTGTAAACTCGCATAGAATTTACACACACATAGGTACCTATGTAATAAATTCAGATTTCAATTATAACCATGATCGCGTAATTATATAAAGTTGAAGAGTCCTTTTTTAATAAAATGTCTTCCAGGGTTTGGTAATGTCGATAGTATAGTATGAGTAGAATATACTATATGGTGAATATGAAGTGTGATACTTTGTTTGATTGATTTTATGGTTTCACTTATATACAGGTGTATAGATATGATTTTGAGTATAGAAAATTAAACTTACATACTATATATGATATAATCAAATATTCTGGAAATGAGAAAACCTCATTGTGTTGTTTTTTGTGGTTTTAAGAAAACAAAAATATTGTGGTAATATTTTTGAATGATTGGAAATGTAATTTTTTATTTAAAAGAATAATTTATTGTTAATGGAAAACCTGCGAAAAATTAAATAATTAATGAAACAAAGGTAAATTAAACAAAAAAGGAAAGAGTTAATTTTTTTCTCTATGAATTATGTGTCACGACTAAAAGACGCAGTAATATTTTTTATTCATTGCATCATCTATATGACCTGGATTTACATAACATGATATACATATACTTGACATGATGCCTGATCCTGTATAATTTCAATCTGGAAGTACATTTTAAGGGCAAAAGTATCCACCTTTAGTATAATTAAAATGAGTGAGTTGGACATGAACAATGTCTTAGTGAGCTATGACATCGTTAGTCTATTGTGTCCTTTTTTCGGTTGTGCTCAATTAAGTAAAATTAAATTTGTACTCTTTAAAAGTGCTGTGTAAACTTTCTCGATTTCAATTTCTCAACATCACCTAAAATCTAATTTGATTTAATATATCTAAAAAGATAATGACATTGTTTCGTTTTTTTTAAAGTTCTCCTATATCATTTATATGTACTGATATCAAATTTCTTTTTATATGATAAACAGAACAGATATTTCTATATACCATACATGTAGTCAGGTCACAACATTTCATTACATTTTCGATGTACGCATTGTGAATTTAAGACATCGTATCCTTATATAAGATCCTTACTAATAAAAATCTTCTATTTCTTTGTCACTTTTCGGAAATTGACAAATCACTAGGTACAAGCATTTTCATTTTCAAATTCTATATTCAAGATGCGAGATAGATAGAAAACTCTTCTCAACATTTGAAGGTAACTTATATATACTGTATATATATATGTGTATATATAGGCCTATATCATGTGTACGTAAAATATTCACCATCAAAATAATCTAAAAAAATAAACAAACAACAAAACTGAAACTGATGGATGCCTATTACACGTGATTCTTTGCCACTTTTCAATCAACGCCAAATAATAAGGAATCTTGTCAGGAATTTTTGTTTTGAAAAAGTATTTATATATATGGACGTGTGTAAGAGCCTAATATTTGTTATGATTCTCAACTGAAAATTATACCGCACGAGAGTATCTTAACATACAGGATCTTAAAATATATATACATATCTATATAACTTATATATTCGACAGGTTGACGGGCATTTACATACTTTAAAGTGATGAAAATAATTTTAGATGAATAACAGGAAAATTCATAGTATATTTCCGTTTTTCCTTATTTATATACTTTTTTTTCTTCTTTTTTTTTGTTGAAAGGAAAATTGAAGGTTTATATGATGTGAATATAGAATTTAAATGGATTATGTTAACATTTTCAACATAAAATTTTAATGTATTTCAGAGTTACCTTGCTCCTGTCAGGTAAATGGTTGTAAAATTGAAACAGTTTAAGGTTTTAATACAATTTATTTAAGTGAACCACTTAAACAAAATCCCATATTTTAAATTATTTTAGATGTTTATTATTTTTTTTTTTGATATGGGAGAAATGGTGAAATGTTTAAATTTTAAGATTTCGAAATATTTGGTATGATAGAAATATTACAGTTTCAGGAATTAGCGATTTTCATATCACAATTGAAATTTGATAAGGTAAATAATAAAATATAAGTACAATATAGTACAAACCAATTTAAGGGTTAGGCGAAAATATTTTTAAAGATTTTTATCCTTTTCAAATTTAGAAGAAAAATATAAAGAAAATCCGAATATCAATTTTTTTATACAAAATAATTTTAATTTTATTAGTTTTTCTTAAAAGAAAATTGTATACGATTTTTCTGTCATCAAACAAATGAATTTTCACAGAGAATATTTTTATTTTGAATTTTTATTCAACTTTAAGAAACTGAAAATTTTTGGTTTAATCTCCTTTTTCTCATTTTTATACAAACGATGAAAAAGCTTTGAATAAGATTTATTCATGAAAAACTTTTCTAAAGAAAATTCTTAGTCTTTATTTCTTTAATAATCAAATGTTTTTTTTTCGTGCACAAACATTTCTTTTAAAGTAAATTCTATTTTAAGAAAAATTCTTTGATTTTGTTCTATTCAAATGAAAATCTTAAAAAATTCCAGTAGTTCCTTTTTCTTGTAAAAAAAAAAAGCGATTCGAAAACTTCCCAAGTTTAAGGATATTTTTATCAATGTTGTAAAAATTGTTTTGTTCATCTTAAAAAATTCCAGTATATTTTCTTAAAGAACTCACAGTCAGCAATGTAGGAAAAACGAAAAAAACACCTGCCACAGTTTACATGTTTCCTTAATTCTATTCTGTTTTCTGTGGGTGGAAAAATGGGAGTATTAAATTTTCAAGGATAATACTTAAATCGTATTTTTCGTAATTGTAGTTTATACTATTTTCTTTTGTTTTCGTTCTTTTAGGGTACAGTTTATATAAAAGCTTTCAGTCCTTGCCTGGAATATATAGTATAAAAATATTTGAAAAAATTTCACAGGAATTTTATACGATTGTATTCAAACGATATAAGAATATAAAAATGTAAAAAATTTTATATTATATCGAAATGTTTAAAAAATATGTTATATGAAATGCATATCCTTCATTTTTTGAATCTGGAATTTACTTCTTCTATCAATGATAAACATGGTAAACGAAATTACCCAACTATATTTTCGACAGAAAAATATTGCATCATAATTTTAGTTTTGATATCATAATTATGTGAAAGGAGTTTTATGTCGTATATAATATTTTGGTGCAGTGTGCAGCATGTTTTTCAAATCATGAACATAAGTTATTTGAATGATGTGATAAGAATTTTATTCTTCAAATGTGAAATATATCATCAGATTTCTGGTTACATTTGGAGATATTTGAAATTTTAAGAGCATTTCATATATGATGAAATTGTGTTGAATTTATTTTTAGCTCTAAATTTATTTTAGACGTGCATTTAATAAATTTCTAGACGGAGTTATTTCGCGTTTATTCTATGCTAATAATAAAGATACTATTATAGTACAAAAACTCAAATAATTTGGAAAAATAACTTCATTAATTCGTAATTCGGTCAAAGTTTATACTCAAGCTAATATCACTACTATACAGTTAAGTGCATAAATTTATTATTCTATTCTTAATTCTATATCACTCAGTTAAGTTCATAAACCATTACTCTATTCTACATCACCCTTTGAATGGTTTATTTATAAGAATCTTTTTTGTTAATTTAAACCAGGTGGCAATTGGTCACCTAAAATAAGTTAAACTCAATTAGATCATACGTTGAAATCTTATAAACATAAATAAAGTATAATTCAATTAAATCATGTGTTAAAAACATAGAATAAGATAAACAATATCCAGGTGGCCATTCATTACCGAAATTGATTAGATCATGTTTAATTGTTAGAGCCTATAAAAGGCATCGAGTAAGAAAATATTGTAATCATTATTATGGGAACTTGACAAGAGTATTGTCAGACTGGACATCCCTCCCGTATTTGATTCAATTAAAGTATTTAAAATAATACTTGTGTTTAGTTTCTATAAGTGGTGGACAAGGTCCACAAAAAATATATTTTTTTAAATATAAACTTAAAGAAATAATAACTATACATTAAGAAATATGTACTCTAATCTGCAAAACGATAGAAAAAAAATCCTGTTTAGTAAGGTAAAGTAAAATTCGTATAAGAGTTTTCTTATATTTATATTAAATCAATAACAAAATCATTTTTTATATATAACAAAATCCCTTGTGGCGATATTTTTCTTGTTTAGAGAAAATCCCATACAATAAAGTTTTTCTTGGAAAATATATTGTAAAATTTTGAATTGCATTTGACAGTAACTAATTTTCCAATCACAGTTTTTCCATGAAAATGCCTAACTTTCTTAGAATATTTTTTTCCTGAATTTTCCAACAAAAGAAAAATAATCAAGTTTGAAAATATATAAAATACAAACAAAAAAATGGAAATTTTACTGAAAATTTATGATTTTGAAAATATGTAATCCAATTCCAAAAAAAAAATTGATTGGAAAAAGTTTTTGTATTAACTTAAAATCACTTTTATTTTATGTTATATATTTTATATTTTAATAGAAATTATTTTTTTTTTTTTCTGTCGGAAAAGTTTATAAATCTTGTTTAAATATTGATCAAAAAACTTTTCCCGAAAATTTTGAATAATTAAAAAAAAAGCTCAACCTTAGAGAATAAAATTATTAAATTTTATATAATCTCTTCGAGGATATTTATATAGTCCGTCTTTCCATCATTTCAAATAACTCTGACCTAATCAGCAAATTATATTCAAACTAATTATAAACAGAACCATAATTTTTCAATGATGAAATTAATAATATCAAATGTCGGGTAATGAGATTATCGTAGATCAAAAATGTGGAAACAAATTAGAATTTCATGTAACTTGTTAAGTTTTTATACATTAGAATGCAATTTTTAACTTTTCACAAGTGCATGATTATCGAAATTTCTTTATGGTTGGTTTAACACAATAAATTATATACTTGAGATGAGATGGTCAGAATCTATAAAATATCCAGAACTACAAACACTTCACAAACAAATAAGGAAGAAAATCTATCCTGTGGCAGAATATACATATATAGAAAATATGCATACTCATGTTAATGTAAACTAACAATATCCGTTGAGAAATTGTACAATATTCTATAAACATATATCATTACTATGGACGGACCATCATACAATAGAAGTAACCCTTGAGGAATAAAATGTTGAATAAATGCATACAGATAGTTATATAATGGGAACACTTGATGGTGATGTTAATGTAACATACATATATTTAGTAAGAATAATATTTCTAGGACATCATATCTATACTACCAAAAATGTAGACCAGCCTACGTTATTAAGAGAAAAATTTCCATTAGGTTTTTTTTCTTCTTTTTTTATTAAACTAGTTTTTAGCTTTTTCATGAGATGAAATGAGCTAGGCTTTCCATATATATATATATATATATATATATGTAGTTTTTAATGAGAAATAGGGTTAGTCTTCTAGAGATATCTCGATTTTAGGTTCATATTCAAACATAAGATGTGTATATCGCATATCGAGAGAGAGCCCTTAGAGAATGGTACTATCCAATTTTTTTTTTACAGCACATTTATTCATGAATCTATTTTCTATAATATTAACCCATTTGGTTATTGGAGAGATGAATATAATCCTGAATTTTATGATATAACTATGAAAACCAGTGTAGTTCAATTTTAGATCTCTCATATAATATGTGATGATGATTATGATGATAGTTCTTTATATTGCACAAGTGGGTTCGCTCTTGTTATTTTCGTACATGTATATAGTAAAATGAAAAGTTCTATTCTTCATGTAAAATATTTTCAATGATGAGAAAAGTTTTTCTTATAGTAGTATTAAAAGGATATTATAATAGTACAACACTATTGAAGTTGAATTGTTATTATGGTATAGTTGCTTCGTTTAATAATAAATATAAGAAATTATATATGATTTGTTATTGCTACAAGGAATTAGTTCATTCATCCTTATGGCATATTTTAAGATGATGCAAGTACTTCTTATATACTATAAACAAGTCTAAGGTGTATATTTGATCTATAACATCTTAAGTAAATTTATTGAAAATACATTTAAAAGCATTTTAATTTGTTTGTTAAGACCAAAACATTTGAAGTTTTAAATGTTGTTGAATATATCCGAATATTTAGGATAGTTTCGAGTAGTTTCTAGTAATCTTTTATGAATCCATACACAAGAAATTTCTTTGGATTTTAAAGTCAGAAACATAGTTTTCCTCGTGAACTAAAATTAAAGTTTAATTAACGGATTATATATTCTTGAAGGATATAATTGTGAGAGTATTGTGATATGATCTCAGAATATTTGATTTCGGAATTGGTCATAATTTATTTTAAAACTTTCACATAGTCAACCTTCTTTCGCTCATTAGAATAAAATAAGTACTATCAAAGTTTTCAAATAAATGACATTGTGGTTCATTGTTGGACCAGACATTAATATCTAGAGAAATTATGATATCACAAATTAGATAGAATATATTATATTATTCATTATAGTAAAGAGTTAATCTAAATTATTGTGAATAACTTCGGACTGCTATTTATCAAATTAAATAACAAATACGATTTTCTCCTGATATTTTGAATTTGTTTGAATAATTTGTGACTAAACTAAATGTACAAACAATAATATAATACATAATAATCTACATAAGTGAATAGTTTTCATAACAATAAATTGTGTATAAATATAATTTCATAAAAGTCCTTAACAACTTCAATAAAACCAAAAATTCATCAAAGACCATCCTTCGTATTATCCACATCACATTCACTTCAGAAAATTTTATCGTTTGAATGATATTTGAAGGAATTTGTTTGGAACATTGTGGCTTTTTCGTTAGTTAGTATCTCATGGCAAACACACGATGGATAATAATTAAAATTGAGAAGGTATATACGGTTCGAAAAATCTAATAATAAGATCTCGTTGAACATTCAATTCTTTTACGTCCCGCCCAAACAAAAAAAAAAAAAAGGACAAGGAATTATCCTATTCATTCTGTCAGTTGTAATATCTTTTGTAAGAAGGATAATTTCTATTCATTTATATTGGGGATGACTTCTATTTCGGTAGATAGTTGTAGTTGCGGCTTTAATCCTGAATGAGAATATCGTCTTCATAAAGAAGCCAAAAAGACCAAAATCCAATTTCTATATATAATATAGAAAACTTAAATGTATATATAGTGTCGAGGGCGTAAAACAGGAATTATTGTTATTATCCTTTTCTAATGTTATTGCTTCATGGCATTTAGAAGATAAGCATTTAATTACGAAACGGGTCAAATGATGATGATGATGGTAAATATTGGTTGGGTTCAGACTAGAGATGAAGACAAATATGTTTCTTCATTTCTGGTGATAGTGATTATATCTAAGAAGTGAATTTTCTTGTTTCCATATAAATATTAGAGTGATACATTCAAATATGTATATAAGGAAAACTTCTATGGAATTGTTTAAGGATTTGAGAACTAGAATTTATTCCCCTAAACAAAAAACCAAAAGGACAATATAAATAAAATGGTCACAATTTCTAGAATGTATTCAAAGAATCTCAAAAGAAAATGAATTCATTGAGTAATGAGTAAGTTTTGGTTTTGTGTAAGAAGTTTTCTTCTTTTTTTGATTTTATTTCTCGGGAATTTCTATGTGACGGGGAGAGAAATTTGAAGAAGATTAAGTCAAAAAATGTATATAAAAAAAAGGAAAATGATACTTTGTTGGGTCTAATATATGCTTGGATGAATTTGTTTCCAACTTGTTAAGCAATTGACTTCTTTAGTCTTTTTTTTCGGGGGGATTATCGTATTTTGAGCGCGTTTGGGTATATGACATTAAAACCCGACACATGACCAAGGAAGGCATAGAAAAAAAATTCTTTCTTGATTGTTAATATAGTACAATTTAGATTCGTGATTTAAGAAAAGAAAATATCCTTCCATGAATAATTCGAAGAAATTTTAGTACTAAATTGGATCTATCTATTATTATTTATGATGTAGGCGGTTTATTTTGAATTTATTAGAAATAAATATAATACATTATTGATATTTATGCTTTTTATAACAGAAACCAAAATTTTAACTCAACGAGTTTTAAGGCTAATCAACATAGTTACTTACTAGTCGTTTAATGATGTTCAAAATCGGTATTGACTATTGATATATCTATTTTTTTCGCTTTGTAGTATTGTTTTTCCATTTCAGTGACATTGGAACAAAATAGTTTATCTAGTTTATTTCTTCGAACGGAATTATGTGAACAAATGTAGATGGGAATGAAAATGAGAACTTAAAGTTTAATTTAAACTTTTGTAATTCCTTATTTAAGCAAAGGAAAACTTCATATATGGCTAGTACATTCTCGATAATCAGAAATTGAAATTATCTTGTCGAAGGGAAATTGCCTTAATGAACAAGTATTTTGGGCACTTTGCCAAGGTGAACATAAAACATAATATATATAAGAAATAATACGTACATACTTACATAAATAGTGTGAAATTGTAATGACTGAGTTGGATGACTTACTAGCATACTAGAACTAAGGCACTAAGACTGCAGTCGTTGATTATGATCTGAAAAGACTGCTAGGTAGACAAAGCTTTACTTGTTTACTTGTTGTTCAATTTGTATACATTCTATTTAAAATTTTGTTTAGTTAAGCTGAAATAATGTGTATCGCTATTCTAATTAAAATTCTTCCCCCTTCTAACAAAACAGGATGAACATTTTACGTCATTAGATGCTATGGGTTACTTTTTCAGAAATATACGTGCTATATTTGACTTTTATGAGTATTTATGTAATATCTTATATTTAGGTACAAATTTCATTAACTCATATCACACATATCATCTTTTAATTTTAAGAAAAATAAATTTAATAATTAAAAGTCTTGAAATAGCACCTTTTAAATTTATTTAAAATTATTACCTTGACATCCTTTTACATATCATAAGGAATTAATCATATTTCTTCGTGTTACATTTCCTTGCTAAATATCATCAACATTTATAACTTGTATCCTTTGATTTTCCCATTGGAATTTTCATTCTAATTTTTTTTTTATTTTTCCTATCTTAAATTCATCATTTCTTAAGTTATATCTTCATTATATTCCAATTCTAATATTCAGGCTAACAAGCAGAGCCGCAGTTTAATTTTCTCGAGTATCGTGTTTGTGAAAGGTACGATTTCGTCAATTTCCTATCAGATTGATGATTTTCTCAGATAACTCAAAATAAGAACTTGTCCCACTTTTGAAATGGACACCTCTGATACATGATGAGCGTCAAAAATGCACAGAGTGCCACAAAGCTTGAGCCGGGATGTATAAAAAAATACAGTTTCTATGAAAAATATTCGAATATACTTAAAATAATATAAGTATTCAAATATCTTACATACATTTGGGATCCTGAATGGTCTCCAGGGTTAAGATAAAAAAAAAACAGAAAAGTAAGAACAAACTATTTCATAATGTCAAATCTGGAAAATTGTCATTTCTCTAGAATGAAATTTTTTTTAAGTATTATTTTATATCAACAGAAGTGTCCTTTTATATCTTATGAGAAATGCACATATGGATATGTTATAATACGTGACACAATTATTGCAATCTGGTAAAATACACAATGGAATTACACATAGTAAAATGCCATCACATCATTAACTTAAATTGCATATATGTACATAATAGGAGTCATATATATTTGACACACATACACACAAAATTATAATAGTAAATTTTACTACCAACTTTCGGAATTCCGGAACAATAAATGATAAGAACAACAAGAACAAAATGGTAACACAATATTAAGATGACACTATTATAGGTTAGCGCATGTAGTATTCTCCTAGACTACTGATTTATAATGGTTTGGACAATCTTTTGAAAAATAGTTCATGTCTATTTTGGGATATTAATTTTGTTGTTATCACGTGTTGTTGGTGATACCATAGCTGTTCTCTTGTTATTTACCATCAATTAGGATTTCTTATGTAAAACTAATATGTAAATAGGATTTTCTTGGGTTCAAAACAACAAGGAATTCAAACTAATGTCAAATTTTGTAGTCGACACGAAAATTATTTATGTTGTTGAGATTTAGAACAAAAAGACCATTTTGTCTGTGAACATATATGTATATTTGTTATGAAAATTTATACTATTTTAAATGTGTGAAATTGATTTTATCGTTTAATTATTACTTGTAAAAAGATAGAATATTCATGTATATGATCCAATAAGATTCCGGGATGTTATTTGTACTATTTTACTAATTTTCTATGCCTGATTTTATCTGAACATTTGATCTTCTTTAACATATACGATAACGTTTGTAAATATAGTTTCTGAAAAGATATATCATACAGCATGTGTACGCGTTCGGTTTGATTTAGTCCGTATCAAAATTAAATCCAAGATAAAGATGCAATCAGACCGGTTCGATCTTCTTTTCTGCGCCGACTAAAATGGTTCAGTCATACCAGTTCGGTATACGGGATCAAATCAGATCGAACTGATTTGATTCGTGGTATAAACGTACTGATACTAATGACAACTTTAAATTGCTTGCTGATGCAGGATAATATTAAAAACGTTGGCCAAACATTAAAGGTATGTTTAAGAAATGGATAGATCTTTTTTTTTTTTTTTTTAAATTGTGATTCTTTCAAGTGATCGATTTTCATTCTTTGTTGAAGATAAGAAGTTGGTGATTCACATTGAATAAATAAGATTGCTAAATTCATTAATTCAGGAACTTTTTTCTAACTTTTTAAACATTTCAAATATACTACACGATGAAAATCATGAATAATTTCAATGTAAATTTGATGTATGATCTTGCATAAATGATTTTACCTGATTATATCATCTAAAAAATTTTATTTTATTCAATTTAATCGAAATAAAAAATTCTTTTCGAAAATCATCAAAATCAATTCAATAAAACAATTCAATTGTTTTACTTCTTTCTATTTGCAGACTTTAACAATTTCTCCACAATATTCAAATGGTTCCAACAAGGTTTCTGTTTTTTTTTTTTTACATATATATTTAATTTTATTTTTAGGAAGTATCCACATTCAATCCTTCGGCTTTCATCAAAAAATGTCGATATGACCTTTCTCTTCATTTCTTTGGAAACTTGTTATATTATACAAAATAGATGAAAACATTTCAATATTATTATTTTTTTTTCTTTCCACCACCAAAAATGGTTTTTTTTCTTCGTTATCCAAGATCAATTTTTCACATGAGATTGGATACGTTTCCTTTTTTTAAGGTTAACGTTGTGTGTGTGTGTGTGTGTGTGTGTAAAGTATAAACATTAAATTTTCGTTTTCTCTGGATATGCAAATTGTTATCCTTTTTTTGGCTGTTGCGGTAGCCTTGTAGATACAATATATTTGTTGTGATGAGAAAAGCGTATTCAAATTGCTTACCACACTATGATATTTTAACATTTTTCACGTTTTTTGGTGAAAAAGTTTATTCCTTCAGGTTCTCTTTTGGGGTTTTTGTTATACGGTTTTTGTTTTGTTTTCTTTCATTTGAATGATTTTAGAAATTATTCTGTGAACGGGAAAACTTCATTTCATTGGGCTTAGTTTTTCTTTTCTGGCAAAAATTACCATGTGACGAAAGAACGATTTTGCAATAAACTCGCGAAAATGGAATATTGTTGAAATTTTAAAATATTTAAGTGTACAGAAAATGTTAAAGGTGTTCAAAAAGAAAATTGGTATTACAGGGTGTATAGTATAATGTTTGTGAAAATTTATTTGTCTACATTCTTAATTATAACGAGAATTTAAATTATTCTAAAACAAGTCACACAAGTCAATGTAGTAATAATTGTACCATGGATATTTTGGATTTTGGTGTAAATTACTGCTGAATATGCTTTCGTCAACGCATCGCAAATTCCATACAATTCAAATGGTTTATTGCTAAATATATGTAGCCATATTGGCAGACTGATTTTTTCAGGTTCTGTAATTTTTTTCTTAAATCATACCATTGTACCTTTATTTCCACTGGGAGCTCGTCATACCAGTTTAAATTGTTAGTCCATATTTCTTGATACATGATTTTGATTCCGATTATTACTGGAGCAATCAAACCTAAGGGGTCAAATACTTTAGATGTTTCAGACAGGAATACTCGTTTTGTCATTCTCTTTTTATGTGGTAATTTGATTTGTAAACTAAATTCGTCCTAATATGGGTTACAATATATTCCAAGTGTTTTTACATAATTTCCGGCATCAATGTTTATTGGTTCAATTTATCTTGAGTTTGATGGGATTTCATTCAGTATGCATGGATCAGTTGCTCCCCATTTTCTTAAACTGAATCCGGCACTTTGAAATATGTCAATTAACTGTTTTTGTATTAAAGCAAGTTTTCAATCTTATCAGAAAGAAATCTTAAGTTAGGTATACTCACTTCGATTTGATTTCAATTTTATAATTCGAGCCATAATAAAAATCACGAAAATATGGAATACAAATCCAGTAAAGTAAACAAAACACAACTTTTAGAGTTTCATAAAAAATTGATTTAGAAGTTTTTAGTATACACCATGTATATTAAAATATCCGTGAAAACGAGAAACGTATTTAGTTGTAAAAGGATGAGAAATTGAAGTATATTTGAACATCTCAACTTCAACAAAACAAATAGATTTTATTTTTAATGTAAAAATGTCGGAGTCATTGAAGAAAGGAGTTTTCAAGATATGAGTACTGAACTTATAATGAAATGGAATTCATGCAATTGGAAATTTTTGTTTTTGGAAGTAAGTTATTTGATTAGTTTAATTGAAAATTAGTTTTCATTTGACTAATTTCCAAAGGTGAACAATTTTAAATTACCAAGAATCCAAGTGGAAATTAATTTAGAACGTACAAGCATATTCCATGTATGTATTTGTATGCTTTACTTTCGATTCATTAAACCCTACTAAGTTTATTAGTTAAGATAAAATCTGATAGTGTTTTCTTTTTTGAACTGTTGAAGTTTTATTTGAATAAGATTCGATCGTCGTGACAACGAAAGCACATATTATAAATTAGTATCATTTTTATAGTCGAAATAAAATACACCAAAGTACGAAAAAACTTTATAGAAGCTACCGCCGTTTATTTCTGTCCAATTTAAAATAAAAGGATTTAAAATGATTTATTTCAAGATAATATATTTAAATTTGTCTTACATTTTATGTACAGAACTTTTATCCTGAAAATCTACGATGTCCATTTTGTGTATCTTGCTGATTTTTTTTTTTTTGCTTATAAACTGAAATCCTTGAATTTTTATTTGATTACCGTAGACTTATCATGTTTCAAAGGAAAGGAAGAAAACGATACTAAGTACTTTATTCAAATGGAAAAAAGTACTCGTAGTTTTAGTCTGTTAACGGATTTGTTACAAATCTCTTTTTTTTTCTAAATCTTTAATAAAAAAAAAGAAAAGAAAATTACAATGCTATCTATTGTCCTTTCTTACTACAATCGTTTGGTCTTTAAAGGGAATTTAAATTCCTCTATTTGATTCATTTGATGAAAGATTTTTTTCTTTTAAAAACAAATAAAAAATGTGGCTAAAAATTTCTTTTTTGTCCAACCATCAAGTTTACTTGATCCAACTTAGAGAAATATTCAAATACTGCCTCAAATAAAGGATCATCTATATCCGGAAGATATAAAATGGGCTTTTTGTATATTCAAATGTTTACCATCTCAGTTTTTTTCTTTCCACAACGAAAAATCCATTTTGATTGTTTCAAGAAGAAAATTCTTTCAAGAATCCTTCAATATTTTCTTTTGTGTTTTTTTTTTATATACTACTGGAATTTTCAACTGTTTCTATTTTTATCTAAATTCAAATACATTTTTGTATTCTTTTATTTTTTGTTATTTTTTTTTTGTGAGGGAATCAACCACCCACTTTTTACCTATCCAAGCATTTAGTACACCTATATCCCTTTAGTTGTGTTTTTTTCTTTTTATTTGGGTATGGTTTTACTTTGGAAGTGATTTGCATTAATTTTGTTTAAAGATTTTCACAATAGACATCGACCGGAGAAAATTATTCAAATTTTTGCGTATACAAAAGTTTAAGATAAGAAAAATGTTCTGAAATTTTGTTGATAAGAAAACAAAAAAAAAGGGAACCATATAGACGGTTGTAAAGACTTTCTTTTTTTTTGGGGGAAGGATATAAAAAGGACTTACAAAAGGCAAACGAAAACGACGATAATGCTATAAAACTAAAATTTTATTATGTGTATGATTGAAATCGATTATAATTAAATCGATTATTTGATTTTGACGCTATAAAAAAGGTAATTTTGTTTTGTGAAGTATTTTGATTGAATTGATTTTAATGATTTGATAATGATATCATATTTAGAATACCGTAGAGTTTAACGTATCGGAAGAAAATATATATTTAGAAAAATTTGAGAATAGATTTTATTATAAAAAAAAAACTTAGGAATTTCGGTATCGGGTGTACAACTAAAGGATCCGGTCCGGTTATAGGTCGAATTTAAAACCCATCTCATATACATAACCAGACTGACCGGTACATACTGATCTGTAAGAAAGATAGGATAGGAAAGATAGTAATAGTTGTCGGTTTTAATTGTTTACTCACAATACACGTTCGTATCCTGATCGTTTATAAGGGTGTCAAAGTTGGTTCGCCTAAATATAGTACATTAGATAAACATAATTTGGGTAGTCCAGTAGAAGATCTACGTACACTGTGTCTGGTATGTAGTACTACTCGGTGAAAAGAAAGATTAATTTTTAGCATTTCATTGAAAAAAGATTATATCTATATAAATAAAAATTAAAGACTGTTCGTTAGTAAGCGCATTACTTGAGAACGGCTGAACCGATTTCGCTCATTTTTTCGTTAAAATATTAAAATATATATAGTAGTCCGAATAAGGTTCCCATGGAAAGAAAAATGGGAACATTTTCCTGGAAAATTGGAAAATTCGGGAAAAACTGAATTTGCTTTTCTTCAATGGGATTTTTGTGGCAGAAATACGATTTTTTCTCATTTTTGCTTTGTTTACACATTTTCAATAGCTTTTTGCAAATCCACAAAACGATCACAAACAAGTTTATTGAAATTTGGACAGGACAACGTCTGTCGGGACAGCTAGTATCTCATAAAAAAACAAAGAGGATCACGACATGCTTCTCTAGTTTTTCGATGGACTTTCACTGAATGATAGTTTATTGTTCACGCCAATGAATCGTAGTTTTAAAATTAACTATCTTGAAAACTTGAACATTTTCAGTATTAGAAAAGATACTATATATTCTCAAATTTATATTCGAAAGATGACATCTACATGTATGTACATATATTATTTATTTATCTAACCTTGTTAATATATTTTGGTCTGAAGGATTTGCATAAAATCAAATTGGTTAAATGTCTTGAAATTATAAACACGAATAGGAAAATGATGAATTGTTGCTTAAAATATTTCTAGATATGAAATCCCTATCCATAAGGAATAAATATATACATATCGAAATTTTCCAAAAACAAAAAGGTAAAATAATACGATTTATGAATTTTAATTTATATTTAAATTTTCTTTTAAACAATTAAATGTTTGCTAAAAATTAAAAATTCTCAATTCATACAATTTTCCAATATTTTCTAAGAATATTGGACCTTTATATTAATTATGATAAATTATTAAATTATCACAATGAAAATGTATGCCTTTAGAATAATTGATTTTCTTTGAATATACTTTTCTATATTTTATTATTAAGAAAAATAAATAAATGAAAGAATAATATATTATTTTTTTTGATTGTTGATTTTAGTCTAGAAAAGTTAAAACATTTTATTAGAATATATTTCATAAATGGGAACACAGTCATATCATCATACTTTTTAGATGTTCATTTATGTTTATACGCGAGTACGAGTATGTCATCATAACGTATGTATTTACCATACCGTAACGATAAACAGATATAATGAATATAAATAATAATTTTTTTTTTTGGTTGTATCCATGAGATATCATTTGGATAAAAGTAAACTTTTATAGAAGTTTTCTTCAAGAATATTATGAAGGTCCTTTTATTCCATTATCGTAGTGAACATTGGGATAAGTAAAAGTATAGAAAAAGACACAACAAGAATAAAGAGAGAAGCACTTCACGTATAAAGAAAAACAGAACTTTCTTTTCGTTAGCATTTCATTTTTCTGTTACTGTTAAACTTTTCAATAGAAGAAAATTAGTATATACTTTGGTTGTGATATTTTCTTTATATAAATTCTGATAAGGTCTTAGAACATTTTCCAAACCAACGCCATTTCAGTGTTTCGTTTTTTTTTTCTTCTTCTTCTTAGAACAGATATAATAAATTGTTTCATAGAATTTTGTTGATGAGATAACTTCAGGCCATATAACTTTGGGAATAAGTATATTTTATGATTATACACGAGTGTTATCCTAAATTCAAAATTGGTGTGAGTTATTTGGTTCTAAATTCTCGAGTTTTGAGTTCTCCATATGAGAATTGGTAATATTAATTACGTGGCATCTTGAAAATCTATAATTTTATTACTTTTTCGTATATCCTAGGTAAAAGACATTGACCATTACAATTTTATACAAAATTGATTATGAACAATATGTAAAGACTACTGTTGCTATCATTAAAATCTACTATTACTTATTTCAAGAGTGTATAATCATTTTCAATTATATGAAATGAAATCCAATTTAAAATTGAATCGCAGATATTGCTAACTGATGTGAAAAGACAGATTATGCATTGAACAAAATGTTCTTCTTCAGACATATTAGAATTACTTATCCCGATTTATCGGATAAGATTGATTTTTGTATCATTTTATGAAGAAAAAAAAAATTGTAAACCCAAATTAATAAAATGATTGATTGATGTTTAATTCTGTTTACGGTGGTCTGTCATGAGATTTACATATATGAACCATTTAGTTTATATTAAATTATGCAAACTCTAATTTATCATATATGTATCTAGTTTCATAACAAATCTATATCTTCTTCTATATAAAGCAAAAACCTAAAAACTCCATATATGTATGTATTTTAAAATATATAAAAGAAGGTAAAAATCTCATATTTTCAATTTGAAATTGTTCTAATATTTATGTAAATTAGTGAATAAATGAAAGTTCCCTTTCTGAAAACGTATACACTAAAAATATGGTGCGAAAAAAGATTTTTTCATAATCAACCAACAATAGTAGCTCTTCACCACAATTCAATTATCCATCCATTTTATCGTCTATCCTTTATTACCTATATAAATATAAATATATATATATATATATACATATATATATATATACTATTTCTATACTATTAACGTTTATATCTTGAACATCTAAAATCCTGGAATTGCCTATTTCGACAAGAGATCCTTTTTTCGTAAATTAGAATTTTCAGCAAAATTTATAGCCGACAGCGGTTATGATGAACGTAAATATTTATTTTGGGGTGTAAAATATATTTCAATGATTCCTCATTCATGATTTTATTTTTTTTTTGTAACGTTACTCATTCCACTATTATTATCCTTTATAGAAATTATCCTATTCAAACACTAATAGAAACCATCAAATTAATGTTGAATGAAAAAAACAGTGTAGATTTCGACCATTACAAATGATTGGTAGATATGCAAATTTTTGGAATATCAAAAATTCAAGTAGATTTTCGAGAATCTGATTTTTCAAGTCCCGACAAAAATATGGAAACGGGATGTTAAAATCAAACATTGTGTCATTTTGAAGGAAGTAAACTTTAATAATATGAAATTTTCTACTTCTTTTTTTTTTGTTGAGATAAAAACAAAATTATTCACATTCAATCATGAAGGAAATAATTTTATAAAATCCCTTTGGAAGTTCAACAATCGATTGAAGGATATATAAGATAAATAACTTCCAAAGGATAACGTTATAATAAGATTAGATTGGAATGTATATAGATGGTTTATGTTCATATATATGAAGTTCTGTTATCAGGAAAAACAGGAAAGGTTATATAGAAAATGAAGGTCCAGGAATGAATATATAGAATGAAACAAGGTATATAATTTTTTTTTTTCGGATGTTTCAAGTGTTTTTTTTTCCTGCTATGAACTTACGAGATCAGAATATAAAATTTTGATCGGAATAAAAAAGTGTGAGAAAGATTTTTGAAAATTGATAGTCTTATTCCATGTGGGTAAAAGGGTATATTAAGTAGATGAAATGTCTAGAATATATATATATATATATATATAAATAAGAGCAAAAAAATAAAATGAATGCCTGTTTATCCTTTTATCGTGGATAAGCTCTTAAATACAGTACAAAAAAAAAATAGATAAATAAAAAATTTTTAACATTGGTTTTTTCCTTGTTATTCGATTGCCTTAAGAATATTTTGTTATTTTTTATTTTTGACCGGATATCTGGGTTAATCTGGATAAAAAATGTTACCATTTCTACTGGTTGCTATCTTGTTATCCTTGAGAAAAGAGCTCCTCGAAGAATATTGGTCAAGAATACTAAAATTTTTGTCTTGTATGAAAGAAAAAATATATTTTTTTTTTGAATTTCTTTTAAAATTTATTAACGTAAACGTGCTTTTACGTTTTTTTCTTTTCTTTCTAAACCCTAATTTTTTTATCCTTTTGATTATGTTTTTTTATTTAAACAAATTAATAATAATATTACATTTTCTTTTTTTGTTGCCTAAACTTCTATAAAAATATTACTTATTAAATATTAAAATAGCGAAAACAGAAGAAAATAAAAACAAGTAAAATTTCATCTTTGAAAATTTTATCAAGCGAGTTTTTTAAAGAAAATCAACAAACAAAAAAAACAGGGTTTCCTTTCCAAATAAAGAACTAATGATAATATCATTTTTCCAGGTGATTTTAATCAATATAATGTCTAATTTTCTGAAAGCCTAAACGAAAGAGAAAAACCATTTCGAATTATTTGATATCAATCTTTTATATTTCCTTGTTTTTCTTATATGAACAAAAAGCATTTTCTCTCCTACATTTCTATTTTCTTTGGTAATCCTTTAAAGCAAAGAGACGAAAAGAAATAAACTATATTATGAACTCATAATTTTGTTATTTTCCTCCTATATTGTGAGAAAATCCAATAAGTGAAAGCTCTGAAAACTTAGTAAATATAGTGAAAAGTAAATATTACATAAAATCCGACAAATAAATAAAAAAACGATAAAGTTATATTATCCAATAAGGACTAGTTTGAGGTTAATTTAAGTTATGCGATGGAAGAAAATAGAATATTAAATCCTTTTTATAAAAATTTCCGGAACAAGGAGATTTGATTTAGTTATAGTTGTGGACAAAACATTTTCAATTATATATATTTGAAAAATAAGTCACTTTTTGTACTGTAAGTATATTGATATAGCAATGTCTTAAGAAAATTGGGAGGTTTCATCAAATTTTAACGCAATAACATAACAACTACATAATACTAATATGGGCTGTGATGTTTATTTATTATACCATGAATATATCTTTAATGCTTTAGAAAAATTGAACATCTAAAACTAACAAGAAACACCCGGTAATTGTATAAGTTAATATACGTTAAGAAACATAAACACAATTTGTGAAATGGTTTGCAAAAAATAACAAAACTAAACCGTCTGGTACGGGTCAGTGATACAATATATATGAAAATGGAATAGAAAAGCTTCTACGAGTATATATGGTAAAAAAAAACTTTCTAAGAAAACAGAAAAAAAAGGACAGATGAAACTTTTCAAATTATACGAAATAATAATTTTAAGTTTAGATCTATTCCCAGACATTACTTCTATATTTCTAACCATATACAAGCCCATTTACCCGACCAATACAAAACCTATTCATCCAAATAACCCTTCTTTTTGTAGGTTTTCTTTTTCTTGAATTTCACGAAAAAGAGGTATTTTTTTCTTCCACATTATTGCTAAAATTTCGAATATTTTCCAAGATTTTTCTTTCGGTTAAGAAAAAAAAATTAAAAAATGCCTTTCATATTAAGTTCTAAAATGATCTCAAAAAAGAAAAACGTAGAAAAAAGGGAAAATCTTCCCGTTTTTTTTGCGTTGCCTTATTAATTTGAATAAACAACCTAAAAAAAAAATATGTAATTTTGTTCAAAATTGAGTGAAGATAAAAGATAAGAAGGCGGCTAATTATACTTTTTTGGCTTATGTTTTCCTTCTTTTTCTTGGTAAGACCGAGTACTTTCTTATGCAATTAATAATTAATATAAATTTTCTTGTGTTTTTAATTAAAATTTTTTGAAGTGTACTTACCAATTGTTGTTAGCACCGTTAATGAATATAAAAATGCTCTAGCAAATGTCCAATCGTATTCATGAAGACTATTACTTTGATGCGGTATTAACATAACAGCACCAGTGGACGGTGAGTTTCCTTCCAATTGGGATGATACATCCTCTGTAAAACGTTTTATTAATTGATCTTGAAATCGTGCAATTTCAAGCGCTGCTAATCTGTAAGTAATCAAGTAATTAGTTAAAGATATCTGTAATTGGTGATTGTTTCGGAATTAATAGATAGTTTGTAGCATATTATATTTGACGAGTGAAGAAAGGAGAAACTTGAGCAATATTCAATTATCAAATTCATCTTAAGACGATATTATACGTAATGCAGAAATTTGTAATAAAATCCAATTATAGATATGACTTTAGTTTGATATTAAATTTTTATTAAATTCATATCAGTTCTCATGGTACAGAAAACCAATACAGATTTAATAGAATATACATCAAATTTGGACAAGTGATATCTTAATAGTTGCCAATAAATAAACTTAATAACTTAAGTGTTTGGCACAAACTAAATAATTCTAAAATACTTTGCCTAAACCTATAAAGAAATCAAATATTTATTTACCTTGTCCAATTTTCTCGATATAAGATATTTAATGACACTGTAATATCCCAAATATTCTCTACAGTACGTTGTCTTGCTTCGAGGGCATCCGTAATAGCGCTGGGTGAAATTGTTACATTTTCTATTCGTTGTGATGGCCTTGGTATTTGTCGATTTGTTGACGCCAATGTTCTTTGTTGCATTGTTGATGCTCCACCTTCGATTGCAAGGAATATAAATGAACCTGAAAATGTAATCAAATAAAAAAGAAAAAGAAAATATGTATATGACTTGGCACCATTTCAATTTTTTTTTTAAAAACAAATTTACGTATATATAAAAAAAGAAACTCACCTAGAAGCGTATACGCAAATAATAAAGTGCAAATTCCTAAATTTGTAAGCAAACCGGCCCAAAATGGTGCTGATTTCGGTCCCATACACGAACAACATTTTCGTCGTTGCTTTGTGGAACTATTTCCTCCTGTTGATTTTAATGTGCCCGTTGATTCATCTAATTTTAATGAATTCGTACCATTATTCTGTTGTTTACCCAATGCCGGATACGGTTCATAACGATATCGACTTGAATCCTTCTCTGCCATGATCGAATTTTTCGATACCAAAACCAAGTGTTTTGTATTTTTTGATTCCTAATTTTGGTATCAGAAGAAGGATACTATTTCTTTTGGTATGGCAATTTTCAAAGGCTATTTATGATTCGGTTTATTGATGCCATCATCCTCTGATCTCCATTTTCTTGTTCGTAGTTCATAAAGAACTGTTTAAAAAGAAATTTTCTTTTTTCCTTTTTCAGTTTCGATAGATGTAATTTTTGTTTAGTCCTTGTTTTTGGTATGAGCTTTTTTTTCATTTCCAACAGAACGCCTCCATTTTGCTTTGTCGGCGGTTTTTTTTTGTTTGGTCTGGTCGTCTAAAGATTTCGATAATATTACTTTTCAGCCAATTTTTGTTTCATATTACACATCAAGAGAATGTACGAGATTTGGTTTTACTTTGTGTCCTTTTTTTCTTTACTAAGTTTTATTGTTTTTTCTTCTGGATAATGTTGTATTCCTATTTTTTTTTCTTCTTTTTTTTTGAGGTTATATAAAACTTTATTTTTGTTTTTCCAGATATTGTTCCTCCATCAAATCAATGCGGACGCCTGCTGAAAACAGGATAATAAAAACAAATTAAATTGGTTCGTTTCGAAATTGGATCTATTGAAAAAGAAGAAAAAGAAAATAATTTAAATTTTAAATTTTCCAATAAATTCGTGATTTTTGTGATGTTTTTCAAATATTCGTTGATTATATTGGAAACGATGTACCAAGTCATTGGTTTCGGAATAGAATAAAATTGGATATATTATTTGTTAGGAATCGAGAAGGTAAAGTATTATTAAGGGAATTTTCTTGAAAATATTGAATTTCTAAGAGTGGAGGAATCGAAAACTGATTATTCTTGAAGAAAATCTTTTTTGAAATTTACGAAAATTTTTACAATTTGTTTGCATAAAAAGTTTCGAAGTAATTCTTGTGGAGTAGAGAAAACAATTTTATTTTATGTGTAGGATTTTGGTTCATTTTTATAGCCACGGAAAATTTAAAAGTTATTTTTCTGGTCAAATAAATGAAGACAAACAATTTTCGATGAGGAAAGTAAATTTTCCGAAGTTTTTGATTGAATAATATACAAATAGACCGGAAAATTGATTTAATATTCTTGATTTTAGAAAATTTGCTTAAAAAAAAAAGATAATGAAATTTCATTTTTTTTCAAATTTTATAAATTAAAAACGATATTTTATAATTTGAAATTGAAATCTTCTCGAAAGAGTTTGATAGCATAAAATATATTATAGTATATATATATAAAAGAAAATCTTTTCATTTTACGTGAAGGATTATACCCAAGACAACTGATCCATTAAATTATTATAACCCCAAAAGGAGAAAAACAGAAATCCAACATAATAACATAATGAAGTCGACATTAATGAAACCACCAAGTTATATCTGTTCACAATTTTAAGATACAAGATTAAGAAGTCGAATCGATATGATGTTTCCTTTTTTTATGGTATTTTCTTTCTTTCTTTTAAGGATTCTTTTCATGTTAAATTTAAATCCTTTTTACGAAACTGACACTAATTACGTTCTTTACAGTTTCTTTTTCAAAAATATATAAAACAGATTTTTAAAATTAAGATGTCAATTAAAATTATATTCTTTTATCTTGAATGTTTGAAAATATTTTGACATCATACAATTCAGGATGGGGTTCTAGGGGTTACGATGTAATTAGGTTCTTCAAACTGTTGTGTAAATTGAAACATTTGAAGTTTAAAAGGATAAGAGTGAACAGTTTTGCGTGGAAATCTCAAACTATCGTTAACCGAAACCTATAAATAAAATGACTTAATACAAAGTAAGATAAAAGTCATTTCTAGATGTTTAACGATTGTTGAACTATATTTTTGCAAAAAAAAAAAAAAAATATGATAAAGAAGTGAAATTTTTGGTGATTCTTGTTTCAAAAATTAAAGAAAAAATCTCTGGAAAGTGAATTGTAATACATGTATTCTCATTTTACTAAAATCAGAATCTAGAGAAAAATGTAATTAAGTACAAATATTTATGTTTTTCATACAATTTCTTAGACGAATGATACTCATAAGAATTTCGGTAGACGCATAAAAAGGCCGATGTTCTCTTAATGAAATTGATATGAAATTTTTACCTTTTGTATTTATTATGAATGTAAATTTCTTATGAAGGTAATAAGTACGGCATGCATCTTTAAGATACCTTTATATATATGTATATATTAAGTAGAATCACATAATATGTACATTTTATATATGAAAATACTTCTCAAGAATTTATGGAAACGTTAAATTTTAATTAAACATCACGCTTGGGATCACAAATCTGTCAAGACATGCCATTAACTACGACTCATAAAAACCTTCATAAATGTTACAGGTTTTCTTATAAAACTTATATACATATATATAAAGGTTTACATTATAATATAAATGAAAATATATTTGAAGTAATATAGGTGGTATATATCTATAAAGAAAGATGAAGGACCAGAATGTTATACATAAGTGAATAATAAAGGACAATTACCATTGAGATGATGATACTGATAATGTCTCAAAGATAGTAAAAGATAGTAATATATTTAATTGTCAACCTGATTTATGTTACTGAAATACGTCTAAGTATTTTTATCAGTTTTATAATTATCATAAAGGAAGTAAATATATATATTTTTTTTAATTTAAAGAAATTTTATTCAAGATTCATTAAAAAAAATAAGATAAATCTGGTGGCATTTTTAAGCTTTTATGTCGTATATAAATCTTAGAGACATTTCTGCAACCATATTCAATCGTATAAGCGTCGCTGAGATCTATCAATAATGATTTCTAATACATAATTTTTGGATTCATATACGACACAAAAGTTCAAAAATTCTACTAGGAAATATATTTCCAAATAGGATGATTGAAAAAAACTTTGATATTTATTTCGTTTTACCCATGAGGACATTTTTTTTTAGTACAGTGTTTTTTACCTAGAACTTCAAAAATCAATGAATCAATGAATAAACGATTGATGATAATATTTGATTTTTTTCTAAACCAATTCGATTACTTAATTCTAATCAATAAACATCAAACGATGACTAACGCTGTCTGATTAAACAAATCAGATAAAGATTTTTTGTGTTTTATAGAAACGAAGATAAAATTGTACAATCAATGGTTGTCAGCCCGAAATAAGTAAAAATATTCTAGAATTGGAAACTTTTAATTAATTATTGTTGCTCTTTCGAAAGCATTTTATGTGGCCAAAAGATATTGAACAATAATAATTTTATCCCTATAAGATTGTAATAGGTTTTCTTATCCCAAATATATTTTGTTGGGTTTCATCCTTAGTCCTATCAAATTATGTTCAAAAATCAATTCACTATGAGTGGCATGTTTACAATTTCTCTTTTAATTTCTCGGATTGTCAGAACATACTATTAGCTGGACATACATTGTTATAGTTATTTAAATTTTTATTATTTACTTCATAGAATTTGTAATTAAACCAAATTAAATGAAAATCTCATTAAACAATTCTTTTAAATTGTAATTATCATTGTTCTTTTATTGTTCTGGATAGTGTATATAAAACTATAAAGACTTTAAAAACCAGACTATAGGGATCATCATGTACAAAGTTGAAGAGTACACAATATTTTGTAGAGATTCTCAGTAGATATGTTCTGTTCATGTCCAAGAATTTTATTGCAAATCGTCAAGAGCTTTTTATTAATTAAAAACTCTTCTATTTATATGAACTCAACTCTAGAACATGTAATTTTAGATATTAAACTTCTTAAATTTAAAATGTTTAAATAACATTTTTCAAAAACTTTCTCCTATATATATATTTATATAGATATGTATTTCATTCTGCAGAAAGTAACATGTTTTTTTATTATTATTTTTTGTATTTTAAGTTGAAATTTAAGAAATTTCTGAATGAAAGAAGATTAAATTAAATTTTATGTAAAAAAAAAAAATGTACATTTTAATTAAAATGTTGTAATTACATTTTAAAACTTGATTTATATCAGGAATATTTAAAATAACGTTAAATAATTAAATATGAAAATAAAAGTGACATATTTAAATTGTTTTTAAGAAGAAATTTAATTAATTTATTACCACACAAAAAAGGCATCAACAAAAAAAAAGAAAATATTGTAATGCCATGTCATCTAAAATTAAAAGGTTGATTGGTTTCACCGTTAAGATTATTGGCCATTTTTTGATAATTTGATCATCCGAGAGGAGAGAAAAAAAAAGGACAAGATTCTCTTTCTTTAACGTCTTAGATTTTTTCAAAAGGGATGATATTTTTGATGAAGGTATCATAATAATAAAAATCTTTTCTTTTTAACAGGTGGGATTGTCATTAATTCTGACAAGAATGAAATTAATGAAAATTTTATGAAGAATTTTCATTATAAATATTTATCCTTAAAAGAAAAATAAAATTAAATTGAAGATAAATTTACATGAATAAAAATCAATTATAAAAGGTAGACACACTTTCGAGGGAATCATATTATAAGAAAGGCTTTTCAAGGTCATTTCTCTCAAATGCCGTATATTATTGATTGATATATACATAATGTACAAAACAATAGGATTAGAATCTATGTAATAAACATTGCTGAAGGATTCGTAAAGGAAACTATCCTGACAATAAGACTTATATCTTTTTAATTTTCCATTTCTTGGATGAATTTTTATAAATTTCCATCAATTTAACATAGATGAATAGAAAACTAAGAAGAAAAACAGATATATTTCAAGATCAAATTTTCATCAGAACCGATGAAAAATATTCACACTTAAGTAATAACAATAAATCAATCTTGTAAAAGCTCATTCTTCAAATTATCGACACCTAAACCAATTGTTTGATAAATGGTAATCCTTCTGGAAGAAGAAAAAAAAAAAAAAAAACAGAAAAACGAAGAACAAAAACAGAGCCATAGAAAATAAGGAAGACACAAAAATAACCCACCTCACAAAAAACGAAAGGAAAAAACTTTCAAAACTTTGTGTTTTGTGAAAATAGATAAAAATAATTTTATGTATAACGAAACATAAGACAATATTTTATCTGATAAATTTCCAAGAAGAACATTGTAGAAACTCCAATTTGTCTGCATATATAACTTTCAACAGAAACCGATCCATCTATGTTTATCAAAGTTAAAAGGCCAAAGACAATATCGATGATAAATATTTGCGGTTATAGAAGAAAAATAAAATGTTAAATTTTTGTGGTTTTCTTAGCAGATCGTCTGCATATAAATTATGAACATAATATTTCAATAATTTATATTTATATTGATAATATGTGTGCCGAATTTCATAGAAATCGAAGTAATATTTGATGTTTTTTATTCTATTATATTGCAGTAAATTATTACCAAAAATCATACAATAATAAGAGTTTTCAATTTGAGCACGTCTGCAAGCATCACCTTATTAATAGTATTTATTAAAATGACTCTGTGTAATATAAAATTTCATGTATTTACAGTCTTTTTTACAAATACTATTAAAAACGAGGCGAGGTTTGCAGCGCTGCAAAGGTCTCATCAATTTATATAGAAATGATAACATGTGTTATTACTGATAAAAAAAGGATACTATCTATATTTTCTGGGAGTTTTATAATAACTAATGTAATGTACTTTTTCATTTGTGTACCATTTCAATCAAATAATACGATTTGTATAAAAACTTTAAGTTCCCACTACTGCCACCATAAAATTACAGTTTTTCTAATTTGAAACATACAATTTATATACAAAACTATTGATAAATAATGTGGTTGCAAAATTTTCAACAACTATAATATATCTCAAAATTACATTAGTTGTTGCACTTATTTTCTTATATCATGAAAAGTTCACAAAAAACTATAATTTTCTTACAATTTTCCTCATAGGAAAAGTATCATAGTTTATTTTAGTTTTTTTCCTTGGAAAATTTTGATATAAAAAGAATAACTTTGGTACTGTACACTATCGAGAATGAATAAAAAAAAAACCAAAAGACATATGATGAATGATGTTAGCTTCGAATTTACCATTTACACTTAAATCTTATTTTGTATTTGAATAATATGCACCCAAAAAACATACGAAAAAGAAAATCAATATAGAAAAAATGCATGTGTTTCGACACATTGTAGAAAATTTCAAGATTTTTGGCAATATAGTGGAAAACCAGGAAAACGATGATAATAAATTTTGATTGTTCAAAAGAACATTCAACGAAAACCAACAATTTTTCTTTTGAATTTTGTAATATATTTTATGTGGCCACGGAAGAAAAAATTCTGAAATGGATGGAATGATAAGGCCAACGAATTTTTATGGTATTGATTGGAACGGAGCGTTAAGAAAGGATAGTAAATATTGCAAAGCAAATATTGTAGAAAATCGTGTGCACTTGAAAGAGTTCAAGAAGTTGTGTTTTAAAATATTATTTACATTTTTTTTTTTTTTTGGTGGAAACATTCATTTTCACATCGTTTTTCTTCAAGATTTTCAACAAGAAAAAAAAAATAGAAAATAAATTATGTTAACAATGAAAATATTTATAGTTTGTTCTATTGCATGGTGGAAATTTTTACATGTATTGATTTTAAATAGAAAATCAATTTTCATGTGCAGCGGAATGGGAAATACTCTGATTGTCGTGGTTATTATCATTATTATTATTGACAAATCACGTCTAATAGTGAATTTTTCTTGTATTGTATTCTAATTTCCTTTATTGAAGTCAAGTAAGGACTTTGTAGAAATTTTTTCGGTTCCTAATAATATCGACCGCATAATATCAGGTGGTATAGACATTTTCCTTGTGATACAGTTTTCTTTTTGGAAGAGCTTTATGTGTGCATGTATTTAACTTCCGGAATGAATTCCCTTTTTTGACATCAGGAAGCCATTAGGTGACTTAATGGTCACTTGTTATGATTGTTCGGTCGTGCTATTCATGATGAAGAAAAGGAAAATAAAAAATATGAAATTCTAATATAGTACAAAAATGTTCAACGTTTCAAGAGAGACCAATAATTTTTTTTTACTAGGGAATTTTCTGGAAAATTGGAAAATGTGAGAAAATGTTGGCATGGAAATTTTTGATTTTTTATAAGAAATCACTTCAAAATTTCGATGTGATATTTATTTGGTTAGTTTCAATAAAAAAAAAATTTATTTTTTGGGAAAATTCTGAAGAATATTAAAGTAGAAAATGGAAAATTTATTTTATGTATTGAAATTATGTTTTTTTTTTTTTATAAAAGCATTTAGTAAATTTTTTGGAAAGTTTTACAACAACGAAATCATGTGGAATAATTTTGTTGAAAAAGAATTTCTTTTTTTTTGAATTCTAAATAAGCGCTTTTCTTTAAGGAATATTTAAAATTATATTTCTTAAGAAAAACTTTATATTATAAATATATGTATTTAAAAAAAAAGCAAAAAATTTCATTGAAAATTTACATGTTTTTTTGGGGAAATATTTAAATTAGTTTTACAAAAAGCAATTTTATTATAACTTTAAGTCAAAGATTTGAGTCGCCTTTAAAAGAATATATCCTTGATTGAAAATGTACAATAAAAAAAGAGAAAGATTTCGAGAAAAGTTTACATTTAAATTACGTAAACAATTTCGAAAAACTTTTATCTGAAATGACTTATTTTTGTGGTTTTTTAAACTATCCTGTTTACTTTTTTTTTTTCATATATATTTATAAGATTTAACAAAAAAAAACACGAATCCAGTTTCCAACTCTGTCTTGAAGGATCAAAAAAAAAAAAAAAATGCCAAAACATTCTTCTATTATTAGCATAAGTCTTTAAAACTTCCTACACTTAATTTCTGTAATACAAATTGTTTAAAAATTCATTTGAAATATTAATGTTTCTCCATCAAAATTTCCTTTTATGAAAATTTAATTTTCCGCAATAAAAGGAAATATCATATAAAACATTTGAATTTTTCAGCATTTGAAGAAATTATCATATTTTTTCGTGTATTTTAATTAAATTATGTTTAATAATTTTTCCTTCCCTTTTGGTTTGAATAAATTTAACTCGAAAATAAAGGAAACCACCATCTTCCAGTATAACTGACCAAAGTTACATAATATTTGGTTAAGCCAAGCAGAAATATTATTATATAGAAATTTATACAGAACCGCATTTAATTCATGAAATCCCTACCAAAAATGTGCACCCTTTTTTAATATCTAAAAAAAACTTTTGATATTTAATATGCTTGTAAAATCATTCAAGCTAAATACTGACATGATGATGAAAAAAGTTAACATTAAAAGTGTCAGAAGTCACCTTCACTTCATTTCACACATAATTTCATGTTCTTAATTAATTCAAACATGAGGAATATATTATAGAAATATAAAAAAAAATGAGCATACCTATATAGTTATCGTCCTGAAGGACTAAAACTGTCTGAAAAGGTGATGATATTCACATAATTTTCTTTTGTTGTTGTTTTATTAGTTTTCTTTTTTTTTCATACTAAAAGTGCTTCGTTTCCTGTCTGCCAGTTTGTCTGAATATCAGTTGGGAAATTCTGTTTTTTTCTTCATACATATCTTTGCCGTCCTTTTAAATAGTTAGAACTATGAATCTTCTATTCAGAGCGCATGGAAAAATGAAAGGAAAACAAAAAATATAGTACGTCTTTTATTTTTCGTTCAAATCTCTAACTACAAGCCAATCCAATTTCACATTTTTTCACATTAAATAAAATAAAAGAAAAGCTTAAACGGAAATCTGTACGCAAAAAACGTTTTCGAAGCTTTTGTCGTTGGTATTGTTTTTTTTTTTGTTTTTTTAAAGTTTAGTTTTTTTCTGTTATCATCACCGTATGCAAATGGCTTCTCTAAAGCTTTATCTTTTGATTGCCTTGCATGCTAGAAGAAAAATTGTTCTTATAAATTTAAGAATTCCATTTTCCTCCCGCATACACTATCCAATTCGTTCTTCTATCTATCTTTCTATCTATGTATGTTCAAACACAACACTCTTAACAATTTCCATTTATCCTTTAAGAGTATAGAACTCTGGATATATATGAAGAATATATAGAATGGAAAAAGGGGTACATTTTTTTTTCGTAGTCCATAATAGATGGGAATCTTTCACAAATTTATTTTTTTTTTATTTTTTTGCTAGTTCAAAATTAAGTCAAAGTGTCACTTCAGTCTGTTTCTTTTGTTGGTGATCTTAATGTGAAGAATTAAATCTACTATAGCATACAAGTAGGAGGTTATTTGGAGAGCATTAAACGTTGAAAGGCGATGGTGGGTCCTATAGAATATCGTTAAAATGTTGATAACTAAAAAGGTATAGAGAAAGGATATATATATATAGTATATATGGTGGTGGTGACAACGACTATGATAATAATGATGATGATGTGATACAGTATATAACAGTTGCCGAAGGATGAGAATTTGATTAAATTCCTTCGTCTTGTCTTTTGCTATATATTATATAAAATATATATAAAAGAAAAAAGAATTCTTCATGATTTTGAAGAGGTTGTTGTCACAACATTTTAACAGACAGGAAATGGCCTTTTGTGATTCCACATGTATATCTTTTCACATATGTACTGTTTAAGAGATACGACATATAAAATTTGAGAGCTTTCATATTTAACACTTCTAAACATATCTTCAAGAGTGATAAATGCCGGAGGAATAAAAAAAAAAATTTTTTTGTTGTTGAGAGTTAATCGCCCTGATATAGGTGAAAAAAAACTGACACTTATGAAAAGTATGTCCTTATGCCGAAATATATATTTTCTTTTTGAAATTAAATTTAAAATATTTCAAGATGGTGACAGGTAGGCACATTATGCTTCGTATGTGAAGTGATATTAAGTAAAAAAGATAGATTTTTATTTCAATCGAGAGTTATTGACCTCAGAGTTATAAAAACTTGAGAAATTTATAAATAGGAGAAGGTTGGTTTTACTGAGTTTAATCATTTTCTAATATAGAATCAGAGTTTTGATTCGGTTGATGAAGGCATTTTCAAGTAATTTTGGAATTCCAAAAATTGAATAATAATAATGAAAGAGACTAATTCATCACCCATTATCAAAATTTAATTTAAATCATATTTATACGAACTAAAAAATACAACATTTAAAATTCTCCTAGATACGATTTTATACTAAAGAAAAATAACAGTGATTTCTACATTCGCATAAAAATGAGCAATTCTATTAATAAATAATTTTTCCATTTAAATGTATATTATTCAGTTTAGCATCATCTTTTTTATTTTTGTTCTTCACTATCAAATTTCCAAGCATATAATTTTCTTCTTTTTTTTATTTTCTTAAGAAGAAGATTTGAGTGTGAAATTCATCAGATTTTCGCTATAATAATGATGATACTAAATGGCATAAAGTCAATATATTGTTTCGATACAAGTAAATCAGAAACATCTTGGACTCATTCTTAAAACATTCACAAATCATTGAGTTTTTAGTCAGTTTTTCTGAAAAATACGAATCAAAAAAAAATATACTTATCTAAATAATAACAAGTTTGTAATTTCGGATATCCATTAGGATGAAATCATTTCTATCAGGAGGAATGATATCAAGAAAAACAAAAAAAAAACGAAAAAAAACAGAAGAAAAGTTTGAAGTCATTCCTCATTTTATAGATAGAAAAACAAAATCGAAGAAAAAAAAAAACAAAAAATTTATAGGCTTTTAGTAGCACTTAAAGGCATTAACGTTTTCGAAAATCTTCGAGAGACAAGAACATTGAACTTCATCGAAGCAAAAGTGCGATGATGGTAGTTTATCATTCTATTTAGACAAAAACAAAAAAAAAAAAAAGAAGACATTATCTTTTTGGGGAATTTTTCTTTTTTTCAATTTTCATCATGTTATATACGAGCCTCATGACAATTTCAAATTTAATATGAATAGACCAAAATAAATTTTGACTTTTATAATTGAATTTTTTCTTGCTTAAAGTTGTGATAAACTAATTAACGACATGAAAAATAATACAATCGTAAAGCTTTTGGAAATTTTGAATTTAGAAGTTCATTTCTCCTGTATTCAGATCTTTATAATTATGTTTAAATGGGCTAACATCGGAATTATAAACAATAAGGTCCACCCTGTCTGTCAATATCTTATTTTGTTTGGATAATTTTACTTTAAAATACAATATTTTATAGTAAATTCTTCTATTCGTCCAATGAAAAGTTTTTGAGATCAATAAACGCAGCTAGAACTTCTCGATCTGGACTTGAGACTTGTTCTCTAAAAACTATGGTATTGATCTGAATTATTTTAGATTCATTTGACGACCTTCTATCAATACAAAATATCCAGGTGTTAACAGTGTTCCTTCTTATCAAACTTGAAAACTAAAAGTAGTTTGAAATTGTGAACTTTTCAACTCATTAGCACACAACTGTGCTTTTCTTTATAAATACTATGTACACTTTTCAATATTTCTCATTCAATATAAACTACTTAGGAAACTTCGATTTATCATAATAAAGTTAAGCAGTTTTTAACAAAAATTTGGAAAAGAAATATTAAAAAAAAAAAAAAAACTAATTACACATTAAAATTTTCCAACAATTTTCTTCTGACTTTTAAATTTAATTTTGAATTAAAAATTTTTTTTCATTTTAATGAAGTTCTTTTCCTTAAGGAATTTGAAAACTGTTTTAAACCAATACTTTCATGAAAAGTGTCACAAATATTTTCACTTTTGTTTAAGCAAGAAAAACAGAGAAATGAAGCCAATTTTCCATTTCGAATAAATTTTCCCGAGTAATTTTCTTTCGAAACTAGAATCGATATAACTTAGGTATGAACTGTTTTCATTTTCGAAAATAAAATAACAACAATCGCGTTGTTATTTTGTTGGTGAAAAATAATAACTATTACAAAACCCAAGAGTAATCCTATTTATTTTACTTGTGTACTTTTTAATTTATGCAATGAAGACAAAAATACTAAATAAACAAAAGATTTGTGTGGTTTTATGTTGCGAGGGCATACTCCTCTCAAAAATACATCATTTTAAAATAAAGCTATTCTAAACAGAATTTGAACGCGACAACCTAAAGAAGATTTTGTATCAAACAAAGACTCAATTTTTTGTCCTTTTTTTTATTCTTGAGAATTAATTTTATTCGTGTCCCTTAACAACCCATAACTTTGTGAAATTCCTTCTACCACTGAATTATACAATAAACTAGCTAAATAAAATTTAGAACTTTAACATGGGTCTTTGTCACTTTTTCACTTCGGTGTCTTTTATATTCTCGTACAAGAGATCTAATAAAAAATGATGTTGTGTGGTTGAAAATGGTACAAACTGCATTCTATGTTGATGGACTAAAGTTTGACATTATGTTAAACAGAAGTTTTCTTTGAGAGCAGACAAAAGACAATATAATCTACTTGAAGATGATATATTTTCTTGATAGTGTCAGAAGAATTTATAATGAAAAGTTATAATGTAATATTATGGAAAAGTTTTTCTTTTATAGGAAAATATGAAGAAGAAAAAAGACAAAAAGTATTGTAGACGAAGGAAATGTTTGCACTAACTGAGTGTCGCATCGGTTTTAGTAATACATTTTTAAATACAATTTGTTTATATTGTGAACAAAAGCTGACTAATTTATTTTGTTTGAAAACTATTCTTAAAATATAAAAATTTTGATAACCTTATCAATATATATAAAGTTTTTGTAATAAATTCTTGAAAATTATATTTTAAAAAGTTGGAAATATAATAAAATAAATTTCTGTAATCCAATATGTACAATCAAAAAGATGGTATCTTAATTTTATAGAGGACAGTATTACTTTGTTCAAATTTTAAGCAACCACATTGTTGCAAACATGATTTTCAGCAGGACATTTTTAAAGTTATACAATTTTAATCATTCAAATGTTGATTTTAAAAGATTTTAAATTACTGGTTTTGTATGAAATCTTCAATAAAATTTTACTTGCTGTGAAAAATCGTTCAAATTAAACTTATTAGTTACAGACACACAAAAAAAATCGTACTTCCGTTAAAAATATTACTTATTTTGAGTATATTTAATTCCAAATAAAAAAAATATATATAGTAAAATTATCAGACCCGAACGATGAAAACAAACCGGAACTGGACATTAATTTAATTCAACTCCGAAGAGAATATTTCGACTTTAAGGAAAAGGAATTTTTTATATATGTGAATTTCCAAAACATAAGAAAGGGATTTTTATCAACCACAAAGTAAAATGCAAAAAAAAAAATCCTTCTGAAACAGGATGCCATAGAGCATAAAAAAAAGGAAATAAAAATTCTGCCCATGGTCTATGAAAAATTATTTTAGGAGTATTTTCTAACTTAGAAAGTAGTGGTAGCAAAAAAAAAAGAACCGAAAAGAAAAAATACGAAATGAGCGTGAAAAGCGGTGAAGAGTGAATCCTAACAAGATGAGTCGAAAGGATAACTAAAATTTCTTGAATTTTTATAATAGTAGTTACTTTGGGAAGAAATTATTGAAAAAGAAAATAGGTTTTTTTTTGCATTGATAAAATTAAAACATCCAAGGAGGTAGGGAATTTCCAAAGAAACATATTAAATCGATTATCCCAATGAAATGTACCAAACATTTTCCATTTTTGAGGTTACCCAAAAAAATTGTGAGTTACTTTTAGTTCACCCCATATGGTATATATTTATGGAGAAAAACAAAATTAAAGACGAAGAATATTAGTGTAATTTTTCATTTCACAGTGTTATATAAGTAATATTATTTTTTTTTTCGTAGTCCTTTCAATGGACATCATGGAAATGCTTTCGACTTTCTACCACGAAGTATATATGAATTGGAATTTTTCCTTTTTAAGACCTTTTTTTTCCATTTGGTTTCGGAAATAAGAGAGAAAAACGTATAGAAAAAAATTTATTATTTTTTTAATGTGAATTTATTGAAATAAGGAGCATGTCCCTTTTTCTCTTGACGATCATATTTAATAATGAAAATTGCGATGGTATAACATATTTTGTATATTCTGTCCGTCAGGATACATTTTAATATAGTCAAATTTTAAATTCACCTGCATTAAAGAATGTCGTTAATCATATTTTATTCTTTATTTTTCTAGATTACATTTCACTTTTAAATATTTGAGGAAAAATAATTCGTTTTAATAATTCTTAAAATGTGACAAGTTTTCTCGATTCAAAAAGAAAAACATATAGTAACTTAAAATCGACCTATAGAAGATTTTTTGATGCCCTATTGTAGAAATGGAACGGAAAAACAGTCAAAACTAACATTATTTGAAGGTTTTTTCTTCATAATTTTGTGTCCCCTTTTCAATTCAAATTTACAGGTCACCCAGACCCTGATAGTAACATATAAGTCAAATCTGCAAATTATATTCAAATCAGTGTATTAGTTTTTAAAGTACATAAAAAAAACTTCTTCACTCTTCTTAGACGGATTTGATTGAAATTTAAGATCGTATCTATATATAATTAGTTTAAACAAAATTGGTTCAAAAATTTTCCAATTAAATCCTTAAAACCATAACCAAAAAAACGACTAAACTTTCTGGTCACCCTGGTTTTTCCTTTATAACTTTGCTCCCCATGGAACGATTTTGCTGAAATGCAATACTAAACCAAGTTAAGGAATAAGGAACTCATATTGTAAATTTCATCAAAATCGGATAACGCGTTTTTGAGCTATCTTGTATATGGGCGGTCGGACGGACGGACATACATAAATCGATGTAACTTTTGATTCCCTTCTACGGCGATTATTTCAATGTGTTGCAAATAGAGTGACAAAATTAATATATCCTCTGGTACCTATGGTACCTACCATATAGGGCATAAAAAGTAAAACATGTTAAAATTAAATTAAATTTCTGGCACTGTCCATTTGACTGAATCCATTGAAGATTCTAAGAACAACGAACACTGAAATCTACGTGTATACCGACATTTTTTTGCAAACTGCTGAGTCAAGAAGTTAATATTGTTCTCTGTAAGCCAGGAACTAAACTGTAACGACAACATAGTAAGCGAAGGGACATATCGTCTTCACAATAACTATTCATTCCCATTAGACTAGTGCCATCTCTATAGTTTATGATAAAATGAAATAAACCCAAAAATTATAATAGGAACTACTTAAAAATAAATTCACAAAAATCTTCTTCCATATATTCTCTTCGGAACAACTTATTGAAATAAATTTACACGCAAAATTTGGTCACAGAATATCCGTGAATGGAAAAGGTTCATTTTTGTTGTTATTCACAAATCCATTTAAATTTTTTTTTTTAGAAAGTTTTAAAACATTTATTAATCATTTTCACACCCTTTTACTTTTCAAGTTCAGATGTGCTCTTTATATAAAATGTTTTTAATCGAAATATTTTTTTTCTTTTTGCTATTTGTACCAAAAGAAATTTCCCAGAAGGCTTTTATATTTCGAATTTTATGGAACTATCATTTCTTTAAAGAAAAAAACTTTTATCTAGACTAAAAACCTTTAAAGTTATCCCATTGGAAAACCTCAAACTTTTCGAAGACACGATACTGTTTCAATTCGTATTTCTGTGATCTGAAGTAGGTTAAAAATGTTTGTCGAACAAAATATACTATTATGTGTAATACTTGATATTCGTGTGTAGGTTAAGAAAAAGATATGAGACTATTTTATATTTTAAGCTTTTAGCACTTTACTTCACTTTATTTTAGATGAATTTATACTAACATCAGGGACCTACTTAAATAGCTTTCTGTCCTCAAAATAGATAAGTAAGAAAAGGATACGAATGGAAAAAAAATGAGATATACTTTTCAACAAGTTTCTTCCTTGTTCATTTTTTGATAATATTTTTTTTTTTCACCAGCTGAAAAATCTTCTATGGTTTTTAATCCCCAATCGTAAAACATTGTTTTCCCATGTCGATCATACATTTAAAGAAATTGGAAGTGGTTAAAAATTGTCCAAAAAATATTCCTGAAATTATTGGTGTTTTTTTTTTGTAACTACAAAAAAAAAAAAAAGAAAAGTATACTGTTGACCTATTTTGAACGAATTTAATATACAATATTTTATAAAAATTGTTGGAATTTAAAGTTTGTACTACTGCAGAAAATAAGTTCCTTTTAAAAGTGGAAATTGTGCATTTTCTTGGCATTTTTGTTCTGCATCACCATTTTAAAAATAATTGACTTTAAACGTGAACATTTAATCTTAAATTTGTGCACATAAGGACTTGAAATAATACATTCCATTTTCTTGTGTTAATATTTTTCCTTGAAAACCAAGTAATATGCAGGGGGCGAAAAAAAAAAGGATAATGGCGTTTTAGTGGGAGAAATATATACAAATGAAATAATATATGGAATACAAGTCAGAGGGAAGAGAAAGGATTTTTTGAAATACATGGTTTTTTTTCTTCTCTATTGTAATTTTATGTCAACAACAGATGCCATGTCATTTTGAACATTCACATTCGATATGCAAAATATGTTCAAATATATGAAAAAATTTTAATGGAATTGGTTCGTATTGATTTTTATTGAATTTTCCGAACAAAATATTTGTTTTTGACTGAAATGGAGTATTCTTTCAGTTTAATAATATAATAAGAAAACCTTTTCTATATAAATTTTTTTTTTGTTGTTTTTGTTGAAAAGATATATTATATTTTATGGAATTTTTTTTGTAGATTCCCAGTTAGTTTGAAGGAATTTTTCTTTGAAATACACGTACTTTAATGCTATAGTATTGGATTTAGATGTCTTAAAGGATTTTTAAAATGTTCAAGCAAACTTTAATCTATATTAAGATTTGATACATTTATTTAGACTAGATGATTAAAATACTAGAGGTATTGCCTTTCCGGTATTTTCGATAAAAAATTATACAATCATACAATGATACACTATGTTTCGATTTGAAAATATTGTAGATATTCTTCTTCTTCTTCTCAAAATACAATCAAATAGGAAAATCAAAAATTTCCCTAACAGAAAAATCCCAATACTAAATTGAATAACGTTCTTGCATTGAATTTAATTTATTTTCTACTGTTTTATTGCCATAAATCCTATAAAATTGATTCAAATTCTATTAATTAAAAATTTACATAAAATAATGATGTTACAAATTATATTAATTAATCGATGAATAAGTTAAATCGTTTTAAAATGATTGAAATTGAATAATTTATATGTATTAAAACTAGTGGAAAACATTAAGCTTCTGTTAGAATAATTAAATGCAAACCAAATTAAAATGGACCATTTGCTATATTTAAGGGAAATCGAAATCTAGTTTCTAAAAACTTCATTACATAAATAGATTATCCTAGAAGAGTTTAAATATAATTCCAAATTCAAAATATTATTAATAATTATATTAATACTATCCATATTTAGGGTGGTAACTTTATACTATAAATTTTTGTCACTCTTATCCAATGCATTCATTTACTCGAGCTATTTGAGTACTTTATCCAAAATATGTATTTTATTGCCTGTTTGAGAGTAAAATAAAGCATATAGTAACTTAAAAATCGGTCTATAGCCGATTTTTTGATGTCCTATGGTAGAAATGGGACAGAAAACTTTCAAAACTAACAATATTTCAAGGTTTTATCTTCATAACTTGGTTTCTTCTTTTCAAAATTTCTTCCAATTTTCAGGTAACCTAGACCTTGATAGCATAAGTCTAATCTGTACATTTTATTCAAATCGGAATATCAGTTTTTAAAGTACGTCAAAAAAACTTTATAAAGAGGGTTATTTTCTCCTAAGATTATTTCTTTCTATACTATCCTTGGACCGATTTGACTGAAATTTAACATGGTATCGTATATTTGTGTAGTTAACCTATATAATTTAAACAAAATTAATTCACAATTAAATCCGAAAAAGCATATTCAAAAAAACGACAAAACTTTCTGGCCACCCTGGTTTTTCCTTTATAACTTTTCTCCCCCTGGATCGATTTTGCTGAAATGCAATACCAAACCAAGATGAGGGAAAACCAACTCACATTAGAAATTTCATCAAAATCGGATAACGCGACGGACGGACATGCATAAATCGATATACCTTTTGATTCCCGACACAACTATACCATTAAAACCCTTCTACGACGATTTATTCGATGTGTTACAAATGGAGTGACAAAATTAATATACCCTCTGGTAATACCTACCATAGGGCATAAAAATATACACTAAAAATATTAACCGCAGGACTCGAATAATCGTTTATATATTTACTATATTAATATTAGTCAGTACGTATTTTCTTTTTTCAAGGCTTCAGGACTCTTTCAATGCACAAAAACACATTTGAACAAACAAACAATTAACTCCTTTTTCTAGTTATACTATCATAAGTACTCCGCCTGAAATAAAATGTAAATTTATTTTATGTTTTTGATTTATTTCTAATTTATTTACATTTACATGATTATCATTTCCAATATTTGGGACATGTTAACACCTCCCAATTGTCTATATATTTATGTATTAATAATAATTTTCAATTATAATAGTATTTGCTGTGAAAATAATTTAGTAGAAAATTATAAGCTTTAAAATAAATTTAAACAAAAGTGGGTTTGATTTATTTGTGATAATATAATATATATGATAATGTTCGACGGTAAAAATATGTAAGGGATGATAATGACAACTGTGACCTAAACCACCTGAACATCATCACAAATTTCATTTAAGTTTAATTTATTGGATAAGTGCCTTTTCTTGTTATTTCCATTTGGGAAATGGAATTTTTTTTTTTTAGTTAAATAGAAACCCACGTGAAAAAATTTAATATATTAAATTTTCTTTCATATTTCTACGAAACTTTAGTTTATTTTGCGCAAATAAAAATCTTTTCAATTTAATAATAATTTCTTAATAAAAAAAAAAGTATATCAATTTAATTTAACGAATTCTAAGAAAAATCACAAAAAAAAATATTTTCTATTTTAAAGCTTTTTCTAATATTTTTTCTATCTAAACAAAAAAAAAACAAAAAAACAAAGTAAATTAAAAAACTTTTCCCAAAAAAGCAAAATTTCTTATTTCCTAGAAAACTTATTTTCCAAAAATTTCTAAAACAAATGAAATTTAAGCCTTTATTTCTTTATTCGAAATGTTTTTACTTAAATTTTCTTTCAGTTTACTTTAGTTTCACCTTTCTTTCTTGATATTATTCCAATATCATTTTCCATATAAACAATACCGACAAAAAGAAAACTTCTCTATCACATTTCATTCGATATTTTTATACTTAAGAAAAGTTTGCTTTTACTTATTGTTCCTTTTTTTATGTATTTCTTCCTTCCAAAAATTAAGGAATCATTTCCAAGAACAAAAAGTTCATCTTCATATAAAGAATACTCTATTACAATAAGAAAATCAAAGCTCAAAAAGCTTTCATTTACGTTTTACAAAACTTCGCCTCATTTACATTCAATTGAGATTCACATCAGTTCGAATTAATGAACTGAAATAATCCCATAACAAAAAGAAACACAAACACATATTTCCATTCATTTGAAATTTTACTCTATTTAAATTGAAACTCATTCCTAACTCAATACAACATAAATAATCCAGGATCTTCTTTAGAGAAAATGGTAAGGAAAATCATCTTGTAAGGTAACTTATGTGAAGGAATTCCTTTCAAGGTAGAAAAGATGAGTTTGTTCGAATTTTCATGTTTATGAACGAAAACTTATAAATGGGAATAAATGGGTTACAATGAATTTAATTTTTTACACGAAAAAAAAGGATATCATTTTTCCAAGAAGATGTTAAGAACAAAAAAACCACCACAAGAAAATTCTTTCAAAATTTTACTAAAATTAAATTAGAAATCCAAAAAGAAATGAAGAAAACAAAAAATAAAAGTTATATCATAAAAATAATTGTTAAGGATTATGATTTTTGTGGTTTCTCATTAAGTTGATGGAAAAATCTCTCAGGAAATAAGTTCATAATGAAACTCAGTTATTATTGATTAAAAACTTTTTATCAAATGAAAAACTAAAGTCACATTCATTATATCATTTTTTCAAATTAATTTTTATCACGAAAAAATGTTTAATCAGTTAATTGTAGTCCAATCAAGAAGTCTAGGTTATAAATACTTCAAGATATGTTAGATCTTTCAAAAATAGTTTTGATTGAATATGCTCCTAGAAATATTACCAGTTCAGTTGAGATATATTCACAAAAAACCTGAATACATTATAACCTAAAAGTTTTCATACGTATAGTAGTTCGAAGAATAATTAAGAAAAGGATATTCAGAATATAAATCAAAATTGTGTGAGTTCCAAACTCTTTTCCATCATAAGTAAAGTCAAAAAACTTATTAACTTGGTTACAAAAATGTATTATTTCCGCATGCAGTTGTACCTTAAAGTTAGTATAATATCGTTAGATGAATTAAAAGAAGAGAAGTTCATTAAAATAAATTTAATTTAAAGTCACCTATAAACTTTCAAACTTTTTTTCTTCTTACAAGACAAAAAAGAAAACTATTCCATGAGAAATTTTCCATATAAAAATAAACATCAAAAATTATTGTCACGGATTTTTTTTTTTTTAGGACAGGTACACTATCTGAAAATTCTATCAGAAGGATATATATTATCTAGTTTTATTTATATCTTTAACCAGACATAAGATTTTCCAGTCATTCAAAACTAGAAGTGAAAGGAAATTTCTTTTATGAATTTAATAAAACAATCTCCATAAACAATTTGGAAAGTTATGAAGAATATTCGTTACAAAACTTTCTTCTATTATAGTAAATAAGAAAAAAAATGCCTACCCATGAAGAGTCTGTCGCTTTCCTGAGAGAAAATCAAGCACCAAAGGGGGATGATACGCGTCTGTTATGCTTTTACGTATAATTTTTATAGTTGGTATATTCAAGAAAAGTGGAAAACTCTAATTTGGAAAAGAGAAAAATTCCGGAAGAAAATGATTGTTTTCCTTTAGTTTTTTTTTTTGTTATTGTAAAGACATAAATACTTGGAATATGAATGCTAGTAGACACCTGAGACGTTTATGCAAATTTTGCACAGCACCTGTCATTTTAGATCATTAGGCCTCCTGGTTTTGTGTTCTAAGAATATATATCACAAATAAATTGAGAAAGGATGAGTAGAAATTATTTTGATTGTATACAATCCTACATACTAGAAATGGGGTTTTCTTGTATAGAACAGAAAAAAATTTTTAGATACAAAACGATGCCTGACAGCCTGTTTGAATACTTTTAAATGACAGTTTTTAAAGTGTTTCTTTATTGTTTGCGGTTCTTCCTTAAAGTTATATTTATTTTTAGGTTTGAAATATATTTCGGATGAGGAGGCGTTTTGTATCCTACATGATCTTGTTTAACCAAAATTTAATGAGAACTGAACTTTCTTTTTTTATGTATATAGTTTTAAATGAAATCGTGAGTATTTTTTTTTTGTTGAATACAAATTATAAAACTCGGGTCATTTCTATCAAAGATTTATAACATTTAAGGAAGAATACGTTTTCTCTACATTTTGGAGTCTATGTGGGATAAATTGTGATACGGATGAGTTAGTAGATTTGAAAACTTTGTAATTAGAAGATTTGTTGCTTAAACTTTTCAAGATTTCAAATTAAACTTATAATGTTGTATTTTTGAAGTTTTAGATTTTTCTGGTTAGAAAAGTTTCTAAAGAAAAAAAAACAAAAAAAACATCAACCGAATTATATTAAGTTATGCGACTATATCCCTGTTTTGAAATGAATTACAAATTGCGTAATTAGGTGGTAATTAAAAAAGGGATTGAATGAGAAATTTAACCAATCATCCATATCAGAGAAAATGGTTAATATGCATAGAATTACAGTTCAAAACAAATGTATAATGGATTTATATAAGAAACGGTTCAATTACGATATTTAAGAATAGAGTACTCATTAAAATAATCACGGATATTCTTACTAAATGTTAGCCTAATAAAAAACCTGTTTTCGTTCTAAAAATTCCTTATTTTATTTATAATTTGCTATTTTATTTCCATTACTCACAAATCGATTGAAACATCTTGTAAGATTAGAACATAAACGTCACTGAATTTAATGTTAAAAAAAAGGATATTTCTATTCATAATTAAATTTTAAAAGAAATTATTTTTGTAGACTTTGTAAGTTTCTTTTAGGAAGTTTTCCATTTAACTTATAATTTCTATAGATAGTTTTTAAGATACTCTCTCTATATAAAATATGAATTGTATTTTCAATTCTAAGCTCTAAAGGAATATTAAAACGAAACTTTATATTATTTGTTTTTGATACATATATATATATAGTATTAAATTTCAGCTTAATTTGCATACCATATGATAGTGGTTTACCAAACACAAAAGATTTATGGTTTATATCCTATGGTATTAAAAGGATAATGAATAAATGATTATATCCCATGCCGGCTTTTGTTATATTTTTCATACTTCTGATATAAGAAAGAAAATGTTTTAAAATAATATGTCTTTAAAAATAATCTCAATTTTAAAGAACTCTTAAACTAAAACTTGACTTAATCATTATTCTCATTAAATTACTAAATATCATAGAAATGGTTGTGCAAAGGTGTTCTTTAAAAGCAATAAACAGATGAAGATAATGGAATATTTTTCAATTAGTTCAAATTAAATAAAAATGCATTGAAAATAGGGGTTTTAAAATGAAAATTTAGTATTTTAAAAGTAATATCATTAGTATTTGACATCTCCTTCAAGACTTTTTCGTATATACAATTTTATCCATCAAGACTTACAACAACGTACGACGAGGTCATAGTTTTCAAAACTGAAATACACAAAAGTAATTAAAAAGTCAACGACAAAATTGAGCAATTCAACAAAACGTATAACAGCTTAAGTATTCAAAAAGGGTTTTTACTATATATTTCACAAAAATAAATTTTCACAATTTAAATTTACATATAATTAAAACCGAAAATCTCTCCAGAACAAAAAAAAAACTAACCTAAGAGCCATTTTACCCCAATTTAATCCACACAAATAAGTTATACGAAGGACTTACATTTTCTAGAACTATATAAAAACTCTACCACTACTATACTAGTTTAGTTATCATACTTCACTAAAAATACCTTCTTTCTTTTTTTTTGGAGTAGTGTATTTGGTGAATGTATTCAGTTAAATAAAAGGATTTCTTTTAGTAGCCACAAAGAAGATGAAATAAATATAAATGAAATACAAAAAAAGAAAGAAGAAATATATAATAATAAACAAAATAAACAAGTACCTTGGAACAAAACAAAAAACAAAAAAAAAAAACAGATCCGGTACCCCAAAGAAAAAGAAAGTTCATACAGACAACATCCTAATTACGGTCTTTTTTATAGTGAATAAAGACTAAAACATAATGTTTGTGCCGTGTTTGTCCTTTTTTTCTGGGTTCTGCTTAATTTTAATGTCTACAAAAAAAAAAAGAAAAAGAGAAAAAACCAAGAACTCAACGAAGTGAATAATTCACTAGAAAACTCTCTAAAAAGGATACGCCGTCATCAGGTTAATTAATCTACTTTCGTTCAATCTGTTGACAAACAACAAGATGAAAAAGAAACTTCGCTATTTTCCGAGGTTTTATCTTGGACAAAAGAATTGTGATTTAAATAGATTCTTAAATAATATGTTCTAGAAAATGTTTTGTTTTCGTTAAAATACGTACTTTGACTAATTATCAAAATTATATGACTTGTATTAATAACAATACAATTGATGATTATAAATGTTTTGATGGTTTAATGTCTAAAAGGTCATCAATCTATACGTACGTATGTGGGTAGGTAGGTAGGTAGGTAGAGTAGTGGTACTGCGTACAATAACAGGCACCATATGGGCCCGTTGTGATCCGTATGAGACCAAGAGTTACCCTATTGGGAAACCTATTCCTCTTCAAAGCATTTGATTTTCCTACAAAATTTTATTAGACTGCTCATGTCCGTCGCTTGAGGCATAATATCCCAATGATTATTCGTAGATGATTCATATTCCAGTCTATTATAAGAATCGACTTCTTCGGATTCAGTTTCGGCCACATTCCTTTCGACACTTTGTGCCCACTAAGATTGCACCAGCGTGTGTTTGCTGACATGAGAACTTTATCCTTGATACGTGCTTTATACGCGGAGAGGGAAGGCAGTACGTCAGTGATTTCGTTTCCTGAACCGTCTGCTCCTTCCTTTGCTAGCCTGTCTGCCGACTCATTTCCAAAATCAATTTCTGTAATAACCTACACTTAGTAATTAACTAAGTTCTTTCTATAATTTTAGTTAGCAACATTAAATATCGGATTTTGTTAAACACACAATAAATTAGGATTGCAACTAATTAAATAAATTGATTTTTTTTCCTCGTTTTATTAAAAAATTCGTCTATTTTTTTAAGGCTTTAAAATCAAAATGAAACCTAAGGCAAATATTTAATTTAAACTTCAAAATAGGTACCAAATAAATCTACTTAACCCAAGCTACTATAGACTATAGTCATTAGAAAAAGGATTGTAGAAACTTAATTTTTTTTAACTAAGAATTATTTCAAAGGAAATGTAAACATTTGGAAAAATCCTTTTCTACATACAAAAAAAGGAAACAAAAATTATATTCTTGGGTTTTTCTATAATTTGCATAATTATATTAACTTTAGTATATATTTTAGGGTGTTCTATGGTTGTGATAGATTGAAATAATATCTAGGAAAAATTACTGGTTTAAATTCTTCTTAACATAAAAAGGAAGAGAAATGGTGCACCCCAAACTCATTTGTATAATGATGAAAAAAATATGCTTCAATAAAAACTGGTCTGCATAAAATATAGTAATCTCTTGTTTACATCCACATCCATCTACACCAAAGAGTTGAACATATTGTGCGACATGAATATGACAGTATTTAAGCTAATCCATTTCACATAGTAAGTATACTTTTCTGCTTCCATGAACTAGGATGCAAAAAAAAAAGAAACATAGAATTAAATACCTGTACAATGTTTCTAGTTTTTTTACTTCAATCCAGGATAATAACTACAATACATAAATGGTTAAGTATGGTGGTAACATAATGAGCTGGCGATATGGGCGTTATTAGAATTGAACACATCTAACAAATCCTTTTGGAGAAGGATATAAAATGTGTTTGTAGAAATCTAAAGCAGAGACAATTAAGCTATTTTGTGAAAAGATTATATATGTATATATCTTTTTGCAATTTCTTTTAATTCAATGTTATCAGTCGTTAAGTATTCACCTCGTTAGTATGAATACAAAAAAAAAAAAAACTGACAGGAAACTTTCACTTGAATGCTTTTTTTTGCTTGTTCAATTTGTGGGTGTAGAAAATTTTCATCGTTTTGTTCGAAAAATCTACTTTTGAAGGAAAGTATTATTTTTCTTTTTTTTTTATGGAAAAATGAAATTCAAATTGAATTGATTATGATTTTTAAGTGCTTATATTTTGAAGAGATTTTTTTTTGTTTATTCCAAATGAAAGAATTTCCTTTTGAATTGTTATGAAATGAAAATTTTAACTATTTGCATTGTTTTGAATGCACTTTTCATATTGTTCAAATATTTTCCTTTATAAATATTTTAGATTTAAAATTTTTTAGTTGAAACTATTTATATTTTATAAAGTTTAAAAGTTAAAAATCAAAATTTCAAATTTTCAAAGCCTAAAGGCGTAAAAAATGGAATCTTCCGTTCTATATAAATTTTGAAATATTCTCTTGGAAAAGTTTTAATAAATAGTTCTTTCGGAAACTAAAAATATTTGTTGTTTATACAAAATATTTACTAAAATTGGAATTTATTAATTTCTAGAAAAATACATTTCTGTCTGTTGTGGACGTAAATTTGAATGAATTTTTCTTCTATACAAATCTAGATATTTTCAAAATTTATAGTTAAAAACTCCCCTGACAATCAACGAATGATCTTTTAAGTTAACAGTTTTCTTCGAACTAAATCAATAATTCTATTTCAGCCTTAATCCAATAATTGTTAAGCATATTATCTTATAAAATAAAGATTCCCAAACTGAAATCTTCAATCTTCTTAACACCTTATCAACCCTTATCAATATAAATGTATTTCACTTTATTTTTGGCGTATATTTATTTGGACAAGATTTCCTTTATAATATCCTTAATTTAAGAGATTTCTTAAAGAAAAAAAATAATACTGTGACGAGATAAAGTTCAAAGGTGTATTTCGTTTTATTGGATATATGCGAATGAAAATTTTCCTTGGAGCTTTTCACTTAAAATGTGAATTGTCTATAAATAGGATATGTATAATATTATTTCTTGGGCAGATGAAATTTTTTCACTTTGTTTTGATTGGTTTAATGGATTTAAATGGAAAGAATGGAATACTTTTAGGATTTACGATGTCCCAAGTATAGGAATCAACAAAATATTGTTTATGAAGCAAACATATAGAGTGGTTAGTGTAGATATTCAAGATAAATGAACAATAATTCGCAATGTTCTGGAATCATCCCCGTCTCCCAAAAAAAACAAAAAATTAGATGTGTTTGAGACATATAACATGTTGGATACAATTCAATCAACGAAAAGTTCACATCAAACAATTTTTTAAGCTTTTATTCCATTTAACACCTTTCAAAATAATTTTTTGAAATAATTTGATGCCAAAAATCAATATTCTCCTGTACGTTGTATTGTTAAAGAAAATGAAAAATGTTTTCATAAGAAAACCCGACAATTTCGATTTAAACGGAAACGGAAAATTTCTTCCATTTTATCAGTATTTTCTTCAAAAAAACAAAAAGGTTAGAAGGTTATTTCAAATCATCATCAAAATATCCAACTAGTTCGATATTTGATTAGATTTTTACGAAACAAAAAAAAAAAACGAACAGACAATATCACCTTTGAAGTTAAACCCATATCCGGCTGTTGAATGCGTACAAATTCAAATTTGTCTTCATTGATCAACATTTACAGTCAAATTTTAGTCGATTTAATCTAAGAAAAAGAACTGTTCTAAAACACTTCTTGGAAACTCCATTCTAAGAGAAATAAAAAAAGAAAAATAACCAAATAGAAGGTATCCACAAATAATGGAAATATATGCATACATAACATAGCTACTTTGTAGTTTTGATAAACCTTTTTCTTTTGTATTCTTAAGATATCCAAGAAGTTTTTCTTTTTTTTTCACTCGAAGCGATTTTCCACTTCAGGGATGATACAAGTCAATTGAATTGATCTTCATTGTTGTTGTTGTGTGAACTACTATATCCAGGTTTATTATGGTTTTGAAAGAGAAACGAATTTTTAGAAATCTAAGAAATTTTTACTTTTCCCCACCCACGCACGCAAAATTTTCATACAAACAGGGTGGGTAAACTTTAAAAAGATAGCAAAAAGACATTTTATAAGTAAAATGGGTGGCATTTCATTTTATTCATTTTTTAGATCCCTGAATTGGAAATGTCTTTTATGGAAAAAATTCCTCGATGTATTTGTGATGAGCATACAGAAGATATTGTATCATAATTTCGAATGAAAGCATAAGGTGGTGTTTAGACAAACTTAAGTTTTGTAAAAAAAAAAAAAAAAAATATTATAGTCGTATACAAAACGAGTCAAAATCTATCAACTATTCGAGGTGAGTGTTATAATATTTAAAAAACGATTTACTAATTAAATGATAATATTAAAATCAATGCACCCAATTTCAATGGAACTTAGTCTCACAGCATGAAACTTAATCCAATTATGAATTCAATAAATTAACTAAAAAAATTGGTCTCTTACGAAAATTTTAATCAAAGGATGTCTAGACGATTCCTCAAAAATTCTGTCTTAATCGAAAGTAAATCGAATCGATGATGGAGGCGTTCGTTATATATGTACAAACATTCTTTTATATACCAATTTCTTCTTTAGTAAAATACTAAAATGTTGACTATAGGCATTTCAATGAATGATAGTTCGCTATAAATCCATGAATTGAAGAATATCACATATTGTGTTGTTCCTATTTACATTATACTTGTATATCATTTTTCACAGGTATTATATTCAGGATGCGTGTAAATGGGTTTTCTTTTATATAGAAATTTTTCATTCAAAAAACTTTCCTTTTTTTTTCGTTGTATATTTTCTTTTAAGAGGTTATCGGATACAACAACAACAAAAAAAATCATTCAAAGTTTTTACATGTTTTACCATCAAATCATATCGCAAGGAAAAAGAAAAAACTCCGAAAAAAATGTACGTGAATTGTATTGAAAAGAGGTGATTTTCTTTAGAGTTCATCATATTATCTCAAAAGAAAGAAAGAAAAAAAATCGTTTATTCAATCGATGATTTTCAAATATGTGAGAGAGCTTTAGGAAAAAGACATGACACCAAATAGAAAGAACAACGAAAAAAAAAAGAAACGCGCTCATTCCTTTTAAGCGATTTAATATCGGGAGCCTATAAAATGAGATTTATTCAAAATGTGATTTCATTTCATTCGAAAGAATAAACAATGAAGAGAGAAACACTTTTCTTTTTTTATTTGTTTGTTAAAAAGAAAGTAATTTTCACTTTTGAGCTTTTCATTTCTTTTTCTTTTTTTTTGAATTAACTAAAGTAAAATTCTTTGATATGAAATTTTAAAGGAAAAACAGCAATATGGAACGAATTTAATGGAATCAATTTCATATTTTATTCATAAAATTATTCTTTCATGAAATTTAAAATAATACTGTAATAATGTACTTACATAGTATTTTTCGCTTCGATGATATTATAAATATTTTATTTAAAATAACGATAAAATTTATGTGTAATCCAAATTTTCAGCCATTTTGTTTTGAATGATCTGAAAATATATTTATGGGAAAAATAGCATAAGTTTCATATATTTAAAAGTAATAAATTAGTTAAAAATAAGTTCTTTGATAATACGAGTAATAAATATTTCAAATATTTTGAGTGATCTGTTTTTTCTTTTTAAACTTTGACTAAATCCCATCTTTATCGATCACTGGCAATTTTTATGCCCTATGCTAGGTACTACCAGAGGGTATATTAGATTTGTTACTCCATTTATAACACATCGAAATAATCGTCGTAGAAAGATTTTAAGGTATATGGTTGTGTAGGGAATTAAAAGTTAGATCGATTTATGCATGTCCATCCTTATACAAGATAATTCAAAAACGCGTTATCCGATTTTCATGAAATTTACAATGTGAGTTGCTTATTCCTTAACTTGGTTGGGTATTGTATTTCAGCAAAATCGATCTAGCGGACCAAAGTTATAAGAGAAAAACCAGGCTGACCAGAATGTTTTGTCTTTTTTTTAAATGGTTTTTCGGATTTAATTGGAAAATTTGTGAACCAATTTTGTTTTTATTAATTATGTAGGCTAATTATACAAATAGATGATACCATCTTAAATTTCATTCAAATTGATCCAAGGATAGTGGAGAAAGAAATAATCCTAGGAGAAATTAACCCTTTTTATACAGTTTTTTCGATGTACTTTAAAAACTTAAACAGCGATTTGAATAAAATTTACAGATTAGATTTATGCTGTCAGGGTATAGGTTACCTGCAAATTGAAAGAAATTTTTAAAATAGGAAACAAAGTTAGGAAGAAAAAAGATTGAAATAATGTTAGTTTTGACAGTTTTTCTGTCCCATTTCAACCGGCTATAGATAAACCGATTTTCAGTTACTATATACTTTCTTTTTAATATACTTTTTATTTCTTATGAAGAAATGTTGCTAAAAAATTATGTGGTTTCTTAAATTTTAAAATTTCAGTTCCAACTTTAGAAGAATACAAGTATTTGGAGAATATACTATAGAATTTTTGTAATATTTTATATAACTAAAAAAAATGGGTTGTAACACTATTTGAGACTGTAATTGGAGTATTCAGTAATTAGATAAGCTTAAAAATATTTCTGCATATTGGACAAAACAAAAAGCATCCAACGAGTAAGAGAAATGATAAATTTGCTAAAAATTTTATTTAAAGGTTCTCGTTCATACTTTAAAAAGGAAAAGAAGTAAACACAAGGATTTTCCTTGTTTTCCATGTTGTTGGTACTCAATCAACTTTACACATCACGAAAGATATCTTTTTATGTGTTGTAAATATCATAAAAATATATCGTTATGTTATTTTTTTATATTATATTGCATTTTTTTATGTTGACAAAAATTATTTTTGACGATCATTTTCATCCCTTGAAAATATTGAAGGTTACAGACACTCAATGTGATCCTAAAGTCATCATAGTATAAAAAATTATATACTCATTGGAATCTAAGCAAGAGAAAAAAAAGAAAAAATTAAAAAATTCCTAAACTTCCATACGATTTTTACAAGTACTTTTATTGCTATTTCCTTGTTGTTTCTAGTTATTTTTTTTTTCTGTTCTTGTCATCTATTTTGTGCTTTGGGGGCATAGAAAAATTACGAAATAGCTCCACCCTCTTTAACCCACAATAAATCATTGCTTCTTCGTTTTTTTTTTCATCCTACAAAGACTTTACCATCTCAACATCATCCTCAGGGTATATATGGAAAATGAAAGTGTACATAGAACCAAGGACGAAATATTGTACAAAACAGGAAAATGAATCTCCTCTAGAAGAAGAAGAAGAAGAACGTAATTTATATTATAAGCAATTCTAGAGCAAGAAGAAAAAAAAAATCCGATATTCCCAAAAAATAATGTCGCGTTCCTTATGGATTTTTTTTTTCATTCTTGTTTTCCTTTTATTGTGGTAAAAATTGTTATTTCAATTTTTTCCCTTTTGCTGTGAGGAGAACAAATTATGGTGGTTAACTGAAAATATACTATAGAGAACCGCCAATTGTAGAGATTTACGAATTTGAAACATGTTTCATGACAATAGCACGACCTTTCTTATGAAAGGTTCACCATGAGGAAAAAAAAAGAAACAAGGGTTCTTCAAATTATAGGTATCTGATTTCAAAAAAATTCTTTTCTGGGGCCATCGTGTTGTGTAAAAAATGACCTTTCTTTAGATTGAAAAAAAAAAGAAAAAAATTAGTTCGACAGATCATTTATAACGAAATGTAATAATCATATAAAAAAAAAATGTCAGAAGATTATAGGGGCCCCACAAAATTATTAGTTATTTTCATTTTTATATGCCCAAAAAATTATTATTAAGGAAATTTATAACTAATTGGAAATTATCAGAAAATGGTTTTCAAGTCTTGTATAAGGGATGTTGAACGAAAGGAAGAATTGTTGGCGGAAGTAATGGGTTACAATGGGAATGGCTAATATAATATCTATAATTTGCTTTATTATATTATTTTTTATGTTTCTTTATTTTAATCTTCAAAATAGGTTCATTTTCCTTTGTAAAATTATTTCCATCTTTCTAATGATCATCCTAATAACTACTCTCTCATCCTGATATGATTGATTACAAGACTTAGTGAAAACTAGATACTAGCAACTGAATTATGACTCAAAAAGCAGAACGGAATATTATGAAAGGTGTGTGCTTTCCAAATATTTTTTATAACAGATCGAACATAGGAAGCTAAAAGGTCCTGATCAACATGGGAACATAAGAAAGCAGTGTAAAATCAAAATACTTCTCAAAAATAACAAAATATTATACAAAGTATGTAATACGTACATTAAGAATCGAAATCTAATAAAAAAACAGGATATGTCTGGCGCTTAAACTTATTTAACAAGAAGAAAAAGTGCAGCAATTTCACTTTACGTAATTACTTAAGTACATAAAGTAGTGTAATGTTTCGATCTTCCTTATAAATTCATATTTTGTGAATGGATTTTTTCTCTGCTCTAATAATTCCTAATAAAATCTTCTTTTCTAAATGCATTTATTAAAAATTTAATTATGAATATTAATGGAACTACATTATTTAGAATCTTAAAATGTTATTTTAAATTAAAATCTCGTTGTAAAAAGAAACGGGGAAAAAAGGATACTTCATAATAAATGGAAGTCCATGATTTAATTTAATTTTAGCTACTAAACCAATTTGTAATTGAAAACTCTTTTCATTTCTGGCAAAAGCAAGTAACTTCTTTAATCTTTAATTTATGTTTTTAGGATAAAGGAATTCATAAGATTATATTTTCACATAGACGAAATAAGAAGAAATTCCGTTATTTTTTTTTTCTGTATTAAAATGAAGGAAAAAAATCTTCTTATATATTTTTTGAATCCTTCTTCTTTTTTTTCGTAAGATAAAACATATTCAGTTAAATTGCTATACGAATTTTATAAATACTACTTGTATTTATTCAATGTTTTTGAAAGGGTATAAAAGAATATTCTTCAGGATGAATTCATGGGAATGATAGAAAAAAGAAAAAAGAAAAACAAAAGAAAATTTGTAATTCATAAAAGGAAAATTCAATTTTCCGTTCATTAGAGCAGAGATTTTTTTCCCAGATGAAAATGAGTTATTTGAAAAATTGAGCGTAAATTTTTGAGAAAACACCATTCCTTTTCTTTTTTTTTAAAATGAAAACTCTTTTGATTTTTCCTTTTTGGAAATTTTTTATTTCACTTTCTCTATATTAATATATTAAGTTAGTATATATAATGCCGGTGTATTATCAAAAATCGAAATTCGATGGAAGAGCTTAGGACAAATTTACGATTTAATACAAGCCCGCAAACAAGTACGTAATAAATAAACAAAGCCTTATTGTTTCATTATACAATTACTAACAGGCCAGTGGATGGGATTTATATCATCTGCATATACGCCTTCTGTTAAAATTATATTTAAAATTATTTTTCAAGTTGCCATAACAATAAATGGCTTCTCTACGAAAGGAAAAATTCTCTTATTCAAATTTTTGTCATTAATTTTCCATACACATTACGTATAGATAAAGTCCGTTTTTAATATAATTTTGACCTTAATTTATTTTCTTTTTCTTTTTTTCTTAAAAAATAGGAAATTTTAATTAGACATTTTTACTAATTGATAACAAAGATAGTAGTACAAATTCTTTTATTTTTTTCTTTCGTCCTGATAACAACTTCCATTTTATAATTCGTTCAGTGTTTTCTGTTTTTTTTTTTTTCTATTTAAATAAAATTAATATTTCACCCTAATTAAATATAATTTTGCAACTTTGTTCTTTTGCTCTGATTTATATATTTTCATTCTTTTTGTTTTTCAATTGGATAAAATCATAAAAATAGGTCCTAGCTCTTGTTAGTTGGGGTACCGGTTTTCATTTCAGGGACTCAACAATTATTCTTATATACCATATTTGCAATTCTTAAGTGAGGCTAGCGAGCGGAGCAAGGATGCATTAAGTTTTGAGTCACTAGTAATAACATAAAAATAAAACATTTATAAATTAATAACAAAAACGTTGATAGTTGTTGCCTCGGGTCCGGGAATGTACATCAGATCCATATTTTGTTCTTAGTTTCATTCTATACGATTGCTGAACTAAAATTAAAAGGAAGTTATGACAAAATAACGAACAAGGAAAAATGTTTAATTAGATTCAGTGGCTACATTTCAACAACATTTAAAGATTTAAAAAATAAGGCAATATATATTCAGAAATATGAGAACATTTTCACCGGCACCAGACCTCGATATAAAGATAAAAAAAACAAGGTTGAATTATGTCGCCAAAGTATAAATTTATGTTATGAAGGAAATGTATAAAATTCTATATATAGTACAGGGCGTCACATGCATTTTTGCCTTTTATTGACTTGATGGAGTAAAATTCATATAGAAAAAAGTTTTTCTTTTATCAAGGATCTAAAAAGAATATGTTTAAACATAAAAATGAACTGGAAATTATTTATGTTCTTTTCTACCTATATATATTTTTTACATGATCTACCTTAGCAGCACATTTGTCGGACATAGATCTTAAACACTACTTTGCGACTATATACTATGATTTAAAACTTTCACTTTTTGCTCAAATTGATGGAAAAGTAGCACCTGTGACTTATATCGGTGAAAATAAGTACCAGGTTAGCTGGAATGAAGAAATTAAAAAGTCTCGTGGCGAAGATCAACCGATCCGTCTATTCAATCAAGAAGATTTTGCCAATATCCGTAACGCTCAACGTGGTGGAGAGAATGTATAAGTACAGTTAAATCACTCATTGATATCGCTGTAGCACATCCGGGAGCATACAAAAGATCCTGGGTAAATTCCGAATTCGTGGCTGTTGGAGTAGGTGCTTTCGGGGCATGTTTTGCAGTCACATACAAAAGTAAATTGTCTTCATAATTTTTTAGTGCTATTATATAGCATTCAAATATGTTGCTTGGCTGTGAAATTAACAGCTCACAAATGAAATAAGCTAATTTTTCTTTCGGATCATATGCAATCTGAACATACAAATTTTGTTACGTTTATAAAACGTCCTCAATAAAGAAATAACTATTTTTTATATTTTAAATTACGAAGCACCTTATGGTATTTTTCGATGTCATCTATTCCACTACTACTTTAGTTTTATATATGGTACAAGCTTCCATTTATTCAGAATTTTAGCTACAATAGATACCAGGAAGAAGAATGTTTTGTTGAGTGTGAAATAATGTAAAATGCAACAAATTGTATAGTATTTAAGTCTAGTTATTTTGCAAAGGATATGAATGTGAAAATTTATATTCAAGCAAGTACATATTTGTATATATATATAGAGAGAGAAATTTTCTTGTAACACAATGCATATAAAATGCATAGAATTGTCATGAAGACTGTGATAATGAATGATAAACTAATTTCCATACTACTTATTTAAAATATTTCTAAAATCGTATGTAGAGTTATTTAGTAGTATATTTTTTGTATTGTTTTTAATTTCTTAAATTTTGTATATATATATATGTATTTTTTTTCTTTTGAATTTGTTATTATTGTTGAGAAAATATTCCACGTTAAATAATATAAGCGAACAAGGTTCTGGAACGAATATAAATAATATGGACGACAAATTTATTCGTAATATTTTGAGAATTAATTTTGTTATTTTATGATTAATATTCCATTTTCATGATGAATATATATTATTTTATTATTATAAAATTTGTTTTTTTCCTTTTGTTTATTTTTCGATATTATTGTTACACGTATGAGGAACTAATGTATATAAACATCTTCCTGTTTATAATTTTCAAATTGATATTATTCAAATTTTGAAGAAATATTTCCTAGAAAGAGCTTTATATGAGAAGGAATTCTTTTAAAAGAAGCTGAGATTGCTGTTTCGAACTTTGGTATACCACTTAATGTAGATACTATTAAGATATAAGAGGAAGGCTATGGTGTAGAACTATGTTCGGTATACTTTATATTCGTATCGTAATTCTATAGTGCATTAATTATCTAGAGAGATTAACTAGCCCTAACGATCTCACAAACGATCAGGAACGAACCGTTCCTAGACGATGCCGCAATTAAATTTACCTTAAACCATTACTTTCCTGCTTCTCATCGCCAAAATTAGCTCCCTCAGTTCTTTTAGAGGCATAACATACTTGCGATCCTGGCTATATGTAAGAAATGAGTTTTTATTCGTGAAATACAAACAATACTCTAAAACCAAAAATTTAAACTTAAGCAATCAATTTCTTTTATTCCTACTTGTTAAAGTTTCAATATTATTTTGTATATTAAAATGTATATAATATAATATTGAAACTGACATCAAGAAAGAGAATATTATAGAAGATTGTTCAAAGACTTTGGGTTCAAGTGAAAATTTAACTGATTGGTGTCAAATACCCTCAGGGCATGTGTAAGACTAAATTTTGGTTAAATTGTACATGACTTTTAGTATGTTTATTTGATATATTACTTATTTAATTATCTAAAATTTTCTTAGAAAATTATAAAACATTTAGTAATTTAAATTTTGTACAAACAAGGAGAAAAATTGGGAAGTTTTCGATGAATTTTGACAACTAAGCAATAATTTCACAATTTTTTCCGGTGTGTATTATAAAGTATTTAAATGTGACCAAAGAAATAATACTTGTTTTTTTTCCACAATTTATTTATATCGATATCAAAAGTAATCCAATTTGTGCTTTTAATAATATGGCATCGTTTAGTTTAGTTGTAGTTAAAACAAAAAAAGATTACTTAACGCTTTGATAAGAGACCTACATTGCTAGTCGTGAGAATTCGAGTACTAACAAAACCAATCAAATAGGTAACTTTTCCAATTGAAATTAAATTATTTTCATTTTATTTGTTCATATTAAAAACTTAATCAATAACATAAATATCGTTCAAACTAAAAACAACAAAATGGATTTTATTTTTGATTTTATAAAATTGTTTAACTACAATATAAGATTTTAGTAGTTATGAAACATTTCAACATTTCATGTTTTATATATCATAAAAATTTGTAGTTGATTTTTTCATTTTATATTTGATGACATTTTTCATTAAGTTTTTTTATTCTCTATAACTATATCAGATTTTTGAAGTAGCTTTCAAGTTTATTATAGTTTACATTATATAAATCGATTCGAAAATACCGTATTCCAATTTTCCAAATTTTCCAATGGAAATTTTATACAAAAAATTTAAAACAAATAATTGTTGATATTTAAATAATAGATTTTCTCAGGCTTATCATCAAATCATTGCATAACAACAAATAATTTTCAAGTGAGGCTACAGTTGATTATATTTTAAAGAAAACTCAATGAAATCAAGGAAAACAAGTATGATTATTTTCATCTTAAATAAAATTGAAGTTGATTAATTAATAATATTGATTTCATTTAGAAATTATCAATCAAAATGAATTGTGGGCAAAATGTTGAAGAAAAAAACAAGTTAATTTAAAATTGAAAATTGAGTATTGATTATAAATTTCAGTTTGTCATTTAACATTATAATTAGAAATTTAATTGATTAGCATATTCATAGTGTCAGAAAAGTATCGTCTTACTATAGTTAAGCATTACACCCATACTTCGCTTTATGGCGTGGATACGTTCTGGAAAAATTGGCCGTAAAGCTAAAAGTAGTATAACGAATCAATAATTTTTTGTAGCAATGCTGCCTAAAGGAAGAATCTGAAACTAAACAGAAAGGGTCTAACAACATGTACAGCATTTTTTTTTCGCGTATACCGAAACATTGGGGGCCGTAAATCGAAAAAGTGGCATAATTAAAGAAAGGCCGTTATAGTGAAATGCCGTATAAAGAGCCAGCGAGGTATAGGTGTACTAATTTAAATTAACGATTTCACTTATAAAAACTTCTTATATTATGCCCACATAGTTGGGCTTAGGACCCAACTACTACCACTACTCGTATTAAAAATAAAATGCCAGTATTTTCCGATTTAAGTTATTCCAGTTCTGAATTTTACGTCAAACAATATGAAACAAGATTTTCCAGATCGTATATTTCATTGAATTTTTATTTTTATTTTTCATTTTTAATTAAATTACTTTTATTTTCTTTTTTTTTATATTATTTATATTTTCTTTTTTGTATAGTGTTATATTTTTAGTCTCATGAAAAGCTCATGAATTTTAAAATACTTTGAAAATTCAGGTAGCGTATATAACAACAAAACTGAGAAGTTTTTCCTGAGTTTGTCCTGAGTTTTTCTTTTTTGTGAATACAAAGAGAAAAATTGTTTCTTCTTTTTTCATAAAACATGAATCAGAATATACTAAAAAAAAAGACAACGTTATAATATTATAAGGAAATATTGTTAACCAGAAAACAAAAAACAAAAAAAGGAAATTTCTAATAAAAAACCCTTGGAAAATAAAAGGAAAAATGTAATAAACTTTCAATGAAACATTTTTCTAAAAAGAAAGATAATTATATTCAAATGAAAAGAGACAGAAATAAAAAGAAAAGTTCATTGAACAAAAACAAAGCCAAAAAAGAAGGAACAACATTTTTACCCCAAAAAAATAAGGAAAAAATGAGTGAAAACTTTTATATACAATTCCATTGGGAAACAGCATGATTATGAGATAATTGCGATAATAATTATTATTCCTGGTTTACGTAATAATTTTCTTTTTTGGAAAGAATTTATTCTCTTTTTTTAATTTCGGGAAACTTTTCTTGTTTTTGCAACTAAAATTTTGTACTCTTTTTGAATATTTTATTTAAAAAATTTTATCCTAATATTCCTTTTTAAAACTGGAATATTTTTTATTTCAGTTAACATTAAAAAAAGTAATTTAATTAGAAATAAAATTTGACAAATTTATATATTTTTAAGTAGAAAAAGGAAAAGTTTGAATTTTAGGAATGTCGTCCTTAAGGAAAATTCATTCGGCAAATTGATAAAGAGAAATGGCAAAAAAAATTGTAAAGCTAATAATTTTCATTTAAATTTTTAATAATTAAAAAAATTACTAACTTTTTTGTTACTAGACATTGGCGATGACATCAAAGTCACTAAATATTTTTGCTATCTTTGGTCCTTCTACCCTTGTGGTAAGATTATTTTCCTTTTTGTAATATATACAAATACAGTCAAGTCTCATATAACGTGATTATTGGTACCGCGTTATATGGAAACCGTGTTATAAGGAATTCAAAATTATTGAAATCGGAAAATGCGTTCTATGGAAATCGCGTTATAAGATTTAATCAGCATTAATACAAATTAAATGAATTCGTACCGCTTTATATGGAATCTCAGAAATAAATAAATCAGACCTATATATGTGAAAACTGCATTCTCAAAGTATCAAGTTATCCGTGTTTAATTCCACCAATTTCTCCTCATTTAAACTCTCTTCCCGAAGAAGTTCTTCTATATCTTCATGGTTTATATCTGAAAATCCTTTGCTGCTCAAAGCAGAAGCAATGTTTACTATTTCTGTAAATGGGGCTGGAATATCATTTTCCTTTTGAACCATTTTATGTAAAAGAGGCCTCCAACATGCATTAAGTGTTGACGGCTTAATTTCTGCCCAAGCTGTTCGAATGCAATCTAAAATAGAAAATTCTTTCCAAACTTGAAGAAGAGTTTTAACTTCAGCATTTTCTAATCTGTTGAAAATGGTTTGAAAAAATTGGGGTATGCAATACATTTTGAAAGTTTGAAAGATTCCTTGGTCAAGCAGCTGTATCAATAGAGTGAAGTTAGGAGGAAAAAAACAATTTTCACATTTGGGTGATTGAGAATAGTGTAAACTATGTACATATGTACATATAAAAATTTAACACATCGAATAAGTGCATATATATATACATTTTTAAAATTTTTTTTAATTGTTGGAGTGTTCTTGTATGAAAAACGCGTTATAAGGAGACCGCGTTATAGGAGAGCGATCGCTTTTTGGCTCCGCGTTACATGGAAATCGCGTTCTGAAAACAACGCGTTATAGGAGACTTGACTGTAATTCCTCTAATTGATTTGCTTCGTATATATGTCATACGAAGGGAATCGATCTCAATAAGAAACTAAAGACAATCTTTATGATTTAATTTTCTAATATCAGTTTGAACAAGATAAACTCTTGTCATAATAAAAAATGTTCCAAAAGATCCTTGTCTTCTTCCAATTCAAATATTAGGATTATATAAATTACAAGAATTTAGCCACGAATAAGAAAATTTTCTTAGTATTATCCAATTTGTAACCAAATTTAGATTTTAATAAATCGAAAGAAATACTAATTTTTAAATTGAAGCAAATTTTAACGTAATTATAAATAAATGTGTTGGAAACCATTGAATGCTTAAAATTAATTTATACGAAATTAAAGCTATACTAATTTTCAGTGATTCTATAAGAAATTAACTGAAAAACGTTACTAAAACCATTTGAAATCCTTTAGAATTAGAAAATTTTACTTAAACTAGAATGCGATAGTCTACGAAAATATTTTATCATTGAAGATTGGTGATTGTTATTGCAGGGATTAAGTTGTGGCTTATATACCATAAATATATATACTTGGTTTTTTTTTTCAAATATATGACTTTATATTAAAGCAAACCACTTAATCTTTTAAGCAAAAAAAAGAAAAAGAAAAGAACTCTTTCATTTCAGAATTCAATTCAATTTCGTGTTTTTTTTTGTTTATTTGGAAGGGCTAATTCGATTTTCTTTTTGGTTTTAAGACTTGTTCTATTAAAAAGAAAAACAACTATACCCTAAACCACAATTTGCTGTATTATCCAATACCATCATCAAAGCAATACTAAATTGGAACTGTTTATTCAATCTCATTTCTTTAGATTTCGGGTATTTATATACGAAAAGGAATTACCAAATAAAACATGTTCAAAAGAAACGCATGTACATATATAGTATAGCCGTATTTAGTGGTAATATACAGTTATATACGAATTTGTTTATAGTATAATAATAATTGGTATTATTCCAGTTTATCTATGTTACCCAATGTATCCAATGATCTTGATATGGATCCATTCTCTTTCATTATTTTGGTCTCTATACTAATCTTTATGTTCGCCCTTTAATATTAAAATCCTCGACTATCCATACCCATAAAACATTGATTCTTGATCGTTCCTTTTTTTTCTGCAGTAACATATTGTTTCTTTATATATATATATATATATCCTTTCATCAAGTTCATGCGAAACTAAGAATTTACGAACAAGAACCATAAATGTAATTTTGTCCTTTTATCGTAGAATATTTTTGTATTTTATGTTTACCATTTCACTTGAACGCCTTTTTCGGAAAATCTTATCGTTTTGATACACTTCTCAAATGCATAAAGATATATACATATACCGAAGAAAAGTTATGGAAAAGCTTGAACTAAAAACAGACGAGACGGGCAAATTCGAATTTAGTATATAGAAATAAACATTATAATATATAACATTTTGGATTACATTTGAAAGGTGTTACATAAGGATTACTTTAGGATTTGATATGAAGAAAGAGAAATTAGGTATTATATACAAATTATTTTGAAGAACAGAAACCTTTTTGATATGGACACGTATAATATATATATATATATGTATATTTTAGAGACATATATACCTTTGTAATAAATTTTGGTATATTTAAGGATTATGACAATATCCAATTTTAAAAGGAATTAATGTACGATGTCTTAAAGATGTATTATAAATATAGAAAATGAAAATTAAAGATGTATGGTATCAGAATTCATTATTTTGATTTTCATTTTCAAAGAATTTTATTCAAAAAAAACGAATATTCCGTGTATCTGAATTATTTCAAAATAATACAAAATTAAAACTAAGAGAAAGGATAATTTAAATCTAGATTTAGGTTTAAATCAGAAATACATAATATCATAATTATGTTCGATTAGAAAAGACAAAACATATTACCATAGCGATTTTCGATAATCAATAAAACTTTAAACAAACCCAAAATTGACAATAATTGTCCATCCATGAATATGTTTTCTTTCCATTTAAAACAAATTATAATCCAATAAAGTTAGAGTCCATAGCTTTATATCAATATCTAATCAATAACAATTTCCTTTGTTTTTCCTGAAAATTGTTTTTTGGAAATGTCAAAACATAAATTTCAACACAGTGAAAGAGAAAACAAACAAACAAAACACTTTAGAACAAAAACTTTCAAGTAGCTAAAATTTATCCCAACCCGAAAATTGTATTTTTGAAAATAGAAAAATCTTTTTCCCTTTTGCTTTTGGTCTTCAGGGTTTTTCTTTTTTTTTTTGGTTTCGTGTTAGTTAAAAATACGGATAAATATGTCTCGTCGGAAAAACTAGAAAAGTGTTGGCCATCAATATTTGATGAATATCAAACCTTTTTTTTGGAGTAGATTTATGGATTGTTTATTTAAGTATCCTTCAGAAAAACAAGAACTTCTTTATACTCTTATAACAAGTGTGGAGAAAATGAAATTTATTTTGGGAAAATTTTCTAAAAACTTTGAATAAGCTTTTTTTTAAATATGAATTGATAATCAAATATTTTCATAAGAAATTTGTAATTTTCTATTTTTTAATATAAAGAAATAAAATGGAAAATCCTGAAAATGTTAAAAGACCTATACAAAAAGTTTTAATTGATTTAAGAGTATTATTAATTTGTTTTAAAAGATTTCATTAATTTGAAGGAGCCTAAAGATAGTAATCTGAAGGCTCTTCAAATGATAAAAAGGAAATGTATTTCAGTAAAGTGAATAATCTATAAATTCCAAATATTTTCTAAATTGGTCACATTTACTTTCTATGTGAAGTCGAGTTTGGGTGTATTTACTCAGAAGGAACAAGGTAACAGTTACGTGGTATCCTGGTCATCTTGATATTTCAGCCAATGAAAAATCTGACTCATTCGCGAGAAAGGGGTCGGAGACGCTATTTTACGGTCCTCAAACCACAATAGGGTGCACTTTTTGGATCTCAAACAGGATCTCAGTAGGCAACTGAACCAACAAACAAAAACAACAGAGGTGGCAAGGGCTAAATCGGTGTAGATAAAGCTAAAATGATTAAAGAAAGACTAGAATGTTGGGCCTTTAGCGTAAGACCCTTAGGACCATATTGTGGGTATTGTGACAGGAGATGGCTCCTTAAACGAACACATGTGGATAATAGAGGTAGCCGAGAGTCCGACATACGGAGCCTGTCTGGAGGAAAATGAGTCTGAAGAACATTATTTGAGTGAATACCCACTCCCTTTTTTTTCTAGAACAAAACTTGCTACACTGGGTGCGTGCACTCACACTAAGGAAGGGTTAGCTAACTTGGACCTAACTGTAGCGCTGACCTTCATTAGAAGAACTAACTGATTGGAGGAAGACACCTAGCCTCTCAACCAAAGTTTTAGGATGGCCCAGTAAAGTCTGCGTGCTACGTGCCCGTAACTGTGCGGGCCTCTCCAATACAATACAAGAAATTTGAGTGGTAAGGTGAAAATTCATAATCGATAGAACTTTTTACTTCTTCTTTTTTATATACAAAAATTTATCCGTTTAGTTTCACATGATTTTAATGAAAGGTTTTCTTTTCAAATACATGTTTTAAATACCATTTACTGAGATACTTGTTTACAAATTATATATAATTTTTAACATCTCTGCATCCCTGCGCAACTATGAAAATGCAAATTTAATTCTATACTAAAAAAATATTGAAAACCACAAAGTTTGTAATTATGTTTTGAGCTTTTTTCCCCTCACACAATTTTAGTTAATTAAGTTAATTTAATTTATTTATAGAAATGATTTTTGTGTCTATTTGCTTGTTGATTTTATTGGTTATTATGAAAATCAATTTTTAAGCAAAAAAATTTCGGTTAGATTTGGTTCTAATTAATTATATTTAAATTAAACAATTTTTTTTAGTGATTATCCAATATTTCTCATTAGTTAATGAATAAAACAATAGAGGAATTTATACCTCTGTAAACTGTGGTGTATCGTTGGCTGATAAATAATATAGTCTAATTTTGTGTAGAAAAATACTGAATGATACAACGATACACCACATCGAAAAGGGAATAAACACTACTATTTAAAAATCCTTCCAATATTAATCATATTTACATTGTTTTTAAATTATTATTATTATATTATAAAATAAATATAATTTTGTTTGTTTATTGATTTATAAATGTATGTTAATAATTGAATTATAATAATTAATGAATTTAAAGGTGTTAAAAATAATATCAATAAATATATGTACTTGTACTTTTTTTTGGGTCGTTTCCCTTTCTTATATTTACAAGCATATATACGAACCTTTTTTTGTCTCTCCTATTATCATCTATCACAATCATTTATCACAATTGGGATTGATAGTAGACAAAACAGGATTGAAGAATTTTAGTATATTAGTAAGAGATTATATATACAGCTATATACACATATACTATATGTATATAATTTAACATGATTATTTTCAAATGAAGAATAGTTTTGCCTAATTTGTTTTGTCAGTTACAGAGCTTTACACTTTTCGATACCCAGATAAATATACAACATTTTTTCCATGTTTATAACATATCCTTCTGAACTAAACATATTAAATTAATGATACTTTTCTAACGCAACTCTAATTTAACAAATTAACTCTGGTTATTTGTTACTACTATTTTTTTTTTGTTATTCTTCTGTTTTATAGTAGTATGTTTTAGTTTCTTTCATTTTTCTTTTTTTTAGTGTATTAAGGGTAAAACTTTCAGCTTTTTCGGATATATAGAACTTTTAAAAAAAAAGCCACATACAATAAAAAAAATACTATATTGAGAAAAGAAAAAAACAGAAGAATCATAATTAAAGTTATGTAATTAAAGTTTTTGGTGTTTTCAACATGAAATCGTTAAAAAAAATACTGGTTTTCAAATAAATTATTATGTTTTTAAGCTTTAGAAACAATTTTTTTATTTAATAACTTTTATTAGCTCTTTTTTTTTTATAAGTAGTCCTATTATTATTTATGAATATTAATGAGAATTTTAATTATAATAAACTTAGTTACAAGAATTTAATGAATTTTTCCTGATAAAATCACAGAGGATTAAAATAACTTTGATGTATTATTTATGAGATTTTTCGAAGTGAAAATATTTTTTCAGAATAAATTCCCAGTCACAAGAGTTTGTGAATTTAAAAAAACGAACTTTGTTGGCTATTTTACTTATTTATATCGAGAAATTTTAATAAATCAGTTTGCAGAATGGAAATAAACCGCTTATATAATGATTTTTTTTTTTAAATGTTCTTATGATGATTGATTTTGATAGGATGACAAAAAATTAGGTTAAAATTTAAAGGTTAAACTATAATATTAATGTAGTAAATGAAAGATCTTAATCGAACGTATGATGATAAAGTGTAAAAATTATATTTAAAAAAATTTGTATTTTCAGTAAAAGACTAGAGTACTCAATAATTTCTCAGCCTCGACAAGAGAACGCACTGCTAACAGGTTAATTTTTTTTATCTTATGTTGGTACAACCTTTATATGAACACGTATCAAGTTTCAAGTCAATTCAGTCTTTGTTTAGAAGCTATTTGAAGTTGACGTGTCATTGAATTTTTTTAACATAGAAAAAATTCAATATCGTGCAATGATTAAATTCGTTGTTTTGTACGGTTTACCACCTACAGAAATTTATTTAAAATTATCAGAAGTATATAAGGATGCATCACCTTCACTTTCCACTGTGAAAAAATTGGCTGCTCTGTTTAAATCTGGTCGTACAAACACGGAAGAAGATCCACTCGAAGGTCGTCCAAAAAATGTATCAACAACAGAAAACATATAAAAAATACAGGATATTATTTTGGAAGATCGACGAGTGACTGTAGATGAGATTTCTGACAGTATAGATATCTCACATAAACCAATACATCACATCTTAGTTGAAGTTTTAGGTTTCAAAAAGCTTTGTGCAAAATGGGTGCCGCATTCGCTAAAAATGGAACAAAAACTTCTTCGAATTCGACTTTCTCAACAACATTTGATCCGTTTTAAGAAGGATAAAATGGATTTCATACGTAGATTCATCACAATGGATGAGACTTGGGTCCATCACCATGATCGTGAATCGAAACAAGAAGCTAAAGAGGACATAGCAGCTGTAGAGGCGTATTTTGGAGGCTTACCGGATTTCATTTCAGGCACGGAATCCTTAAATTGGAGAATCGTTGGAACAAATGTATTGAAGTTTAGGGAAATTATACTGAATAATAAAATATTTATAAAAACAGCGTTTTTCTTGTCGAGACTGAGAAATTATTGACTACCCTAGTATATAGGAATTTATATATTGTGAATATTTATTTAATTATTAATTAATCTTAATTAAAATATTGGAATTTAATTCTATAACGTCCTTGATTTCATTTATTTGAACATTTTTATATAATATAATAAAATCAAGAAGAAAAAAACATGCAATTTTCACAATAAGAGAACAACAAAAATTTAAAAGAAATTTCATGAAATATAATCTCATTAACTTTAAAATTGATTTTAATTTTAGTCATCAAAGAATTTAATTAACGTCATCCATTAAGTACATCATGTACAATATATACCTAAAGGGTAAAATAATCATTAAAATGTATAAGGATAGAAAGTTTCTAAACGTGAGAGGATGGATCGCAAAAAAGGAGTTTTCTGTTTCAAAATGAACATTTTGTTCAATTTTTCTAAACAAAAAAAAAAAAAAGAAAAACAATTTTTACGAGATGAAGTAATTAAAACCAAGAAACCAAATTACAATCCTAAGGGTTTTCCCATTTTTTCTTCTTTTTTTTGCGTTCATTATTTTCAGCGTGTTTTCCACTTTAAATTTTCCTTCTATATATTATTATATATACATGGATGGAGTGTGATGATGTAACAAGGACTTAGGCAAACGCCATAAGATTTAAATTGATGATGATGATGGGATAAAAAAAAACAAGTGAAACTTATACTGAAACATTATATAAAATATAATACAAATTTGAAAAGCATTCATCCCCAATTCAACATTTTTGTTTTTTTGAATGTTTCCATTTTATTTCAGGAATTCAAGGATATTGTCTGATTCGAAAGGTTCGTTGTTTCTTGAATTTTTGCATATCTAATTTTATAGAGAAAACAAAACTAAAAAAGGGAGCATAAGCATTTAAAGTTGACGTCTTGTATCCTTTTATGGAGAATTTGGTTTATTGATATCATTCCAGGAGTATTTGATTTTAGACAGTAGAAGAGGTGGATTTTATTTGGTAGAAAAAATATCAAAAATAAAAGAAAATAAAAATACAGATACGTTCAAAAAATTGTACAAACAAAATGAGTTCCTTTTCGATAATTCTTTTGTGTTTTATGATTTTCATTTTATTTTCATATTTAATTAAATTTTATCCTTTATTGAAGAATTTTTTTTTCAAAGCATTTTTTTTTTAATTTAATTTTACAAATTTTTAGGAGATGCATTTTTCGTGATGAATAATTAAATTAAACCAGAAATCCTCTGCCAATACTAACTGTAACCAATTGAATTAATAAATTTCCATTTAAATTTGAAAGGATTTCCTTTGATATTGTGATAATTGCTTTGAAAATCAAATTCTCTAATCTCCAATAAAACCATTGAAATTAGAAATGTCATTTTTCAATAGAAATTCAGATATAGAACCACTTCCAAAAGGCCAATCCAACTTTATAGCAGTCGGAAGTTTACAGGGACGATTTTTCAAGCTAGTGATTTTCTAACCGATTATATAATATTAAATTTTAGATTCTAACTAACAGAGAAGTGAAGCAAATGTTTCTATAATAATTACTGTAATGAATTACACAATTTTAATTCAGACTATAAATGCATATATAGCTTGAAATGTAAATGGTATTTTCCCAGAAACTACCAGAATTCTGTGACACACATATGAGTGTAGTCGAAAATCTTTATCGAAAACATTAAAATAACTTTAATTGAATCATTCCTCTTTCTCAGGATATGAATTTATTTCAAAATTTAATCACATTTTCTTTAAATTGAAACCCGTTAATAAAACTAATTTCGTACTATTTATTTTAGACTAATCTAATTCTAAATTAAATAATGATAAAGCACAAAAAAAAAACGAAATGAACTACAAAACTTTTGTAGATTTCCCTTTTCACTAAATTTTAGTATACAAAAAAAAAATTTCGAAATATACGTTGAGAAACTTGTAAATTTTGAAACTCCTAAACTTTATGTTTATTTAAATATTCAGGTATGTTCTTTTCAATCTAAAATAAATAAACTTTAAGTATATACAAAATATAAACGCGAATGCAATTTGGATGATGTTAATTTTCCAACTCGAAAGTATTCAATCATTTTAATGTGAAACTTTGTAAAAGGATGTTCCTTTCGGAAATGCAATTAATTTGAAATTCTGTATAGTGAAAGTATTATATTTGTTTTTGGTTTTTTGTTGTATACTTTTTGAACTGAACACACATTTATAATTTAGTTGAAAGGATTTTATATTTATTCATTTTTTTATTTATTTCTCTTTTTTTTTGAATCAGATTAAAAATTTTTAATCATACAAAATTAAAAGGAAAATACGAAAAGAAGCTTTTTACGCAAAAATAGCCTTTTATTTTGGAATATACTTAATGAAATAAATATATAATTATTTTACAAAGCTTATATTTTCGTGTTAATAAAATGAATAAATAGAGCTTATAAAATAATAATACCGTGTGTTTCAATATAAAGAATTTATTAAGGGCAGAAATTTGCTATTGTTGAAAAATAAATATAAAGCCTGTTTAAATCAGTCTACGAGAAAATTCAATGTTCTAAACGTAAATATAGTATATGTATGTATATAACCCATTGAACCGCTCTGTAAAATTAATTAAAAACAAGTTTTGATTTTATTAACTCTTAGAAAAGGTATTACACAAATTTGAAACATAATTCAGAGAGTGTTCACACTTAAAGCCTAAAATTCCTTTTACTTAAAATTTTTTTTTTTCTTTCCAAAAATTTTCAAAAAAGAAATTCATCAAGAAGACTTTCTAGATTAAAATTTTAATTGAAATTTTTCCAAAAATACATTTCAAATAAAAAAGAAAAATCAAATTCAATTTTTTTTTTAAAGACGACAAAGAATTTAGTCACGTTTAGACGGGAAAAAATTCTAATTTTCTTCTTATCTAAAGAATTTCCGAAAAAAAAAAGAAAAAGATAAATTACAGAATAATTATAAAATCACGTAAAATAAGGTTACTGGTGCTTGTAATGTCGCTGCTAATGCATATGAATTGTTCCTTTTTTGTTCTCCTCCCGAAAATTTTTCGTATACGGGTCCTATATTTTGTTCTTTTTTGCTTTTCCATCCGACTTTTTGTTCATATAAAAGATTCGTCGTTTTTTTTCTGGCTTTCCATCTGAATTAATTTAGTTACCTTTTTTCCATAATTTAATTCTAAATTTTCATTTTTATTCTAGTATTTTCTGATTTTACGTGCGTGACCAGAGATTTTGATATAAATCTAAATTTAAAAAGAATAAATGATATATATATATATATATATATTTTTTCTTTGGTTTAGGAGTTTTGTAAAGAAACCTAAGGTATAGGAGATTTTCAGGCTTTGCATAATAAAATAAATAAAGCTGTATTAAATTATAGTAGATTTTCGAAACATGAATACAAAAACAGTTCTACATATATTAAGGTATTAAAGAACAGATTTTTGGAGAAAATTAAATACGAGTGAATTTCGGAATATTCGTTTGATATTAATTTTTTTGTTAAACTTTCAAATTTAGTTATAGTTACGATAAGTTTCTACATACTTATAAATTAAATTATACAAAGGCAAAAAATTAAATAATTAGCTTATCAAATTACCCTTATCGACTAGTAATTAAAAAATTGTAAAATAAATACATGTCCTTTTATTTTCATCTATGGTCAAGTAGAATAGAAACTTGCCTAGAAATCGAATCTGAGACTCCTCAACTTGATCAACATAATCAAGAATATTTTGATATCTGGAAAAAGCCCTCGAAATTTTAAATAATTTTTCTCAAACACTTTTCTTTTATAAAACTGTTTTTATTAAAATATTTTTTTTTAAAACAATTTTACACACGTACTGAAGTGTACTTATAAAAACGAAATATAAATCTGAAAAATTAATATTAAAAACCCTTTTTATATCGAGAGAAAAATCAATTTTTTATTTGTTTTTAATTGAAGCTGACCCAAAAACTATAAATTTTTAAAAATATTGAATAATACAATAATTAATTGAATTTATGTTTCGCTTTTTTCCAGTTTCATTTTGTTAATTTATTAATACAAATTCTTAAATAATTCATAGAAAAACCTTTAAAATATTTCCATATTTTTCATGAATATAAAATTACTTTTCATAAATTGAAATTTTAAAAGTTTTTCCTGCAAATATAAAAAATGTTTTCTCATAAAATTTTCTATTAAAATTTAATCAATTGTTTACATTAAATTAACGAAATGAAAACCAGCAACAACAAAAAAAAGGAATGTTATTTATTATAATTTTTAACTAAGAAAGAAAGAAAGAAAAAAAAAATTCTTATACTTTTCGCCAATTACCATAAAACTCATCAACATCAATTTACTATTAACACCTGCTCTCTACTTTAGCTAATCACTTCACCAATGTTCACAATTTCTACCCTTAAATCTCATAAATCCTATTAACTAGCCAAAATTATATGTTTTCATTGGTCATGTGTACACTTGAATTCCAACCCTTAGCGCGCCATTCAACGTTAATAATTTGTGTTCCCTAGTTTCTTACAGGAAATGGAAATAGGGAATTTCAAACCAGGATATTAGAAGAAGGGAACAAAATGAATTCATTATAAGTATGAGAAATAAAATTCTTGAAAAGGTATAAAAATTATTTAATAATAGCTTCCAGGATATTAAATTCGGGTGAACTAATGGACAGAATGATTAGTCTTGTAATATAATATAATGAAGACATTCAGGATACAAATGAAAAAATGAAAAAATGGGGGAAAAAAATTATGAAATCATTTGACAAATGACTTAATAGTTACTTAAAAGAGTTTTATATTTGAAGATCGGAAGATAATTCAATGATTTCCTGCAATTGCGGGAAATTATGTTGTAAAAATATTTTCAAATTATTAATAATAATAGATTTGATTATAATTTGGAATCAATTTTTGAGTTGTTCAGGTCTTTTAAAGAAAAAAACTAAAACTCCTTAGTATCTAGAAGTCTTCAAATCTTTCCTAATTCCTCTAATTACAGTCTGACTCTAAAAAATACTCATAAAAGTAGAATGAAATGTCCTCGAAAGTTGAGGATATGTAAATTCAGTTTTAAATCAGAATTATGAATTAATTCCTTGTGTCCAACCGAAGCGTTTTAATTCTATAATAAGGCATCTTTAAATGATGTAATGAGTCCTTTAAAATAGAGGTTGAATATTTCCGATTTCGAACTTCCTAATGGAGTCTTTTCTGAATTGTTTCATTCTTCCAATTATATATAACACTTACTTCAAAATATGTACATATATATTATTCTACGTACGTCTCTCTATTGTGCTAAAATTCCTGTGGTTTCCTCAATTTAGATTTTCGAAGAATTTCTAACATATATGTATATATATCTATAACCTATTTTTAGTGTCTTAATAATATATAACAAACCGGTGTTAAAAGTGGATAAAATTAGTAGACAAACTAGGTGATTTATGACTGAATTTTTCCATCTAATAATTTCCATCAACCTTGAGTGTCAACAATTCCTAAGAATACCTACATGTATAACAATCGTTGTAATCTTCTGTATAAAAGTACATACGTAGAGGTTTTCGAAAAAAAGTATATTCACCCAGTAACTACCTACCTAGTCACATTAGGGATAAAAAATACTTTTCTTTTTTGTTAATACTACGGACTTTCTGTATTGTTTTTATGTAACAGCATTTCAGGAACATACATTTATCTTTCTTCGTGGTAAAATTTTGAAAGTAAATACCATTTAAAAAGAATGGATAAAGATTTTCATGATATGTATGTTGTTATAATAACAGTTTAGTGGATCATTACAAAAATATATATATATATATAGAAAGAAAGTTAAGAAAAAATAGATATATTTATATACCCTTTGGTAATGCATCAAACAGATATATAAGTCTCCTTACTCGTACCCTTAGATTAGGTTTTAGGGTATTCCTGTACTGCGACCTTTAAGATCTATGTACCCCCCACCGCATATGCCCTTATATTCTACAATGTATGATTTCTAGTGAAATCAAAAATGATACAGTTTTCTGTCCATCCTATACAAGATAATGCAAAAAACTTAATCTGATTTTAATAAAATTTAGATGAACAAATTTGCCATTTTTTTCGACTATAGAAAGTTTTAATATTTATGTGATGTTGTCTACTTATTTAAAGGACTTATTTCAACAGTCTGTATTTCTTTGAGTGCTGAGAATGAATTTTTCGAACCTCTCATGGCATATATTCTTCTTTCAATGACAAATGCCAGATCTCAGAATTTTCCATGACAATTTCAATTGAAAACGAACTTGTCACACCAAAGAAAAATTGATAGGTTTTCCTTTTCGTTTGTGTCTTTTCCTTTTAGTTATACAATATCATAGAAGCGTGTCACATTTCAATGGTTTTGTTTTCTTTTCATTTAAATTTTCCAAAAAAGAAATGTATTTTTCAGAAGAAAAAAGGATAATTTTTTCATATGGAATTTGTTCAGATAATATCTGTTTCTATGTGTGTGAAGGAAAGATATTACATTTTCTAAAAAAAATAAGAAAACAAAAATGAAATAAATTGAATTGCAATCCACAAAAGTATAATGTGACAAATAAATCACGAATATTTAAATAGCAATTTATATATAACATAAGGTATATGCCAACTTGTATCTTAAGATGAAAAGTTAGTTGTTATGTCTCTATTATAAGATGAAAAATTACGATTGCGTTTTTCTCCTTTGAGATTAAACAAAAATTCTGAAAATACTATTGAACTGCCGTCTAAATGCCAATTTCTACACAGCCGACATCCTATTCTGACGGGAATAATCAGAAAACGAGATGGAGTTTTGCAATTTTCGCTAGGACTGATCGAATAAAAACATCAGAGTCTCCCCACACAATTTAGAAAAATTGGTAGTGTGCGACGGTATCGTGTGTGATTATTGTGAAAGTATGCACCCGCAGATGAAGTACCATATAAATCAGATAAACATGTTCATCTGTTTTTGAGGGGAATCATCTGCAGATCGAAAATCAGTTGGGGAAATCAGAAATGTAGAAGTCGACAAAATTTGTAGGATGATTGTTTTCTCCCTTTCCGTTTAATTAATCTTTATATAGTGTATCCCATACTTGCATCAGAAGTAGGAAGTCGGCTGTGTGGAGATTGGTCTTAATGCGTCGGTTATTTTGTCACTGGATGAAATAAAATAAAATAAATACAGTACAATTTCTTTTCTTGTGAACGATTCTAAACAACTACACTTTTGAGTATAATTATATTCGCACCAACTAGTTTAGTGTGATCTGTTTCTATAAAATCAGTGTGAATTGTCCTTTTAAAAAAATTCTATAATATTTTACTCCGATTTAATAAAAATTATGAATTTAATAGATCAACTGAAATATTCTACATCTCATGATTTAATTAAAATTCGAAATTAATTAAAATTTTATATATGTATATGAAATCACAAAATTCTCATAAAATAATTAATTATTATCATTAAAGCTAAATTAATGTCTAAACGTATACAGATGCACATTTGATACCTTGTTGAACTTTTGCAATATGTACGATAAAAACAGATTTAATGATAATAATTACTTTCAGTTTTGAATGAAACCCAATCTAATGATAATGATACGAGTACATATGAAAAGGGTATGACATGAAAAGTTCTATAAGGTGAAATTTAATATGAAGTATAATCAATCAGAACTAGCTTTATTGCAAACATACGATAATTAATTATCAATTGTGGATTCAGTTTAATTATTTCCTGGTTAAAATGTTACAACAAAATAGTACTATATTATCACTGAAAATGGATTTGGGATTTATGTTGTATTTTTTGAATCGTAAATATCAAGGATGTAATTCATATCGTTATATATTTGAATTAATTTTCTAGTTTTGAAATTAGTTCTTTATTTTGTGTATTTATTTTGAGCAGCTTAGTGTGATTAATCAAAATCTTTGATAAATATATTTTTGGATACACGCATACTTTCAATATAAAGTCAGGTAATCATTGTTTGATTGCTGATGGCGTGAGCCATGATACCAAATAGTTTATAAATATGCTGAACGTTTGATTATGGTAAGAAATCACAATTATTATATGGAACTTATTTTTGATAGTTAAATTTTAATGGGCTTCAAAACCAAGTCAACCTTTATACTAGCTGTATAATGAAATTATTGCCGGTTCCCTACACGTTGTCCTACTGAATCGAGTTAACAGAAGATTGCTTGGAAAAACATAAGAGAAAAATTCTTCAAAAAATTGTGTATTCTTGGCTTTAAAAAACCACCAGCTTCAAGGAACGAAGATCCAGTCCTAGCAATTGTTATATGTATTTTAAGATCATTATTTGTTGAGTCAGTATGTGTTTATTTCTAATGCAATTTTGAAGACTACTATCTACTGTAAATGAACAATTGCAGTTGTCGCAATTTGAAAGGCTTTTCTCCAATATGTGTCTTTATATAATATCGGACATTACTAGTGTGTCTAAATGAACGAACACACTGATCACATTTGAATAGTTTCTCTTCAGCATGTGTTGCTATATGATTTCGAAGATGACTAGTATTTAGAAACGAACGATTACGATTACGATTTTGTATTAACCTGAGTAAGTATTAATTTTTTCACAATTGCACTTTCACAGAGTTTCCTTATCTATTCTAAAACCACTAAAGACCGTATAATATTCAGGACCTAGTTTCCAAAAAATTCTCCATACAAAATACATGGGAAAAAGCTAAAAAAAAACTCCTGACAAAGTGAAAAATTAAAATATGCAATAACGAAATACTTTTTTTTCTAGTACACAATTAACTAAAACCAAATAATTGCTGTTTATTACAAAATTTTAAAATTAATTTTGTTTTGAACTAATAATGAAAAATTTCGAAAATAGTTTGAAAATTGGTTATTACGAAAATTTATGAAAATGTAATTCAAAGTAGAAACTTTTGGAAAATTCATTTTCAATTCTTAGTAATTTTTTCAGAGAAGGAAAAAGAAACATACTATATAATTTGAAATTTCAACCACAATATGTATATGGATAACATTTTTTTTGTGAAAAACACTCATATCAACCTTTTTTTTTGGCTTATATCCAAATAATTTCCGAATTTTACGGGACTTTGTTTTATATTTTTCATAGAAACCATTTTCGAAATGACAAATTGGCCCAATAACTGTCATTCTAGATTGTACCTAGTGTATAGATATATGAAATATATGAGTGCTTCTTCATTTCAAAATAAAGAATAGAAGAGAAAAATCTAACCAATATGGTTTTTTTCTTTTTCATTGCAAAAAAAACTTAGACAATATGTATCAAATGATTTTCTTTCATTTTTTTTTTTGTTGAGCAAAGGATAGAAAAAGCTCTTAAAAAACATAAAATCTACAAGGATACATATTTCTTATATTTTTGATATTAGTCTAAAGCTTTGATTATTTGTCACTGAAAAGCTTATGCTTAATGATTGCAAAATCATTTTGAACCACAGAAAAACGAAAAAAACATAGATGAACAATGACGAGTTCGGTAGAGGTCGAAGGTCTTTGAAACTAAAAGAGGACAAAGTTTTCTACTTTAAAAATTCTGCTTTTTCTTCTTGCCATATTCCGATATATATAGTTTTATAGTGTTTTTGGTGTGTGTCCATTCATTTAACTATTACGTTCTTTTCTGAGTGTGTTCTTGTCGATGTTTTGGCTCCTGACGATACAGGATTTCTGCTATCGTATGTAATTTTAGTTTTTTTTTTTTTTTTGAATGCTAACATTGCAATTTTTAAAGCCGTAAACTAGAGAAGAAATAGTATCATTTGCCAAAAAGATGGAAACATGAAAAATATAAAAACATACACACATGTGAATTGAATGAAGGAATGTCCTTATAAAATGGGTAAGGATCAGATGGGTTCTAATGCTAATCCTTTTTCTATATCTATTCTTGTTCAAACTGTTGTTTAGTTTATGTTTATTATATATATAGGTATATATATTTTGTTTGTTTGAAGTGATACTAGTAGAAGATATGTACTTCGTTTTTTTTTTACTATTTGTTAGGATTTTCAATAGGATTAATTAACATTTACAAGACATGGTCGAGAAATTTCGATACTATAAAATATATTGTATATATGTTTTTATTTTTATGGGAAGTTATTTTGGTTAATTCCTTTTTTTGGTTTTTAAATAAAACACATCTGGATGAGTCGACCCACATTTATGTATAACTTGATGTATTATACATATATTCGGATTGTACCTCGAAAAAACATAAATTTATAACAGATATAGAACTTCAAAGTGTTTACAGGGATGACAACAGATGTAAAAATATGTGTTAAGAATATAAATAAAATTCAGATTAGTTCACAACGACCTATCACCATCCTACCACGACTATTCAATAAATTATATTATATTCTAGATTTTCTTTTAGAAAACTATAAGATCAAATAAAGTAAGGACAAAACTATCAGTTTTTTTTTTATTATTTTAATAGGAAAGACCTAACAACAGGATATTTGTCCTCGGGCTATTTTGTAGTTTGTGAGAGATTATCCCTTTTTACTAGAATCTAGTGACATTATAGAAGAAGAAAAACTTCTGTTATTTTTCTTGATCAAACTTTATATCCTTTCATTTTATGTTTTTCTATTTTTTTTAGATTCATAGGCTTCCATAAACATTTCAGATATAGTTTAAACGGAAAAGAAACAAGAATGAATGAAATTTTATGAGGAAAATTTCTAAAGATAATTTTTTTTTTTTGATAATCGAATACATCGAAATTACAGCGATTTCAAAGATTCACCATTAGTGACCAATCGCAAACGAAATTATGTTCTTTAAAATGTCGGGTATATGTTTGTTGAGTAGTCTATTTTTGTAAAACGCGATTAGTTTCTAGATTTATATGTTTAACAACTAAATTGGAGAGTATAAAACATATAATTTTACAAGTACCAGTTTCCTTCAAAACTACTCATTCCCCTCTCATATAGTAAAAGACTTAAACCAAGAGCATATTAAAGAAATGATTCTCATTAATTTGCATGGAAATTATTTCCTTAAATAACATACAATTATATTGATTAAATTTTCCTAAAATTTCCATTATTATATTTAATATTTCGAAAAGAAAATATTGTATAACAAATTACGATTCATAGGATTTCATTAAATTTCCTTTTATAGAATATAAAACTAATGAGACTCGCTAATGAAAATAACTATGTATCTCGAAATGATGATATTTTATTCAATATTCTGTTTTTGCTTCTTTTTTTTTGTTATATACGATACGAATATTATATATGATATTATCATTCGTTTTAATAACCTTATTAAGGATAATAGTTATCCTTTTTTTTGATATAGGAATATAGAATAGATAAATACGCAAAGATATTTATATAATAATTTATTTTCCTATTCTTGGATCAATCAAGGAGTCAATTATTCTAGTCTTGGAAAATAAATATTTATTTTCTAAACATTCAGGAAAAAGAGATATTACAAAAATTGCTAATAAAAAAAAGGCGAACGTGATATAAATAATAAGATTTATAGACATGCGATTTATTAATAATTTTCATATTTTTATGGATTTTTTTTTATATACATAGATAAAAAAAAAGATCTCCTGTTGCTTTAACTAAGAAGGATTTTCTTTTTTTAATAGACGGTTATTATCATTTCATCATAATTTTGCGTACATAAGGTTATCGATTCATTACATTCTTAGGCATTAAAACTATAGAGAGTATCGTAATCGAGTTCTGGTTTTAAATTAAAACAAAATACGTGTTTATATGGAAACCGCATTATAACAAACTCAGAATTAATCAGAATTAATACAAATTAAATGAATTCGTACCGTATATGGAATCTCAGAAATAAATAAATCAGACCTATATATGTGAAAACGATATTCCCAAAGTATCAAGTTATCCGTGTTTTCTTCCACAAATGCATTTGAGGTAGGTTCACCAATTATTTCCACCAATTTCTCCTCATTTAAACTCTCTCCCCGAAGTAGTTCTTCTATATCTTCATGGTTTATATCTGCAAATCCTGCACTGCTCAAACCAGAAGCAATGTTTACTATTTCTGTAAGTGGGCTGTAATATCATTTTCCTTTTGAACCATTTTAGGTAAAAGAGGCCTCCAACATGCATTTAAGTGTTGACGGTTTAATTTCTGCACAAGCTGATGAAACAGTTCGAATGCAATCTAAACTAGAAAATTCTTTCCAAACTTCAAGAAGAGTTTTACGTTCAGCAATTTCTAATCTTGAACTGATTATTTTTTAACCAAGAAAAACGGGAATATATTTACCAAAAACCATAATTCGATTAATATACTTGTACGTCTAATTTTTTTTTAGTAGATAGTCTTTAAAATGGTTTATAAAAATGTTTTAATTGAATCTAATATAAAAAAAAAAAATAGTATAAAAAAATTATTTCCTATAGATAATTGAAGATCGTTTATAAAAATTAATTTCATAAAGAATTAATTAAAAAACCAGTTCAGATGAGATGCTCTGACATTAGCAGAAATTTTGAAGAAAAGCACAAGTTTCCATGAAATATTATTGTATATTTTTATTAGAACAAGATAAATCGTTGCTTTAGGGTGAAACTACCTTAATCAATCATACAATCTTTAATTAAACATCCTTATTTCAAAGTATAAATTAAAACTCGAGGCAAAATTGTATATGTATGTACTATTCAAATATATAGTATTCTTGACGTGGCTATCTCTTCAATGAAAAAATAAACTCGGCATGAAATACTTTATAATTGGAAACTGAAAGAAAATATGTTTGGGTGGACAAAAGGAATCAGTGAAACGAATGGTAATTTATCAACGGTACGAGTATAATCGGTATAAGTATTTCTTTTTAAAGCAGAACTCTCTAAAATTTCTATAACCTTAGACAACTTTCATTTAAAAAAAACTTAACTTTAAAAAAAATTTTTTTTAAAAATTAATACATCCTACATGAAGAAAAAAGGAAATTTTTTTTTCAATCCTATCAAACTAACAGCTTTATTATTATTATCACATTTTTTTTTTTTTTGGGAAAGGATCAAAAATATTACCACAGAAAGCACTTAGTCCGATGTTCTGACATCGTCAGCATTGTCCCTTAAGCATAGAATATAACATCAAATAGACAGTAATCTGGTTCCCAGTTTAGATATTTTATCTATGAGTATCTCCAAGTTTCCTTTAGTTGTTGGAGTTGAATATAATAAAAATAGAAATTGTAGTACTCACGCCCACTCTCATCTCTCACACCGTTATATTAAAAAATTTTCAAGAGGATAAAAAGATACAATAATGTGTTCTTTTTGGTATTGTAAATGATCCTGTTAGATCTACTTAAACACACTTTTATGGAAAACCTATTTTTTTTTGCCTATGAAAAATCATATAGTCGAATTTAAATCGAGAGAAAAGTAAAGAGTATAGACTAGATATGTAGTTGTATATATGTAGGTAATGGCAAGAATTTTATATGCGATATAGTAAAGTCTTGTGAATTTTATATACATATGTGATAAATTGTTTGACCAGCTATGGACATGTTTTTCTTTCGTGTTAAATTTTATCCTAGCTCAAGATTTTGACAGTTTAAAGTTATGCAGAATTTCTTTCTAAACTCAATTGTCTGAATTTTATGAGAATGTTGAAATTTTAGTGTTACATAAGTTTTTGGTTGGCATATATTTTCATCATCATCTTTTTCAATTTGGTATTGAGTAATTTGAGCAAGTTAAGCTTAAACTCATCAAAAATTGTGACAGCCTTGGATAGCTTATTCAGATTCTGATCGTATTTCAGAAACTGGATTTCTAAATGCAATTAAATTCACTGCCTATCCAATTAAATTGACCATAAATCCTGGATTTTTAAAGATTGTTCATGATAGACTAGGATTTAAACACAGTTTGATGTTAGCAACAACTTTTAGATAAACTAAAATTTGTTATATTCTTTTAATGCAAATTTTAATCCAAAAATAGCAATTTGAAAGTTTGAAAGTACATATAACAAAAATTCGTTAGATTCTTTTATCCTAAAATGAATTCTTCTCCTTATTACTCTCATTTTTTAAACTCTATTCATAATAATTTCTTAAACTTTCTTTTTTTTTGGAAGCTAAAATTTCCCGAATAAAAATTATTGCCAAAATTCATGGAATTTAAGGACTTTTCCTTTTAATAAAAAAATTCATTTTCTTTTTATATTCTATCCAGTTGATTTTTTTTTGTTTTTAATAAAATAAATTCCATTTTTAAGAAACAAAAAAATTTTTTATTTATAATTTCTAAAAGAATTTTTTCTAATAAAATAAGAAACAAAATTTCAATTTAATTAAAAATACAAAAATATTGTATATTAAATTTAATAAAAAGAAAATTAATTTTCTTTTTTTTTAGAAAAATTCTCCCAAAAGAATTCAAAAAAGTTAAGAAAACATAATTTTTTCTTGTGCACATTATTATTCTATCAAAGATTTCGGATTTTTTGGATTTTCCAAATACAATCATCATTTATCAAATTGTTAAATCTTTGCTTTACAATTCCACTTAGTTAATTTCAAAGCAAAAAAAATAGAAAGTAAAGTTAGAGGAAAAAAAGAAACACACATATCTAAAACCAACCAATTCATATAAAAGCTAGATTTATAATGTTAAAAGAATATATCATCAGAAAAGATAAATCTATATTGGCAAAAGAAAAGCAACAGAAAAAAACAGCCTATAGAAAAATCATTCAAGTCCTTATATCCTCACCTTATTCGAAATAAATAAATAACAAGGATATTTTCAGTATTCGATCCGACAATCCTGTTGTTTTTTTTTTTGTTTTTTATTTTCATTTTTTGGCTCAGTCAATTTCCATTATAAAAATTTAGTGGTGAAATCTTGTTGAGAAATATAGGATGTGTGAGAGTGTGTGAGTGGCTTAAAAAAAACTCTTATAAGAAGGAGTCTCTATCAAAATTCATCCGGAAAACTCAAATATCCTTGAATCAAATTTACTAAATATACTTACTACACACTAAAGGGGTTAAGATTTTTGGACACTTCGTAAAAAAAAAGCAGAGTCGATATACACGTTTTTTGTGGCAATCTTTTTTTTCACATACTACATTTTTTTTCTTTCCTTTTTCTAGACATTTCGACAAGATGAAGATTAATGGGAAAGACGACTTATCTGTTTGTTTGTTCCTACAAAAGTTCTTTACTTTTTTCACGTACATATTTAGATAGGATGTACAAGAATTGTGAATTTTTGAATGAAGAAAATAATTACTAAAGTCGAACTAAGAAATCGGGTAGAAGGACATAGAAAAGATTATAGTATAGAATCAATGTTAGTTAAGATAACATGATGACAAGATCAAAAATAAACATCTTTTATTCATTCAATCAATTGAGTGTATTATTTCTGCCTTTGAAGGACACTCTGTCAATTCATGAAAGGTTTGCAATATATCCCTATGTAAAAAAAAAAACTTCTTATGTTTCTTTCGGATATCATGTTATAAAAGGGTTAACTCTTTTTTTTCTATAAATTGGTTATCTTTTCAATAGTCCTTTACTACCACAACACAAAAAAGCATCATACGATTGAATCCACTTCTTCTCATCTAAGCGAAAACAAAAATGAATCTATGAATTTTGTGGAGAAAGGATTATCCAATCGAAAGGATAGTGAAATGACCTATTTGGCTGTTCGTTGTCTTTAGATTATGGAAAATTCTTTTATCACGCACGAAATTTCTAAACGACTATGTGAGACATTAGCATCCATGAAATAGAATTAGCTAGAGTAAACATTTTATCAACAATATTCCATTATATGCCAAGCTTCTAGAGTTTCTTGTATTTTTTAGATACTTTGTCAGTTCTATTAGTTTTTCTTCCTTGATTATGGTTGGTCTTGTTTATTTTCTTATTTTATACAAGAATGAATGTTTTCTAGCTGTAAATCTTTTTTCTTTTTTTTTTGGTTTTTTGATATTCCAGTGTTTTTTTTTTATATTTGTCTAAAATTCATTCTCCTATGATTTTTGTTGGTTAAAAACACCACCCGTCGTTATCGATGTCGTCGTCCTAGTCGTTGGGTTTTAATGTTATATTATGGTTGACTATATTTGTCGCCTTCCTCCCCAAAAAACAAAAAAACAAAAACGATAGCTATTATTTGAGATCGTAAATCTGGGAATGAAAGAACGAGGAAAATCATGGATGAAAATAAATCTAAAAATTTCTTCCTATTTTGTGTTCTTCTTTTTTTTCAGGAAAAGACCAAAACGATGAAAAATTAGTTTTCTCGTATTTAAATCCCATTTAAGCTACGTATCCTGGGGTATTTTCGGTTATCCTTGTTTGGTTAAACAACAAAAATTGTAATGATGTTCGTGAACTTTTGTGACATTTTTTTTTTTTGCTTTTAAAGAAATAAAATTTCAGATATTTTTCCACAACAACAAATTATTATTAATAATAAACGAATTAGATAAAAATTCACCAAGGAATTAAAGGATATTGTTAAAAAGAAGTTTGTCGTTTTCTATACAATAAAAAGGGACATGATTAGGAATTCCAAAACAATGAACAGAAAAGAACTTAACTTGAAAATCGACCCAAAGGTGACTTTTGGGCGTAAGTACACTTCAAAAACTTTTATTACTAACTTGAAAATGTTTCTATTGTTAAATCATTGGAATTCAACATATAGTACTATTCCGGATGCAATTTGTAGAAAATAAAATAAGTACATAGAGTTATCAGGAATAAGAATACAGGATCCCATTGGAGTAATTTTTTTTTTTCTTTTCTTTTTGGAAATAGTAAAGGTTATTGAAGCCCGAATACCACATATGAAAATATAAAAAGAAAACGAAAAGAATTTTCTTTTATGAACATATTTTCTGGTATTATCTTGGAAATATTCTAGTTCTATGGTTTTCTATAGATTTTATCTTAGACATGCCATCTTCGCCATTAGGGATTACTAAAAATTCATACTTCATAAGAATTTATACATAGCAGTCAATGAATTTCGAGAATTTTCACTATTTCTACTTTATAGATGGAAGTCAATAAATTCAGTAGAAAAATGCAATCGCGATTAATTATATATTTTCTTAGAAAATTTATGTTTTTTTGGTTTTAGTATTAAATTTTAGATTCTTTTACGGTTTAAAATGAACACCAAAAAAATAAATATTCTTTTTAAAAAATATTTTGTATAAAAACAACGGAAAACTGTACAAAATTATATTAGATCCTTAAATATTATGGTTTTTCATTAAGACTTTTTAAAGCTTGATTACAAAAGTTCGTGTTCACATTTTTGGTAGGGATTTTGGGTTCTGTTTTTGGTATAAAAGATTCCTTCTGTTTCGTTTTAGGCACGCGATTTTCTTCAAACTATTATGACGGAAAAACTATAACAAGGTGGTTGTAGATAAATTTAGAAATATATATTATTTTTAAAATAGATTTCTCAATTTCTTGAAAAAGACAATTGTAAGACAACCTTCATAATTTTATATTTATTTTAAAAACGGAATTAATTTAAAACATTCTTACGTATAAGGTAAATTTTTTGAAACCAGTAAAATCAATGCTTTTTTTCAACTTTTCGCTATAAGTGAATACCACAGAAGAAACTTGATTTCAACAGCTACTATATTTATTAAATTTGATGAATTTACGAAACAAATATATACATGTAAATAAAATGGAAACCACTGCAAAATTTATCAAAATATTCCCATATAAAATTTGGAATATTTAATTTACTTTAGAAAATATTCGAAATTACAAGAATTTATTCATGATTTTAGTCAGAAACTTTGAGAATTTGTATTGGAATTTTTCTTATTCGAAAATATGTTAAAAGTTTCCATTTAGTAATTATTAACTATTAACAAAATGTAAATTTTAAATTTCCTTATGCCAGCGGAAAGCAGTACTTTATTTAATATAATCGCAAACTTTTTACAGTATACTTTTTAAATATAGAGAAGGCAAAACTATAAAAGACATATCGAACTTGGAGATTTTTACCGAAATCATAAGTAAAAATAATAAGATTTATTTAGGTTTAAATAACACCAGTCCGATAAAGTCGAATGGATAATTCTCAGAAGTTTTATATTTCATTCGAGATGGTATATTGAAATTGGAAATTAGTTTTAAAAAAAAAATAAACTTTTAAATGTAATCTAGTAAATGATTCTAAGAAATTCTTAATTCTAAATGTTAAATGCATAACATTCAAATCCAAATTCATTCATTTTAAAACCATCTTCAACTAATTCAAATATTTTGATTTACCACGTATAGATATGGAGAGTCCATATATCGACTAGTCGAGATTGGGTCGAAATTTAGATACGCGTATATGAATACAGTGAGTTGCAATATCAAATCCAAAATGAGATCAAATATAGTCGAGATATAAAAAATAGGAATTTATTACCAAAAATATGAAAAGGGAAACACAGCCAACAAAACATAGTAAATTCAGTGAACCCAATCTGGTCTCTACCAGCGTATTCATGCATTTCGACTCAGTTTCGACCTGGTTTGAACTCTTCATGTACATATACACAAATAAAACGAAATAGACATTATCGATATCTTTAATAATTAATTTTGCTTGCCAATTCTAATAGAATTTTGAAATTCAAAAAAAATTAAATTGAAATTTGTGAAAAACGTACTTTTTCAATTTGAAAATAATAGTTTATTTAAAAATATACTAGATAAATAAAATCCAGGTATAAATAATCGAATAATATACTTATACATATGTGTGGACACCATCCATTCCAATCAAATGAATGATGAAATAATCTGAAAAAAGGGGAGAAAAAGGATATAAAGTCGATTTTGGGAATATAAATTTAGAACGATAAAGTTTTGTATTTTATCAATTTGAGTTTTTAATTTAATTTCAAATGATAATTTTATCGAAGATGAAGTTAAAATGGTTCATCAAATGAAATTTTAAAATATATAAATATATTGAGTTAATATTTTCGAATAGAAAATTGAAAGTTTTAGATTAGATAAAGAGAAAATTTTGAAGAAGCAAATTAAATGACACATTTAAGGTTCTAAAATAATTCTAATTGAAGAGTTTTAAAAGTTCTTCTTTAGTTTGTTTTCTTTTTACATGTATGTATGTATTTTGAAAGTGATGGAAAATTGTTTCAAATACTATACACAATTTCATAGTTATTTGGAGAATACTACTAAATAAGAAGTGTATATAATAATATTCTGAAAGACTGCAAGTTTATAAAGTTAAAACCCCAAAAATGTTTACATTAAAAGAACCAGTAAATATAGAAAGTTTCGAGTTTTATATTTTTGAGATATGAAAAGTTTAGAAAATTAAATATTGGACAAGAATTTAAACGATACAAATTTAATGTAATTAATTTTATATGGAAATTTTTAGTTTTCTGTCCAACTAAAAGTTCTAAAACTTATTAATATTAATATACAGATTTTCGTTTAATGTGGTTTAATAATGTAGTAAATAATCATTTTTAATATTCACTAAATTTAATTTTATTATACTATATGACTAGCTCTATTTTCCAACACACAAAATTTCATACCATTTTCATAGTGGAACATCCCTAAAAGAACGACATTACACAACTAGAATAAATACATGAATAAAGATGCAGAAAAGCTTCAGATATGAAAAAGTCTTAGGTATAAATCTGAAAAATATTTATATTTAAAATGTCGTTTTAAAAGTTGAATATTTACTGAAGTAAAAAAGAAAAACAACATTTATAATAATATTTGTTATTTGCTAAAACAAAATTGCACTTTTGACATTGATTGTGGTATATTTTTGATATAATATCGTTCGGTTATGTCTCTAAAAACACAATTTTAAATATATCATCAAATAATATCATTTTATAAATATTTAAAATACAATTCTAAATGAAAGGAAAATAAATTTCATATATAAAATTTTTCTTACTATCTATATTTAGTTTAGAAAACTTTTATTTATAGAATTGTGATGACATTTTTTCTAGAACAACTTTAGTGTCATATTCTATTAAATTCTTAAGTCAGAAATGATAAAAATATCCAGTTAAAACAGTTCACCTCATTAACCCTATTCAAATACTATGCGAAATGATAAAAAAGACTTGCTTGATGATGCTATAAAAATTGTCAACTATCATAACAATTTCAATATTAAACATTTCATATGAATATATCAAAATTGTGTTTCCAAATGAATAACACTCATATTGGAAGCGTATTTTAAAATTTGGAAAATTCTAGAATTCTAGATAAATTGTCAAAGCAGATCATGGATACATCTGTAAGGAGTAATCTAACTATTTGGCTGGGTTAACACTTTAGTCGCAATGAAGTGAATGAATTTGGATACTTTTAAGTATTGTGAAAATGTCAGGGATAAAAATATTGTTTGAGTAGCAATTTTATAAGGAAACATAAATTTTGTTAAACAGATTTAATTACATACTATGATAGGCAATTATTATTCCAATAATATGAATGAAAGTCTATTATTAAAATAGCAAAAACGATGTAGTAAAATAAATTTTCTTCTTTTATTAAAATTTCAGATTTCATAGAATTGTGTAAAATTGAAATTTAATTCCAAAATTCTTAGAAACTAATACGCTTTTGGTCGAATAAAACATGATATTAGGATTTTCTGTCTGACTCGGTCATCTCGGTTTTTTTTAAACGATTTTATTCAGGCGATTACTAATTTATCATCATTTCTGTAAGCCAAATGTAGTAACAAAATTTTATAGCAAAATTATTTGAAACAACAGTTTTTTTTTGTTTTGATGAATTTCGGAAAATTCTGTAACATATGTATAGTATATGCATAAATTCAACTTATGAGAAACTTTATATGAGAAAAGCTCTTTTATTTATGGAAAATTTTCATATTTTGAAAGAAAATGATTAAATTTTAAAATTTCATAACTTTTGAATAACTTAAAAAATTCAGAACTAGTTTTTTGTATCTACATATTTCCAGGATATTAAATAACCAGGATTACAACATGTGTAGATTTGTTAATGTTCCTTTAACTAAATATTGTAAAAATATGATACCATATAAAAAAAACTAAATCACAGAACATGTACACGAAAGCTCGTACATTTTTAAGGTGCATATTTCAAAAGTAAAAACAGAATACTTCTTCATTGTAAAAGTTAGTACATATACGAGGGATATGAAGTTTAAAAAATTTATTCAATTTACTATGGAACGCAAAAACAAATATCATATCATATCGTATGACACGATGAGCCTATTGATTTTTTCTCATTTTTCATTTTAAAGGATATGTTCTCAATACGTACTAAACTAGATATTCTTCAAAAATATAGATGAACTTTTTAATTTAAAATTGATTCTATATAAAACTAGGATAGAAATTCTCGAGAGTCTACATTCACCTATAGTGATGAATGATTTTCTATTTTCGAAAAGCAATATTTAGGTTTAAGCTTGAACGGATCAAGACTAAGGCTATACACAATATAAATTTTATACTTTCGATTAAAGTATATATGTATCCAGAAATAGGCGAAACTTTTCTCGTGTATATTGAAAAACCTTTTCATTTTCATTTTTCAATTTTTCTTTTTCTTTTTTTTCTTTTCACTTTACTTTTCAAACTAAAAGGATTCTTAGTAGTATTTTTGCGTTTCCTCCCGTTCAGGTCTCTCATCTTAAACTCTTTTTCAATAATGAAAATTATGAGTGAAATGAAAAACTTATATTTGAGTTTGTTTTGAAGCTTTTTACTAAATTGATTTTATAACTTTGAAGGCTTTTATTTATGACATTGATAAATTATTATTCGAATATTTATTAATAATTTTCCTTCTCGTTTTTTTTTTCTTTTCTTTTTCTCTAGAAAGTGAAGTTTTTTTATTTATAGTGTTATTTAAAATTATGATAGAGAAAGTTTTCTATTATTGTTGGTAATTCGATTTTAAACGAAATATATTAAATTTTCAAGTGAATTAAAATTTTCAATATTTTCTGATTACATACTTAATTTCAATGAAAATTACGAAATTTTAATTAAAAAAAAAATAATCATGTTTTTAATTTTACTTTTTATGTGAATTGATGAGAATTTCATTATAAATCAATTTTAGATAAAAAGCCATTTTTGTAAGACATTTTCAGTATGAAATTTTTTCAAATCTTTATTTACCAGATAAGATCTGAATGCTATAAATTCAGTTCAGATAATGTCAGATCAAAATGACTTTCTATTAATAAAGGACTAAGTTTTTTATAGGTTTTCTTTTTGTTGGTATTAAATTTTCACATAGGATTGATTGGTCTCAAACTGAATTATTTTTATTACGAGTATATAAAGAGTGTAGTATGCTTCCAGTCATGGATAAAATGTAACATTTTCCAGCCAATATATATTCTTAACTTTTCATGAGAAAGAACCAAGAAGAGTATGGAAATAAAAAAATGCTTTTAAAGCCAATCAAATTAAGCAGCTCTTATCTACATCTACAAATTTTCCATAGAGATAAAAATTTGTAAGAATTTTATTATTATTCTTTTATTCTTCTATGTCATAAGCAATCAATATCGCCTCGTTACAACATTTCTAGTATAGTAAAGGTACTCGTTTCGTTACGAAATTTTTTTAATTTTAATCCACTTGACGTAGGCAGATATTACCATTAAAAACGAAAAAACGGTTACATTTTGTTTATAAAGAATTTACTTTAAAAATTTGTATAATAAACAAATGTTGTTTTGGAAAACTCACGTAATTTTCATTTGAAATTCTTTTTATTTTACATGGTTGAACAAAACACTATATAATTGGAATTTTCCATTTCTTATCATCAATTTCAAAAAAATTTCATCTCACATCCAAATTTTTCTTCAAGACCTTTCGTTGAACGTGTTAAATGAAGTAAATAAATTAAGTTTTGCGGTTTTAATACATATTTATGTGTGACAGTAGTCACATATGAAGTGTATTCGACAAAGATTTCAAGAAACAAAAAAAAAAGTGTTATTCATACAAAGGTGTATCCTAAAATACCTTTTACCTCACTTTTCTTATTCTTCGAATGTATATGTTATTTTATATTACGCTTCATTTATACACCGTCTTTTTAGGGTATTCCGGGATTGAATTCAAAAACAACACGACATACGAATATATTAAAGAAAAGTCGATTTGAAACAGAACATATAAGACCCATCATACTCTCAAGAGGTACCTGGCAAAATGATGGATAAGTGGAAAAGTGTATTGTATTTTATATTAGAATGTATAACCGAACCAAAAATTTACTAGCTATATATGCTTATATTATAAGAACATTTTGGATATAGAAGTTGAGGTTATACGAACAATGTATAGTATAGTGTCGGGTGGGCTTTTTGTTATTTATTACATACGTGATATGTTTGTACTGTTTGCCATTTATTTCGAATAAATTAAAGGATCGTGAGTATATATATTTTGTGGTTTGAATCCTAAGATTCTGAGGGATAAATAGATATGGGATATACTATACATATATATATTGTATATAAAGAAGGTGGGTAGAAATCTGACTTTAAAAAATAATGTTATATCGTATTTGATAATACCGCACATATGTGACAGATGCTTTATTGTCAGATGGTAGCGGTCGTGTTCTAATGAAAATTTACACATATATGCGTGGTGTTTTTCTTCCTTTTTTTATATACCATATTAAGAAAAATTCAAAGGCCTGATGAGAAATATTCGAAGACAAATTTGTGTTGATTTGTTCATATACCGTATGACTGAGTTTTAATATAGGGGAATACATGACTTCTAAGATTGTTTTGATAACGTATATGGTTAGGAAATTTTTTTTTTATAGAGACCACATAATAAATGATCAGAACTTAGAAATTTCTTTATAAAAGTTGTAAGAAATATCGTTGTTAGTATGAAAACTAATTCATTTAATGAAATTGAAATTTCATGCGACATTTATAAACTCGAAATACAATATAATAAGTGTTAAAATATTGTATAAGAAAAAATCAATATAAAAAGAATATAAGATTTCTTTGAAAAATCAAAGAATATTCAACTTTTCCCATTTTCTTTGTCATCATTTTAATGAGATTAAAGTTTTGTGATCCATTTCATTCTTTATAATCAAGCTTTCTCTGCTTGCATATAAAAGTATGACTTTTTACTATTATTGTGTCTTCATTATCTTATAAATCAAAAAGCGAAATCATTCAACCAGCGAAATTGTTTGAAATAAACTTTTTTTCCATCTTCTTGATTTAAATTCCCTACATTTATTTAAGATATAGTATATTGTTAACATCACTTTGTTTCACCAATCCAAGTTCATTGCTATCTCTTATAATACAGGAATATACAAAAAAAAATAATAATAATAGCAATGAACTGATTGAACCACTTTCTTTCAGTTTCTCGACAATAATGATGACTGCTTGATACCAAAAACAAATTTCCCGTTTCTCTCGATTCGAGACAAAAAAAGAACAAAAATACAAGAAAGATTATTTTCCATTTCTTGTGAATTGAAGTATAAGGACGAAGGAATAAAAAAAACAAAGGGGAACAATATCAAAGTAAGGCAAAAAAAAAAGTTAAAAAAGGAAGTCACTTAACAACTCAAAGAATTTTTACTCGAATAGAAATTGACTTTCCTGTCGATGGATTGTCAAAAAAGAAATACTAGAAAAGAAAAAACGAAAAAAGAAAATAACTGAATCGAGTTTTTCTTTTAGAAATTCTTCAATTTCTTTTACCACGAAACACAAAAAAGAAAATCTTATATTCATTCTAAATTTTTATGTTTTTCTTTTCTTCAGCATTTCTCTCCTGTACTTTTTGAATTTTTCCCATGACGGATTTTCTTTCCAGTTTTCAAAAGAAATGTAGCCTGGATATGAATTGAGTGGCATATGACATATTCTGTATGAAGGAATTTTTCCAATTCGGATTTTTTTAACAAGCTCATATTTTTTGGGTTTTTCTTTTTGTGAATTTCACGAAGTAAATAATATCAACATCAATTCCTTAAACAAAAAACAAAAAAAAAAAAAGGTTTCTATACATAAGTATATCGCTCCTTTGACATATTATTTCCATTCTATGGAAAAACAAAGTACAAATTTATGAACTGAGGACTTGATTTCAAAGAAATAATTTTTTTGGTTTTTCAAAAACATATTTGTTGGTGTTAATTTTGTTTACATCAATCAAAATTGGTGTAAAATATTTAGGAAGAAATTCTTTTGATTATCAAACTTCAGAGTTCTATTTAGTCTTCCATTTCAAAGTTTATTTAATTCCTGAAAGTAATTTGTTATTGTCCCTTTATACAATTTACTTGAATACGTGAATTTGATAAATAATAGTCGTATGCTCTAATTTCATCTATCACTATTTCAATCGTACATTTAATTAGTTTTATATCATCATAGATTAAAAATTAAATAACATTTGAAAGAGAATATCAATCAGTTTAAATGAAACTAGCATAGAGTAACTAACATAAGGTCGTAGAAAATGTTTTAAATTACTTTTGATTTCGTCTTTTTGCATAGAACATACATAGTTCTGTGTCTACTAGTTCTTCTCTCCTATATGCATTTACATCTCAGTTACAGATATCATTTTGTCGCTGATTTGGACATGAATCCATTGAATTTTCATTAGCTTTTCCTTTGATTTAAGATTTTGCTTATAAATATAAACACAAGGTGAACAAAAATTACAACTCAGGACTTCAGGAATTCCAATATTTGCAAATAAATTTGTTGATTTCAAATCTAATTTTAAAAGAATTCCATTTGATTTATGTCATATCTATATGAATGTATGTTATGGATTGGAAAATATGCTCACTGTTTATCCAGAGATTTTCTTGAGAACAAAAACTAAATGCATCCACATACTACTAATTGGATTGAACAAGAACTATGTAAACAAGAAACAAAATTATTTGAAAACAATGAAGAATAAAGGATACTGCTACATAAAACATGGACATACAGACTATAATTGCCTTGAAGACTTTACAAGGATATAGAATCTAATTGAAATTAAAATATAAGATATGTAATTGTGTACGTATATATTATAAAAGTCGACAAAATCAAAGGAAATGATGATTATGTTATATGTTTGATGGCATCACTTTGCAATTGTTTACAAAGGTACAAAATTTTTAAGTACCTTAGATGTATTTTTTTTTTTTTGGTCCTTAATTGAAAGGAAAAACAGTAGGATGAGAAAGAATTTTATGTTTCCTACTGTTTTCAATTTAACGTAGTAACATGGAATTTAAAATGATTCAAAAAGGTTGATATACGAAATGTTGGTTTTTTGTTATTATTTCCTGTCCTTAAGGGCAACAAAAAAAAAAAAAGTATTTCTAACAAGAGAATAACAAAAGAAATTTAAGTTGTACTATATAGAATTGGTAATGTTAATTATTTTTATTCATTAACTAATTTATTTCCTAATTGATTGTCAGTTACACGATACTTTATTTTTTATAGTGATCATACTAATTTGTTGTCATGGATCTTTCAATTTTCCTCCAGTCTTGACTTAATTTCTATGTTAATATTCTGTTTTATTTGATAATTATGATTATAATTATCTCAAATTACATTTAACAGGTTTAGTTGACTTGTGTACCCGTCAAAGACTTACAAAGTTCCATTAACTGGTCTTATGGGAATGTGTTTTTTAGAAAGGAATATTAAAAATTCTATATTATACATAATGTTATTATAACATAAAAATCAGGTGGGATTGACACACCTTAAGGCATCAAGTTTAATTAGAACAAACAAATTAGAATAACATCTTTTTACGTAAAATACAAATATTTGATGTTCATTAAAGTGGTAATTTTAGCGTATGACAATTAAATATTATCAGATAGAATTTTGGACTGAAATTTTAGTGGTATAGTATTTAATAATTCTCTTTCAAGGATTATCTAGCTGAAATCTTGTATAGTTCACAAGGAGAAATATGTACGACCATAGTAAGGACATCGTCTAATGAAGACAAGGGAATTCGAATCTCGATTTAATGAACATAAGAACTCTAAACATATTGGAGACATCAAAAGCAAGAGTAATTAAATGGTAATAGTATTTTTCGAGAAGGTTTAAAACCATACGGGACTATATGACTGTATTAATTAAATAAATCCTTTGAGGATTCATTATTTTTCGCTTCAGAAACAATTCTTATATTAAAATAATTACATATCTGGCGACTTCAAGACTAATATTAAGGAAAATTTATTAATAATAACTATTAGTGAACAATTAAAACAAACCTCAAGAATATCAAATATTATGTGTAGAACCGCCAGTGGAAATCTAACCAAAATTTTGGAATATTTTTCTTTGATTATCTCAAAAACAAATTCTTGTAGATTTCGTTACAAAAACATTGAAAACCTCTTTTCTTCAGTTATCTCCTTACTAGATTAATACTGGAAGGAATTACATTAAAGTAAAATGTATTACTAGAGTTCTACATTTTCAAATAATTGTTTTTTCCCATTGTAAACATTTTCTTCTTTACATTAAATATTGTTTTTCTTTTCCTTTTTTTTGTGTGTGTACGTGTGGAAGTAAAATATTGTACTTTCACTGTCTTCTCAAAGAATTTTTAGTTGTTGCTATATTTTTTATTTTCAAGCATTTAAGTACTTAGCGAAGTAAACATTTCACCCAAGGTGAATACATCAGGTGAATATATCCGTTTCCTATATAGTCGGATATTATGGTAGAAATGAAACATAGAAAAACATTCTTCATTGTGTATATTTTGTATGATATATAATGTAATCTTTATTAATATATGACGAAAAAAAAAAAAAAACTAATTTAAGACGAAGAAAAAACCGAATCCATTAACCCGGAATGAAGTATGAACAGTGTATCTACCAGAAATGTTTTTCATATCAACATTTATGAAGGAGGTAAAAATTATTTAGGTAAAGTATAGTGTAGTCGATTTTCTAAAGTAAGAAAGGAAAAAAAAGAAATTTTTCTCTCATATATGCCAAAATGAAAAATAAAAAAAAAAACATACAAGTTCAAGGAATAAATGTGAAGTTCAAAATTGGATTTTGGTAGATGAGTTTTTTCGGTGGTGGTGGTTATAGAGGAGCGTATTATTTTGAATGTTTTATATAAATACATATTTTCTTTCGGTATTACTTGATGATGATAAAATGAAAAGCTTGCGGCAAATTTCCCTAGAAAAGTAAGCACAAGCACAAGGACGATATGAGGTAAACAAGGAAAAAAATATTGAAACAAGAAACGGAATGTTCTCTCATTTAGAAAACATGATGATTTTTTTTTTTTTTAAGATGAAGAGAAGGGAATATCTTTTAGATTAGATTTTAAACTAAACAAAATTTATAGAATAGATATTTGCTAGGATCTTTTAAAATTTATGTACGTGTGTTTAGACACTTATGGAAATGTGTTTAAAATGATAATCACATATACGTAAGATATTGTCTTGTGTGTAGTTGTTTTAAGGTAAAATGTAAAAAGCTTTCTCGTGTTTTTATAATGAAAGAAAAAGAAAATAATGAGGAAAATTTTGCTGTTATTTTTTGGTGGTTGAATTGGTTAGGTTTTCCTTTTTCTATTAGATATTTGGGAATTATGAAAACTAAACTTAACTATAGGAGAAATATACTAATAGTATTTAAAAACATGATATAATAATAATAATCTTATCAGCGATTCAAAAGGAAAAGGATTACAGAATATTCGAAATTTGTTTTAAAAATATAGTTTTTATTATGGCAGTTTTTGAGAAAGAGTTTCAATGAAAATTTTCTTTGCAAAAAAGTTTTAATGTAATTAACATTAGTCTTTTACTAAAGATACTAAATATGCTATATGAAAAAACATTTAGTCAAAATAAAGGTAAATGGTTCTATATTTGTTTTTAAATAGAAAATAAACAGAAATAATGAAAACAGTCGCTGTAAATCATCTCATAAGAACTAATCTTCAGGACATCTATGAAATCTTAACTTTCGAGTGTTCATAGATTAAATTTTCTTTAAAAATACTTTAACTTTTTAATATTCCTAATATTAAAATATGCGGAACTAAAACTGAATTGATTCGTACAATATACTTTGAGTTCTAAATCAATATTTGTTTTAAAATATCGAGAAACTCAATGTACTATAAAGGTAAGAAAATTATAATTAATATGAGAATAGGAAATGAACAACAGAATTTTTTTTTACACTTCAGATTGCTTATTACAAGCCAGCAATATCATTCATAATCATATCGAATAAACTATCATCATTATTGTCGGGAAGGTTGTAAGGAATATTAGTGCGGCATAGAGGTAAATTAGTTGAAAAGAAAAAAATACCATTACCGACTGCCACCTTCAACCCAGCACAATAAATCCACCACCCATTCACCGGCACAAAATAAAATAATACATGTAATTATTATGTTAGTCTCACCCTGGTCAATAACAAAAATATATGTGGGCAACAACTAATAGAACACAAAAAGGTTAGGCGGTGAGGTTACTTATCTGATGATACAGCGGAGTCAGTGACCAACAGACTCTTCAGTTTCTCCTTACTTAGCGAGAAGTCAAAGTGTGCAGAGTTATTGTTTACACTCTGTACAATTTTAGCAACTGGTTTAAACCTTCCATAGTCAGTACGATGACAGTCGAGCAAGAATAAGCTTACACGTCTTGAGTGAGTGCACGTTAACTTTCAATTTTATACGTTCGAGAAGGCTCGGAGACTCAATGGCATCAACAAGAATTTGATGAATGAAGACTATGTCAGCTACCTCGCGCCGTTTTTGCCAAGTCTGAAGGTTAATCAGCTTTAAAAGATTACGGTAAAGAGGGAGATTGATAGCATTGCTCCAAGGAAGACCTCTAGGAGCAAAGCGAACAAATCTACGCTGAATCGCTTCAATTTTCTCAATGTGTACTTTATGGTAAATAAATACAATCAAATAATTATTATTTAAAATATATATATAAATTGAATATCGTAATCCGCTTGAATAAAAAAAGGATTCATGTAAAAAATTAAAATTATTTAAAATTTTGTATTAATTTCTGTTTTTCTGGAAATAACAAATAAGTGGTAAATTAATGAATTATTGATGTTTATTAAAAATCCATCATTTTCCCCTGAAAATACAATATTATTTAAAAAGGAATTTTGTAATTATTTTTTTATTTTTATATTTTTTTTAAATTTAATTAAGTAAAAATGAAATTTTTTATTTATTTTTTAGTTTTAATTAGGTGTTATGGTTTTGATATTGATTGAAATTAATAAACTTACAAAAAAAAGAAGAAAAATATATTAATTTATTCATTCATATGTGAAAAATAAAACTATATATATATTTATGTAAAAGTATGTAAAAAGAATAACCCTTTCATTGGGTTTAATGAAGGTGAAAACTTTTTGTAATATTTTATTAAAATTTATTAATTAGTTAATTGACAGAAAAATGCTAATTAAAAATTATGGATTTAAACATTTTCGATTTTGAGGTAAAAAAAAATTTAATTAGAAAATGTCAAGTCTTAAAATATGCGGTATAACTACGTAGAAAAATGGTTTTGATAAATATACACACACCCACTCTAAAACTATAGAATTTTTAACTTTTAATATTACAATAAGTTATCTTAAATTATCGTAAGAAGATGGATTATATAGTATATCTAATATGAAGGCTTCAATGAAACTCATATGGAAAACATTACATTAAATTTATGTTTTCGTAAGTCCTAATTAATTCTCGAAACCATTAAATATTCTATAAAATCACGAAAACATTCTAGAACACAAAATTATATGTCGTTTTGACGTTTGAACTCCAAAAGTATATAAGGTGGAAACAGTTCAATTCAGAACTAGACCAAGATGATCACAGAGATTTCGGAAAGCGATTCCAACAGTGAAATATTAAGTGATTTGATAAATTAGGAAGGTAATATGTAATTAATATTGTTTTCGATTGTAAATAAATTGTGGATAAATTAATCTTGTATAATTTAATAATAATTGATAGACAAATATTTTTAAGACTAATTGTTAACGCAGAAATAATTGTAAATAAAGTTTATTCGCATAAATAAAAAGTACTATCATTCTATAACATTCGAACAAGACGGGTAGCACGCAATAATATCAAATAAATTTCTTAACATATATAATCCACGAAATTTATGATAAAACTCAAAGACGTCCCATTGTTAATTACTTAAAAGAAATATACACCTTTCTTAAACAAACAAAAATCAAGAGTTTTTTTCTCATAAAATTACTTTTTGCTTTTTAAATTACATTTTTAATCCTAAAAAAACCATTTCGAAAACGATTTCGAAAACCATAATCAGGATACTTGTATATTTATATTTGTTTTCTAAAAATTACCTCTAAACTTGAAAATTTCATGATATTCATTAAAACAACAGGAGTAAAAATAACCAAAAGAACAAATTTTCATATCCTATAAAAAGTTGTTTAGTGGATATTTTCACCATCATCAAAATATAATCTAAGGTACAAAAGAGTGGAAGAGAGCAAGATACGCAAAAATATCTACAAAAACGATGGTTGTAACCATTTAAAGTAATCGCACTTAGGCCTATTTTCCATAAACCTTCATTTTCTTTCTTCTATCTAGTATAAAAACTCTTTAATCGATTTATTTTAAAGATGAAATGTTCTTTCACTTAAAATGAAAAAAAAAAAAAAAATAATAACAAAAGAAAGAAATATCATGAGTTCATTATCAATTTAAGCTTTGGTTTTAGATAGAATCATTTTTAAACGAAATTTTCGTCTCTGAAACTTTACTTTATAAATGTTGTATTTTTGTGATAACAGTACTAAATCCCACCCATTCATATAAAATGCCTATCGTTTTGTAGATTTTCAAATTATCAAAATCATTATCATTTTCACGACAAGTAAAAAGCCTTAAGAAATATTTTAAGGGAAGAAAAGTTTTTAGTTCAGCATTTTCTTTTTTTTTTGTGTGTGTCATTCTAAAACGATAAAACGATTTTTCCTATTTGATGAATAAAGTGAGAAAAATCATTTACGCTTTTTTTAAAAAAAAAAAAAAAGAAAAACGAAAATAAACCAGATTTTCATGTCCAATTTTCAGAAATTTAAATTTGAAAAGTTTTTCCCTTCGCACAGTATTTTGTATTACAATTTAAATGAAAACAGTACATATGTACATCGAGTATTTGGGAAATCAATTCAGCAAATCGAATTTCTGTATTTAACGAAAGTTTAAACCTAAACACTTTGCTTTAAGTTTTTTCTTTGATTGTGTTTAATTTATCAAATGTTATGATCCAATAAATTTTACCTAAATAATACTACCTACATATTTTTATAAAGAAAGAATGTAATAACGAACTTAATATCAATTAAGAATCAACATTTTAATATTATATCAAAAATCGCCCACAAAAACCTCAAAAAATTCATATAAAAATGAATTCTGTGGAAATTTTTCTGAGTACTCTAGACATTCATTACATTATTGTTATGATCAAAATCTGCGTGAAATTCATTTAATAGTATTTCTTTCAAAATAAAAACCTTTTAAATAACAATCTTTTTCGAAAAAAAAAACAAACAAAAGCATTTTTTCTTTATTCGTCAATAACATTGAAAATGTCTGGAAAATATATTTTCTTTTATATCCATTTTTCGGTCATTGCTATATATATTTTTTTTCAAGTTAATCCCGTTTCAACATTTGTACCAGCTATTATAAACAAACGATTTAAAGTTGGCACATATACAATGTCTTATGCCGCCTCTAACCATCAGCAATGAAGGACGACGACGACAAAAAAAAAAAAAAACAATTTTCATTTCACTTGAAAATGAGCTTAACTAAAAAAAATCAGGCTTTAATTTATAGAATTATAATGGTTGACAGCGAAGAGTCAAGTGTGTGTCCATATTGAAATGGTGTGGGCACTGTACTGCATTGTGTTTGTATTATTATTATTATTTTTTTTGAAAGCCCTTTTTAATAACAACCCAAAAGCTTTCACTAATCCAATTTTATTGTGATACTCTAACAGATTCTGGGTTATATATACCATAAACCATAAAAAGATTAAATAAAGTATTAGCCTTCGTATATTCGTATTGTATATACAAACACCATCATAGGGACATTGAAAAAATTTCCTTCGTGTACCACCTATTCCAGAAGAAATTCATATCACCATCTATGTCACGTTTTTCGTTGCTATTTCAGAAATAACGAAGAATCGCTAAGCACTTTTGAAATACATATAGCCAATGATCGTATAAAGTTGCAATATTCATCTCATACCATTGTCCTTAATAAATTTTCGGTTTAAGCGGAGCAAAAAAAAAAAAAAACACAAAACGAGAAAAATTACCAAAATTTCGCAATAATAACGCGCTTTTTTCTTTTGCTATTTCGAAGGTGATAGGGTAATGGAAGATGTCTTTTATAGTAATATGAATAGGACCATATATTTTCTATGCCTATCCCTAAAGAAAAAAAAATAAAATAAAATAAGCGACGAAAAGAGGCAGAAATTAAGCCTATTAAGTAATAAAAGCGATTTTTTTGTTTATGGTCGACCATAAAATGTCAAACAATAGAGAACACCCATCTTACCATCAACCATCAACTTAAGGGTACATTTTTATATAGGGTTGAATGGGTCTCTAATAGCTGAACAAATGATTTTAGCCAATTTCTGTGTTTTTTTTTTTTTATATAACCACAAAAGATATCATTCACTCGCGTTTGTTTTGTAATATTCCGATATCAACCAAATAAAGTTTACGATGATGACTTTCGGTTGGGTTTCTTGGTTCAAGGGCATTTTGCCAACATAAGTACTTTTTATTAATGCACGCCTTTTCCAAAAAAAAAAAAGAAAATAATAATAACAGCTAAAGAACTGAATGTATGTAGTTGACTTAAAATATTTATTCCGGGTAACCTTATTTTATGGGTTTTATACCCATCCATTCGATTTTTTAGATTTTATATCGAATTTTTATATCCTTGGAAAAAAATGTGTAGAGATGTTAGGACATATTCTTTGGGTACGTTAAATGTTGCAGCCACATAAACCGAAAGCCCATTTTTATAGGTTATTGATGAGGTGTCTATGGGCGGATTTTAAATAACAACAATTTTTTTCATCTTTTATTCATGAAATTCTCCTATTCTTAAAATATTAACTCTCAAAATGATAAATTTCATAATTAAAAAGATAAAAGCAAACTATTTCAAAAATTTACATAATTAAGGACATTACACGTCAAAATTATTTTTAAAAGTCCAATTATGAAGCAAACCTGACACTATTTCAGTCTGTTAGGTGAGACAGTCAAGAAAATGCATAGAAAAACTAAAGAAAAGTTCTTGAGTTAAGAGTTTCTATTTTAAATAATTTTTAACTTAATATGGAATAAGTATAAATGTGACCTCCTGTCCTTCATTTGGTGGAATGAGTTGAAAGAAAAGATTTCATTAAGATGTAAAAGTTTAAAAACAAAAGGAAGTTTCATCTTTTTGTAACTTTAAAGAAATTAATCGAATTATCATTTAAATATTATAACTTTGTCTTTATTTAAATCCTTCTTATAAACAAACCGTCAACACATCCTGGGACTAGATATATATATCTTTCTTTGGTTTGTTCATGATTTTAATTTGTCGATCAAAAATCAAAATAATTGAAAACCGATTGATTTATGACAGAAGAGAAAAGTATACTTTCTTTTAGTAAATAAAATTAAAGTAAAGATTAAATTCGGAGACCTAGTATAGTATACCATGTACAGAAACAGGTACAAATTTAAGATTTTTTATATGATTAAATAACACCAGAAAAAAGACACCAACAAATTCAACTGGACGACAAAATTTTAATACTTTTATATCACATAAATATTGTAAATAGTATAGGACGACTATGTGCTTGCTTCTACACTAAATATAACTAATGCTGTTCAACACGGAAGATTGCACATGATGTTTTTAATACGTGCTTGGTTTTATAAGATATCAAAAAAATGGTGTATACCTTGAAAGATGTATTTTATTTTAACACCACATGTATTGCAATGTGAAAACGTTCCATTTTAATGCAGTATAGACAGGTTAACTTCCCTCATCAATATAGTTATCATCAAGTCACTTAAGCGTTAGTACTAATAAATTTATTGAAATAAAATGTTATATCAAGGATTTTTCTGAGATTTAGTGACACATAATAGAATCTATGATAAATTTCAATTTAATCATTAATATTCAATATTCAATATTAATCAATAATTGCCCCAAAGAAAAAAATATAAAATTTAACTTTTCTTACTTAAAGAATTGTTCGGGAAATTCCTTCTTTTTTTTTGTATATCATAAAATTTTGTAGAATCATAACCGTAAGCTATATTATATTATAATGGTAACATTTCTATGGACGAATAAAGTTGATATTATATATAAAAAAAAAAGGTGAATTTCTTTCTTATTGTACACGTTTAGAGTGAATTTTTTCATCGTATATAACTAGAGTGGAAACAGTTTTCACTTCATTGCTACCATAAAGATGTAATCAAAGAAAATGTACTTGTATATAAAAGTTCAGTACTACATATATGGTTTTTTTGAATTCAGTCTTTATTGTATAGAATAATCATTATATCGTTCATACGTGTATATTTTTTATCTATTATTATTTTGTTATAGAGGAGAGATGAAATGAAAATTTTATAGGTTTCACTTCATATTTTTTTTTATTTATATAGAAAAGCCTACAAGCAAAAATCGACAATAACATATATCGAAGAACGATGTTCCATTGAATGAATCAAAATATAACTTTTAACTTTGAATGACTAAAATCATTTATATAGATTTTTTTAAGTATAACTCATTTTTTCCATTAGTAAACGATTTTATATACTATATAAAAAAATTTGATAATTATTGATATCATTTCCAATGGGAAATAATACTTATTGTATACAAAAAAACGAGCCCAAAATACATATAGTCATAAAAAACATAAGGTAACATCACATAAGGCACTCATGTATAATGGACGTGCTTTATTATTTCAATATCAGGCCATTTTCAGATACATTTTGTTCCATTCCCATAGAAAAACTAAATGTATTTACGTTTTTGTTCTGCTTTTTTTCTGTTTTTAGGGTTAACTTGTATACGAAACCAAAGTCGATATTTACAAGAATATTTGGAAATATTTCATATCGAGTAGAGGTTTAAGTTTGGTTAGTAAACAATCGTTTTTTCCCTTCATTTCCTTTTAAAATGTTCTGGAAAATATACTACATATTTGATTGTGTGTATTATTTACTTTGGTGGAGATCGAGAGATTCAAATATAATTTTGTACACAATTTTGGTTATACATCAGGATATTTTCGAATACATATTTTGATAGCATACCAAAGAAAAAAAGTTAAAATAACAAAAAGGACACATTTTAGAGCTGATCAAAATTTATATTTCGAAAGAAAAAAATTTCAAATTTTAAAAGTATAATTAAAAATTTTAATAAATTAAGTTTATAAATTATCTATAAAATATAATTAAATAGAAAAAAGTCATATTCAAAACAAAATAAAATTTATCCTACTTCTGACACCAATTTTTATTATTCTACTATTTTGTATAATTATTGATAACTAATAAGATTTTCTTTTGTTCTATCGAAAATGAAAAAGAAATTAGTAAAATAAGTTAAACCAATCAAAATCAGTTTGAATAGAAAATACAATAACTCAAAATAAATAAATAAAATTATCTATTATAAAATATCCTTCTAAAAAAATTAAATAACGTAATTTTCTCATGTTCATCGAAATTTCCACCTAATAGAAGATTACCAAAAGCATCGTCGTTAACAAAATAATCACCTCATAGATCATCATAAGAAAAAAAAATACAAAATACAAAATTTAACGATACCATAAAATATAGAAACAAACTAATAAAATATGGAAATCAATTTGAGCTTTAAGTACTAATCCCCGGTATCAAAAATCTACTTAACAATTCATATAAATTTTAAGGTGAAACTATATAAACAATTTTTCGTCTTCCTTTTAAAGATGTACACGAATTTCACATAAATTCTATTTCTAAATCTTGTAACATTAAAGGTAATCCTCTAAAAATCCTTATCCGAAAAACAACACAGAAAAAAAAAAACGAAAATAATCTTGAAAAATCTCAGAAAATTATTATGATAACCAAGGAAAACTTAATCATTATAAAATATACTTGGTTTACTATGTTATTTGAGGATATATTTTTTTTTTCTTCTCTTTTCGGTTTGTTAAAATACATGTAAACATATAAATTTTTTGGATAATAATCAATAGCCATGACATTTTCGAGAATAAAGTATATATATATCTAAACAATTTTCTATTATAGCAGCTAATAAATTTTCTTTTGGAAAAGTTATTTAATCATAGAACTTCTTCTCTCAATCGAAAAATATATTTATATATCATGTATAACCAAAAGAAAAGTGTCAAATCCAAACAATGAAACTTTATCATAAACCAGAAAGGAAAAAATGAAACAAAACCACATCAAAAATAAGTTCAGTTCATCATTTCAGTTTAAGGAGGAGGACAAAAATTAATGTAGTTTTGTTACTATTTTGGTGGTGCTTTTGTGACTGTTTTTTTTTTATATATAGAACTTATTTTTGGACAACTTCAATAAAATTAAAGATATAGCTCAAGTGACTTTTTTGTTCATAGTTATATCATAAATAATGAATTTTTTCATTCAATTTGAAAGAAAAAAAAATACTTTTGTAACTGCGGATCATAGAATGAACACTTTGAAGAGTATACAAATCAGTTCCAGAAAATTTTATGACTATATAAAATCAGTGAAACACATTATTACTATACCTATTTATTAGTAACTTTTTAGGGAATATGTATCATATTTTTTCCGAAAATTTGCACAAATCCTATTCTATAGAGAAGATTTCCAACACCAAAAATTATTCATAAATACACTATATTCAGACCCATTAATATAGATGTTTATTTGTCAGAAAAAGCATCCTTCACTAAACATGACAATAACTATTCCACTTCTAACTTCAATTCAACAAATTTCAATCATAAAGGTATCAATATTGTGTGCCAAAAACAGAAGTCCAATATAAGAGGTTTATGATAGATTCTGATATAAAATTCCTTTCAATTACATAATTAACTATCACCAAGCTAAAAATTCTTACCTTTCTAATGAGATTTCTAAATCGAGTAAAATCAGCAAAGCAAATTTCAAATCTAGATTTAAGAAAAATGTTGCAAAACCTGCAATTTTAATCCTTTCTTTTTTTTCTCTTTTTAAATTTGTTCACTCCAATTTTCACAATATATATTTTTTAAGAAGCAATTTTAAATTCACTTAAATTTTATATAAAATTTCAAAAATTACCAAACATTAAACCCACAAAAAAAAAAGAAAATTCACAATCACCAAATAAAAATATACATGAACAAATATTTTTAAATTTTTCCACTAATTAATTATTTTAATTAGAAAATTTTTTAAATAAAAAAAAAGTATGCAAATCCCTTTTCTTTAAAGCTTTAAAGTCACTTTCCAAAAGCGAAAAAAAAAACAGCTCGTATAACCAAACACAACAGAAAAACTTTTCGACTAAAAAAAGGATATTATAAGTTAGTTAAAAAGGATGCTAACCTTTTTTCATTTACCACTTTTTTTTAGAAACGAAAAAATGAAATTACTTTTTCTTTTAACAATTTTTATCATTTAAAAACACACTGACTGCAAGAAAATCGTTGATCCTTGGAAATTATTGATTCCTTTAACAAAAATAGAAAATAGAAAATAGAAAATAGAAAATAGAAACAAGAATCATTCAATATAAATTAAATGAAAAATTTAAATACGAAGTCAAACAAAAAAACAATAAGAAATTGAATTTGATACAAAAATTTAAGGATAACTCATTTTTTTGCGCTTTTTCTTAGTTGAATATCCTTAGGACTATTTTCTATAAATATCAAAACAAATTTTTTATTCATTTCTCACCCATAAAGTGGTGATGGGAAGAATTTTCCTTCATCATTTGTGAGTGATATAATGCCGATTCTTGAGAGAGAATAAAAAAGGGTTCGATTTTAAGGATATATATATATATATTTTTTTTTATTAGAGTATAATTCTTATTCTTCTTTTTCTTCGTATTTTTATATTTAAAACCTTTTTATTTTATTTCGAACAATATCATCGATTCAAACATGTTTTCTGATAAGATAAGAAAAGTCCTTTTTTTTCCCTCTTAACTGATGGATAAGAAGAGTTCTTATTGGCGTTATCGACTTTCTAAAACACTTTCAAATAAAAATAAAAGAAAATTGAGCAACTTTCGTTTGTTCTTTTCTTTCTTTTTTTTGTTGAGATTGCTTTTAATTTGATTGATTTTTTCTTGTTTTGTTATTGATGCTATTTAATTAAAATAAAGTAAACATCAATTTTTTTTGTAAATATAAAAATCCTTTTTTGATATAACATTGTTTTTCATTTTGTATTTTCTTTCACAAATTCAATCCAAATTGATGCACTTTAATGCATTTTTCTGTTATTTTTGTTGTTGTTGTGGTTGAAAACAATGCATTTATTTATAATGAATATATTTTTTAACGATTAAAACATTCTATATAATTATTGTATTAACGACAAATAAACAATATAAACAAATAACAACAAAAAACACACTTTTTCATATATATATTTATATTTATATAGTAATTTCGGTTAAAATTTTTTTTGGTTGGCGTGAAAATATGTTCCCCGGGAACAAGTACATGTAATATCCACGAGAATATCCACGAAACTGAAGTTATTCAATATATTCAACACCCCGTTTCATGTATCCCTCTAAAAATTGAACGAGAAAAATAAAGTTAAACAAATCCTGACAGAATTATACCCCTTAAATCAGCCCAACCCTGTATATATATATATAATATATATATTACGTATTAAAGAAAATTTTATTGTCGAATAATAATCGGAAAAATTCGTCAATTCGAAAATATACCAATATAGAATTTTCTTTTTCTTTTTAAATTAATTAATTGATTAATTTTTTTTTTTTTTTCGTACAATAAATATGGAAAAATGAAATTGGTAAGAAAAATTAAGAAAATTAAAAACAAAAAAATATTCGTTCACAGGAGAAAATTCTGTATCCAACATCAAAATGTCCTGCGCCTTTTTATATTAACGAAAATGTAACGAATTTCTCCTTCACCCGGAAAATGAGAGATGAAAATTAGAAGAGAGTAACAAAAATCAGGATAAAATTTGTATTTTGATTTCAATTTAAAGGCAAGAAAAAACCGGTGAATTTGTTTTATTTTAGATAAAAGGTATTACCAGATAAAGGGAAATTTCTTTCCTAAATGGAATGATTTTTGGTTGAAAATATAATTAAATTTGTTTAATAGTGGAAATTGTAATTATATTATTTCTATATACACAACCCCTTGTTACCCTTATAAGATATTTTCTATGATATCTAAGAAATTGTAGTTCAAATTTAGAAATTCAAATGATATGAAGAAATTCAAGAAAATTTTTAAATACGATTTCAAATAAAAAGAAAATTCATTCAAAAAAAAGTCTAGTTTTTAAATCAGGAAAGACAACAAAAGTTCTATTAATGAAATAAGTGATTTTTATTAATTAGTTAGTTTCTTTCTGTATTTTAAATATACTATCATAAAAAAATCTGTAAAAAACAGGTCCAAGCTCAGCCTCTTAAGCATTATGACTGTTTTAATTTAATGATCCCAAAAATCAAGGTTGGCTGACTTTTATGACCATATATATGTGAGCAAATTGAAATATTCATATTGCGCTATATTTCACTAAGATGTAATTAATTAAGACAAAACGGAATAAATTAGAAGGTTTGATTATTCTCGAAACCGCTAAACATTCTAAGAAAACACGAACTAGCCACACAAATGATTATATTTCGTTTTGACGTTTCCAGAAAATTCCAAGAATAAATCTCTTGACGTTCTAGAAGTACGTTTCCATGCAGATTCTCGAATTTGGACGATGAGTATATATTCTAGGGACAAAAAGTAATGAGACTGTATTTTTAAAAATACGCGAGCAATGAATATCAATGTGTGTATTTATTTGGTAGATTGGTATGACTATTGTGAACAGCTAATAGAAATCTCATGATATTTGCTTTGTTAGTTGAAAAATTTCAGCGTCTTTTGTAATTGTGAAAAATTTGTTATTTTTGTCCATAGTAATATAAAGTGGAAACAGCAAGGGAATTGATACAGTTCAACTTCACAACTGGAGACCAGTGATAATCAGAGGGACAGTTGAAATCAAACAGAGAAAATTTTACATCAGTGAAATATTAAAGTGATTTGATAAATTAGTCAAGTAATAAGTAATTAATAGTGTTTTTCGATTGTAAATAAAGTTTATATACACTAAATTTACATAAATAAAAAGTGTTATCATTCTATAACATTCGAACCAGAGGGGTAGCACACAACAATATTATTTTGGTACATTAATTTTGAATATAAGAGAAAATGGATGTTAAGCAACCTATAAGGTCAATACAAGATTTGCCATTCTGTCATAGGCATCGAAAAAGGTTACAGAATTCCGGTTAAGGCATCTACATATCAAGTTAACATCTATACCAAGATTATTTAATATTATTTTTTACATAATTAAATGTGGGCTAGTTTAATTCAAATTTGTACTTATTAGCCTTTTGAACTTTATCTTAAGGACTTTTCAAACTTCAGGTATAATTATTGAAAATACATTAACCATTAATAAAAAATTAATTCGATTATTGAAAACAAACTCACAAATATAGTTAAAAACAAGCTAAAAAAATGACATTCTATAAAGCCTTTGAAACCTTTTATGAAATCATGATTTCATCAATAATATTATATTTCCTCTAATTATTTTTTTACATATAATACTCAAACAAACCTTTGATTAGTCTTTAAAAATGAGTTCGTAATTAAAAATGCTTTAATCATTAAATTAATAAACAAGGCTATTGAATTAATTATTTTTCAAATATAAATGAACTACTTAAAAAAGGATATCGGTTTTAACGGTTATTCACTATATTTCTTTATATATAGAAAATAGAATGAATGAATAATTAAATACTCATCCTTATTTAAACAAGTTATTTATAATAAGCTAATTTTATAACTTCTACAAGTAAATTTTATTCACACATATCCTTTAATTAAATTAATTTCCACTTAAATACTTCACATGTCAATTATATTTTTTCTTTTTTTTTTTAATAAAACGAAGAAGGATGGATCCTTTATGACAGACTAACCATTTTCAGTACTTCATTTAACACCTTAAAATCACTTTGATTATATTTTAGAGAGAACATCTACTTTTAGTTCTTTATAAAATGACGGACGAAATATTAAAAATAAAATCCAAAAACAAAAAAAAATATGTACTTAAAAGGATTTTTATTTCGTTTACTTTAAAGGAAACAAAGGTCTTTGAGGATCTACGTTATAATTTTAAAAAGGATGTTCATAGAAGTGAATACCCAACACTCTTGATGGCTTTCAAGAATATATATGTTTGTTTAATTAAAACAAAATAAAAAAAGCTCATGAATAAATGAAAAGAAACGAGCATATATCGAGTAAAGGAAATGTTAAAAGCACATTTTAAAGGTGTATGTAATTAAATTCATTTTTATGATAACAGAAATAGAATATGGTTAAGGCTCTTATATGATTATTCATATTTAAACTGTCTTTTTATTAAACCTTTAAAGATATAAAAGAACAAAAGCTACTAAATATTTTCCATTTCATTTATTTTAACGATAATTCCGATTTAAAGATGCCATATTTTAATGTATAAGTTCTTAAATTCTATATTACTTATTTTTATTTAAATTCCCTTATTATTGATATACATTTTAATGCTTTATACTAGTATCTTTCAAGCGACAGACAAATGACACAGTCCTAAAAATACACTTTAATACTTGTATAAAATATTTTAATCTATAAAATCCCCATACCATAATGAGTCTTTTTGATATATGAACATATCCATTAACTTATTGAAAATAAATTATAAAAAAAAATGTTCTTCAAATTTTTAAACAAATTAATTTGGATTCAATAAATCTAATTTCTCATAATAAATATAGAAACTTTGTATAAGATTATTCTATTGACCAAGCGAGCAAGCAAAGCCAGGCAATTTGCGAGCATTCGCTCGAATTCACTGATGTTTGCAAACACATACTCGCCAGACGATCTCTTCATCACATCGGCTATGAATCATCAGTGAACGCTAGCGAACCTGCTTTTGCTCGCTCAAAAAGCGCATCCACACCAGCTGATTTTTCACAGAAAACTTGTTCTACTCTTCCATGTCCACATCGGACATATCTTAAAAGAAATCGAAAAAAAAATTAAATTCCAATAAAATGTGAAAACATAAAAAACTAAGTATTTTTATCAACACGACCACCTAATTAAAATTACAAGGATATGAGTCTTTTTTCTAACGTATTTCCTCAAAAAAAAAACAAAATCTAGATGCTTGAATTTATCTGGAATTGATCTTTATTGAAATGAAAAGTGAAGTATTTAATTAATCAAAAGTACAAACATACATAATTATAAGTTATTTCCTGGAAAATCGAAACCACCTGCCGAAGGATTATTTTACATTTAATGGCACGCGTTAACATCTCATAAAACAAATCTATTCTTATACAAGTATGGTGGATTAACAATAATTGATGTTAATTGGATGAAATTGGAAGAGTCCAAAGTTAAACAACAACAACAACAACAAAATAAATAAATAAGTACATTCTGTTTATTTCGTTTGTTTCATTATTCATAAAACCCATCCAAAGGGATATAAATAATACTTATATGTCCTTTTCCATATATACTAGAAAGGTTTTCTTGCTTTTTGAAGGTTTCACTATCCTATATGGTCAAAGAAAATTATTTTGTGTGATGAGAAATTTAGTCATCAATAATGAATATTGACGGTCACAAGATGTTTGTTTGTTCGTATAAGTCGTTTGTTCTTATACTTTTCATTCATTCTTTTTTTGTTTTGTTTTATATTTATATGTTCAAATAATTTTTTATCTTTATAGAGAACCTGACAAAAAAAAAAAGACAGAAATTTAACAAGAAAATTTTCGATACTCATTTTCTACTCAGCTTGAATGTAACCACATTTAAACATCTATAATATAAGATAGACCATATCTGATATACGAGTAGTATGTAGAATAAGAATATAGCACGAACCAGAAGAAAAAAAGTCTATCTTGAGAAGAAATTGTGTAGAAAAAAAAAGAAACCCTCCAGGAGATAAAAATCCTACGCAAAGTACAGAGAGAAAAAAAAAAGGACCAAGAGTATAATTTATTTGTCATTCCTCCTGTCGACATATATGAAAATAAATAATATATATCATGAATGGTGAGAGATGGGTAAAGGGACCTGTATTTCTGGATCAATTCTTTATACTTGTAACTGGGTGAAGAAGAAATTAGAAAGACAACAATTCAAGTTTCGTATTTTATTTATGTTAACATTTTTATTTTACCGGATTGAATATAGAATTGACTGAAACCACAGGTTTTTTTCTTTTTTTTTGTTTAGCTTTTATCTAGAGTAAATTTGGTTTTTGTTTTTAGCTTTAATATTGTACTCTTCAAATGAAACATATAAATAAAGTAGCAAAAAAAAAAAGAAAAAAATTAGAATCGAGGGTAAGAAATTCTATATACCATAATATGATTTCAAATCGGGATCAAAACAGGATTAAGAAAAGGGAAAAGACCTTAGAAACGTAAAGTATATTTTTTGATAGATTACATATGTTATTCTATTCTTGGTTGTATATTTGTTTTTTATATATTAGTTTTTGTTTCAAAAGAAAACTTGTTTAATACGAACATTGAAATAAATCCTGATCGAAATACATGAATATAGAATTTTATTATTAAGAAAAGAACATTGTTTTAAAATAACTTTTCTATCTGGAGTATATTTGAAATATCCTTTCATGTAATTTTAAACTATGGTGAAGATAAAAATAGGCAGAAAATGACACGAAAAATAATTTAGATCAAATACTCGAATTTTTATCATACTTTTCTAAGGTAAGAATTTCATTATTATTATAAAATTATTCATAAATATGAAATTCTAGGAATAATCATTGTATTCATATTTGTGTTTATTTTATCTTAGAAAACTAAAAAATATGAAACACCAAGTTTTATCTTAATAAACAATATTACTTAATATTCTTAGAAAATCTTAATATTTTCCAATTCATGTTTCATAAAATCATAATTTTCCAGACCATTAATATTTACTATATAACAAAATATTTTTTTGTATTTAATAATATTATAAATAAATTGACTTAACATAAAAATTCTTAGAACCTCCCCAAAAAAATAGCAACAGTCAATTATTATAAACTTCAAAACATATCATATGAAGGTAACTAATATTTGATAGGATTTTATCCCTGATTCAAATATTTTTGAATATATGCTTATTATATAGCACGAAAAAAAGAAAAATCTACTGACGAACCTTTCCCATATGAGTTTGAGGTTATATTATTATAAATAAACCCACCTTAGTATAAAGACTTGGTTGACTTGACTGACTATATCAAGAGGTTGAAATTTAATTTGCACAAATGTCAAAAACGTAAATCGGATCTGTCAAAAAGAAAAAAAATTCCTTTTCTCCATCATATACAGCATGAAAAGAGTATGAAAAGAAAAACATTCGTATCCAACTTAATACCAATCATTTATCAATATATATATATATAAAATATATTTATAGCAAACCTGGATAAGGTACGATATACCTACCATATATATGGATATATAGAAATTGAAGATATGACAGGTGAGACATTCTGTCGAATTATACGATGACGACAACGTGAAATCCAAATATATGTATATAATGTAGCATTATTTTTTTTTTTCATACATTTTGAGTTTTAATATTCTATCATATATTTTCTCATTGAAGTTTTCCATTTAGGTATGTATATATATAGTACTCGTTCATCTGATATCAATAAATAGGATTAAAAGATATCATCCTAAGATGACATTCTTGTCATCATTGATGTCAACCTATTTTTTCTACTATACAAAACTTAACTCTTTCATTTAGTGCTAGTGTTCAACTATAAATAAAATAGAATATTATTAAAAATTTGCTACAAAATACATAAGAGAAAAGTCACGTCACTTTAAATTACGAAAGTTGTGTACATTTATGAATTATTAAACTACTTGTTTTTAATAAAAATGATAAATATATTATTTAAAATCGATAATCCTTTTCCAAAAGGGTTAAATAAAATTCTGTTTAATTAATCTGATTAAAATATGTATTTCTTATGAAACCATTTTTTATTATATACTTTCTATAACTATCCAAATATTATTAGAAATTTGAAAAAGTCCATATAACAGTTATTTCCTCTATCCTAAGAGAACCACATCAAACATTTACTACTTAATTATAATATGAAATTTGTGGGTGATACTCAAGAATTACTATCCGAAAAATTAATAGGCTTTTATCATTATGGAATATTAACAGATTAAAATTGATATCATTGGATTGAGCGATAGATCAATATATTTAGGTAAAGGTAGAGCCTCGAAAAAAAATCCTTAGTCCAACATAACAGGATCGTCAATATTTGGACCAAACAATTTTGTCTTTTCAGCTACTTTGTTAGAAAATAATAAAAAAAAACTTTAATAAAACCACATAAATGTATCTATATAGAATATTGTATTCGACATGGTAACTCATAAAAGTCTTCTGTAAGCGAAGAACAATTTTGTTTATGAAAGAACTTAAAAAGTTGTCTGTACTTGAAAAACGAATGAAAATTTTATGCTTTACTAAACAAAAAACCAAAAATCCCATGACAAAATCTATTATCTCTCATCTTTAACACATCTTAAAGATCATTTAGCCGAAAAACTATGTATGCTTTTCTTCTATATCATATCCTTAAATACTATTGTCTAAAACTATTTTATTGAAATAATTGTAAGATATTCAACTTTCTACATTTATTCAAAAAGTTGTCTTTTCATAAAAAAGTAACATTTGTGATATTTGAAAGCATCGTTTTTATTCCAGGACTTTTACATTTTAATATATATGTATATAGGTATAACTATTTTCTTTTTATCCAAACAATATATTTAACACACATTATTCGCACATCATTTATAGAGCAGCACATCACCCACTCCTTCACATATGTAATTAATAAAATAAAAAAAGAAGTATCTATAAAGAAAATTCTATCTTGATAACTAATTTAACGTATTGCATTTAGAATGAAAGTTTTTGAAGAACAAAAACGAAATGAAACGAAAAAGTTTGTCTAGAAAACTTTCACATTTATTTATATAGCACATGTAAAAGCTTAAACAAAGTTCATCATGAAACGAAAGGGTGTACATAATTATAGATACAGGGTATTTTAGTTTCAAGACGATAAATATTTGGTATTTTAACTAACTATATTCAGTATATTTTATCGATCTAAATCAGGAAACTTAATAGATTCCACAGATCTGCAATTCCTAACCCAGATGTAATTTATATCATTTTCCTTCCATCTTGTACCTTGTATCGTATATGCAGTCATTTCATTTGATTATAATTGTACTCGTATAGTTTCTATTGGGAATGTTCTATTCTTAAAACTTTACACAATTCTGGCACCGAAAATAACTACTCTAAACTTGTATACAAATCTTAAAAATTCACGAAATACCCTGTTCTTATGTTTCTAGGTAAATGTTAAGTAATTTTCTTTTTATTAATGAAAATTTCGGTACATACTATATATAGAATCAGGGTATCGTCTTCTTCCAATCTTTTGTTGTAACTATTGCAAAGTTTCTTATCCGCAAACTAAGTAAACCCCTTTTTTTTCTACTATCAATTCGGATTAATCGTATGGGAATCTTACCATCATCTCTTCATAGTTCTTTCAATCTTGAATTATTATGGAAGCTAGAAAGGAATTTTAATGTGTGTAGGTCCATATAGTCCAATCTTTATTGTATACTTAGAAAATAAGTTTTCTTCTAAGAAAATGAAATTTATATATCTATGCATAAGTTACTTAGTTATTAAAAGTATAATATTATTTACATAAATATGAATATGTATATGCAAAACTTGTATGGAAATTTGTTTAGAAATGATAACTTAATTCTCATCTATTAAAGGATTTTATTTAGACAAAAGAGATAAAAAATTATGGATTTCTTATTTTGAATCTTAGTTATATGAAAATTTTATATTAATAATTTATATACATACTTATATACTTATGTATTGATTCATATTTTGTTAATTGATTAAAAAGGATTTAGTGAAAAATAATACATATTTTGTAAATTAAATTTTATATATAAAGTGTTTAATAAGAAGCAGGCTCCAAGTTTCTTTCAAAATATTTAAAACAAGAAGGATAATATTACGATCTTTAAGTAATAAGAGCTGAGAATGAATGGAAATTGTTGTGTGCGACTAAAGATTCTTCTCCTCATATTGTCTTTACGAAAATTCAAATAACAGAAACCGAGCTAAAGTAGACTTTCTTTGGGTAAAATTTGATCCCTAAAGGAAAATTGTAACTTTTTAAAAGCTTTCTAGTATTACTTTTATTTAAATTCTAGAAAATTTTAACAATGAATTAACAAATATTTATAAACATTAATTCTTTTAGATTCATTATAAAATACCGACAACAAAAAAAACGCATAGTAAAATAAAATTAAGTACTTAATTTAAAACTTTTTTCGAAAAAAATCGTTTTCCGTTTTCCCAAGATAATTTCTTTCATATGAAACTAACTTCAATTGATTATGACAGAGTCACATACTACGATTTCAATGATCCATAATTCAACTGAATTTTCTCTTTTTTAGAATCTTTATAATATCATAAAGAAAACCACATGAGAATTTTATCATGGACTTAATAGAACAGAATCAGCTAACAAGTATTGTATATTATATGTTAGAATACTATATTCCCAAACGTATGCAATTTGTTCAAAAAGAGTTCGTATATATATATATAGTAGTAGTCTCAATTCAACTTGATAAAATGTTCACCGTTATAGTAAAGATCGCGAAAATGTTTGAGTTCATATATAATCTGTTTTTGGTAGTTCCTAGTACTTTTCTTCACGAAACTATTGTAGAAAATTTTACTTTATTATACGTAAAAATAAAGAAATATCGCCATGATACTTTCTGTTGATCCTTATTTGGTATTGTTTCCAAAAATTGTATACAAGCAAATGACTATATAAAGAAGAATTATCATTTTTTTTTCTTCTATTTTATGAAAAACTTTCTAAATATTTTCCATCGAAATGTTGAAAGGCGAATATAGATAAATTTTCTATAAAACCGCACCCTCACCTACAATTGTCATAATTTGCGATTTTCTACCAAAACCATGCACATTTATATATCATGGTAACCGTTTTTTTTTCTTCCTCATTTTTATCCTATTTGAGATTATAACAAATGCCAAGAAAAAATAATTTCCTTGGAGAGGTTTATATCATGTCATTGCATGGTGGTTACAAGCAAAATGAAAAAAAAAACATACAGGACGGAAAGGAACTAAAACTGGTTAGATCGTAGGGGAATAATGGGTAATCATTTAAAGATTGGAGAATTTGAAAACCAATACAAGTCTGGCTATAACTAAATTCAACTATTAACATAATTAATCTGTCATCCTTAATTCGGATGTTTTTCTATTTTCACTTATGAAGAAAGTCTGTCTCATCACATACAAGTTTATAATTAGCTATAATGAAAATAACAAATTCAGAGTTAGCCAATTACACATATTTTACTATATCATAGTACTCTATATCCTGGACCTATTTTAGAGTTCACAATCTTCCCCTATTATTATTATTGGAATTTTATACAAAAATTCACCTGATAAGGTAGAACCAGCTTTACGGGTGGTTTAGATTAGTGGTTATGACACCATGCCAAGGAAAAATATGAATTTCAAATATAGAACTGTGTTTGTTCGTCTTCTATATTTTCATTGAAAGAATACTCCTTTCTAAATCTATGAGAACTTTTCAAAATCATGAATTCTAAACTTTTCCTTTTTAAATTCAAGTAAATTGCATGTTGTTATCAAATAATTTAAGAGATTGAAAATAATAATTTATATATTTTCTTGAGTTTGAGATTTGGAAATTCAATTCCAAAGAAAAAGACGGAAAAGAAAAGAAAAAATCTTATCGAAAATAATTCAATAATTTCTGACACGGTTTTTCATTTCTTCCTTTTTTTTCTGTTATTATTAATCCCAATCATTTTCATATATCAGAAATATTCAAGAAAATTGAGAAGAAAAAAAATTATATTCTATTCGATGTGATATTTGAAGGCGCTCCTAAGAGAAAATACTATATGAAAATTGATTTTCCAATAGATTGAATGATTTTAATAGGAATAAAAGGGAAAAGATGAGTATTTTATTTTTTTGTAAAATCTTTGAAATTAATTCACTTGAGATCATTTTAAAGATTTCTTTTCGAAATTAAAAAGAAAAAAGATATTAAATTTGGTTTTTTTTTTGATTTTATATATTCAATTATTTCAAGTTTAATGAAGGATTTATTTCATTCGGAAAAAAAAATATTTAGCAATCAATAGAAATTCAAATGTGTATATTTAAATTTCTTTTTTCGATAATTAAAAATAGATTCATATAAATAGTTTAATTTTTTTTGGCCACATAAAGTGACTATTTATCCCAAATTCGTATACTATAAAAATTGAGTTTATTTTTCATTAAAATTTAATTTGATATTTTCTTTTTTTTTTAAACTGTAGTAAATAATATAGACTCCATTTGAAAGCATCTAAATTATACATACATACTCAAATATGCAGATATTAATAATAAATCTGAATCGAAACCAATTGATTATAGACTTCCATTTGGTACCCAAATAACTAGTTTTTATTTGAAATCATAAATGAGAAAATGAAAATTGCAACACTTTTTTCAATAATGAATTGATCCTATTGAATAGACGAAAAAAAACCATTGCATTGTTGGTGACAACAAAATAAGGGCATGAATCGAATCCAATTGGTGTTTAATAACACGAAAGATTAATCAGAATCATAAGAAAAATTGAAATCGAGCGTTGAAAACTATTATAGTATCAAAAAGAAGCGCCCAGAATTAATAAATCGTAAAAATTTTGTATTTCATCATGATACCGCTAGAGAGATCACATACAACTATAGTCATTCGACTAAATTTAAGAGGCTTGGCTGAAAACTTTGCACCCATCCATCGTATAGTCTTGTCCTTTTGACCATCAAACTACCATTTATTTCGATCTTTGTAGAAATTGGATATTGTTTTTATGTTTTTTACAGTCGTTATCCATTATATTGTCCTCAACTGACTATTGTAAGTAAAAACTATTACAAAAATACTAAAAACATAGAATTTTATGTTTTTCTTCTTATATAAACATAAGTTTATTATATATTTGAGACATACAATGGCTAAGTTTACACCGAGACTTAAAAAGAGATCTAAGTGCTTAGGTCGACCTAAATATGACGGTGTAAACACGTCAAAAGTAACTTAGGTTAGGTCACCTAAATTGTAGACCTACCTTAAATTTAAATCGACCTAAGAACTTTTTGACAGCTGATTAAATGATTTGTTAATTCCATCATTAACCCGAACACAATATCTCCGAATTGTTAAATTTCACTGAAAGCTTTGACAGATGACAGCTCATCTCTTGATGTCCAAGTTCCATAAATACTCACATATGGCGTCGTTTTAGACTTAGGTCTAGTACTTTGTAAACACGTGTGACCAAACCTATCTTTTAGTTAGGTGATCTAAAAATATGTCGGTGTAAATGTAGTCAATATTTGTTCAGTGTAATTTCTACTCGCTTAATATCACGTTAACTGAATAATTGAATATATCCTTATTAATTGGTTTATTAGCATTATTTTAAAATAACTGAATATTTTAAATAAAAGACGAATTTCAAAAGATTGACTGATTTATTGCGGAACAACATGTATTACAGCAAATAAATAATTATCGAATTGGCATAGTTGAAATTTAATGAATTTAAAATGTATGTCGAATAGGATTTTCAACTGAACCAGGGAGTGATATTATATCATAGGTGGATTGTCAAGTATGTGATAAACATTTAGAGTAATCGTATAAATTTTTTATTTTTACTGGGATGGTCATTCAATTTAATTCAGACAGGTGACATTTAGTCGAACATATAATTTTGTCTATATACATACTTGTCGGATAAAACTCATTATAAGTATATGTCATCAATTCCTGATAGATGAATTATATATGAATGAAGAATTTTTTTTTGGTTAATTAGAGTTTATACAAAATATAAGCTTTTGTATATACTATATACATGGAAGTATTATATTGAATGCGTTTTCAGATACAAGGCAGAATCCGTTGACAGTTCAATAGTTGCAATCAGATTGGAAATTGATTTATATATGTTCCAATATTTGACATGAAATCTAGAAAATAAAACCAAACATAGAATGGAGAAAATTGTATGGGAATGGTAAAAAAAATAGCAGAGGATCAACAAACAGGATATATCAACAACGAATCAAAGACTAATGGTTAATCAAATTAAATTTTATTCTATCAGGAAAATCATTGTATACATTTTAGAGAGTTTTTAAAAAATAATATGTTTACTTATTTTTTTGTTTTAATTTATTTTATTGTTTGTTAACGAATGTTTCAGGTCAAACATGGTTTTAATTGTTTGTATTAAATATCATATATTAATAGAAAAAGATAATAGTTCACGTTTTTTTCCTGTAGATTTATTATCAGTTTTATAGGCAACTGAAAAAAAATCGACAAAATATCGAAACCTGGCAGGAACTTGAGACGATAATTTCCCATCAAAGATCATGAAATATAACAGCCACACGATTTAGTCACTACCAAAGTGACATTGCTTGGGTTTAACAGTAGAATACCAAATAAAAAAAAATGGAGTATTGTCGATGACTGATTTGTAAGTCATTCGGACATGATACTAGTAATAAGTTCTAAAAGACATGAGCTGCGAAGACACCATAAATTATATTTATTTCGATGATTTTAAATAACCTATACAATACTAATAAAATGTTTAAAGAAACCATACAACGCCTAAAACTTCATTGTGGAGGGTTAGCCACATTTTATAAGAAGAAAGCGAAAACCTTCAATCAAGAAAGAAAAAAGGGACCATTTAAAGTTTATTATTGAAAGTTCATCATCATCATAATAATATCTTCATTTCTCTTGTAGTAATGATCTCTAACCCACAGGCTTTTTGTTCTGTTCATTTCGTTCGATATAACCAAAATGCTTGTGGTATAAATACAGAAAAAGAGGGGCTACCACATCCCCAAAAGATTCATCCTCATTATTATATTTCTTATTCTTTGATATTAATTTATTTCGTTTAGTAGATTTTCGTTGATCCCTAATTTGAAATTCATTCATAATAAAATTTCCGTCGACAATAAACTGTGTTATCAGTCAAAATCTTAATGAACCACTAAAATTTTCTAATATAGAAAATATACCACAAAAGAAGAAAAAAGCCTCATTCCATGATGTTAGTCCATTTTATCTGAGAAACGTTTTTATTTTCTTGTATGTGTGTGGTAATAAAATCCGATGTCTTTAAGAACAATTGAATATATATCGAAAACAGGAAAGAATATATTACTTTTCAGCAGTTTTCAATAATTTTCAACATCACATAAATTAATAATATAAAAAAACATTAAAATAACGGATGGTCATTGTAGTTATTTTATATGGAAGAAAAAAGGGCGATTTCAATACTTTAGAGCGCCATTTAATTAGGCCTTTTTAAATAGCATTGCCTTTTATATCAGCACAAATTTTAATTATTTAACTTAATTTCCATTTAATTTCGTTTAACTGCTTGTGAATATTTTCGCAGTCAATTTGAATTAATTGAAAAGAAGATGATGTATTTATAGAATATACTATATAGAGTGACAGAGAATTGGAACTGACATTTTACATGTACAGTCCCTGATCAACTTATTAATATACTATACAATTTTTCCAATATTTTATAACGGCCTACACTCTTCATAAATTTTAAAAAATTTTCTAATTCATATTTCTCCATAAACCTTCCAAAAACGTTCCTAACAGAATTTTTAATAATTACTGAAGTACGTCAATTTAAGGATAAACTTCTAATTATTCTAAGAATTTTTATAAAAAAAAAAATTAATATAAGATTTTGACAGACAATAGCAGTTTCTCTTGCTTTCATTAACAAAAAAAGATATATTTTTATTAACAAGTATTTATTAAAGTTTTTCTTAATATTCCAAACAAGTTTGTTTTAAAGTAAATCTAAAAGAAAAATTCAGGTAATAGCCTAAGCAATTTTTGTTAGACACTTTGACAGATTACTTTGAAAAGACAACAAAAAAAAAAAAATTCCAAAACAATTATGCTAAGAATTTCCTTCATTACAATTTTCTTCAAGAAAAATTAATGAAAATATTTTAACAAATTCTTGATTAATGATGTGGTTTTCTTCTAAGTAATCTAATTAAAATATAAAACAATGAATTTTGAAAAACTATTTACAACAAAATCAATATCAATCATTGTTTTTTTTTTATCAGAGATGAGAAATTGAGCTCCCAAAAATTCTAAGGAATTTATATCGAATCTGTAAGAATATTTTGTTTAAAATATTATATTTCTTATAAATGGTATTCAGTTCTCTTATAAACCGAGGTATATCGTTGAATTAGAACACTTCAAAGAGGTTTTAGTGAAAACTTAACAATTATTTCTTTATGAAATTCTAAACCACATATTTTGAATCAAATATTCGAACTTTTAAAAAGAAAGTTCTTAAACCAACAATTAAAAGCGCCAATTTTTTTCTTATCTAAAATTCGATTTTATACATACTTTCTTTGATCACGAAAGAAAATGTTTTTTTTTATTGAAAGAAAAACTCATTAAAACTGTTTCCTTGACATTTTCTAGGAATTTTTAAGAATCCTTTTAGAAAAGTTCTTGTTTAAGACTTTTAACAAATGTGACATTAAAGATGTTGGCAGGCGTTGTCTATATAAAAAGAAATTATGATGACACCGTGAATATACAAGGAAGAAAACCATTCCAAAGAGATTATAGTACAAACAATTCTTGTCACTAGAAGTGACAAATTTAAAAAAAAAAAAAAAGTTTTATTTATCGAATAGACACGAATTTTATCCTTCAAAATTTTTTATTTTCCATACCCTTTTTTTTTTAATACGTATTTATTGAGAATTTCTAAGAAGGATGATGAAAAAAGATTTTCACCGAATTTGTTTTCTTTCAAATTTCCATTCAATTATTTTTAGACTTTCTTCGAAAACTCTAAGATATCAAAAACTATGGTTTCTATTGATGTCCTGATTTAGATTTTCGATACTATAATGATATTCACACGAAAAAGGGATTATTATTTAGGTTTTCGCAAGAATTTGAAGTGTCCAATTGATTCTTAAGCTTCTTTTAATATTTGATTTAACAAACTTTTCCATGGTGATGATGACAACATAGAGAGCCTATGTATATTTTAGAGACCAAATAATACACATGATATTTCAAAGTCAGCGATAGAGTATTCATTGCTAAGAAACTTTTAAAGGGACTAAAACTTCGACTGTCAATTCATATGCGCAAAGTTACTCCGACTAAAATATAAGTGAAGGAATCATTAAAAATAACTGACAAGCTTAACAACTTTGGCAGTTGAAAAAGATACGTATAGAGTTAAAAAAAATTCTAAATAGATTATGAAACTACTTTAATAAACTAGAATTTATAGTAACGAAAACTAATTATAAATTTCTTCAAGTTAAAAATCACTAAATTATAATAATAGAATATTTAAAAGTTTTAAAAAGTATATAAATTATATTCTTAAACCCTTCTTTTATTTTAAATTTCTCACCTATTTTAGGAAATAACGTTCATATGGTGTTCTTGAAAGAATTCTATCTTTTTTCATTAAAATACTATTTTTTTTCCAGAACTTTACATCAACTCAACATATTTTATAAAAGAAATTATTCTTTAAGTTTATAAATTATGTACTATTTAGAGTGAGAAAGAAGGGCCACGAAAAGTGAATATATATATAAGAATAGTAAATCTGTGAAGATCTCAAAAGATGATCCTTCTTTCTTTGAATTTCAGCAAAACGATTTCATAAATAAATTTCATTTATGTTTCTTCTATTTTTTCGAAAAAGAAGAAAACGTTTCGGGAAACTTTTACTTTTAGAGGATATATGAGAAAGAATAAAAAGAAAATTTACTTGAAAAAATCATTCTACTTTAATATGGTAACTATTATTCTTTCTACTACTATATAATATCGTTAAACATAAAATATGAAAAAAAGCGAAGCTCAGCTAACTTCTTGAAAACTGTCGAAAGTTTTCTAGCTTCGCTTTTTTTTAGACTCAAAATGCACAACTTCTTGAGCTTTCCTAGCGCATATCATGAAAAAGAAGGTATTGCTTTTTTTTTATCTTTTATAAGATTTAAATTTAAAAAAAAAAATTTTTTAACTTTTTGATGCAGACAAATAAAAACTGAGAATATGATAGTTTTATTCATGATATTTTGTAGTGCATTTTTTTCTTTAAAAACTTAAATAAGATAACATTATATAATGAATAATATTAGTTATTCCTGTAATCTGTATTCAGGTTTCAATATTCCCATCCAAAATTATATTCTATAAAAAAATATATAAACATTTTTTGCCAGTAACTCTATAAATCTCCATTTTGGTCCTAATTAAAGGAACATATTTGATACAACACAGTTTAATTCGGTGCTCAATTGTGTACAATAGCTATAATCGGAAATACCTGATCCATATATAAACAGATTACTACATAGTATAAAACGATAGTTTATATATACTTCAATAAGTTTCAAGAGAAAACCAACTATACTCTTCAAATATTAACTTCATAAAACTTAATAAAATCAAATGAAATTATAATTTACCTAATCCCAACTTCCTATATATTTAAATATCCTTCAAAAATGTTCCAATCAGGATAATATCTAAGATTTTCATCCGGCCACTAGTTTTTTTTTCATTGAATCTGGCACGAACCGAAAACTACTTACGTTAATAAAAAAAATATTTCCATAAAAAGTTTCTATTCGTTCGATCTTAGGGCTTAACATCTCCTGACTTTAGAGTGAAAATGATTTTTTAATAATGTAAATCCACAGGTGCTGACTAAGTGCAATTATATGAGACTCTACATTAATATAGGTATATATATGATATTCTGAAGATGCACTTTGGTCATCCATTTTTGGTTGTCTTATTTGTAAGAATGAATTTCAATAGCTCTCTAAACACTTTACGATAGAAGTTCTGTGTTCGTATAAAGTTCATTCTTGTGAAAATATTTTTCTTATCCGTTTTTTTTTTTTTTTGTTTTTTGGTACTACTAAGAAATTTCCTTTACATACATTTCCACTTACAACAAATAAAGAAAAAATATTCGAATAGAAAGTGCCAAAAAAAACTACATCAAAATTTTTATGAAGCATTTAAATGCAGCATACAGCAAATTCAAATTCAAAACGAGGAAAAGAAAATTTATGATAGAAATGCATTTTCTTATGAAAAACTAAAGTTTTTTTTAAAAAAAAGGAAAGAAAAAGAAAAACTTTTAAAGTCAATAATAAACATATATTTTCATATTTAAAATAACTTCTTAATAAACTCTTTTGAAGTGAATAAATTCGGTTTGGAAAATGTTGATTTGACTTTTATTTTTTTTTTTTTTTTTGTAAATAATTTAAAAACATTTCTTCGTTTATATATAAAGTAACAAGCAAATCATCTAAGATCACATAAATTTAAGTATTTTATATAAATTGAAGGAAAACTAGAAAACTTTCTTTTGTATTCTTTAAACTTAAATTGAATTTCTTGTGACGTTAAAATTATTCAATACAATGTTCTGTACCGAATAGAAAAAAAGAAAACTACTTTTATAAGAATTTTTTTTTTTCTGAAAAATATTCTTTAGTCATCTCACGTTTTGATCAATGATTTTTGAATGAGAGTTTTTTTTTATGTTTTCTTACCCTTGTACAAGTTTTCCTTTAACCCCATCCTTTATCAATAATGATAGTATATAGTTATTTGAAAAGTTATATATTAAAATTGAAATTCAGTTCATCAATGATGGACAAGTAACTATAGTTAACCATTTATAGTACAGTGTACAAAGGACACGAATGATACATAAAAATCGAATATTTTAATAACACTTTCAATCCAACAGGACAATACTACAATAATAAAGAAATATTATAATTAAATAGAAAGTGTACATTTCATTTAATTAAAAAATTCACTATTTCACAACTTCGATCAACTTTAGCACTACTAAAAACATATACTAACTACTTTTGGAATAAAATATAAAATGATTTTTTTGAAACTAAACAAATCAATCTCCTCAAATCTGATATTGTAATTAAAATAAGCATTTACTAATAATAATTTCATTATCCTGACAACAAACTCTTACAAATATTTTATTTACAATGGAATATTTTGTCAGAGGTCGATTTGTATTTAGTATGATACTATTGTAGAACGACAAAATTCTAAATAATTGGTTATATTTCATGAGTAAAAAGTCATCTCATACATAAGTATGTATTATTATTAAGTATTAAGTGAAGAAGAGGCAGATAGCTCTGTTGATGACGGAGGACGAACTGCTGTTCAGTACGGTTCGCTCCTGATTGTTTGCGAAGCTAACCTGGCCAGTTCATCAAATTAAATATAATTATAAATTAATAGTTAATATAGAACTACGATACATATATAAAATGTAGCGCAACGTAGTTCTACACTTTATACACGTATTATATTGCAAATCAATATCGCATATTTAATAATTTAAGTACTCAAATTGATCAGTTTTCCATTCAGCTTTTGAGCAACTGATAGAAAACTGACCAGTGTGAATATAAAAACTGATGGTTTGTCAGTCAAATTCAAAAATTTATTCAAAATTTTCAGTCATGACTGATCAATATAAGACCTATTTAAAGGAGAAATATAAAACAAGAAAAAAAAAAGTTGCATATGAAATTATATTCTTTAATATCCATCAATATAATGGGTGAAGTAGTCTGGAAACAGTTTCCAAGGAATCGTTAAACATTTTCTTTTTTGTTATTAAATTTAATTAAAACCCTATCCAACGTTGGAAATATATATTGTTTTTGCTTTTTATATCAAGCGACGAGATATAACTCCAGTATTGTGTCCGCCACGTTCAATATAGATGGTATAATACAATTATCTAACTTTAAAATATGTCACGTGTCGAATCCGAAATCATATACCATATAAAATATTATTTACTTGTGTAAGGTGTTGACTGATCCAAGGAAACATGATTTTATTCCACCGTTTTAAGTTGTTTTTACTCCCTTTTCTTTTGTATAAACGAAATAAGGTACTTTTTATAAAATCTAAACTTATAAAGAATTACTTTTCTTATATGCTCTCACGTGAAATAAATTTTACTACATATAGAAATTCTTAGTGAATAAAGTTTTTACTTATTAAACGAATCTTTTACTGTTTTCATTTCAGTTGGAATTTATTCGTGCCAGAATAATTGTAAATTCTTAAATAATTAATGTACGTGCTTTTTAAGGTTGTTTTGGTTGTTTTGGTTTTTTTTATTTTTTGTTTGTTTTTTCATTAAAAACAACTTTAATTGTGTCAACTAAATTAGAGCGTCTTAAAAAAAAAAAGGAAATAAACTTTTGGGAATTTTTTATATTACTTTGTTTGAAAAATTCTACTAATTTTTGAAAATCATCAAATGAAATGGTTCGCTTTTTTTTGGTGTCAGGTGTAGGATCCATAAAAAAATGTTTATGACAAGAATAAAATGATGGTAAAATTCTAGCAAGGAAAAAAATCAATGTTTTTTAATTAAATTCGAGAAGATTTTAAAGAAAATTTTGTAAACATTAAAGAGAAAATATACATATATGAAAACTTTTATGAGAATTAATTAACAAAGTAATATATTCAAATTTATTAACTTATTTAAGAATTATGTTTGTTTTATTATCATCTCAAATATCAAGTATAGTTTTTAAAAATATTTTATAATAAAAATAAAATAAAACTAATTTTATATTTCTCCAAAGAAATATGAAAGAAAAATGGCATGTCGAAAATTCACAAGTTGTTTTCCTCTAAACAATATTATAGCCTAGACTAGAAAAGATTCATAATTTTCCAGGATTTATAGAGTATTAAAAGCATGGAACAAAAGTAATATGGATATTCTCTTTCCGTTGGAATGCGTGGTGTACTGCTGTATAATTTCGAATTTCGAATTATACAGCGATACATAGCTACATCACAATTGATAACGATAAGAGAATATCGCTATTATTTAATAGTGAATGTATATAAAATAATTTTCATAAAAATAAGAAATAAGAAATGACACTGAAATTGTTTGTTTCACTTCACTGCTACAAATCCCTATCCAATTTTCTATTAGAATTGTATTTCCATAATTGTTTAATATGACCTAAATTCATAATTGTATGTTGCGAAGTTATTTGAAAGGATGTTACTTTTCTTAGTACTAAGTTCTAAAATGAAATTACAATTTTTGGTTTCGAAGATGTAATTAAGTCATAAATACAATCATGATATTCTTTACACTAATCCACTGATTACATAACAAATTATTCTAAATAAGTTATCAAAATATATCCTACCTTTTTTACCATATAAACAAAGTATTCATTCAAATAAATGCAGTGACAGAAATAAATTCAATACTTTGTCATATTTCAATTCCATACAATAATAAAGCAATTTGAACAACCAATGAATAAAAATTATTATTTACAACAACGAACACCATAGTCATGGTGAGATTTTCATTTCGAATAATAATCCCTATATTAAGGTCTCGCTATTCTTTTCAAATATTTTTTTTTTTTTCGTTTTTCCTAAAGATTACCAAATTTCCACTACTCTAATACCATCAATATTTCATTTTTCCTTGTGCGTTTTTTTTTCTTTTCCTCTATATTTTCGTTTTACCCGTAAATTTATCATAACAGCAAATCCTCAACGGAATTGAATTACACCTGTCACTGGTTCCACTTAAGCGATTCACTATAGAACATCATAGTATAGATTTTTTCGACTTGAACAACCGACTTTCATAATATTTGATATAGAATACATATATATATATATTGTATATATAATATAATGTGCAATACGCACGTTTTTCTTTGCGTAGACAATCGGATAAGGAGTAGGAGAATCGTTTGATATAGATGATGAACCCCAGGTATACTATATATACACCTTCGCAACTAATAGCTTCAACAACAGTTTATATACAGCACAACCCTAATAAGACGTGAAATTTCAATTTTCAAGTAAATTGGTTATCAGAAGATGACGATAGGAACCAGTTTTCTTTTCTATTTTTATTATGATTTTTTTTCTTTCCGGCGGGATGAGTTAAAGAATCACTGAATGAAAACCACACGAAGGTATAAAAAGAGAAAAAACTTTTAAGGATAAATAAAAGAAAAAGAATGGAAAATTTTCAAGATTTTCTTCTTGATCACCTCTGCTCATATAATCTATACGCTTCTTCAATGTTTTCTTATTCTTTTTTTTTTGTATATTACTGATTTTTGAAAGAAAATGATATGCCACCCAGAAAAACTAAAAGTATATATTTTTCCATCATCCATATAGAAAAAAAGAAAAAATCGAAAGCCAATTTTAAGCGTCTTCATGTCATTCAGGTTTCCAATTTGTTATTATGCGGATGGTTTCGTCAGATTAACGTCTTCTTAAGTATACTACTACTATGCTAAATGGGGTAGGTAGGGTTTATGGTTTGACTTTAAATCAACTGAATTCTAACTTTCTGATGTTTTATTATTTGCATAAAGAATAAATCGATTATTTGAAAATATTGAAGGTAGATTGGTCATATCCGCCCAAAGAAATATTGAAATAAAGCATTTGTTTTGGTTGATATAAATCTTTCGTTTTTTTTTTTTTGTATCAATAATATTGATTTGAAGAATGGAAAAATTTTGACAAGACATTCTATTCTTATTAAAGGAATCTTTTATCTTGTCTTGTTTCCTGACAATGACAAAGTAATCAGAACACAAAATGAGGAAATTCTTTTCAGGTTATTCCAAAAGATTGATTTTAATCTGTAATTGAATTAATTTTATATAAAATATTAGAATAAATTCTTATCTAAAACACATTTGAAAATAGTAAACGATTTTGATTTTAGTTTAATAATTTACTTAAGTAATTTTTCCAACCATTTTCGAAATAAGTTTCATATAAATTTTAAAAACTAGTCACGTCTGGAAAGCCGATTCGTATATAGAAGTAGAACATAAATTCCATACGGGTAAAGGAAAGGGAATTTTTATCCATTATTTTATTATATTATATTTTTTGCACATTTTAAACTAAAAAAAAAATGATCTCTTTTGGAATACTAGACGATTTTTATATCAAATTCATATAAATATAGTCGGTCGGTTATAATAGAAGAATAAAAATTGTGAATAAATAGAATGCATCACCTAACCAGGAACATTTCTGCTAAATTCAAAATGATATTTGTGAAAGTGCTAACTATTTTATGAAAAATGGGTGTTTTGAAACGAAGAATTAGTCAATTCGAAACTAGGAACTTGAAACAATTAAATTCCATTGAAATTTAATTCCTAAAAAAGTTAGGAAAAGTAAATCATCATTCGTCTCATTTGATTATAGTCAAACATTATTTGATGAGTTGATAAAATAATATATTGGTATCTTTAGAAACATTATCTCAATGTCTCATAACTTTTATATTTCATACATCTTCTATATTTAGGAACATACTGTACATAAAGAGTATTATTATAGTTACGCAGATTCTAAGTGCAAATATGCCAAGCACATACGATTTTTATGAATTTTATACATTCTCACAAAACAATATAAATAAGTATACATATAGTCAGGAAAAAGGATTATTGTGCTTAAAAGCATAGTAGTATAGTCATTTGCATATCATTCGTATACTTTTATTTGTTTACTTTTTTTTTTGTTCGTTACAAAATTTTAGTAAAATTGTAATCACACATAGTACTCACCACTATTATTACAAATCAATAGTAAACTACAATATATAAGCCATATAAGAACTGCACTGAGATGATAAAAATATATGTATTCAAAAGCAGAGGGTATATTCATTGGATAAAGGTGAATAGTTTATGATGTAGAAATGAACGTCCAAATGTATATAGTACCGACCTATCTTTAGATGTTTGCAGGATATACAAAAAAAAAAGAAGAAAAAAAAATTTAATCAATAGAAAGTATAAATGTCCACGTGAAAAACTGCATGAAAAAGATTAGACCAGAAGAAGAAAAAAAAACAACAATATACCTTAAACCGAAAGACATGAACGTTGAAAAGTAAATCCATATAAAAGGTGAATTTACGTTATGTTAAAAATCGATTTACATAAGTAAATCCATGACTAATGGAACCTGAATGACATGTTTTACTTGCTTGTTTATATTCTTTTGACCTGGGTTAGTAGAATTGTAAATCATCTAAGCGTCCTTTACATATATAATTTATTTATCTAAAATTCTGACAACTTACATGCTAATTTAAATATACTATATATACATTTTTAGGATATTCAATTCATTTCAATAATGAGAGTAAATCTGAATAGTGAATCTCGATTTTTAATGATGACTTTATAATTGGAAATCAAGTCTAATGTACTACAGACTTTTGTGGATAAAAGGCACTTACATGTATTGTACTATATTATAGTCAACTAACGGCCCGTCCCGGCTTCGCACGGGTTGACATTTATTTTTTAAACATTAGAAGGGTCTTTGTGCATGAAGTTAGACTACAGAGAATATTAGACGCGACAGACATGAATGTGAGGATCAATGGATACAGATGTATGCGGAACAAATCTTTCCTCTCTATAATATTTCTATAGATTACATTATTTAAGGCTTAGTATAGCCTATGCTACTCAGGGATAATGTATCATTCTAATGGTGAAAGAATTTTTGAAATCGGTCCAGTAGTTTTTGAGTTTATTCATTACAAACATTCATACAAAAATACAAATCTTTCCTCTTTATAATATTAGGTTAAATATACTAAAAAAAATTTCGGTTCGAAAATACAATAAAATAATAAAGAAATATCTGTAATATTAAGTAAAGAGGAGTTAGAGAAATCCGACTTTTATTCTCCTTTGAACTAAACTTATACATCAGGTCAGGGTTGAAAAATTTCGGAGAATCTAATACATGATTCGAATGAGGAAAAATATTACCGAATATAATACATATGAGTATCAAAAGTCACATGATCCAAGAACTAAAAATTTTGATTTAATGATTTTGTATTTCTATAGTTGAGATTTTCAATTCTGAAAGCTGATATTCTGCTATAAGTCTGAATATATCTGTGTTTTCGGATATTAAAAATACTACTAGGTTTTCAAGTTTAAAAACTCAAGCACGACAACTAAATAGAATCACTCACTATCTCCACTTAGTTTTTTGGTAATGTGAATTTTGATACTAGACACAATCATTTAACAAAATCATTTGTTGAGAAACTTTGTAAAAGAGTGAATATTCGAAAATCACAAATGTTAAATATTTCTTCTATTAGTACTGATACCGTGTAGGCTCTGTCCTACTTTTTAGATTGTTTTCATAATGTATTTTTCATATCTTTCATGTCATAAACAAATATTTATAAAACCTATTTTCTTTTTCTAAGTAGTTTATAATACGAAACATGTTTCAATTAATATATAAGTCGATTAATATTCAAATAAATTCATTCTAGTCTATCAATTTTCCACATTTGATAAAGTCACTTAACGTGATTTTTTTTTCTTTTACACCTCAAAAAGTTAACTCTTGTTGACTTCAAGGATATATATATATATATATTTTTGTTTTTATATTATATTTATATTGTCTATGTTAAAACGACATCGCATTTTATCATATACACTTCATATTCGTTATTCCTTTTTATAAGGAGAGTAGTTTACCTTTTTTGTACAGATTTTTTTTTCCCACTTCCCATATGGTAATATATTATACAAACAATCACTGAATATGATACAGAGATCCATTAGTGAAACCCATTTTACTAAAAGTAGATTGAATCTATTTTCTACTTTTATTTACCAACAACAAAATAATAAATAATTCAAAAAATGGATTCTTGGAAAAATCCCATCAATCTCTACTGGGACAAATTTTATATAGTACTTAAGTATGTATACTATATGTATTTATTTTCTTTTCTTTTTTTTGCTATTGTTACTAAATTGAAGTTACATGTAAAAATTTTGAATATGCAACAAATTTGAGATAGTATAAATTTAACAATGTTAACCAAACTAGATATTGATTTGAACCTATAAGAAAAAATAGTATTTAGATGAATAAAACGTGCACAAATATAGCTTTTCAGTTGATTTAGTTTAATATTTAGACTTAGGATTTTCACTAACAATATATAGGTCTGTTTTATTTGCCATACCCCACACCGGTGTAGGGTAAATGGCAAATAAAACGAGCAGGAGTAAAAGAAAGCTTTAATTCAAATATTTGTAGCGCTTCTTAGCAACCATATTGTAATAAAATGAGAAATTCTTAGCTAATACACTTTTTATGGTAGAAAACTGAACTAATTTCGGTGTGAGAGCTACCCCTGGTCTGAAAGTAGTGTAGGATTTGCACTTTTGTTGTTTTTGTTTTCAATGTAAAAATTTGCTCTACCCCAAGTGGCAAATAAAACAGACCTTATAAGTCAAAACCTGTCAATTTAATAGGACACCTGTATATCTTTACCACCTGTTAAATGGGTGCATCCAATCGTTCTACTAATAACAAACAATTTAAGAAATACTCTATACTAAATCGGACCATATATTCCAGTTACCCATGTTTAGTTCAATTAGCTGATTTTGACTGTATACATATATAAGTTTTATAGAGTTAAAAAATCCTAAGTATTATATTTAATGATTTTCATTATTTTCTTATATACCATTTTATCAAAATTTTACAATCCTTTTCTCACGTTTTACCTATCAAAAAATATGTTACCCATCTTGTTTATATCATTTTGTGGGTTGAATTCGATGCGGTTTCTTTAAAATAGAATCCTATATATATATAAATATTCATATAGATATATTATATATAATATAATATGACAATGTAAAATTGGTGATGGTAATGTTAAACAATTTATGAGATGAAAATGATATGTTTGAGGCAATTTTTCATATGTCAAAAAGATTTCGTTTCCCGAAAGATGAAAATAAAAAAAAGGGTTTAATATGCATATTCAACCGACAATATTTTCTTTTTTCATATACATATATATTTAGATCAAATGATAAAATATTGGGCAGTTGTTTTCAAACTGTTTACAAAATATTACTTTATACGACTTAAGTGAATTCTTCATCTTCCTATATGTAGAATTTTTTACGAAATGGTTTAAATACTATCCGATTAAATGAATCTGATTGATTCTTGAGTGCTTAACTCTGGCAAAAAATTCCACCTACACAATTCAATGTTCGCAGTGAAAAATATTAAAAAGTTGGACTATATTATTGTTCATTTAACAATTTCTTTACTCTTTAATAAAAACAGTTTTTCACGAATTTTTCCTTAGTTTAAGAACCATTGGTAATAAAATACAAGGAGATATTCCGTTTGGATCATATATGAATTGGACGTTTTATACAAGTTAAAAAGGATACTACTAGGATTGTAAAATATAATACAATAATTCTATAGATAGGTATATCTACATATAAACTACATACGTAAATATATTATGTAAAGGATTTCAGAAATGATGTATGATAGAAAATATGTAATACTTTTACAGTCAACTGAACCAGGGACTCTATAAAGTACCAGCATAAAAATCTAGAAGAAGAAAAAAAAAAAATTGAAGACTATTTCTGCTGTCAGATAAAATAAGTTTGATAGACCTTTACGAAGGATAACGATTATTTTTATGAAGGTTAGTTGGATAGTTTTTTTTTTTGCTTTTTTTTTTTTTTAGAAAAAGGAACACGTAAAATTACAATGCACGAGAAAAAAAAAGGATCAAGTTAAGAGGAATTTTCAATTGGAAGAAATGTACCGAAAAGTAAATTAAATAGATTAAGAACTTTCTTCTTGGATACCTCCATAATAACAAATATGCTACCCAATCTTTTAGTTTTTAAGCTTTCATATGTTGGGTCCTGTTTTTTTTTTTTTTTTTGAACAAATCGATTTTTAAAACGTTAACAAGTCATTTAATTCTATTTTTAATTTGACTTTTAATTTCTAAATGATAGTAAAAATGCCCAATCTTTTTTTATAGTTCTTTTCGAATATACTATATACAGTTTCTATTCTGATTGTTAGTATTCAACACATTTTCCAATTGAGAAAATCTTCATTATTCGTTTTATTGGGTGGAGGATACGTGAATAATTATCATCACAATGTAATCAAACAACAATCGTTAGATATTTTTGATGTGGTTTTGTAATTAAAGCTCTTTTCATTATTCTGAAAACGAAAAGAAGAAGTTTTTTTTTTTGGAAAAGATTAAATATCTCAAAAAAAAAAAAGGAAATTAAGAGGATAACAAATATCAACAAACTAGAAATTGTCCAGCCTACTTTCTTCAAGTCGCAGAAAATGGATTTAATTTTGTTTAGTAGATGAATTTTAAGAAATATAAAAAAAGAAAACCGAAAAATTAAATTAAAAAACAATAAAGAATTTCGTCCTTTTTTTTGTTTTGTTGGAAAATTTTTGAAAATTTCTTGTATATGTAAAACTTTATTAAACCATTTCCTTATTGTCCTTTTTCCGTTTGGATATCCATCATCTGTCAATCCATTATGATAATAAAATTCATGCGATTATCCGAAGAAAGACAAAATAAATTTTCCGCTTAACGTTATCTGAACTTTTCAATGAAACAAAAAAGGAAATCTTTTTTTAAGGATAGATTTTAATAATAGGATTAAGATAAAAATTTTAAAACGAAAAGAGGTTAATTTAGATTAAAGAAAAAGAACCAACAAAACAAGACCATAATTGAAAAACTAAGGAAAAGTAAAGAAAAGCAAAAAGCTTTAATTAAAATTGAATGGATTCTTTTTCGTCTTTTTTTTAGATTTACCATGAATTTTCACATTTTGTTGGTTTATTTATTTCCTGTCCAATGTTAAAGGATTTTAATTATTTTATTAATAATTGCTGAAACATATCCTTGTTGGTAATTCCATGATTATTATTTTTTTTTCATAGGGAAGACTAGGCTTATTTTGTAATAGTTTGAATTTGAATGTAATCACACAACCAACATGTAGCAAAATATTATTTTTTCTTGTGTAGATTTCATTCAGCAATTGAAAAATATAGAATAAAGTTGAAAAAACTGCATAGGACATTTTCAACAAGGCAACAGATTGGTTCGTAAACCTCAACAAATATGAGAGCATAATTCAAACTCGAACACACCTGAAAGTAGTTATCTCTGAATGATGTCTAGACCTAGGAAACTACAATATGGAAAGATCGATTTGAACTTTAAGCACGAAGAAAGCTTGAGAAAGTAAGCTAAAATTCTTTTTTCTTAATATTTTTTACTGATAAAATCTTAATAGCTTTACAAACTTGCATATGGTAGCAAATTATAATGAAATTATATTGAAAATAATTACATAGCAGATGTAGAAAAGAAATATAAAAGAATTGTATACAATCTGAAGTCAGTATACATAATAGAAAATTTGTAATGACATAGAAATCTCATCTGATCTGAGTTCTGTACAAGTACATATTTTATTTTTAGAATATAATATTGTAAAAGGACAAATTTCCGCTAAAGACAATCTCCTAATTATTTTTTTTTTACTACGTTGAATTCTTGTTATCAAGTTATTTGACCTTTGACTCATCCAGGAATTCATATTTTTTCGATAAGTTGGAGAGTTGGTATTTCGAAATAAATAAATTCTAACATACCGGGTGTCTATTTATAAATTTTTAATACTTTATTTATATCATTGAAAACTCAAATAAATATTGCAAAGTTCTAAAAACCGTATCTAGAAGATATTCATAAAGTCACCTTCCTCATACAACCCCTGTAGGCTGTAGCTAGTGATTTACTTTCAAATAAATTTAATTTTATCAAGAAAATACTGAAAGTATTTCAGTGTATTATTTTCGTTTAAATTCATTTAAACAAACATTTCATTTATAGAATTATTTTTCCTATGGCTATAAGATCCTTAAAATCACCTTTTATTTTCTTATATGTATTGAAACTTTTGACTTCCCGCGCCGTATACAGTTGTTTACCTTTTGATGGATTCCCTTCCGACTTAAATCAAGCGGTATCAAACGAAAATACTGTGCTCTAAAATAAAGTTATCGAATTGAAATTCATTTTCTTTTGATCTACCCAAAATCCTTTTTTCTTTGTTTTTGGTACAAATTGTATCTTTAATGTTTTGTTTTCGTTTATTGAACTTCTGGAATTGGTAAAAATTGTGAATGATTGAAGATTCATGAATTACAGAAGAGATTTTATATATATGAAATTCTTTTTTAAGGATGATTAAAAGGTATTATTTGAAAGGTTGATGAATATGAAAAAAAAAAATTGTATAAAGAGCGATGAACTTTTAATGCTTTAAAAAGTGAAAATATAGAAAACACACACGAAAAGAAAATATGTTTTCCTTCGGATAAAAAGAAATGGATTTTTTACTTCGTTTTTTTTTTTTTTGGTTAGGAAAATATTTTATTAGAGAAATGACTTTCTGAAAATGACAGTTTGAACAACAATAATTACGAAAAGGGAAAAATGTTTTGTATTAGTTTTCTTTCCTCACACACAATTCAACTCGACTCAATTCAACAAATTGTTAATCATTAGCAAAAATTCGGAATAGACTAGAATAAACACATATATAGTACATTTTAAAAGATGCTGACAACTGAATTTTCCGGTGTAAATACAAATTGAAAATGAAACTATACAATACCAGAAGAATAAACTAAACTTTTAAATACAGAAAGTTGTAAAATTGAACTTTGGAGTTTATAAAACTGAATTGTTATAAAATGTTTACATAGTTTTAGTTGAGAGAACTATTATAGTATTTAAATACGGGCAATACAAATTTAACCAGTATTACTGTTCGAAAAGCTTGTAATTTTCTAGTTTTCCCGAATTTTTATTTGTAAGCATTTTATTATATTAAACGAAAATATATCTATGTCCGGTTCACCGATATCATTTGGTCTTATATAAATGAAATTATATAAGAAAAACAATCATATTTAATATAAGATAATAATTGTGTGTTTTTCGTGTTTTGAAACAGTGATTTTTTGAGAATTTTAGTAAGCTTCATAAAACAAAAAAAGGAAAAATATGATAACAAGGAAAATATAAATTCGAATGGTTAACACAAAATTCCGAAGGTATTGACGGAAATCAAAATCTCAAATTTCATACCACTTTATATGACTTTGACAAACCATTTTCTTTGAAATTGAAGTTTCTACGAAAATAACCAATTAGAGATTTGTATTATATGAAACTGTATATCTCATACACCGGACATATCCCAGAAAAAAACAATGTTTTCATGATATGGCTACATAGAGAGTGATTAAAATGGCAGGAAAATTTATTCATGACCAATTTCAACCTATAATTTCCAAGATCTAATTTTACATTTTTATTCCCTATGGTAAGTACTACCAGATGGTATATCAGTTTTGTCACTAATCATCGGAGAGCAGTTTCATATACCATAGATGTGTAGAGAATCAAAAGTTATATGAATTTGTGTATGTTCGTTCGTCCGCCTGTACAAGATAACTCAAAAATGCGTTATCCGATTTTAATGAAATTTACAATATGAGTTGGTTATTCCATAACTCGGTTTGGTATTGCACTACAGCAAAATAGGCCGAGAGAGAGAGCGAAGTTATAAAGCAAAAACCAGAGTGACCAGAAAGTTTTGTCTTTTTTGTTATGTTTTTTCGGATTTAATTGGAAAGTGTATACATCAATTTTATTTCCATAAGTTTACTACATAAATAGGCGGTATTGTGGCAAATTTCAATAAAATCAGGACAAGGATAATGGGAAAAGAAATAGTCGTAGGAGAAAATAAGCCGGTTCATAAAGTTTTTTGAATATACTTTATAATATACCGATTCGAATGAAAAGTGCAGAAAAAATATATGCTATTAGGGCCTGTCATAGGGCATCAAAAAATTGGCTATGGGCCGATTTTCAGTTACTATATGTTTTTTTACTTTAAAGCTTATCAATCATTAAAATTATAATACATAATAGATAAAAATTCCATGCAAAAGCATTACTGATTTTTAATAGAATTTGATTTTTCCTGAAAATCGAAAAAATTATAATGAAAAAATTCCGAAAGAAATAATCTTATATGGTACCATGATGAAAGGCAGAGAATCCTTTTTGATCGTGCTCATTAATCATGCGATTCAATGAAAAGCTGAGTGAATATTATTCGTAAAATGTCATGAACATTAAAAAGTGGAAAATTTTATATTAGAAAATTACTTACTGAAGTAGTTTTCCATTGTATTATATTTGAATATTTGAGAAAAGATGAAAAAATTAAATTAAATTTTACAGAGAAAAAAATGCCGACCGAAAAAAATCATTTTAAATGATTTTCTTTTTTTTTTACTTAATAATAATTTTCATATCTTGTCGAACTGTCAAATTATTTTTCATTTGAGAAAATTTTATGATAATTCATTGGAAAACTTTTCAATATAATAAAGAAAAACTATATTCGAAATGAAATTAACATTATTGGATTTTGTCGAAATTATTCAATAATATGGAATTTTATGGATTCTAAAATTTTGTTTAAAATTCTCCAAAAACTTATTTTTCAATATTGTTTTGGAATATAAAAGAAAATTTTCTATGAAACTAATTTAAATGTAATTGAAAATAATTTATAATAAAAGTTTATTTTGAATGAATTTAGGATATTGAACTAGAAGAATATGCCGCCTCGATTAGTGAATTCAACTTCGAGTACTTGGGGGAATTTCATTGATTTTTCGGTTACTCAAGTAATTGTATAACTACTCGCAAATTGCAGTTCTTTGTAGCACAACAATCAATACCCTATCGATGCCCTATGGTAGAAATGGGACAGAAAAACTGTCAAAATTATCATTATTTCAAGGTTTTTTCTACATAACTTTGTTTCTTCTTTTCAAAATTTCTTCTAATTTGCAGATAATCCAGATCCTGATAGCATAAGTCCAATCCGCAAATTTAATTTAACTCAGTGTATTAGTTTTTAAAGTACATCAAAAAACTTTATGAACAGGCTTATTTTCTCCTAGGATTATTTCTTTCTTCACTATCCTTTGACCGATTTTGCTCAAATTTAACATGGTATCGTCTATTTATGTATTTAACCAATATAATTAATTTAAACAAAATTGATTCACAAATTTTCGAATTAAATCCGAAAAATCACATAAATAAACGACAAAACTTTCTGGTCACCCTGGTTTTGCTTAATAACTTCCCTCCCCCGGTCAATTTTGCTGAAATGCAATACCAAATCCAGTTAAGGAATAACCAACTTATATTCTAAATTTCAACAAAATCGTGAAAGAGTTTTCCTCAATAGTTTCTAGCTTCTTAAATGAAATAAACAATCAATTGAAAATGGAAAACTGCTTGAAAATGGGTTGTAAAAAGTCGAGTATTTTGAATTCCTTAGTGTCAGTCATATTTCTAGGAAATTGGAAACGAGTTAAACCCCCCTTTTTAAAAAACTAGTTCAACGAAATTTATCTACGTTTTCAACTTAACACTAGAACCTTACGATCAGCTTATCCATTGAATAAAGTGCCTATAATTCCTAACTTAAAGTAAAAAAGGCAAGTCAAGCCAAGCCACTAAAGTGAAAGTACAGAATGTACATTTTTTTTTAAAATATATAATAATAATAACTTTATATAGTAGCTTAATAAAAAATTATTAGAAATTTCTTTGGAATCATCTAAATAAATTTCATTTTTATTAGTTCTTACTCATTTCTAATTTCAAAGTTCCTATTTTTTGAAAATAATTTTTTTTTTTCTGTTATGACGTATAAATTTCTATTAATATCATTATTTATAAGTTATTCTTGATTAAAATCATTTCAGCAGCAATACTTATTCTAAAAATAATGAGCCGCCATTTAAAAAAAAAAACTACCAAACCAAATTCCAGTTTAGTACCTCGCGCAATCATTTTTTGTTATTTATAAAAACTACTGTGAACATGTATTATTAACAATTACCTTAATAAAATCCTTGTATATTAACACGATAAAAAAAACAAATATAAAACACTTAAAAACTTTTTAAAACATTCTTTAATTTTATTATTATAATCTCAACAAATTAAACTACTGCTTGTTATTAAGAGAAAAGTTCAACTTAAACTTCCGGTTCCTACAAAATTTTGGACAACCCTTGCAGAAAAATATTAATTTTCTTTTATACAAAACTGTTATACAAAACATAAAATTTTGAGGTTATGTCAAATTTTTTTTTTCATGTGACGTAAACTTTCATTAAATTTCGCTGTTCGTTTTTATTTGCGTTCGGAATATTCTATTTTTCTTTTCACTTCTTAAAAAAAAGTGAAGAATTCTATTTAAAACGTTTTTAGTGTGAAAAATAAAGTGTATAATAATGTTCCGTTCAGCAATTGCCGAAATTCCAATTATATTACGAAATGTGAATAAAGTAAATTTTAATTTTAATAATGGTCGTTCGTATTCATTCAAGACTAAATTGACTGATTTCTTCCAGACAACAACCGCCAAGAAGAGTGCAAAAAATTATGCAACAGAAGCAACATTCGAAGTTAAAGTGAGTGTTATTTATTTGCATGTGGATTTTATTTATTTTTCGGATTTGTTTTTATTAATTAACATTCATATTGAAAAATCCGCGAAATCAATTTTTTTTTTGTTCATGTGCAGAAAACAGAATTTAATGTGAAAAAAAAAATAACTTGGTTAAAAGTTTATACGGGAAGGACGAAAAGAGGTCAGACGAAATATTTGACTTTTGACAGCTGAACGATAAGGTGATCGTTGGGTTTACAATAGGAAGTCTTATATAAAATATTGTTTTTTTTTTTGCAAACTTTAATAAACAGAGTGAAAAGAAGCAATTTAAAATACTTTTTAAATACGTACAGAAAATCTGTCATGTTATATATATTGCCAACAATCATGTAATAGATTACATGATCGTTGATATTATTAAATCTTTAATGAACAAGTAAGTTTGTGAAGATTTAAGTGAGTGCCTTTGTTCGGATTTGTATTTTTTCTAAAGTCTCAAAATGTTTCTGAAAGATGAAAAGCAATGAACTTGGAAATCTTCAAAATCTCGGTAATTTCCTTATTGAGTGGAGTTCATTTTTAAAAGCGCGTCCAAAAGCAAGCAAGCTAAAAAGAGCAGGCATTTACAAGCATTCGTTGATGTTGCCAACCGCCAGGGTCGATAGTGAGGCATCCAAATCAACTTAGCACTCGCAAAGAACGTGTTTTGTTCTTGCCCTCTCTTATCGATGTTGAACGTACCTCAATTTTACTTTGTATCTCATTTCTATCTAGAATTAAAGATGAAAGCGAACAGACTTTGAAATCTTTAAAATGTGGAATGAAATTCCCTCTAATTTCCTTATTAAATAGAGTTCACTTCTAAAAGTTCGTTCAAAAGCAAGCAAGAGCAGGCATTTACGAGCATTGGTTGATGTTCCCAATCGCCACGGGTCATAGATGATCAAAAGCAAGCATAAATATGGTTACTCGCGTTCAGTGAAGTGTCCAAAGCAATTTAGCATTCGTAGAGAACGTGTTTTGTTCTTGCCCTCTCTTGCCGATATTGAACGTACCTTAATTTTACTTTGTATCTCATTTCTATCTAGAATTAAATCCTCTGAAGAGATTTAGTAACCAATGGAATACTGTTTTAGCAATTCAAGAACGAGCTTATGTTTCCATTGTCCTTATTTAATTGTTATGGGTGGAAAAACTTACAAATGCATCCAATTTCTGTTACATGTTTTATTAATTTTTCACTGAATCTTTCTCAAAACCAATCAAAAAGCTTAAATAAAAATGTATAAAAACTATTCTTCGTTAAGTTCATACGTTTACAATCCAATTATCGGGAAATCACATTTTAAGTTTTCTAATTAATAAAATGGATTTTGGTTAAACATCATCATGTAAGAACTGAAGAGAAGTGTTGCACTCTTATTTTTATTGATTTGTTCTAACGATTAGGAGCTAAATAGAAATTTGAATTTGTCGTTAAATTTTCCACTGACTACTCTAATGCATGAATTTATAAATATTTTTATAATCATTCCCCTTAATATTAACCAGAATTACAAAAAGTCCAAAAATCTTGCATTTTTTATATGCAAAATAATGAAAAACCCTTAAGGAAGCCAAAATGGATAGATGAACAGTGTGATGAACAAACATTAGTCAAGAAATTAATAATTAGAAGACCAACATGTGCAAGACACAATAATTGAGGAAAAAGGGCACAGAAAAAGGATGTATATCAAAGATTTGTCAAACAAAATTAATACTAGTGAGACAATGATTCAAAAATTTGGATAAAGGAGTGCTATAAAAACGTACAAGAAAAGAAAAATGCCAAAACAAACAATTGAGTAGCTATAAAAATAGCCACGCTTTTATAGAAGATTAAGTGAAGTTAATGGTGTATTTAATACTGGACGATTTATCAGGTCCACAATTTTATAACACACATAGCAGAATATACTTAATGTAGAAAAATTAATTGTAATTGAAAAATGTGTACCAAAAGAGCTAGTGTAGCCATCAATTTGACGGTGTTGCAATCGAAATCGTCAATTTTGCTGCAAAGGGACTATAAGCAAAGATTTAGACATGGCAGACTACAATAAGGGACGAATTAGCCCATTCTTCCATAAGAACAGGACATCTATTAATATTTTTTTGAATTTCTAAAATAAAAGTTATACGAAGAAAATGCATTTTTCTTAATCGTGGGGTTCGTGTGGTCCCAATTCTATTTCTATTTCCTTCTAGTAAAGGAGTTTCACGGATTTTAAAAGTTAAATGAAATCCCTAAATCTCATGGACAATTTCCATTACTGTAAACTTCTTTCAATTTTTTTTGAATATGGAATACGTTTAGTTTCACACAAAAAATTGAAAATCCCTTATTAAAATCCTTTTCCATTATGCCAAGATGAACAACATATCATGTTTAGTTTATTTATTTTTCTTTGATTGATTTTTTTTTGTGGTTTTAATTCTGCTGCATAATAAATTTTATTTAAAATAAAATTTAATTATTTCGAAATAGCCATTCAAATTGCATAAACTTGATAATGGACCTCCGACAACTGCAAAACTGACCAAAGATGAAGCTACTCTTTTATATACCCAAATGCAAACGATACGACGTCTTGAAACATCTGCTGGTAATTTGTATAAAGAGAAAATTGTCCGTGGATTTTGTCATTTATATTCTGGACAAGAAGGATGCGCAGTTGGTATGTAATCAAAATGTTCCCATCTCCAAAAATCACCATCAAAAATCCAAATCGCATGAAAAATATCCAAATCACATGACCATATCCAAATTCATCATCTCTTATATAATCATCAACCATAAAAACTCTAAATTATCAATTTATTATATTGAAATAATAGGTATGAGAGCAGCAATGCGTCCACAAGACAATATAATTTCAGCTTATCGTGTTCATGGTTGGACATATTTGATGGGTGTACCACCAGTTGGTGTACTTTCTGAGTTAACGGGACGTCAAAAAGGATGTGCACGTGGTAAAGGTGGTTCAATGCATATGTATGCTCCGAATTTTTATGGTGGCAATGGTATTGTCGGTGCACAAGTAAGTAATCTAATATTTTGTTTAGATTCTTGAATATTTCATTGACAACAAACAAACACATATGAAATAGGTTCCATTAGGTGCTGGTGTTGCGTTTGCTTGTAAATACAAAGAAAATAATGGAGTTTGTTTATCTCTATATGGTGATGGTGCTTCAAATCAAGGACAAGTTTTTGAAGCCTATAATATGGCGTATCTTTGGAAATTACCATGTATATTTGTTTGTGAAAATAACGGATACGGTTAGTTTTGTTTGTTTCATAATTTTGATGAAGTTATGTATATTTTCAAATGAAATTATCAAACGAAAAATATTCAAGGAATGGGTACAAGTGCTGATCGTGCTGCTAGTAATACAAATTATTATACACGTGGTGATGCATTACCAGGTATTTGGATTGATGGAATGGATGTTTTAGCTGTACGAAATGCGACAGAATTTGCTATTGATTATGCAACAAAAGTTGGTCCACTAGTATTAGAGGTGTTCACTTATCGTTATTCTGGACATTCAATGTCTGATCCAGGTACTAGTTATCGTACACGTGAAGAGATCCAAGAGGTTAGACAAAAACGTGATCCAATCACATCATTTAAAGAGCGTATTGTAGAAAGTGAATTATTAACAGCCGATGAAATTAAGGTTTGTTTAAAATAGATTCTTTAATCTTTGGTTAGATTTGGACGGATGCTTGTCTTGCGGGCGTTATACTGATGACCAAATTTAACCTTCGGTTAAGATGGATTCTTGAATGAAGCTCTCTCTTAAAATTTATTGAATTTCAAATATGTATTTATATATATAGGCAATCGATAATAAAGTACGAAAAGAGATTGATGAGGCCACCGCAATTGCTAAAGCGGATAAAGAAATTCCAATGGAAGAATTAACTACTGATGTTTACGCCCAGAATTTAGATCCAAAAATTCGTGGAATTATCGGTTATAATTTAGTTCATCATCAACTAAATAAAGGTGTCAATTTGTAAATTAATGGACTTTTTTTTTTTCTTCCCTCAACGATAAGAAATTGTCTTAGACAAAAGATGTAAAAAAATTTTTTTTTTATTTAAATATTTATTTTGTGATTTGATTTAATTGAAGACTTAAACTGAAAAACTTTTTGAATCTTAAAATATATATTTTTTTTCGTTGAAATTTATTTTTCCGTTACGCCATATTCAAATTCGTTTTGAATTGAATTTCCCACCATAAATACATACTTAAAAGAAAATTGTATAAAATTTGGAGAAAAATAAATAAAATTTGTTTTTAAAAATACAATTAAATAGGTTTTTTTGCTTAATTTTTATTTCAAATTTTTTTATTCATCAAAATTTAGGAACCGATCCCATTTTCATATCCAAAAATCTAATTTTAATTAAAAATATAATAATTTTTTTTTTTTTTGTTTAATGATTTTCTAACTAATAAAATTTAGTAAATTTAAAAATAACATAAATTTTTCATAATATTAAGGAAATATTTCGAAATTTATATCTTACTACCATTATCCATCATTTTTTCTGGGACTTATGCGGGGAAAAAGAATGACGGATTTTCACGGTTTTCGGTTTTTAGATTGTATTAAAAATAGTCTAATTGGAAACCTAAATATTTAAAATTTTAATGCGTCATGAATCCGTCGTGGATCAGTCACTCTGCTTGGAGACTTAGGTTCAACTTTATTTCTTTCTAGTTCAATTTGGGTTTATAACAATTTCAATGGATTTTTCTGTACAATGCATTCATTTCTGAAAACAATATTATGTATTGTGGACATTGTACATGATCTTCATATCAGTCTATAGAAGTATGAACCTTATAATTTTCCTGGGAGTCTGTTGAAATTTAGTACAGATCTGAAGATTTACTATTGCCAAGTACTAATGGAATTTATTGCTTCCAATAACTGATTTTGTCTAATTAAATTATAATTTATGATTACCGTTTCCATATACTAGACTCCATGTCCTTCAAGCACCCAAATATATTTTGTAATCTTTGTAATCTTCAATTTGTTTGTTCAAAAATCGCATAGATAAATTTCACTTCAAAATAATCTCCCTCGCATCATGAAATCTTTATTTATCACAAATTATCAGGATGATCTGGGCAATCTGGTGAATGTCGAGTTTTTGGTTTAAGTACCAATGATCGACTACGTGATAAACTTCCCGAACTATCACTTGGTCTCAAGAAACGATTAACTGGTATTATTTTTCCACTATTAACATCATCAATTCCATTATTTACATTATTATTTGTATTCGTATCATTATTTCCACGATAATTTTCTAAAAAATTTCTCAAATTTTCATCATTCTGTAAACGAATTGATGTTGTACTATTGTTACAACTTTTATGTGTTGGATTCATATGAGTACAAATTGATGGTCGATGTTCATGTACTGATTGTGTATGAAATGAATTACGATGATGATTTGTTGTTGGTGGCGGTGGTGGTGGTGTTCGATTAGAATTATTTAAAATTGGATTAATCGATTGTTTAGTATTACTTTGGATAGAAGAACTTGGTTTATGATGTACATGATGTGGAAGATGTTGTTTTCGTGGTGATTTATTAAACGATTGATTACGATTACTGGTTAAGGATTGTCCAAGTGTACTGCGACGTTCTAAATATGATGATCTCAAAGTGTTCTGTAATATATATATGAAATGGAATTATTATATATTATAGCAAAAATCTTTGATTGTTCTTTTTTATTTATTTGTCTTTTTCTTTTTTTAGATCTTATAATATTTTCCCAAAAAAAATAATTTAAACTTTAATTGTTGTATTTCGAGTCCAAGTTGAATATTTTTTCATAAAACTTACCTGACGCATATGTCGCCGTCTTAAAATCAATTCTTTAACAGTTTGCCGATATTTATCCGATAAAGCACAATACAATATAAAATTTGTGGCTGCATTTAATGTTATTAAAAAATTGAAGATATTTCCAATTGCTGAATCGATATTTGTTGCCGGTTCCGGATGTTCTAATACAATATAAATAGCAGTTGGTGATTGACAAATTATAAATAATATCACAACTGCTATTAATGTTACTGTGATTTTATTTTCTTGTGATATTGATGAGATTTTATGCTTTAATCAAGAAAATAGAAAATCTTAGAATAAGTTATAATACAATTTTTGTATAGGGTACTTCAAATGGGACACTACAAATGTTTTCCTACGCACTGTAGCTTCAAAACTATAAACTTTAGAATCTGTTATGCAAAAAATCTAGAGAATCGTACGCTCTACATTTTTTATACCGACCTCAATCAACGTATCTCGTACCAGTAACGAGATAATCGCAAAAAAGCGATTTTCCAACCCTTTAAACCAGTATAGGGCGCGAGCGGCACTCCCAAGGTCGAAAATTTTTTATTTTCAAGAGCTTACCTAATTGAATAATCGTACCAAATATAAAGTTTCCTATATATTATTTTTGGAATGAATTGCGTAATATGGACTTGGACAATATGCGGTTCTAATAGGACGGTGCCACTTGCCACACAGCGAACGTTACAATCTATTTATTGAAAAGTAAGTTTGGTGAACGTGTTATTTCCAGAAATGGACCCGTCAATCGGCCGCCTCGTTCATGCGATTTGACGCCTCTCGACTATATTCTTTGGAGTCTCGTGAAGTCATTGGTCTATAGACCAATAAGCTGGCGACGTTAGAAGAGCTCAGAGCAAATATTGAACTCGAAATTGCTGCTGATTTATGCGAAAAATTGGTTGAAAATTGGGTTCAACGACTGGACTTTTGCAAACGTGCCCGTGGTGGTTGAATTCCATACATAATGGCATACTATAGAATGTGCTTTAACATGAAATAAGAAATTCATTGATATCTCAAACCGTTTTTGTTTTATTTAAAAAAATATTTGTAGTGTCCTTATTGAAGAGCCCTTTACAACATTGGGCTATATATTAACTTACTTTAAGTTGTCTTGAATTAGCATTTGTTAATTCACAACGTAAGCGATTGGATTTTCGAACTGCCAATATTAGAAATGTATTAAATGTTAAAAGTAAAATCAAAGGAATGAATGCAAAAACGATTGATGTAAATGTTAAAAATACTTTTATATAAAGTTGATTTTCACCTAATGCTGAACTTTTTGCATAAAAAAAATATGCCTAAAAATTAGAATCCGATTAAAAATTAATTGAAAAAAAAAATTTATGAAAAATATGTTTTTTGCTAAAAATTTTACCAATTTACATGTAGAAGTTTTTGTTTTATTTTTTGGAAATTCTGTTGTTGAAAAAATTTCAATTAAATCTGTTGAATTTTCTTCGTTTTCGGTGAAATTTTCAATTTCATCTGATGTTAAATTGAAATAATCGATATTTGTTTTATTCAATTGATATAAATCATCTATAAATGGATATTCATAATGATTTGTTTCTGTTGAATAATTTGTTTCGGTTAAAAAATAATCATCATTTGTTAAATTTGTTAGAATATTTGTATTATTATGAATATAGTAACTTTCTGTTGTTGATGATGTAAGATTTAGAAAATTCTCTGGTACACATGATTTTCCAGTTGTTGAATTCACATACTTTTCAATTGTTAATAATGAATGTTCAAATGTTGTTGAACATGTACAAAGTACACAAAATAATATAACAACTAAATGAAAATTTGTTTTTATTAATAGTTAAAAGTGTTAAAAGCGATTGTTTTTCAAAATTACCAAATATAACTTTTTTAGCTCTTGATTCTGTACATAATGTTTGCCCTTTTATTGGATGACATACGGCTATGTATCTTTCAATTGTAAAACTAACTGTGATGTAAATTGATGTATAAGCTGTAATTAAAAATAAAATAATAGTTGTCACCTTGTAAAAACTAGTATTTAAGGTAATATCTAATACGTATAGATAATAAATTGAAAAAAGAAATTGCTCATCACTATTCTATTTTTAAAGAACTAAGTTTTTATGTTTTCTAATCAATTTGGAAATCACTTTTCTTTGTAAATGTGAGCTTAAATTTAGCATAAAAAACTAGAAATCTTAAACTAGAAATTTAGTTCTTTAAAATTCGTGTCCTAGAAACTACCAGTGTGCCATAAAGAATAATTACAAGATAAAAATAACTTTTTAAATACCACGTTTTAAAAGTATTAAAAAGTATATACTTTTTTTTCCGACCTAACTTTCCATACAAAACAAAATTTACTGAAAATGAATTCAATTTTGCGTAAAGATGGCTAAAAGTATTAAAAGAATGCATTGTCATCGTGTTCTGAGGTATTCTAAAAGTTTCAAATGTCTAGCTAGTCGGGAAGTTAGTTAAAAATCGATTGCAAGATTTTTACAGGACAAATAAACAAGAAAGCTAGTTAATAAAAATGTGGTAATAAATAAATAGATCTTTTTGAGCCATATTATACCATAGTATAACCGGGATATTGAACTTTCGTGGATTTGTATTTTTACGTATCTTTTACATCTCCTTAAGAAATTCAGTGCCAAATTTACGCCTTCTAGATTATCAGAAAATACCAACAAAACTGCTGGCTGAACAAATATCTTCGAATGAATACAAATTACATTTGTAGGAGTATTAGTTTCATAATAGTTGTTTAATGCAAAATAATTGGCATAGCAATTGAAAGGTTATGGAATAGTTGTTATATTTCGAATAACAGTTGTATTGTTTGAATAATGTTTAGAATTTAGAAAAAGGCAAATTGGAACAGATCGATAAACACAGTGTTGAATGGTCGAGTTGGTAAAGACCTCGTTTCTAGAAGCTGATGAGTCCCGGGTTCAATACCGGGCTCGGTTCTTCACGTATTGATTTTTCTTTGCCTACACATTGTAAATATTTAAAAATTTATTTTCTATTTGAGTTAAATGTGATCTTTTAAAAAGATGTCTAATAATTTGTTTTTATAAAAAAATAAATTAAAAAATTAAACTTACATGCTGCATCACAAAACCAATGTGATAAACCGAAAGCCCGCCAATATAGTTCATATTTTGCGAAATGAATTTTTTCATAATGTTGTAATGATAATACTAAAACTAATAATAAATAAATTGTATCAGCTACAGCTAAAGCAGTTAAATATATATTTGTTGAACATCGCATCCATTTTCTAAAAAAAAAGAAAATTAAAAATAAAATGAAGATGTTAAAAAAACCCATTAAAGAGTCACTAAAAAACTTAACTTTAATTCTTAACTTAATTTTGGATATGAGTATAGAGAAAATAATAATTACTTAAAATCAATAAAATTTCTGATATGAATCTTCGTAACTTTCTTATATACAATTATTCAAATTGAACTTCGATTTATATATGAAAAATATTCAGAATTTAATTCCAATTCGAAGAATCATTTATGAAATGACTTATTGATATTATAGAAAAGAAAAAATAACACCGAAAAATTGGAAATTTACTCTGTTTGTTTTTGGGAAAATTAGCACAGTTATATCCTAGACAGATCTCCGATTTTAATGCTCATTATTGCCCAATCGGTCATTAAAACTCGATAATGACCTTTATTTACGTAATAATGATCAATTTTAAGTATATATTTCAAGCATCATTATTGTTTTAATTATCAAATGAAATTGTGAAGAGGTCTCAAATTTTTGCTTCGCACTGTTTACAGAGCCATCTACATTTGAAAATTTTAAAAATTTCATCTGATTTTGACATGTTTTCTTCTTTCACATAAACTTAAAAGGAGGAAAAATGGTTATTATTCTAAAAATTACTTAAAATTTACTAAAATACAATTTAAAAAAATTAATTTTATTGAATCAAAAAGAATATTTGCGAATTTTGAAAATTATAAACAGAATAGTAATTTTTTGAACCTTTTAGAATGACAAGAATAATGATCATTGCGAAAAAAAGAAGATGTGGGTCATCCAGAAGTATCATTAAAAAATAATTATTGTAATTAAAATAGGAGATCTGTCTAGATCATTACCATACATTTTATACTAGCTTATTTAAGAAATATTGTTTATTGGGGTCTAATTTTAAAGGCAATTTTTTAGTATTATATTCGAGATAAAGATGGCACAAATAGAAAGTTTTGTTTTTTTATTGTATGTATTTGAAATTAACAGAAAATTTGTATTTTTGCCCAAAAATTAATCTAACAAATTTTATAGTATTCGTAACTTATTGTTGCTCGAAAAAATTTAACCATCAAAATGTATTACAGTATAATTCTATATAATAATTTCTATATCCCGGTTTCGATACAAAACACAATTTAACTCCCTTCAACGCCAGTATAATGCGAAGACATTGGATCTGTTAATGGAAAATTCTGATCCGAAGTTCTCCATCCAATATATAGGTATCAAATTGTGGCCTTTTTCGTTTTTTTTTGTATTTAATATTAGTCGTCTTTCATATCAAGAGATTTTTGTGAACCACGGAATGGATGGTTACTTACATATGTTTTGAATTGTTATGAATTTTCATATTAATACCAAAAAATACCTGTTCTATATTTTTGAGAGGATCAAAGGGATCAAAAAAAAAAATAGGAATTTCATAAAATTTTTATAAAAATTGATTTATTATGAATGAAAAAACTTATTTAATAATCTATAATTAAATTTCAACTAAAATAAAAGGAAATTTCTTTTGTATTGAATAACCTTTTATTATAACCCCAAAAAATAAAACAACAAACTTGTTAAAACTTTTCATCAAAACATATCAAAAAATAAAGTAAAAAGTTGTTAACTTATGTTTTCTTATAGTATTTTCACTTTCTCTATACTAATATCTAAGATGAAACCTTTCTTTAAACGTGGAATACAATGAATTCGTAAAAGGATACAATTATGAAGTATAAATAAATTCATATCATCACCCATTGACATGAATTGAACTAAAAAATCATTATTTTGTGAAAATCTGGAATGTATAATAAAATACCTAGACAAAAATCAATCATCTAGAGAGCAGCGATCTTCAACGTGGGCACGTTACAAGGATTCCAAAGGCCACGGAAGGTTGACGTTAGGAATCACATACGTCTCTCCCAACCTATTAGCTCGTCCTACTTTATCATCAGAGCTAGCTGCTCCATCTTATTTTAGAGGTAGAACGTACCTTTGATCCTGGCTATATGTATGAGATGTGCTTTTCTTAAATAATGTAGATTTTTTCGTTCTACATTATATATTTTATATTCAATTTGTATTTTAGACTATCATTATTGCAGTATCTAATTTAATAATATACTATAATAAGAATATAATGAAATTTTCCTTTTTTTTCTACCCCTTTATAAGGAACATAAGGAAAGTACTTTTATTTTGGCTAACTCCAAAATATATTTCTTTTTAACTCGTTAACTCATAAAAGGAAAAGAAAACATTCTTTTCTTTAAAAGTGGATAAACAAATGCCTTATCCGTTTGAAAGAATCTTAAAATATCAATTTGTTCTTTTAAAGAACACCATCAAGGATAACATATATAAAAATGACGATGATGATAACACAACCATCAAGAATAATTTTTATAACAACTTTTTATAGATGTTTCTTTCGCTTATCTTCACATACGAGAGCATAATCTTTAAGGACTATACACAAGAGTTTCATAAGAAACAACTAACCTAAATGATTCTACAAGGATATATGATGAATAAAGTTTTTTAATTAAATCACAAAGACATCGGATAGAAGAAGAAAACAGATAAAATAAGGCCAAAGAAAAAAAAAACCAAAAAACCTGAGAAAAGCAGATTGTTTTTGGTCGGACAAGAATTCATTCTTTGGCCTTTCGGTAAAAGGAAAACTTACCGTTCTCATGTATAGATCCTATATATATATATATATTTATATATAATATATATTTTCAAAGATAACAAAAACAACAAGAAGCTTAAAGTTACCAAAACTTAACAACAATAACAACAGCAGGTCACAAATAAGAAAATGAAGGGAGAAAAAAAACAACCTAATTTTCAGAAAGGATGAGATCCTTGAGGGCAGGTTAAGAACTGGACAGAATAGTATAATCTTTTTTTTTTTTTGATAGAAAAATAAAAACATGAACGAACCATTTTCATCCTAACCATTGGTAAACCAGACAGAATTGAATAAAAAAAAAAAACGTTGCCAGTGGTTATAGATTTTATCGTTTATATGGTAAACGGGAGGTGTTCTATAATATTTATAACAATGATTATTTCAGTTCTTTTGATAGAATTACTTTATTTTTTAAGTAAGTTTAAATAAAGAATGTTTTAGGAGAGGTTACCAACGAAAAATATATAGGTTCGACTTTTATACTATGTACAAAAATTATGAAAATGACTAAATTATTTAGAAAAAAAGGTGATAAAATTATCCTGATAACAAATATTATATTGTGTGAATTTTCTTAAGTATAATAAGTTCTTTTAAAATGTTTAATATTAAATTAAATTTAATTATGTTATCGATATTTTAAATCTTGTGATAGGTAAACAAGTTATGTGTTGATTTCATTGATAACATTATTCAGAAGGTTTTGTTTGGTTTACGTATCATATGTAATACCAATAATTGTCAATATGTTGGTAAAAAGTCCAACAAATTGGATTTCAGATGGGTTAGATATACTATATTATGTTCTGTTATGATCAGATGAGAACTTCGGAACGATCTGGATGTGATCCATATAGAATTCAAAGTCTTCGCATACAAATTGAAACTGAGGAAGAAGTACTATGCCAGAGCTTTATTATATTGGGTGAAGGAAAAAATTCGTGGATTTTTTTCACCAAAATTCAAACACATTTTTATTATATTTTAAATTAATTTTATTAAACCAAATATATGCCGATTTAATCGACAATCTTTTACCACTGTAGAATTTCTGGTATTTCTGGGCGAAAAACTGAACCAAGTGATTTTCACAGGCCTCTTTTGAAGTCAACTTTACACCATTAAAGGAATTCTGACCGAAACAAATGATAGTCGGACTATACGGTGGATGCATTAAAACTTCCCAGCCAAGCTCTCTCAATTCTTGCCTAGTCATTAAAGATATGTGTGGTCGTGATGGTAGATGACACCTTTCCTATTGATCAATTGACCTATTGACTTTAGGGAATTTCATCGACTTTTAAAATAATTGGTCAACCAGAGCGCAACTCATTTTTAACATCGAAATTTCCAGAGCGGAAACGAGCAAACGATTTACTTGCTAACCATAAACACTACAAATTTTTTCACAAGCCTGCGAAGCTTTATCACCTTGGTCGAAGTGATATTGTAAAATACAGCGAGTTTTTCCGAATTTTGGCTCATTTTCAAAACCCAATTACAGCAATTACTTCTGACTGAATTTCACAATTTTTTTTTAAATATTCTATATTGCAAGCGCACTATAATATAGCTTGATAGGATTAGAACTACTAAAGTTATGCAACTCTAAAGCAACCTATTGGAAAAAAATCCGGGAACTTTTTCCTTCATCCAATATAATAAACACACTAAATAACTACCTACCAACCTGATTCCAAATATATATAACTAATTATCTAGAATTTCAAAATATCGATTATATTATATATAATATTCACTTACCTAGTTAATACAATAACACTAATAGAATTACCAAGAACACCAATTGCCACAACGAATGGTACCAGGATACGTTGAAAATAGTATCTTAATGCTTCAAGTGTTTCGTCATTCATGATTTCAAAAACATTCAAATAATATTTCACTCGAAATGGCCTGAGAATATTCTCGTCAGGTCCAAAAACGAGTGACTTATTTATATATTTATATAATTCGCAAAGAAACTTTTATTTCTTTATAAAGCATTCAAACTATGTTTTAATTATTTGTAGTCTCTATAAATTATCTGCCTTTGAGTCTGATAGAATTATACTGAAATGAATTAAACAGAAGAAAGAAAAAAACAGAATTTAATATTTTATATAAAATTACAAACAAAAAAAAATTTATATTACACAAAAATGCATTCAAAGCAAGCATTAAGATTTTTAAATTTCCTTTTAAAGAAATTTAATTAAATAAGGAATTGGGTTGAAATCGTCTTATAAAAGTTGATTAATTGTGAACGATATATAAACGTTTCTAAGTATCGAATTAGAAAGGGATCATTAAAATATTCATCAGTCTTTTGAGTAATTTAAATTTAATTAAATGCATTCAGAAATTAACACCCGAAAGTAATGTGTCTCAAAATTTCTGAATGTTTGTAAACAAATACGTTATTATATCAAATAATCTCACGTTCTTCAATTACTAATCAAATTTTAATTGGCTAAATGACTTTTGAATTTATATCGAACTAACTAAATTATTCTTGAAATTAAAGGATATAACAGTATCATATAGGCTTTGAAGATTTTATATAACTGATATTCAAAAAGTTTTTATTTAATATTATTTTCTTTTTCATTAATAAATCTGAATTGTAAACCAAATTAATTTAAAACTTAAATTTCCCATCAAAATATATTATATACTCTGAAAGAAAAACTGTTATCAATAAAGAAAACTTGATATTTCATATTTAAAAGTTTTCTTGAATCAAAATCAATAAAATTCATTTGCGTTTTTTTAGATCTCCCCCCAAAAAAACAACAAGGGTTAGGCTCAACAAATATCTAATCGAATCGAATTCACATCTTGTATTTCTTGTAATTCAAATCAAAATAAAAGAAAATAACAAATTTTTTCGGGATGATAGAGCCCAAAACGAAAGAAAAAACAAAAGAATCTAATCAACCACAAAAGCAACCAGCAAAAAAAAAACATCAAAAATCAAATCAATATTATATAGAAAATTTGTTTGAGAATCCAAACAATCAAAATCATTATCCCGATGACACCAAACCACAATTCATTGGATGTTCAAGCATTTCATCGCTATTCACCATATCTAAGCCCTAAAAAAAGAAAAAGAAAAACGAAATCTATATCTTTGGCTTTTGGTAAATCCAATTATACATTCGAAATTGGAAGATATCTGATAATAACAATAACAATAACCCGCAACAAAGAACATTTTTAGAGATGAGATGAAAAATATCCAGAAAAATTATATACCAAATCGGGAACGGGTGTCACCATCGGACAAGAAAAGTGTTATATGGAAAAACAAAACTTAGAAAATAATAAAAAGAAAAGAGAAATGATAGGAATTTGTATCAAAAGTATTGAGATCATGTTTATAACTTTCTCTATAACTATACACGTATGGAAATGTATTTATAATTTAAAAACATCAAGAAAATTTAATGGGTTTTATGGATCTTTCCGCCTGAAGAAAATTTGTCATACCACATCTCAAGTAAAACAGTGAAATAGTTAGAAGAATTTTTGGTAAATAATTGCTAAATCACAGCATATTAATAGCTTCTAGCGTTTGAGATATATACACGTTCCTAATATACTACACTACATTCTGTATCAACAGTGAATGTTTAGGAATATGGGTTATTGAATATTGTAGATATTGATAAGACACCATGTTATAAAAGCTTGCAGAAAATTTGTCAACAATTTCCATATCAATACACTGCATATAGAAAAAGTAAAAATTCATTGATTTCGATCATGACAACCTATCAATATTAATTCACCGCACCTTGTTTTATCATAGAACATCGTCTAACTTTTAAAGACTTCTAAATTGAAACTCTCTTCTATAAATTTCAAGAAGCTGGGTAAAGTTTTCATCCATGACCATCCTAATTCGTGTCCCTACACTTGTTTCAATAGTTACTATTTCTCGTCAATTCTGATCCCAGCCAAAAGAAAACTTATATCCTAATATCACGTTTATTTCCTTAAATATAAGGCACACACAAAAAAAAACATATAATAACTGAAAATCGGCCTATAGCCGATTTTTTGATGCCCTATGGTTGAAATGGGACAAATAGGAAAAACTGTCAAAACTAATATTATTTCAAGGTATTTTCTTCATAACTTTGTCTCCTCTTTTCAAAATTTCTTCCAATTTGCAGGTAGCCTAGACCCTGACAGCATAAGTCTAATCTGCATTCAAATCGTTGCATTAGTTTTTAAAGAACATCAAAAAAACTATATGAAGAAGGTTATTTTCTCCTAGGATTATTTCTTTCTCCACTATCCTTCGACGGATTTGACTCAAATTTAATATGGTATCGTCTATTTGTGTAGTTAACCTATATAATTAATTTCAACAAAATTGATTCGCAAATTTTCCAATTAAATTTTAAAAACCATAAACAAAAAACCGACAAAGCTTTCTGGTCACCCTGGGTTTTCCTTTATAACTCGATTTTTCTGAAATGCAATTCCAAACCAAGTTAAGGAATAAGTAACTCACATTGTAATTTTCATCAAAATCGTATAATGCGATTTTGAGTTATCTTGTATACGGACGGATGGACGGACATGCATATATGTTAGCGATATAACTTTAGATTCCCTACACAACCATACCCTTAAAACCTTTCTACGACGATTATTTCGATGTGTTATAAATGGAGTGACAAAACTAATATACCCTCTGGTAGTACCTACCATAGGGCATAAACAGCACCACCCAATTCAAAGTTATCAACAAAAACAAGGATTTGTTCACACTCAACACAATTTCTTATATATCAAAAATAACTTGAATAAACATGTGTGTTTGTAATCATATGTGCAATGTATCTAATTTTTAGACCAGATGTAAAGATGGTGAGAACATGAATCGGAAGGATCTTCCTTCTGGACTATATATTTATGAATGTATTCATATCAAATAATTTTTATATCCTCCTTCTTTTTTCTTAGGGGTTTTTCTATTTTGTTCGTCCGTTATATTATTATTATGTTTGTTGTTGTATGTTGGTGAAAAGATAAAAGAAAATTCATTGTTTTTTTTTTAATCTTGATTTTTGTTTTTGTGGCATGAATATAGAAGAAAATAAGATTATGTTTCTTATGAATGTATTTCCTGTTCACGGCTCCATCAGAATGAAGAGTGGCCCAACATGAAGATATAGAATTTCAAGAAAGGCGCGATTGTAACGGCTTTTTTCTCTTTGTGATCCGGAAAAGGAAAACTTTTTCCATATAAGAGTTATTTTTCTTTTTCCGTTTTTTGTCGTTCAAAAATTTTCATTTTAAAAAATAATTTTCCTTAAAAAATATGATTCTGTTTTTGTTTATAAGTTATCTCTATTTTAATCTGGCCACTTTTTTTGTGTTTCTAAATAAAAAAGAAATCATGAAAGATAAAAACATATAAATGATTGCCTTACAAAGAAAAATAATATTGAAAAGAAAATCATATGTGTCGTAAAGGAGGATTTTTTCCAGGACAAATGAAGAATACCAATTTATGTTTAGCCAAACGGTCACACACATAGGCGAAGTCAAAAGGTCCATATTATATAAAACAATTGTTTTATTGCTATTTTGAGTTGGTACCAGATTGCACGACACCATAAAGTCATGGAAAATTGGAATATTTTTCTTTGGAAAAATTTTTTTTCCCCATTTTCTTCAAACTAAATATTCTTTTAGTATTGTGTGATTTTCTTAACATATGTTTTTAGCCTCTTGTTTTGTTATTATTGGACAAAATTATTATTGTTTTATTTGAAATTATTTTTATGTTTTGGTTTGTTGGTTTCGAGCCAAAATAAAAATTAATAATATACAAAAAAAAAAGAAAATTTTTGTTGTCAAAAATTTTCATCATTCTTTTGGACTTGAATTTGACAAAAAGAAAAACATGACTATTTCGTTGTAGAAATCGTAACTATTTCCTAATACCGAATTAAGAGTCAGAACTCCTTTTAGGAGCTTGTAATTAAAATTTTCTTAAGGAAGTGCGTATCGGGTTAAAAACAAAGACATCGTCAAATAATATTTTACTGCGTGTATTGACTTGATTATATTATTTTAGTATTCTCCAAAGAAGACAATGTGACGATGTCGCAGTTACTTATTTACAATACAATGAATACTTAAATAAGCACACAGTCAACAGTGTGCGTCCTTTATTAGCAAATTCGATTTATGTCGGGTCCGAGTTTCATGGCGTAATACCAAATTATCAACATTGAATCGTTTTCCATATAGTACAATTTATTCTTTGAATACTATCGAATTTTTGGGAAGACAAATGAACAAACAGGACAGCTCAAAATACATTAACGAGTGGACACAATCGTTTAGTAACTAAAGAGAATCTGATACTACTTCAGATTTTCACAATTATTTAGTTTTTCGATCGCATATTCCCTTCCCTGGTTTGTTCCTAACCCACCCTTCATAAGAGCTTCCTATTGAAAGCCAATAAATTCGTCCCTTTACATTAAATGAAAATTCATATTTTATTTATAGTCAATTAAATTACATACCTTAGGTTTTTCCACTTATAATAAAACCGATTATTTGCCATGAAACCTCCAGAGAAATCCTACAGTCTTGTGTTATTGTGAAAAAAAAAATTTGTCTTCTTTATTCAATAATAATTATTAATAAGAATTCTTCCAGAAGCTTTATTAACTACACACCCCATACCCACATAATGGAGCATAATTGATTGCCTATTTTATTGGAGACGAATAATATCAAAGGTCATAAATAGATTGACTGAAATGTTAAACTTAAATTAAAGGTTAAAGAGCTTAAATTTGAATAAATGATTTTGTTTTTTTTATTTAATTTCTAACTTTCAATCAAAAATTTGATTTAACGAAAATTTATTAACAAAAATTTTTCAATGAGTTTTTATACAATTCAAGAAAAATAATCAACATCATCAGAAATGCATTTTCAAATAGACGTTAAATTATTTAAATATAAACATTGGAAAATTTTGTGAAATTTTAAAATTTAATTTTGGAAATATTTAAACAAAAAAACAATTAAATTTCACAGCTATTAAATAAAATATAAGACTTTTCAATGCAGTTCTGGTAAATATCGATTACGAATAGATTTCTGCATTTCTGCATAATGAAATATAAAAATCGGATAAATTGAAATTATTTCACATGCTGATTCACCTGCTGTGATTTTTCTATTTACATGAACAGATTTAAATATGTAATATTTTGAGTTAACAAAATTTTAAAAACAGGGTGAATATAAAATATGTTTTTTAGATTTAATTGAATCTCTAAAATCTCAACCAGGTACAGAAGTACAGTATCTATTCACTGCTCTGTTCTAAAAGAACAGATTACGAATATTACTAAAAATCACAGACTGTAAAAGAGAATAGATAAATCAGAAAAATCACAGTTCTTTTGAAAGAACAATAACAATCTTTTACTGTACTTTAAAAATCACAGTTTGAATCATCTCTAGTTTATTCTACAATATATGATTAATATTTTCATGTCCAAATTTGCATGTACGCAACATAAGCTTAGGGTAGTTCTGTCTGCCACAACATACATAAGCGCATTGCAACTTTTTCTTTGTTTTCAGAAAGGTATGTTCTTCTAGTTGATGAACTTATTATAAAAGAATTTCCGTCATGAAAGGGTTAACTTAGATCAAATCAACAATCAAATCTTCTCTGATTTTGATTTGAGACAAGCTCATTCTTGTATGTACTATAATTCTATAATTCTTATTCCGTGTATGTATTGTAAAAAATGCATTTCTTTGAAATTTTGGATGGTCCTAATACATATTTATACTTATAGTTAGTAAAGTTTAAGTATAGTTTAAGTACAAATATAAAAATTGTCGATATACAAAAAATAGTAACACGAGCTTCTGCAAGCTGGCCATTTAAAGTATTGATTTGTAATCCTCTAGCCAGGCTTCGGCGGTAAGCTGTCTCTAGAGTAACCTGGTCAAAAATTAAATAATTAAGTAAATGGAAATTTTGGTAATATTCTGTTGTTGCAATTTCAAAATTTCACATTGACCTGATCCAGAATTCATATAATTGTTTGTAAACTTTTGTATCATACTGTATTTTGTGTAATATATTTATACACCTGAATGCAATTAGTATATCCAATTATTCTAACGAGTTTATATCGATTCTTTTTTTATATATAATTAAAATTTAATTAAAAACAATTTGTGGAAAATTTCAACTAAATTTTAATTATTTATAAACATTTTGTTTAAATTTACAAAACAAATACGGAGCCTTTGTAAAAACATTAGGTATTTTCAAATTTTAATTTTAAATGAAAATTTTCTAAACAAAAAAAAAGAGCTCGTAAAAGAATTGATTTGAAAGTTTTCCAAAAAATTATTGTTTCTGAAAATAAATTAAAACAAATTAAAATTGTTTCTTATTTTAAATTTTGGAATTAATTAAATTTCAAAACTTTCAAATACGAAAGAATTTCAACAGCTTTTCTTTTTCATATTTAATTAAAAACAGACTTTTTAATTAATATAATTCTAGAATAGTATTCCTATGCCCTAGTAATACAAATTTTGCTAAGAAATCTTATAATCCTGGTAACTATAGTAATACTATAGTAAAACTGTTTGATAATAGCTTATTACTTAGGTAAAAGGTTTACAAAGTAGTACCAACAATACACGTTGCTGTCGATAATAGCATGATGGCCTCTTATATATATGTTAAAAGCACAATTTTATTCCTACTATAATAGGAATTTAATACCATAAAACTCATTGTTCAATATTATGTACATTTATTAAGTATTTGTAGTTACACAAATTTGGAAACCCGAAATATACTTACTTTAAAGACCAATATCGCCTACAATATCCTGTAGATTTTTCTATTCATATACAATATTCATTTACTTTCGTTTTAATATCTGAGCTACAAATATTTGAATTCAATGTTTGCATATCAAAACAATAATATTTCACTAACGTAAAACCCTTGAAATGACTGTGATAACATTTTTGGAAATTGAAACTAACAAAGTACTATATAGTACAATTTTATGGATGTGGATGGAAGAGAGTTAACCTACCTATGCATATAGAAATGAATTTATTTCCTTGAAAACAAAATTTTTTCAATAAAAACTTATGCAACACAATTCCGTCTACTATCCAAATATTTCACCTGATCTTCAAATCTCAAATACAATATTTATGCAAAATTTTATATTGCTTCCACTGAATCTATATAGTACTATATTACATAAACTAATGGAACAACACAGTATGACATATAAACTTTCTCTCTATTCATATAGTAAAGTATGTCGTTTTATAATCTCAATATATTGATTTCAACATGGACAACATTTTATTTTATGTATCAGAAAATAGTGTAAATAGGTATTATAGTAGGTATAACCAAAAAAAAGGTATATAGTAACTTAAAATCAGCCTATAGCCGATTTTTTGATAACACTATATTACAAATTGGACTTGTAGTTAACATAGTTAATAAGTTCACTGAAATAATTCTTAAGAAAAAAAACAATCAAAAATAATATTTCAATGTTTTTTCATCAAACTTCCTCTAATTCACAGTTAGCTTTGGTCCTACTGGCTTAAATCTAATCGGCAAATTTTATTCAAATCGGTATATAAGTCATCGATGAAACTTTATGAACAGGCTTATTGTTTTTTTACAGCTTAAACCAAACGGCAGTTAAATAATTCTTTGTGTGTAAATTAACGATATATACCCTTCTTTAACATAGTTTTGCTCATGTAAAAATCAAAGTCGCTGGCATTGGCGTTAACACCAACGAGTAATCGGTTCATTTCTACAATACTCCGTTCTATGGTAATTTATTTTAAATAACTCCACAGACCTTAACTTACGTGTATTCACGATTAATTGCATCTTATCCAAACGGAAAGAGGCATTAATAACACCATTAAAAAGTTGATGGACAAAAACAACAACTGCTACCTTTATTCCAGTGAATTTAACCCTATCAGTTTCAGTCTACTCTCATACGGAGGCAAGAAGTAGGGGTCATTCCATGGAAGGTTTTTTAACGCAAATCATACGAATCTATGTTGACCAGACTCTACTCTATTAATTTGACTTTTGTAATAGGGGGACCATACCTGATCTGCGTATTGAACGATTGGCCTAACTAGAGCAGTAGTATTTTTTCTACATTATCCTTTGACCGATTTTACTAGCATTTTATTAAGTATTCTTATAGTAAGCAACGTATGTAAATAATTTTAACAAAATTTGCTGTAGAAATTTTCGGTATAAGTACGAAACAACCAACAAAACGACGGTGATTACCCTAGTTTTTGTTTTATAACTTGCCTCTCCCTTGGCCAATTTTCCTGAAATGCAATACCCCAACTCGGTTTAAGGTATAAACAAATCCATATTTCATAAAAATCAGATAACTCGTGATTCTCTACACATATATAAAATTGAAATCATTCCACGATGATTATTTCTAAGCGTTTACAAATGTAGTGACAAAACTAATATACCCTCTAGTAGTACATAAACATTGGAAACATTGCATTCTGTGGGAATCTTTTGTTGAGATATGTATTAATTTAGTTTCCAAATATCAGAGTAGTTTGAGTATTCGATATATATTTTAGTATATTTGATACTCTAAGCCCACGGGCGAATAAAATGAAAACTATTTTGTATCAATATGAGTTTGAATATGATTTGCAGAAACAAAAAAAAAAAAAAGAATTTCTGCAGATTAGGATCATATGATGACACAAAAAAATTATTTTGTATATAAAATATCTGTTCGATAATATTGTTCTATCGAAAACTGATTTATTTAAATAGAATGCAATTTTATACAGACATGGATTTACAATATTTCAAATGAGAATCCCTTGGGTCTGGATTTTATGAAATCATAAATATTTGAAAAGTTTTTTTTTATGGAGAATACTATATTTGATATAGTCTGGAGGTCGTTGTAGAATTTCGACTATGTATATACTGTTAAACAAAAGTTTTTTGAGTATTTTATGGAACGAAATTTTAGAGTAAGGACACAATACAAATTATTCATCATTAAAAAAGAAACCTATTCCAATATATCAAAAGAAAGAATTTGAAATTAAAAGTGCATTCGCAATCTGCTAACCATAGTTTGGTAAAGAAATCATATTTCACTTGCCGATATATGTAGGTATCCATACCGGTCTCCTAAATTTTGTACCTAAAATTTTACATGGATTACGAATCCGTGGACAGGTAAAATGTTCATTTTTATATGAGGGCTAACTACTTTTTGGTAAACGAGACTAGTGAGGATCGAAACTTTGTTATGTTACACTTAATTTGTGGCCGCTATTAAAACTAATTAGAACGATAGTAGTTAGAACAACGCATGACCGAACCCTGTTGTGATTAAATTCTTTTTTTTTAATTAATTAAGTTCATACAAAGTATATTCTGTCATGAAAATTTTCTCAACACCTGTCAAATGTTATTCACAGAAAATTCGATTTCGTCATTTTTCGAGAATTAGAAAATACACATATTCAAATTTTATGAAATTGTAGTGAGTCCGCGATATTTGGTCTATAAACAAGATATTTTCAATATTTTGATGTCTCATGTCTCAAAATTTATATACTCTTAATATATTTTTTTATTTATTTATATATTTTTTTTCTATTTTATTTTATTTTTAAAATCTATTTTTAATGAATTCTTTTAGGTTTCTAAAATTAAAATAGATTTTTTAATATCTAATTTTTTTTATGATTAAAAAAAAATCACAATTTTCTTTTAATATTTGTTTTTTTAATTATACACAATTGTAATATTAATTTCCGAATTACAACGTACTACAAATAAACAATATTATATTCCTTCACTTACGATACATTTAGTTCAAAAGAATCGTCGAAACTAATATTTGTGGCGCTATTTTAGAAGCAACAAAAATGTGTTTGTTCCCAAAGTAATAATGGGTATTAAAGTAACACGAAATGAACTACTGTTTGAAACTATTTCGCACTATAATGATTATTCAAAATAGAACTTCTGGGAATTGAAAAGTATTACAAATATTGTTCCATGAGCGAAGAAAAGCATATACAATAGTAAATATACAGATTATATGTTTCCATATTAATTAAACATTTTTGTCATACATATGTGAAAGACCTTACTTGAAAAAATGGAATCAAGATCTGTATGCCTCCTTTTGTAGCATACCAAGGAAATGCTTTGCCATCTCTAGAGATTTCAAGTAAAACGACAGTGTTATGAAAACACCATTCATTTTTCTTATGCCACATAGTTTTCTCGTTTTAGTTCTGGAAAAACTATAATTCAAAATAGGTAGAATTATTTTCATTTCCTGACCTACACTTTCATTTTAAACTTATTGATACTTTTCATACAATTTTCAAATGGTATTAAACTTATCCATATTAAACAGAAGATACTAGATATTTTCGATTTAAACCATTGGAAATTTTGAGAATTGGTTTGATATTAAGCCACGGGAATTCCTTGACCAAGTATCGAGCGACCTAAAAAAATGTGTGAAATCGTTTCATATTGGGAAAATCCGAATTGACAATTATTTCAGTCACATCCAGTCAGTAATACCATTAAATTAAATCTCAAATATTACTATATTTTCACTGAATTCATTAACACGTTGAGCGTAACGTGCCCCATCTGTGGGCATTTGAATTCTCCAACAGGGGATAAAGTGACCACCAGTGGTCATTGTTGGATTTAGTGGGTGGTACAACGTGAGCACCCGTGGTCACACTACGTCTTGCATTACGAGTCAAAGTGACCACCAGTGGTCACAAAAAAAAAACGGGTAAAACCAAAAATATCAGATTTGGTTTATCAAAATATACCACAAAGTCATACCAATTGCAAAAAAACAAAAAAAATAAATAAAACAATTTTGGTCCCAGCTTGTCAATTAAGGAATAACCACTCGTGAGCACGCAGTCCCCCTGTGCAGTTCAAAAAATGACCACCGGTGGGCACGTGACGCTCAACGTGTTATAACATTTTCCGGGATTGTTTCCCCCCCGTGTACTATGTTAATCAATTTATCATTGTAAATTCTTAATTACTACATTTCTGATATTCAAATCATCCATAATAAAGTGTGATGTCGCAGTTATCAAAGTAATGTCCAGTATCACTTGATAACCGAAATTTTAAATCATATTACATCGTATTAAATTTAATGTCCAGATTACATTATTTTTTGTAATTCCTGTAAAAATAATTTTAAATAGATAAATATTTAATCTGAAAATACAACTTCATAAAAATTTCAATAAAAAATGACATAAGGAAATCGTTTCGGGATTCCCAGAAAAAGAAACTTTCATTTCAAGATGAAATTTATTTAACGTAAACAACTTCAAAGGGGGTACATTTTTGTTTTCCCGGATGTTGTATCATAAATAAGGATTCTGTAATTTATTTACGTACTTGAATTTTTCATGAACACAAAATATAGAAAAATTAGTCATTTTAAACGTAATAAACGAATACTGAAATACTCAGAGCTTTTTTTTCTTTTTTTAAATAGAAATCTTTTCAATATTCAACAATATTAATTGAAAAAATAAGTTAATTAAAATATATTTAAATGAAGAAATAAAACAAACTAAAAATAGTTATAAACTGATCTATTTTAGTATCTTTTCGATGTGTTACACAACTATTGTATTGTATTGTATTGTATTGTATTGGAGGTGCCTTAGCCAGTAGACCTAACTGGCCCATTGTGCCTCCTCCTAAAAAGGTTGGTTGAGAGGCTAGGTCTCTTCCCGGAAGAGGTTTGTCCTTCTAATGAAGATCAGCACCGTAGTTAGGTCTGAGTTAGCTAGCCTCTCCTTACTCAGGGTCTACGCAGGCAGTGTAGCAAGTCTGGTTCTAGAAAAGGCCGGATATTCACACAAAAAATGATCAGCTGACTTATTTTCTTCTAGACAGGCTCCGTATATCGGACTCCCGGCCGCCCCTATTTACCACATGTGTTCGTTTAAGGAGCAATGTCCTCTCACAATACCCATAATGGTTTTAAGAGTTTTATGCTCGAGCCCCAACCACATTCTCGTCCTTCTTACACAACTAAAAATCATTCTTTATTTTTGTGATAAGTAAACTACTTAATTTCCTTTATGAATAGTGGACATTAAAAAACACATCTAATCTCCTAAAAGAAATGTGTTCTCTACATGCGTTTCATGACATTGCGGTGATGGTAATAATTAACAAAAGTTTATACAAGAAATCTAACAAAACATTTTTAATGGCTTTTCATCATTTTAATGAGCTTTGCACTTTTGAAGAAAAAAAAGAAATAAAAAATACCCCAAAAAAAATACCCAATGGACTAAAATTTTAAAAAGTTACCACAGTTTTTCTTCGTTTTCTTCTTATTTCCTTACCAAACACATTTTCTTAACTTAACTAACAAATTTGAATAGAGAAAAACTTTGTCTTTTACTTTAATTTAGTGAAGTTTTCCAACCACCACTACCACACACACTAATTTTGGTCCCCTCAATTCTTTTCTTTTCTTCTAACAAAAAAAAAAAGAAAAGCTTTTCATTTATTTTGTATTTTATTCAAAATTTTCTTTTAATGTTCTTTTTTTGTCTAATTTAATTTCATTGTTAAGGAAAAATTTTGTTATATAAAAAAAATTTTTATAAAGAAAATGTTTTGGTTAAGAAAAACAAAATTACAGATTTTCATGAAAATAAGAAAAAACATGGGAAGATACTTTTTTTACTTTGTCGTTTCGATTATGCGCTAATTTTCATCACAATTTTTTAGATTTTTTTTTTTTTTTTTTAGAAAGAAAATGAAAAGAATTCTTTCTACCTTTAGTTTTCCATTAGTTTTTATAGATTTGAACTTTTCTTCACACTTTTTTTTTTGAAGAAAACTTGTGAAATTTGTTTTTTAATGATGAAAATCAAAAAAGTCATGTTACTATCTTCCTATTGAGTAGGAAATTGAAAACAAATTTGTATATTATCGTTAAAATTTCATTTGGGAGGAAAGCTGTTTTTAATTTTGGTTATTTTCTGTTTTTATGACACTATTAATGTCAAATTTTTTCATTTTTTTTAAATGAAGTTTTATATAGTCAGTCTTTAAGTACTTTTTAAATGAAAATTGATATATGAATTTCATGTACATCCTGGTTTTAAGACCTTGCCGAAAACTATAAAAATGTAGTCCCTTAGTCCTTTAGTGTCTTGTATGTATGTATTGTATTGGAGCACGTAGGCCTAACTGTCCCATTGTACCTCCTCCTAAAAAGGTTGGTTGAGAGGCCCTTAGTCCCTTAGTTTCAGTTCCAGTTAGGCTTCTGTGGTTCAATGACAATGGAAAAGAAATTGATCACGTTAAATAAAATCGAATTAGATATGGTCGAAATTAGAGAGATCAGAGAAAATACCTGAGGAAAGTAATAATTATAAAGCAGAATAATGTAGAATAGAATCGTGCTAATCAAGTGTCCCAATAAGAGCATCGGATTTAATTTCCATAAATTGAAGTATGTGCATATTTTTGGGTATTCTGGGTCCTACAGATATAACCCATAACTTATTTAATTGACAATTTAATTACAAATTAAATGCCATTATCTCTTTTCAACAGTATTCTCTTGTGGAACACGAAATCCAAAAAATTCGCGATTATGGGTATGTGTATATCTCGCATATTCTAGGCCTTGCAGATTTGATCTATACTTTATTCTACGAACAATTTAATTACGAATTAAATAAAGTGTGTTCCACTAAAAACGATTTAAAAATTCACAGTAAACATCTGTAAATAACAATATCGTTCCTTTCTGTAGATTTCTAATCGTAACAATGACAGATGACAACTTAATGAAACGAAAATGGTCGCTATTTAAATTTTGCCCTCTTATTGGGTCACCTCTTTTACTATATAATAGAAAATAAGAAAGGTTAAACTATCTAAAATATAATCTTAAGTGAATCCCAGTGTCGTCATATCCTCATTGTCTTTTTAAATAGGTCTAAGTATATGGCTTTGGCTGAATATTTTGGTTTGTAATTTTTATATAAGACTGAATATCTATTCGAAAACTAAATTTTGCGATCATGATTCGTCATGACTGTTTCAAAAGAAGTAAATGAATTTGAATATAATCACCATCACAAACCATTCATGAAATTACTATATATATATTATCATACATTCAAAAATTTATTAAAAGGTCAAATATCTGTTCCAAACGATGTTCTTTTTATTAGGTACATCAATTGAATTTTAAGAAGCTTGTAAAACTTGTTGAGGTCCAAATAAAATGATGATCTTTTAAAAAAAATGTTGATAAAACCATCGTTTTTTTTATTTTTATAACCGATCGTTAAAATTATTAAAAAAACAAAATTCTTTTGAAAATTTGATCATTAAAAATTTCCCAACGGTTTAAAAATTAATTAACACAAAATTTTCGTTTATTTATTTTATTTTTATTTTTATGTTTAAAATAAAATACCAAAGAAAAATGAAAAAAATCTGTTACTAACCAAAACAAAAACAAAAAAATCTTGGTGTCTTTTTACATATATAAAACAAAAAACCAATATGATTTTCATTAAATTTGGTGCGTACATATATATAGGACACACACACGCCAAATTAATTCAATTTAATTTAAATAAATTTTAATAATAACAGTTTTTATCATAAATCTTTCATGACAGAAATTAATTTTCATAAATCCTTGAATTTAAAAAAGAAAAATTAGAGTACCTACCTATTTTTGGATGCCGCCACCGAAATTTGTGGTGTTTTTTTTTTTTTGGTCTCAATAAGTTCCTCGTCGAATACGACGTAAGAAATTGTACCCAATAATTGATTCCATTTTCATAACAAGAAAAAAAACAAAATTTTTTTAATATTTCGTCATAAATAGAAAGAAAATTTTTCGTTGAATTTTCTTAATTTTCATTTAGTAAGAACACTTAAAAAAAACTTTTTTTTTTTTTTTAAATTTTATTTTCAACACAATTTCACAAAATTTTCCAACTTATTTCTCAAATCGACTGCACCGATCTTTGACACAAAATTTTCTATTTCGTTTTTCTTCTCTGTTTTCTTTTTTCCTTTTGAAAATTATTAATAAATAAACAAAATTTTCAATAGGTAGGTAAAGAAAAAATTTTTTCCAATTAAAATCAATTCGATCAAAATGAGAACGGTCTCGCGGCGATAGAACGCGATCAATGCGATCAACAAATCTTTAGAAATTATATTTTGTTTACATAACACCATAAAAAATATTATTATTAAACATTTTATTTGTTTTCCTTTAGAATTTTCAAAACATTCAAAATGTTTTCATGAAAAATTTCAGGTGCTCTTTAATAAAAACAAAACAAAAAATTATTTGAATATGAAAAAGAAAAACAATTTTTTTTCTTAAATTAATTTCCCACGATAATTTCTTTTTAAAAAAAAATTCTTTTTTTTTTTTGTAGTATTTCAAACACTTTTATTTGTTTTAATTTCAATTTTACTGATCCACGAAAAAATTTCAACTAAACTGAGATGAAGAAAACAAGAAAAGATCTCACGATCAGTTTCTAGATAATATTTTGTTTGAAGATCACTGAAAAAATTTCTCTTCTCTTTATGAAAATTCTAAATGGAAATTTTGAGTAGGAAATTTTCATTTGGATGTTGTTGTATTTTTTTTTTTGTATTAATTTAATTTAATTTTGGCTACTAAAAAAAATCCATGATGAGATCGTGTACAAAAAGATCGTCCACAAAATTTATGAGCATTTTAATATTTTCTTTTGGGTAGATATTTTGAAAATCACTGAAAATAGATTTTTATAATTTTGCATTTATATTTATTTTTTGTTTATTGTGTACGCATTTCATTAATACATATTTTTGAGACCACTGATCAAATGGGTCAAGAGAGGGAGAGCCAATGTTCATTTGGTTTAATTGAAATTAAAATTGGTGATATCTTTCAATTTATCTTTAAATTGATGCTAAATATATGATCTTCAAGCAACTATAAATGATCTTCACATAATTTTTTGTAATAAATACAATTTTTACATATGGTCCCGATTGCATCTGTTTTTATTATTATTTCTTTTCTTTTTTTTATAACTATACATAAGATACATTTTTTTTGGCGGATATTGAAGCGCGTGGGTCCAATATTAGCGCCTTCTATATTTTATATATTTTATTTTTTAGATCATTTTCTTTTATAATGCGATCGTGCGTGTATTTAATCGGAATATTCCTTAGTTTTTTTTTTTGGCAGCTCTAGTGGGCGATTTTATCTCATCACATTTTGATGAGAAAATCTTTATCTAATGTGGTCGACCTTTTTATAATTTTTTGTAAATATATAACATAAAATTATCTTAGCGTCGAGTGAACTTGTCATATAAACAAAAACAAGTACCGCATATGATAGAATAAATATTTATATTGATACATGTATATAAGTAAATTGTCGTTTAAATATAAAAAAATTAAATAGTTCAAATTTGGGGCCGAATTTCTGCGAATTTCCTTGTAGTAACAATTTAAACTTAATAGTTCCGTGAAAATCAGTACATCTGAATATTTTTAAGTAACAATTTAAACTTAATAGTTCCTTGAAAATCAGCACATCCGAATATTTTTAATAACTAACTCTAGTTAGGAAAAGATTTACTAATATAGAAAATAATGGGCCCTAATTTAGCATTATCTTAATATATAATTTATCTTTATGTCAAACTTCGTTTATATTTTTAAACGAATGAAAACAAAAGTAATATTTCCAATATTTAATAAAAAAAAATTCCAAATTTTAATCTTAAAAGATTTTACGATATATCCAATATCTTTCAAAAATGCTGATATCAAGAAAATCTCATAAGAAAAGGCTAAGTTATTTTTTGATGTGAAAAAGTTAAGACTGAAAAGTTTTATCCATTTTCTTATATTAGAAGATTTTTGTCATCCTTTTAACATGCGAACTGTGAATAAAGAATAACCCAACAACAATGGAACAACATCTCAAGATAAATATGTCTTGAAAGTATATGATATAGGAAAACATGAGAAAAATTATTATAAAACATATTTCTATGAAAAAAAAATTCTTGTCCTTAATACAGACGATGACAACTTTAGCAATAAGAAATAATAAGATCCTGAAAAAAGTAATAGCGGAAGAATTTTTAAAACAAATAAGAACAAACACCGAACAAAACTTCTTCTAGAAAAAGTGAAAATATTAAATCATTAATCGTGTGTTGCCTTTTGTCTTGTGTCAAACCTCTAAATTGCTGTCATTTGTCATTTCATAGTGCTTTTTCCTATTCGACTTTTCTATATCGATTCATTCACATTTTTTCAGCTTTTTCTCATTTCTACAAAGTTTTATATCGTTCAAATAATTTTCTTCTTGAATAACAAAAAAAAAGGCCAGTTACCATTTTTCTCTCTTTTTGATCCTTAAACAAGCGATACGCGTCAGTTTTGTATCCTTCCCAATAATTTCAATTGGGTTCGCAAGAAAAAAAAAAAAAGAAAAAAATTTATTTCTAGTTCAAAGATTTTTAAATTAACAAACGAACCGATTCCTATATTGAGTTATCCTTTGGAATATGCTGTACATTTTAAACGATATTCTCATGAAAAATAAATCATTTGTCCAAATCCATTCCCAAAAATATTGGTTACACCCTATCGACCCAGATTTTCTTATAGCCTTATACGAGGTCATTTTCGATGTCATTGTAACTATATTTATATGATATCAAGAAAAGTAAGGAATTGAAAGAATGTCAACTCTTATAGGTACTATGAAAAAAGAAAACAGTATGTTATAAACTTTCGTAAATAGAATTATATCGCGCAGTGTGATGGTTTCGAAACGATTTTTCTATGTCGGAGACAGTTAATTAATTTTATCCTGGAATCGATTGATTATTATGTCTTAGACAGGTCAAGATCAAACGAAAGTGATATTACCCGGGCATGTACGGCATGTAATTTATGAGTATATTTTGTTTATATTATTGGATATAGATCTATTATTTAGGGTAATGACTAAAATGGAGTTGTTTACTTAAATTCTAAGGCAAAAGAAATAAAAATATACATTTTTTTAAAAACATTGTTTAATTCGAAAACATCTTAAATGTTATTTAAATTTGTTTTACAAATTATTAATAACATAATTTCGACAATGTTATATCTCATCAAAATTGTAAAATATAATTATTTCAAATTTTGTATAATTAATTAATTATATACAATCTAAAAAAGGAGTACATTGTTTTGTACAGCAATTTTATCAATCTAAAATTCAACTCAGTCTTCTACACAGCATTTAATATTATCATTATTATCTTGTGAATTTCAAATAATGAAAAAAGAAAAAAAACCATCATCCGCAGGACATTTCAGAATCAAGGAAAATATAATAGTCTGACAGTTTGCATTTAAAATAATTTTCTCTCTAACAAAATATAAAATAAAACAACTTAAAATTTAATTTGTAATTTTCCTATTTATTTTGAAGAGTTCGGTGTAGTTCATGTCCCAAGAGGAAAACTCATTCACCGCTAATAACATCATTCCATTCAACCCATTTCCAGAGTATTTATTTTTAAATTATATAGAACAAAAAGTGTATACTTTAAAACCAAAATGCTTATGTAAATAAGGGTATACTCTATGCGAAACACTATAAAAATCTCGCGAATACCGAGAATATTGTTTGAAAAGATTATATTCCTAGCTTTTTAATAACCATTGGCGTAACTTAGCTTACCAAATAGGGTATCCCAACAGAGATTTATTCATCTAAATTGTTTCAAATGTATTGAAGAACCTGCATATGGCCAAGTTATATAGAATAAGTTCTCTAATCCTCGGTATTCGTCAGCAGATCTTTAACATCCTTCACATATATGACTTCCCACTTCTGTGGACCGTATTGTAGAAACAATGAACAAGAAGGAATAATAGGGAATTATCAATGAACATTTCATGTCGTGATTTCATTGCCTAAGAAAAAATCCAAAGGATTATCTTTCTACATCTCTGATTCCAGCTGTTTATTCCAATTTTTCTCCATTTTCCGCTACAAATTATAAAAAGAAGAAATAATATGAAAGATGAATTATTATTCCGAGACTATTTTCAAGGAATGACCAATAGAAATTCTAGATTTTATTTTATGCAGAAAAATAATGATGAATCCAAGGAGAAATTCTTCTATTTGAATTTAGTTCATCTCTAAAATTATGAGAACCGAATGAATTAGCTGGTTTTTTTTTTTTGAATAAGATTGCAGAATCATTTCTTTCTCTATACTATTTTAGTGGCATTACTTCAGATACCAGGCGGGAAAATGTTATAAGTTTAAGATGAAACAATTTCCACTATACTTGTATAATACTACCATCCCAGATGATAAGGGAAAATATATTAAGATAAGCTCCTGAGGCTAACTAGAAAAACGTTTCTCTTTTTCCATTTTGTGTTTTCTTCTACAATTTTCTTTTTATCATTATTTTTATTATTACTATGTTTTCTTGTGCTTTTTGTTTTAATTTTCATTAAGGATATTTTCTATTGCTTGTCATGCTATGACTATGGATTATGACAGGAACACGGAAATTAATTACATTTCACCATGGAGAGAATACTATATAACAAATACAATGCTATTGAATAACATAGGAAAACATTGAGGGTCTTTTTGAAAATCTTTTAAAGTCATTAGATTCATTTAGTAAACGGATATAATAATAATTTTAAATCTGATGTTGTTTTCAAGGGATAAAATGTTAAAATTAAATTGAGAAAAAAAAAAATAATAACTTGGAAAAAATTTATATCGCGGTTTATTTGTTATAACATAAACAAAATGACAGAAAAATGTAAAGTAGTTAGTTTCTTTTACTTGATATTAAACTCTTGAGACTAAATTAATAATTTTCTGGAATATTATTGAATTTTAAGATAAAACAAACGAGATTTTCATTTACGATTTTATACTTTTATTTTATAAACTTAAAGTTTTAAATGTATTTTTTGATTGAAAAGAGAAAAAAAGGGTTTAACAAATCCATTGCACTATATAGAAGCCAACTCCACAGTATTTCCTTTTAGGAGTCGATCTTTCGGAATGATGATATCTGTATCATTTTTCCGACCAGTTTTTTCGCTCATGGTTTTCTTCTATAGTCCATAATCATTGCAAATAAAAATTGTAAATTCCATTTTGCATTTTTTAAGGATTCAAAATGGTTCTTATTTGCACGTGTTTTTTGTTTTTAAGTGATTGATTTTGGTTTACCTTTTTATTTACCTATTTAAATCAATCTCGAATTAGGGAAATACACAATGTAGAAATACTAATAAAAAGAATCTGAACAGGTAGTTATTAAAAGAAGATTCCATAGAATTACTTTTTTATGGAACTTATAGTAGTATAGTTTGTTTTATTGGCGCTACACTTGACTACATACAAACCGATTATTTTCTAAATTCTTCAAAAATGTATTCTAAGCTGTCTGATCTGTTTTTAAGATCTCAACTAAAACTTTAAGATAAATTAAGATGTCTAATTTGTTGTACCTTCATATGACTGTGGTACTCACAGGTCTATAGATACCATAAAGGCAGAGTCATGTAGTCATTGTTATATTTCTCAGACTGTTTTACATTTTATTAGAGACAATATTCTTTGAAGGATTTACTAAGTCCAAATTAAATCTTGTCTGATTTCATTATTATTATATCCTTTAGTATACAATTCGCTTTTATAATTTATGCTTTAATGTTTCTTAATCTATTTAAATAGATTTTCTAAATCCATATTTATCTTTTACTCTTAAATAAATTGAATTTATATTTTTTAAATTTTAATATATCTTTACGAAGAAAAAAATTTTCCTTTATATTATCAACGATTTCAGTTATCACTTTGTCAAATGAATTTTATATGAAATTTGCTTAAAAAATTTTTCTCAAAAGATTTTCTTACGATATTATTTTTCCTTTTTTGCTTTTTTTTCTGTAAATATTTTCTTTATTCTATTCATAAATCCTAGATTATTGTTGGGAATAGTATACAAATTTTTCTATTTACAATACAGAAACTACTTTTCACGTAAATACAATTTTCTTTTCATATATGTATTTGCGAAAGTTTCTATGATTTTCAACAAAATCTACAAACATTTCTTTACTTTAACAACGAAGTATAATATGGAAAAAAATCTCCTTTTTTTAAAAACATACGAGTATTCCCATTTCATCTGTGAATTATTCAACAATAATATTGCATTCATTTGTCTTTGGTACAATTTCAAATTGTCATATATACATATATAGAGATCACAGTCTGTGCATATTAAAAATCCAGGTTTTTAGTTTTATGTTGTTGCAATATATTCAAAAACGCGAACTTCTATCTAGCCGTGTCTCCACGTGTTCTGTCATTTTAATCCTGGAATTATGTGTCGAGAATAATATACCTATGGATATACGGACAAGAATAAATTCTATGAAAAAAAATAGGAAGATTGTTTTGTTCATTTTTTGCATTGCGGTAAAAATGAAAATTTCATAGAAAATTAAATTTTTGTGAAAATTTCATATAATACAATCTGAAATATATGAGAATTTCATATCCATTTTGTATGTTTTTCCTTATGTGTTTCCAGGTGTATATTAGTACGTATTTTTCGGTGGAAAATGACTAAAATAGGTTTTTTTTTTAACACTTCAATTTTAATGTGAAAAATCATGAAATTTTTATGATACAAATTTTATGAATAAATATACTATTAACAACAATAAAAAACTGATGAAAATTCATTCAAACTTGCATTTATCATATGGAAAATTATTATTAGTATTGTTTTTTAGTGGCATGTCAAGTTTTTTTTGTGTGGTTCAAATAAAAATTAAATAGAATTTTTTAAGAGCAATTAAAATATAATTACGAGAAAAAAGAAATATTAAATACGGAATTGCTGTTCCCATGGGAATTGCATTATTTTTGTATCGTTGCAGTCTGGATCATAATGCTCGGAACAAAATTCATTTTCAGTCGTAATTCGATTTACATACATATTTCACTATTTTGGTACTGCTTTGGATCACGATGGATCTGGTGTACATTCCCGGACCCGACAACAGCTATCAATATTTGTTTTTATTTTTTATTTATAAATGTTTTTTTTAATTTTCTTCTATTTTTATGATATTACTAGTGACTTAATACATGCTCACTAGCCTCACTCACTTAACAATTTATACTGACTGGTTGCAAATTGTATATGACAAAAATTTTGTTCTTGGATCCGGAAATGTACACCAGATCCGCCACGATTATGAATGAAGAAATTCGATAATGAATCTCTATTATTTATACTATCTACCTGATATGTACCATTAAAAATACTCAATAATTTATAATTTATCCTATCCTTAACATTCGACCAGTACTACTGCTTTATTCTATCTCTTTTAAATAAAAAATAAATGAGATACTGATCAAAGTTTAAGTTTCTTTCTTTCTACTAAAGTAGTTAAACTTTAAAAGTTGATGAAAGTTTTCGAAAGAAAAGCTTTTTCAAGAATTTTAACAAAACTCTGGACTGCAATAAAATGCGGTTAAAATAAAAACAAGATTAGATAACTAAAGTTTGTTCTTAAAAATGAAAAATTTTACTTAAAACAACCTTTGATAAGTTCTAACTCTAATATACTGGAACTTTTAATTTCTAAAAGCATATATTTTGGTAGATTTTGTATCAGTTTAAAAGTACATATTTAATTAAATAAAATATAGTTCAATTTACCGAATGTAATGTAATTGTTGACAAACATGCATCATGTTGAAGAATTATCTATATTTCAGTCATAATAGAGCTCATATATTTTGTGTCTTATTCAAAACATACTCTGTCTTTATAATATTCTTTTTTTTTTATATGGAAATAATTATTAATGTACTTTGCATGTTTAATGTAAAAAAAAATTTTCCATTTTACGTTAGTCCATAATGTTAGATGTCTCTTCTTTACCTTTCTCAGTTTTATATTGCCTTTATTCATATAATATACATGATGGACGATAGACACATTCTGTGTTTTTTTTTACGGTTTCATTGAAATGTCAACAACAGAGAAACGTTTCAAAAACATCATATTTTCTAAGCAAATATATATATAATAAACCAAATTCTACATACCGTATATATAATAACGAATACCATAACGGTCATTAAGAGGAATAAATCCAAACTAATCCTTAAATTTCGTATGTACATAGAAACAAGACCGTCAACTCGTAATAATGAAAACAGAAGAGATTTAATGGTTTCAACCATTTTTAGTTTTTCTAAACAAAATAACGTACGAATTTAGTACAAATCCATAGGATTCTGAATATAACTGTGCTATAATAGGATCATAATTAGTAGCAATTTGTGGTTAATGGGGATTTTTTTTTGCCAACTTAAATTATATTGTACCACAAAACAAAACAAGATAAATAAAGTACAGATCCTGGTATAAGTTTAAAAGTTACAAAGATTTTTGTTATTGAACTGACTTACTGATTTAATTGACTTCTTTTAAAAGTGTTCTATGGCATGTATTATGAGATCCTTCCCGTATGACGTACTCATAATATCCTATACATAACTGAACCAGGCTTTGTCAGGGACTCGTTACTGAAGTTGGACCGAAATAAAACCAGAGTCTTAGTGGGCGCCCTCACGGGACACTACCTCCGCAAGCATCTGCATACCATAGGTATCCTATCTGATTCCACCTGCCGGAAGTGCAGAGCCGTTAAGAAAACATCACTATACGTTATCTGTTTATGTGATGCCTTAACGGACCTGCGAAAGAAGATCTTCCGAAAACCATTCTTGACTTTGTCGGATGCCGGGAATCTGAAGGTGGAATCCTTAATGGATTACCTGAAGAAGACAGAACTATTTCCAGAGTTGGGACAACCTGCCACTCTGTAAACAAGATACAGGTAATTAGTCTTTTTCCCATAGGTTTTCTTGGAAAACTTGTGTGATCCCATATATCCCACATATGTCCAGCTTTTCCCGAGGGTACAATGGGCCGCAAGGCCTAAGTACGGGGTGCCTTTCAGCACCCACCTCCTTAAAAAAAAAATATTTATTTGATACAACTCTCGACTAGAATACTCTGTAAATTATTCAGATTGTTTTATTATATAAGTACACCTAACCCTCAATTTAAATAGTAGATTGGTTCCCCATAAATGATGTGTAAATTAAAATTGAATCCATAAGAAAACATTCATTAAAAAAAGTATTATGTGGCCGTGTTAAATTGAAAGAGTCCTGTCTAAAAAAAAGTTTTTCCGCATTTCTTCAACCGTGTTTAAACCAAAATCGTGTAATTCGAATACCGTGTAAATCGAGGGCTATGTACTATATATTAATTAATATAGAAAGCATGTTTCAAAGTATAATTAGGATGAATTAAAAATTTTATCTAACAATATAAAAGAGGATTTTGAAATTCTTTGAATATACTATTAAAACAATACCAACTGGAATTTAACAAAATTGCAAATTTTAAGCCTATTTAATGATGTCGACATTTGTTTGTCAACCTGAATCAACCGAAAAATGGCAGCTAGAAGGATCAAAAATATTTTATAATTTGAGTATTATGTAATTTCCATTTTGGTTGAAAACTAGTGGAAAACATCAAAAGAATAGAACACTCAATATAATATAATTAATTCAACTAATTGTATGGTATACTAATTAAATTAAACTAAATTCTATTTATATTGATTTAATTTGTTTTTGTGAAAACTTCTATATAAATAATGATATTCAATGAACAATAAATTTATATCGGTATTAAATATATATTTTACTGGTTTTAAAAACAAACCTGTTTGAATTAAAATTTGATTCTTCTGGATGCTAAAGCATTAAACATAAACTAAATCCAACCTAGCTCAGATTACTATTCGAATCAGAGTTTTCTTTATTAAGCAATAAAACATTCTATAGAAAAGCTTTTCTTAATACTTTATATACCATATAAAGTTCTTGTAAACTTTTGATCCTATTTGCTTCTTAAAAGCTTTCCTATATCAACAAATTCTTGTCATTCAAAAGTGTATAATTATCTCATTCAATGCATATATAAAATATCGTCTGACATTTAAATGCACTTGAAATGATGCACTTTACTTAACCCTTCAGCTAATAATACGACTAAAATTAAATAGGATCTATGTTTATACTTCGTTGATAGTGAAGGTTCATTGATACTTATACTATACACATAGCTTTAGTTAAGTAATTACCTAAAGCATAATTCATACTAAATGGATTTTTATTTTTCTTTCTACATTTCATTTTATAGAAAAACGTTCACCTTTTGATTTGAACTCTACTTGAAAAATGTTATTATATCAAAAATTACCTTCAAGGGACCAACAAATATTTCTATGGCATCTTCATATTCGTTTTATTATTTTATTTAAAAAAAAGAAAGATGGTACTTCCACTTTAATCGAGTTAAAGATTTTAAAAAAGTTAACTTGAAATTTTTAATAACTTTACAAAAGTAGAACTTGTAAGTCTGGAGATCTAAAATTTTTATTTTTATTTTGTTTTGTATATAAGCCCACATCTTTTGTCGCATTAGAATTTTTCGTTAGCAATTCTAGGCTCTATGGTAATTCCACCTTAAAACTTCATAAATATTAATATAGTTCTTTACAGTCATTTTATGACGAAGTTTTTTTTAACTAAATTAGAATCCATTTACATATCGTATGCATACTATGTTTTACATACCAGCCACTAACATTGTAATTACATTATCCCTTTTTTGACATTACAAGCTATGTTGCAGCAAACAAGGCGGTAAAATTTACTATATGAATTCCTCTAAATTTTTATAAATCTTTGAAAAAAATATTACCTAAAATTTCAATTACTTTGCTCATGTATAGTTACATAAATCCAGATAAATATTGTGTTCACATAAGCAGAAGGAGAAGTACATACATCCATTTACAGTTTATGTACTATATTTACTTAACTAAATTAAAGATTCAGCTAAAAATTCAAATTCTTTTTATTTTTCTTTTTAATATTTAAATTACAAATCATCCGGTACATTAGTATTAACTTGATTTTGATTTTGTCTACGTTTTCGGATAAATATATAAGTACCAGCCACAACAGATACAAGAGCAAGTACACCCAAACCGATACCAATTCCAAGTGATGTAGCATTACTAACATCTGTAAATATAAATTAATAATATCTAAAAATATTTTTAATGAAAATATTAATTACTACTGCCACCATTATCATCTTGTTCCAATGATATTCGAAACATAATATTCTCGTCACTATCAACTGTTGTAAAATAACATTTCCATTCACCAAATTCATTATTTTCAACATTTTGGATTTTGATTCCACAAAAACCATACGCAAATCCTTCTCCAAAATAATTGAATCGTCTTAAATAATAATTACAAAGCTATTTAGTAAAATATTCAAATTTAATTATATTAATTTACAAATTTCGATTTTCTTCGGCATTATCACTTAGCATATGAACATTTCCATTTGGATCTGAGAAAGCACAATTATAAATTGGATCTTGTAAATAGCTACGGCATAAAAGTTCTACAGTATCACCAGTACGTCCGGAAATTTTTTCAGTTACAACATCACCACTAATATTTACTTTGTTAACCTATAAAGAAAAAGAAAAGTTTTTATATTATTTAAAAGGGGTTTTTCTAAGAATCAAAATGAAATGGTTATTTAACAAATAAAAGTCAACATAGGTGTACCTGAATTTCTTGTTGAATTTCTTCATTATAATCTGGACCAAACAATCCGCATATCCATTTTCCTTCTTCATTTATAGAAAATTCACATAAACCCAAACCTTTAGATCGTTCGAAATTTATTTTGCTAGGAAAATAGATTTCATTATGTGGTCCACGAATGTAACAACGACTTATAGGGAATGGAACTTCACATTTTATAGTAATAGTTTCATTTTCTTTAATATTTTCAACCAATTTTTTTCGTGATATACGTTCTACTCCTTCTTCTATCAATGATTTTTTATCACCAATATAAAAAAGGCAACCGTTTGGTATTCCTAATGAATCAACAGAATTAATTTTCCAGATGCCTTTCTCTTCTTCAAGGAGTGGTTTCGAAATTTCCAATTCACATTTTCTAGAAGATGTTCTTTAAATAAAAAGAAAAGAAATTAGACATTATTATAGAAATGAATAGAAAACACAAATAATTAGCAACTCAATACGATCAGTAGTATCCTTTCAATGTAATGATGATGATAATTATTTAAATTAGAAAAAAAACATTTACTTTGTATCTCTTGTTGAATATCGATGGGTTAACATTCCATCTGTTAAAAGTAATTGTTTTAATCCGCCAGGAAATTCTGCCCGACAATGATAAATTGTATCTGGTAACTGACAAGTCATTATATATTTATCCTCAGTTTCACTAACACTAGATATTCCCATATTATTTAATTTTTTAATTTCAATATTAATTATCTCCTCGACTTCAGGAATTCGGCCCAAATCGAGAGAATGACATTTCAACTTTGTTTTATCATGAATTACCGTATAATGTTCACATGTATCCCAAAAATTATTCTCCGAATCATATATTCGACATGATCGTGTCGAACTTCTTTTCTCACAATTAATTGTTTGTTTTCCAATTGTTGTAATACGTTTTGTTACTAAATGATCTTGTGGACCATCCAAATAATTAATATAGATAGAATCTATTAATTTCTCGTCATTGTCATTTCTAGCTTCTAGTGACCATTTACCAGCGGATGCAACTGATATATTTAGTACACGAATACCACATAATTCTGTTGAATATCTTGTAATTGTTTCATAATTATCAGTATTGATAATTTTTTCTGGTTCCACTTTCATATCAATTTCATATGGATCAAGATCTTTAAGAAACAAATAAAAATAAATATTATTATATTACAAATATATACTACAGTTTTTTATTAGTTTTCTCAGCTCATACTTCGAAATTTCACTAGACATTTTTTGATCACAAACGATGATGGAGTTTTTAAATATGCAATAAAACCTTGTCCAATATCAACATCTAATTTATTACTCGGCTCAATTAATCCAGATAAACCGAATTGATTATGTAAAAATAGAAAAAATGTTATAATCCAAATTTTCATAATGGCGAAAATTTACTACTTTTATTTAGGCTAGTAAAAGTTAACTGAATATGAAATCAAGTGGAAACTTCTTATTATAGATTTGAATTTATTTTTAATTAATCAATAATTATTTTATTTTATTACTTTGATAAACAAGAATTATCGAACAAATTTTAATAAGTATGGAAACTATTCTTATCTAAAGAAATTATTTGATAAAAATTGCCTTGAAACTCAATTTTCTGTGCTGATATTAAAAGATTTTATCAGCTTATTCAAAGTACATCTTTTAATTAGGAGAGGATAGGTTGAATTATTTAGTTTTCCGGGTACTTCAATTAATTTTGAAGAAGAGGTTTTTTATTAAACTTTTCTCCATCTTTCGGGTAACAAACGGATCCCGTGATAAAGAAATATTTCTTATTTTGAAGCAGTACATTTATCGAGACTTGTTTTTATATTTTCATAAGTTTTGAAGTGCTGTAGTGGAACAATGTAATTCACGTGAGATGAAATCGACTCTTAAAACTATTGTTATTGCTATACTATAAATCAAGTTAGATTATTCCACTCCTGTGTCATGCTGCATCGATCGAAACAAATGAAGTGAAGTGAAATGCTCGAATTTTCCCTACGTGGTTCAAAACTCAAATCGAAGATTTTTACGTTATCGTTGGCAGTATCAATTGTAATAAAGTAATAATTTATTAATTTTTTCATAATATTTTTTAAAATTAATAACTTCTATCAGATTTTATACAAAATGATAAGATAGAGTTAATACGCGAACATTTACAGCCTAATCTGTTTTATTCTTTAAAGAAAAATACTGAAAGTCTAACTATTCGTAACTAAAAGTTTTACTTTAATATAGTATATGACAAACAGAAATACATAATAAAATATTAAAGTTCTATACACTATCTATTATTCTAATAAAAACTTAGTATATCTTATTACTTTCTGCTAAAAAAAAGAAAATTTCTTCTTCTTGTATAATATTGCTATAAAAAATAATAAAAATAAATCTAAATAGATAATCTTTAATTGCAGATACAGAAGTATGTTGTACTTATATATACGATCCGTTCTTAATAGGCATATCACAGTGCTATAGTCTTTTGTTTAATTCTTATATGTACTTAAAAGGTTATCAAATGTTTACATTTTCACGGTTTTCTATTATTTATAATGACAATGGAGGAAAAAGGTATATACAACATTTGCATATGAAACCAATAATTTTATGTAAAACCACACCAACGAACAAGAAAAAAGGAGCTTATTTGGGTTTTAACACTTCTACAATCTCTAACTAGTAAATTTATGTACAAAATTAGTGAACATTTCGATAAAGTAATTTATATTTACTTAAATATGAAAATGAAAGCAACAGAGAAGTTTCTTCATTTTAAACTAACTAATTATTTTAAATATTCTAACAGTTTGTTAATGACTTTAATAAAACTAACTCTAAAAGGACGAAATATATAAAAAGGACTTGAGTGATATGGTCGTCTGATGTCAAATAGAATCTACAATACAATATATTTAAGTTCGTCGTCAGGCCAATCTCCACACAGCCGACATCCTATTCTGACGGGAAAAATCAGAAAACTAGAAAGAGATGGACTTTTGCAATTTTCGCTAGGATTGATCGAATAAAAACTTCAGAGTCTCCCCAAAAAATTTAGAAAAATTGGTAGTGTGCGACGGTATCGTGTGTGATCATTATGAGAGAAGTGCCATATAAATCATATAAACATGTTCATCTGTTTTTGAGGGGAATCATCTGCAGATCGAAAATCAGTTGGGGAAATCAGAAATGCAGAAGCCGACAAAATTTGTAGGATGATTGTTTTCTCCCTTTGTATAGTATTATCCCATACTTGCATCAGAAATAGAATGTCGGCTGTGTGGAGATTGGCCTTAAAGACTTCATTTAAATAGGATTAATGTCTATGCTTTCTTTTGTTCATCTCACGAAAACAGTTTTTCATTGTCATCCTTCAACGATCATCATTTTTAAATTGTCTCATTTTTTTCGAAACTTTGATCTTGTGATCTTGCAGGAAGTCTAAGCAGATTCTATGCAGAATCCATTACTTAGTATATTTTCCTATAATATCAAAAATGCTGAATTTGTGCCATAAATATTTATTTATTTATTTTATTATCTTTCAATTTTAACGATTCTAAGGCCTTTTAATTTAAAATCAAATTAAATGTTAACCTACGGTTACTGCTCATACGTGACCGTTAACTTCACTTATGAAAACTTGAAACATTTTCAATATCAATCTACATAATTTTGTGGGTCATAAAAGCCAAGATTGTATTTCATCTTATTTTTTTGTTTGATTGACAACATTTTTCGAATATCAAGAATTATATGTATATATATAAAAACTGTCATTATTTCGTATATAAAAATATATAATGGATATTTTCAGAAATAATGGTGAGAATAAAATGTACAAAAGAACACTTAAAACATTATATTAGACAATAACTAAACAATATAATCACCAACCTATCCAACCGTATATGATATGTTTCTTGCAGTTTAGAGATTGTAATGACACACTTCAAATGGTATTAACATAAAATGTGAAAATATTATACTATATGTTTCTCCTAGAATCATCATTATTTCATCCTTAAAGCTTCAATTTAATGAACAGTATTTAGTAAAGTACTTATATATCCTTTAAATTGTTTGTATATAGATGTGTTATTACAAACAGTTCATTGTATCAAATGGGATGAGGTAATATTTTTTTTTTCTGCTTTTAGATACACATGACAAGTAGGGACCATTTAAATTTTCGGGGTTATATCATATTAAATGTACCGTATATAAATACTTATATAGTATGTACTCTTCTATATTATATAATGTAAAATTATTATGTGAAGATATGTTCGCCAAAAAAGGGTTAATTAAACACATAATTGCATGTATAGGTTACCAGTGGTTTTAACAGATGTTTGCCAAGATTTTATAGGGGACATTTTCTACTTTGCTTAATTTCAACTTTTTTACTAAACTCATAATCTTATATTTATGGTATGTGTATGTACATAGTACAAAGAGTTTTTCTTCTATCTCTAACCAAGGATCATTTTCGGTTTTTATGGTTTAATATTTGAATATAATCTGTTTTACTTATTTTTTTGTTATTATCTTAATATTATTGTGTTCATTGTTTTTAAGTAAATAAATAAATTAAATGGATGTATGTGTCTAGTAGATGTGAAATGAATCTCCGCTTTAGATGGATGAATCCGAGAAAATACAAAAAAAAATCATTTCATTAGCAAATTCTCCAAGTATCCCGCCACTCTGCATCCATGTGAGATTGTGGACTATAATCCCAAAAAAGTACCTATGGAGTTACGTTTTTGAATTAATGCCTTTCCTTCGATCGTGATCTTAAGTACTTTTAGTCGGAATACAATTTATTTTATTTATTTTTTTTTGAAAAAATGGAGTAAACTCGTTTTTTTGTATTTCATAAACACATATTCCAATATTATTGCCAAGATTTTTAAAGTCTTCTTTATCCCAAAACTTATTTCAATGAAATATCGATTTTATCTTTTTAGCTTTAATATACAATTTCATTATTTCCATTAAAAATCTTTCTTCATGAAAATTGTAATACACTTTTCTCATTTAAAATTCATTGTCAGTAATTTTGTCATCCTTATATTGTTCGCTCTGATAGTACTTATTCTATGCAAAATATTAATACAACTTTTTTTCTCTGCAGATATACAGTATAGAAAAAATGCAGTAAAGTCTCATTTTAAATTGGCAATTACACGTACTTAGGGGTATCTTCTTTCCAAATAATGAAGTTTAAATAAAAAATGTAGTACATATTTTCGTATTGCTGAGCACGTATAATTTTATGAATACGTCGAGATGCATTTTTATGATTTGCAATTAATATAGTTGTACTCGAATATATAATTGTGTTTCGATTAGTTTCTGAAGAAAAAACCAACACTTTAGGAGCTTGTTAAATTGATATCTAGAACAAGGAGTCCGAAATAAATATGTCCTTTGAGAGACAAGTAAATTTTTCCTCATAATATGTACCGAGTAATATTCATCACGTAGATATCTACTAGTTTCTAAATTAATATGCTTTTGGGATAGGTACTAACTACTTGTATATTATTCATTTTAATCGAAATTCTTCTTGAAATTTTGCTATATAAATCCGTTTTTTTTTTTGTCTTTTTTACTACAATCTAAGTCAAATAAATTTCTACTTAAAAATAATAAGATTTACTTTGAGTAATTTAAAATTTACGAAAATGCATATTTTATTTTATTTGTATTTCTCAAAAAAAAAAATTTAAAGTATTTATTTATGTTATTTGTTTCAAAGTCAAAAACTTTGATATAAGAAATTTTATTTGTTTCAAAAAAGAAATTCTATTTCTTATTTAAAATTAAAGTTTTTTTTGCATAAAGTTTACTATTAAATAATAGTTTTCTATTTAAATATAAAATATCTACTTTTAATATTCTTTTGATAAAATATTATGAAAAGTTAAATGTTTATTATACTGTCGTTTTGTTGGTGTAAATGTCATCTCATTTTATCATTAAAAAAAAATACAAAAATTCATTATAAACTTAAGTTAAATACATTATTTATTATAAAAGCAGTTTTAATATACTTTAAAGCATCTTAAGTGTGATAAACAAATTTATTTATTTCTTCAAAAATGTTGAAAATCTTAGAAAATTCTAATTTAATGAATTTTTTAATTTCGAACTAAACGTTTAGTTTGTTTAAATTATATTAGTTGACCAACTCGATTAATGGCATCGACAAAAGTAAGATTGAAAATTAGTTTTCAAAAATCAATAATATTATTCTTTCTTAACAAAAAAAACACAAAAAAGTTTGCTTTTAAGTAGAACATTTCTAAAGACTAAAGTATTTTCCAAAATCCTTCCTTCATGTCCTTTTCAGAAACAATAAAATTAGATCTTCTGTAAAAGTTACTAATTTATGTTTCCTCTCGTCCTCTTCTTTCATATTGATTTTCCTCTATATATAGTATTACCCAGAAACGTGATTCTTCATTTACAGAAGAGACACTTTATCTTCTTCTTTCGATTGTGACACTAATCTCTAACCATGTTTTTCATTTGTTTTCATATAAAAATAAGTATAAGTCAAATAGAAAACATTTTTCACATACAAATTTTCTTTTTTCTCTTCAGTTTCTTATAGTATATACTGGTTTGTTTTTTACACCTTCAATAAAAATAAAAAAGAAAAAACTTGTCATTATTTTCCAATTTTAAAATTGAAATACAAAAATAAAAATCGATCTCCTCTTCCAATCAATTTTACCACCCAATTTAAAATTGAAATACAAAAAACAAACTGAAAAATTCATATTGAAAGAAAAATACATTTCTTTTCGATTGTTTAAAGAAACCGGGCAACCAAATAGATGAAGATGACAAAACCCAACATAAATATGGTATATAGAAAATTGTATAACCTTAAGTTAAAATACAAATGGTAAAAAATATGTTAACAATTTCTCCAGTAAAATAGAAGAGAAATGTTGAGGACAATAAAATGTTCTATTAAAATGAAATCTGAAAGGATTCACTAGGATTGGGTTTTTCTATGTGGTAAATAAACGAAAGGTTTCTGAAATGAACAAAAATGACAATATTTTCGGAACAATCTTCATATATGTTGCACTTATGAGAATTAAAAATCGTTGTGTCTATGTTTTAGCCCAGTCAATGGGTACTTTTACCTTGCAAAAGGTATAGGAAACTTTATATTTGGTACGATTGTTCAACTAGGTAAGTTATTTAAATTTCCAAGTTTTCGCTCGTACCCCCATACTGGTTTAAAGGGGTGGAAAATCGCCTTTTCGCGATTATCTCGTTACCTGTACGAGGTACGTTGATTGAGATATATACAAAAAATATAGAGCGTACGATTCTCCACAATTTTTAGTTAAAACTTTTTTTTCTAAAGATTATAGTTTTGAAGCTACAGCGCGTAGAAAGTGAGCACTTTCATCAATTTCTTAAAAAATTTTATTTCTGAACGAAATTTCCCACAGTTTATTAATTTTTTACCCTTATATTTTACCCCTTCACACACCACCATAGAGGTAGAGTAATAGGGCGCATATTTTCACCGCGGTATCCCCAGTAGGCATAATCCACGAAGCATTCATCATCTTGCTGGAGATAATTAATGATTTAACTGCTTCAAGCTTCTTGTATTCATTGAAGTTCTGGAACAGCTAATGTTGAAGAATATTGTTCATCAGAGATTATGGACTCTCCCTGAGAATTTTCCTCTTGCTCTTCAGGATCATAACCATAATCATCTGGCATTTGTAAAGTCAAAAATTGATTGATTTCAGATGGTTCACCCCCGCAATCGGGTATTATTTCCGGGATATTATTACACTAAATTCCTGTGCAGAATTCCTGTAAAGAATTTGGGAATCGATGAACTATGGTATTATATTGTATATTGACTTTACTAAGAAAAAAGTATTACTTTGTTTACATGTGATATTTATCCACCGAAAAAAATTTCTGATACATAGATTTTTCATATAACAGTCATTACACGAAGAAATGGCAGAATCGTATACCCCTAATTTTCGCCCTAATAAATAATAAAATTTTCAGAGCCCAATTTAGGGCGAGTTTTCGAAAGTATTTCAAATCAAAACATTTTCTATTTTCGGTGCATTTTCGAACGAACGCAAATAATCACGATTCGGTTTCAAATTTTATTTTGAAAAAATTTGGTTTTTTCTTATTCCTTTGTGAAAAATTGTTTGAAAAAAAAAAAAAAATTAAAAAAAAAAAATCTCCAAAACAATATTGAACACATCTCACCCTTACACTAGTCGCAAGCTAACTATTGTTGGGGGTATATGTGTCGTTTTTTAAGGGAGTTTTTTTTAAGTGAGTTTTTTTATGAGTGATTTTTGAGTAATTTTTCTTTATTCGAAATAATTTTTTGAGTGAGTTTTTTATGAGTTTTTTTTTTTAAACAAAGAATTCTGGAGTGGAATTGTCATTGAATTGCGAATGCTAGGCTATCGATTGGGTATAAAGAATTAAAAATGGTTGAAAATATTGAAAAATATATAATTTGTTTTCCGCCTACGGAAAATAGCTAAAGATTTCCTTTTAGGTAAGTAACTGCTTCTGATCTTGGTATTACATTTCTTGGTACAGATTTTAATAGAGTAATGATATTTCTGTTCAAACTAAACTGCAATTATGGCATCAACTTCTCAGAGGGTATATTAGTTTTGTCACTGCATTTCTGATTCACATAAATAATCATCGGAAAATGGCCTCAAAGGGTGAATCTTAATCTCCAAAGTTTTTTCAATCCCGGGAGTCGAGATGTTTTACATTTCCCTCTTTTTATTAGCCTTTTCTAGATGAACTGAGTAAATATGGCGTATTACTCCACTTCTTGAAGATCTTTTGTATCCAATACTTGCAGAACAGTATTTGCCAAACGTTTTTTTACAGGTTTCATTCCTTTTGAAATGATTCCACACTACCGGCGAAATTTTCTTTTGATCTAGCCTTATGAAATGAATTTGTTATGTTACAAAACAATTCAAATGTAATCAAATAGTTATGCTATTTACCCGGGTAATTCGAGTAATCGAAAAATCAATAAAATTTCCGAATACCCGGGTATTAGCTACTCAAGAGTAGATACACTAGTCGTAATCACACCCACTGAATGGAGACATATCGTATCTTTTCAGTTGGCCCCTCCAAAATATGCATTCCAATTCTTATGAAAATTCGCTCACTATTGACTGAATTAGAGACGCGTTTCTACTCTATATTATTTGTTTTAGCTACCCAGAGGTTTCGGGTCTGGTAAATGTCTCTAAAGCTTTATGAGGAGGGATAGAAACCGTTTTTTTTTATCAAACTAATGATCTTCAAACCGAAAAATGATAGATCCTGAAGAGCAAGATGAAAATTCTCAGGGAGAGTCCACAATCTCTGACGAACAATATTCTTCAACATTAGCTGTTCCAGATCTTCAATGAATACAAGAAGCTTGAAGCAGTTAAATCATTAATTATCTTCAACAAGATGATGAATGCTTCGTGGATTATGCCTACTGGGGATACCGCGGTGAAAAAATGCGCCATATTACTCTACCTCTACGGTGGTGTGCGAAGGGGTAAAATATAAGGGTAAAAAATTAATAAACTGTGGGAAATTTCGTTCAAAAATAGAATTTTCCAAGAAATTGATGAAAGTGCTCACTTTCTACGCGCTGTAGCTTCAAAACTATAATCTTTAGAAAAAAAAGTTTTAACTAAAAATTGTGGAGAATCGTATGCTCTATATTTTTTTTATGGATCTCAATCAACGTATCTCGTACAGGTAACGAGATAATCGCGAAAAGGCGATTTTCCACCCCTTTAAACCAGTATGGCTATTTGTTAAAGATAAACTACAGGCACTCCTCTATTTGTTACTGTAACAACCAAATAGGTTCGAACTAACCTGTTACGTTTACACCGAGACTTAAAAAGAGATCTAAGTGCTTAGGTCGACCCAAAATATGACGGTGTAAACACGTCCAAAGTAACTTAGGTTAGGTCACCTAAATTGCAGACCTACCTTAAATTTAAATCGACCAAAGAACTCTTTGACAGTTGATTAGATGGCACTGCAGTAGTTATTATTGTTTAGGTTAACTTCAAGCAAAGTTGACAGATGGCGGCTCATCTCTTGATGTCCAAGTTCCATAAATGTTCACATATGGCGTTGTTTTAGACTTAGGTCTAGTATAGTGTAAACACGTGTGACAAAACCTAACTTTTAGTTAGGTAACCTAAAAATTTGTCGGTGTAAACGTAGCCATAGTCTGTGCAATAATAAAAATTTTACATTTATCTGTTTAAAATAGTATAATATTCATTTATTCGAATAGTATCCATTATCAAAGGAGGTGGTTTTGTTTATAGAGATAACTGAAAGAAATTCTAAGAAATCCGAGATTGAGAAGACTTTATTTCTAAGAGTATACATGTGTACTTAATGAAACAATCAAAATTTATAACGTAGTATAAATTTTTGATCAGTTTTCAAATAGAATTTTCTTTACTAAACTTTATCTTTTATATATGCTATATTTAATTTGATACTCATTGAACAAAATGATAAGATTTAATGTTAAGAAATATTGAAAAAGTTTGTTTGATTTAATTAATTTCATAAAAGTATAATAAAAAAAGCAAAAAAAAGTATAATCAAAGATACCATAAAATTATTATAAATTAAAATATATATACTTGTGAATTGTTTAAAGAACATAAATATTGAAATTATCACACCATATATGAATTTTACCATCATAACAAGAATTTATTCATCCTATTCTATTCATCTATCCATTTACAGATGAATAGATTTATCTTCTCATTCAAATCCTTAAAGGATCTAACCAAAAATTCAATGGTCAATTATTTCTCGTCTTGGTATATTGCAATGATACGGTCATAGATTCGTCTCGTTTGTGGATACAGATACTATTTTCTTGAATTTCTTTTAAGATATCATTTTCAAAGGGGATGCACTTTGAAATTGAATGAATCTGTCGTACCATTTTAACAATCGTCTATATAGTATATTTAAAAAAAAGAAATTACTTTATCTCAAGAACACTATATTTCGATTGGATTTGTAAAGCAATTTTCACGATGAGTTTATATCGAATATGTTCTTGTAGTTCAATTAGTTTGATGAAATAAAGTATTTCTTTTCATCTTTTTAGTTATAAAAATAAATGATATTTTCCAATATCAATTTTCAATTGAATTTTCAGTAAAATTTTTGAAAGGAAAATTTTGTTTTCCATTTAAAATATATTCATTTGAATGATGTTTTTATAAATGAATATAGTTTTAAATTAGAACACCTTCTGTCAGCCTTTTGTGGAGAATACACAGATAGATTATTTGTTCCAAAATTGCAGACAGTAAACTCAAGTTAAAGGAAACTTTCATTTGGAAAGTTTCAAATTCATAAAATAGAAAAAGGCAGAGATATCTCGTTAGTTACAAATCTCTCACATTCTGTGCTCACAGGATCAAATACCTTTATACACATTGGTCACTTTTAAACTTATATAAAGGTTTCTAAACGTTGACAATTTTAATCTTTTATATATTAAAGTACACAATTGATTACAAAAATACTTACACTAATCCTGGGTGACCAAACTGGTAATTAAAAGCTAAAATTGGTATTATTTCGGACATAATTTTATTAACTTTATATTATGTTCTCGAAACTTCTCTAAAATTATTAAATTTCTGAAAAAGTTTTCTTAAATTTTAACTTCTGATCTAACTTGAAGACTTGTAAGAAGCTTTAAGTTTGACTGATACTCCACACAAACTTTAAGAAAAAAATTTTAATTGCATTCAAAATATTCACTTAATTTTAAAAGAAATTTATGAATAAGAAAAAGGTTCAACAAAATTTCCAGTATAAAATTTTAATAAAAATTTAAATGAATTTTTTCATAAAATAAATCCTTTTAGAAATATCCTTTTTTTTTGTTGGCTACAAAACCAAAGTAGAATTAATTTATTAATGAAAATCTCATAAATTTTATAACAATTTCCCCAACATAGCATCTTTATTATACTATTCGAATATGTTGATTTGTTCAAATTAATTCTCTTCTGAATATCATCTTTGGAAAATCAAGAAATTAGTTCACCCACCAACACAAAAAAAAAGGGTTTTTTCTTTTTATTATAAAATAAATATATTAAAATAAATTTCAAGAACAATTTACCAAACAAGAAAATTACTCGATTTTGTTCACTTAATTTTGTGTTCTTCATCAAACCAAACAACAAACAGAACATATATATATAAAAGGACAAAATCCTTTTTAGAAAATTATTATCAAAACTCATATGAAATTAATCCGGTATGTCAGTGTCCTGGCAACTTGACCGCATAAAAGGTTTCTGTGTATGATCATTATATTACGAGAGGACGATATTATAAATATTTCTTGGTAAAAAGGTTTTTGGTTATTTTTTTCGTTTTTTGTATTAAATTTGTAGAAATGAATTTCATTTGGATAGGATTTTAGGACATATTAATTTTGAAATTTATTTTAACTGGACTATGTTTGATCCTTTATCAAAAGAACAGAGTAATTAACTACAAACTCTTTTGAAAATATATATACATGTATTCTTCATTAAGTTTTTTAATAGCAATATCAAGCGAAAAATTTAACGTAAATTAAACAATAATTTTACCCACTTTGAACCCTCATTTAATGAAATTACTTTTTTCGTATATTGTCAACACAATTATCTTATGTAAATTGTGTTAATTCTTATGATAATATTTGTTACTAGCATATTTTTACAATGTTAAATTAAAATTTCACACATATAGGATGAAACTGATTTCTGGATTTTTATAACAGAATATTTCAATTCAATATAAAGCTTCTAACTCTAAAGAAAAGGGTATCAGCGAGTATTTATCAAGAGTAATGTCCAACTAAAATATCGAAGAAATTAACCAAAATTATAATATATCCAAGACGCATATGGGACAGACAGGACAAACAGTCGTGTTTTACTAATCTGAATTAAACTTACTTATAATAACGATTTTCTTCAGAGATCTTTAAATACAATTTGAATTATATATAAATTATCAGATCGCATGTCCTTAAACATAATTTCCGACTGCGTCTCTCAGTAAATTTTTAAATACGTAATGATTAAGATTTTGCATTTCTTTTTTCATTCATTTTCTATTTATGACTAGCTGACCCGACAGACATTGTCCTGTCCAAATTTCAATAAAATTGTTTGTGATCGTTTTGTGGATTTGTAAAAAGCTTTTGAAAATGTGTACACAAAATAAAAATGAGAAAAAAACGTATTTCTGCTATAAAAATCCCATTGAAGAAAAGCACTTTCAGTTTTTCCCGAATTTTCCAATTTTCCGGCCAAATTTTCCCATTTTTCTTTCCATAAGAACCTTTTTCGGACTACTACGAACATTTTAACAAAAAAATGAGCGAAATCGGTTCAGCCGTTCTCAAGTGATGCGCTTACCAACGAACAGCATTTAATTTTTATTTATATAGATAGATTTAATATAAGCCAGTTTACTATACTACTGCATACATTGGCAGTCTATCTATTAGGCAATTCTCCTGTATGAGGCCTATAGTTATATTCTAAATACTATACTTGCTGATTTGCTAGCGAACATTCTAAGGAGACATGACCACATCTTATATTTCAAGAAAAGATTGTACATGCTAAGCAGCCATTCAGAGACAGATAGTAAAAACATGAAATAACCTATCAAACATTTTTACATTTAAAATATGTATTACATCTATGCCATATTTAAAGGAAAATTCTGAAGAAAATATATAAGAGTACTTATGAAACCGGATATTAAAGCCAATTACTGAACATTCTATAATGACTCTGGGTTTCATTCATTTCTTCAAGTGATTCCATTATCTAAATTTTCTGCAAATAAATATAATTTTCAAATTAGTATATGTACATACTTTTAATCGATTTTACCTTAATTTTCTTGTCATTTCCTTTTTTAAAATACAAAAAAAAAACACAAAAATATATATTTACGAACATCTTTTGAACTATATTATATTCAATATCAAAAGTAATGTTCTATAATATTATGATCGTAACCATGAAATAACCGCTAAACGGATGTTGTAAATATATATGACAAGAAGTAAAAAACCCTTGAAAATGATATGCCATTTAGGAAGGAAGAACGAAGAACAAAACGACATATAAATAAATATAAGAGTACCTCGTTTTTTTTTTCTTGAGAAAGGACTAAATTTTCACCTTTTATGTCCCAGCCTTTATTATGTACACAAAAAAAATATCCTTTAGAAAAAAAGAGAATCCTTTAACCATTTCAAATATGTTTATATATATTTTATTTAATATACAATTTTTCTATATATATATATTTGTATTCTCAATATATACGTCAGGAGAAAATAAAGAAAACAAATAATAATAAATATTTAGAATGGGATTGGTTTTAAAGATTGGGTTGTAGAATCGATATAGGACTTTTTCCATATCAAAGTCAAATAGAAAAAAGGAATATTATTCTTAGAGAAGAAAACAAAAAAAAACCCATTTTCATATATTGCCATATTTCGGTTTTATTTTGTTCGTTGTTGGTTATATCAGTCAACATTGTTTATATAAAATACCATATATATTGAAATAAACATAAGAAAAAATATATATAGTAACACATAAAAAATCATAAATAAAACATAAAATCCCATTTATCATATTTTTCTCATCAATTCTCCTTTAAGGACCTCATCTTCTTTGAATATTTTTTTTTCTTGTTCTTCTGTTTTTTTTTTTTTTTTGGGTCCATCTACGATTGTATACTAACTGTGATATGTAATTTTCTAAGGTAGTTTTATATATATGTACTATGTTCCATGTTTGTTTATTATAATAAAATACAGACGTTTTCCCAATAGTCCATATATTATGCAAGAATATCATCATATCTGAATGAACTTCGATTATCTTTGAGTACCTTATCGACTTCCTGAATATTTTCTGTTGTGTATATATTTTGAAATACATATATAAAAACATTCGAAGAGTATATATCATTGGTTCAACTACACTATTCAAGTTTTATTATTTCATAAGTTAACATTGCTCGGGAAAAAAAAATATAGAAACAGAAAAATAAGGTGATCCTTTATATATGGAGCAAACAAAAAAAGGACTATTGTAAATGAGATATCATAGTAAATCGGATATAAAGTAGATATATATATTTAGAAATGGGATTCAAAAAAGAAGAAAGGATATAGGAATATTCTAAAATACAGAAAAAATATGGTTTTTATATAAAATTATTCAAAAAAATATATATATATATGTATTGTTAATGCGACCAAACAGATTTCTAGTAGAGATTTTTGATCTTGGAAAATTCACCTATCTCAGCAGATTTGTTGTGGAAGGTCTAGTCTAGAAAGTTTGTATAGAAACTGACCACTGAAGTTTTAGAATTCTTCTCAATATAGAATTTACATATTCAACAAAGTTTATAATCCATTTTTATTTGCATTTCCATTACCTAATGAATACAATCACTATCCAAAAAGGTCGTAATCCTAAGGAACTAAAATTCAATTCTTGTTGTATCGAAAAACAAAATTCCGATTCGTTAAGTTGAAGTGATTTTGCATAAATGAGTATAATCCTGATATTAACCCAATTACAAGAATCAACACTAGAAACTTTAATTGCGAAAAATACAAAAATGTCTTCAATTCTAATCCAAATGATATAAATCAATTCGAAATCGATATAAAATATCCTAAAACATTATTTCGGTGATAAGAATTCATATCCAATACACATAGTATAGATTTTAATGAATAATTAATTTCAAAGTGTTAAGAAATGTATCATCTTATAGCTTTTTGGTATTAATTTTAATGACAGAAACGTGTCTCACAACTAAAGGATCTTAATCCATTTTATTACTATAAAGATGTAATCATAATTTTTTTTTGTATATCCTTTTTGTATATGAAATTATATGATATAATATGTTCGTCATCAAAGTTGAATAATATATATTAATTTTGTTGCAAATTTTATTTGTCTCTAAAATAGAAAAGTTATTCGTTCATTTTCATAATATTAAAATACATATCTGTGTGACTGGGAGCATATGTTTCAAATATTGACACAATTAATGTTGTTTAACTGTTTCAAGATTTTCAAATATATTATTATTTGTTTCAAATTATATTTCCTTCGAAGGAAATAGGAAGAAATAGGATATTCCGTAATTATATGGTAATAGTAGAAGTTACTAATATAATTTATTATAATATTGGTTTTATTTGTAATCGATTCGGACTACATGAAATAATTAATAACGAGAACTTTTCGTTGGAAGTCATTTACATTGGTAAGACGAATTTAGAACGCTGTTAGATTCATAAAAAAGCCCAAATTTACAGATTTGGAGTCTGTTCAACGTAGGTTCGTACGATTTGCATTACGCAACCTTCCTTGGAATGACTACTACTACTACTACTACTACTGCCACCATAACTTGATACAATAAATTTGATAGGTTTATAGTCCTTAGAAAGGCGACGCCTAGTAGCGGATGTGATTGAAAGAGAGCTCCTATACAATGACTGTTGATTGCATTAAGCAATGATAAAAAAAAATAATAATAAAGAATGCAAATTCAAGATCCAATATAATTTCCTTTTTATGTATTACGAAACATCCTGTAAATCTATTATAAATGTAATTTACATTCTATTTTCTTTATACAGTCCCTAATGATATTATTGCTACAACTCAAAAATAATTCTAATTGATTTTAAATTACAAATTTCAAAAATTTCCAGATTATGAAATATTTTCTTTAAATATATCAATATTTAAGCTTTAGATGCTCTAATTAATATCATTAATTAAAAGAAATAAATAAAATAATTTGGTATTTACATTAAATAATTGTTTAAGAACTGAATTTTCCAATTTTTACTCTGATTAAGTGGAAAATAAGAATTACAGAATTATGAAAAAAATGATAATCATCATACAAAAAAAAAATGAAATATAAATATTCTTATGCCGGTAGAAATATCTCGTCCAGAAACTGTATATCCCGAAAATCATAACATAATCCCTTTTCAAAGAAATGAAATAAATATTTATTCAGTACAATATTCCACTAATAGCTCATTAGTAGAAACCCAAAAATTTTCTATATATTTATGTAGCCTCATGAGTTGTTTCTTGTGGTATAAATACAAAGACTATAAAGTGCTCTTCCAATTTATATTTTATCCATAATTGGCCCAAATACATTCATAACAATCACATATTATTTGAAACTAGAAATTATTATTTTCTTCCTTAGACCATTAAAATAAATATACTGATACACGCTCTACCGGGTAACCTCAACCAGAATCATTTATATATGTATATATATGTATCTATCGGTGCTGATAAAATACCTATTCTACAAACGTTATAATGACCTCTCATACCATCTTTATCTTAACTTGGATATGCGGTTGATTTCATATCAAACCAAAAATCTTCTACGACTTCCTAAAATTAAATTCGTAAAAGATTCATGTTAACGTAAAGTAAATCACTAAACCCACCTTCATCCTCATATGAGAAAAAGGATAAACTGATGAAAATTTATTCTTTTTTAAAACCCATTTTTAAATTCATGTTTTTTTCGTTTAATTTCGAAATTAATCCAACCAAATAATTTCCAAAATAAAAGGCTTAAAACAAAATTTTCAGTTCATAAAAAAAAAGCAGAAAGTGGGAATATTAAAACATTGTCATGTTTTTCATCTTACCAGAAATTAAGGTAATTCTCAGAGATGGGTATACATATACGTTATATGTGAAAGTTTTCCACAAGAGACAAGAAAAAAGAAAATATCTAAAGGTTTCTCTAAATCGCCTTATAAGTTGCAAAACGACGTGTCGTAAGACTTTTGCAACTTTCAGAGAATTAAATATATAGGTACCCACCATGGAAAACATTATTTAGAAGACAGGATTGTAAATCATGGCCTTTAAAATTTTTGGTATACGCTTCAAACATTTTAAAGCAGTATGAGTTTTGAGGTCTCTTGTATAGCAAGAGTAATCGATTTTTCACTAAGATATGGTCTTAAGTTGTTCATGAACGATGAAAATTTCGGAAAATATATGTATTCTAAGAATAAAATGAATAAAGAAAATATATAAGGAATTATAAAATTTCATAAATCAATGTTTGAAAACTTGTTTTCTGATCGATGAAGAAAAATTAGGAAAATTTTCCGAATTTTCCAAAAAAAAATGGAAGGAAGGAAGGATGAAGTCAAACAAAAAGGTTAAAATTTTATTGAATATAAAATTGAAATCGAAATTAAATTGGGATTTTTTTATTTTTATCATAAATAAATGAATTTTATTAAATTAATAAATTGAATAAGAAGAATTTCAATTTATTATAATGACGAAATAAAATAGTTTTAAAGGATTTTCTAATGGTCTAAACATATTTTGAAAATTCTCAAAACATTAAAAATTATGACGTCGATTTTGTAGGTCTCATCAAATGAATGAATTGTAATGTTAAAAGACCTATTTTTGGAGTTAAATTTTGAATTTATATGAAATGCTGCAGTATTAAGGCTTTATTCGCTACCATCCTGGCTAAATCTGACTTGGTTCTGTTAAAAAATCAATCAGTTTTTGCACTTGATGAACTACTTATACATTTTTGGTCCGACAACAAATTTGGAGCATGTGGATCATGGAAAAAAATATTATAAGAATCAAATTGAAACTATAAAATAAGTGGTTTTAGTTACTTCTCTTATGTGAGATTATAACAATTCCTTTACAAAATATTTCATAAATGCTAAGGCCATGTTGTAAGTAAATTTCGACAACCTTCATTGCAATACGCCTACGTAAAATAGGTCCAACATATACGTACCTCAATTACAATACGTATGCTCAATTAAGTCACTTATTAAATTTCAAATGACCAACATAAATGTATTTTCTTTTTGTGTAAAATTTTAATAAACTTTTTGAATAGTTTTTAAACGTTCGAAATTATGACGAAAATTAAATTAATGTAACTGAAATATTCTAAAAGTTAAAATATATTCTAACAACAAAATGTAAAATAATATTATGTTTTAATTTAAATAAGTTTACTTCAATTATTTCTGTTGAAATTCTATGAAAGTACATGATTATCAAACTGGGTACAGTTTCAAATCTAAATTATGACTAAAATAACCAACCAAAAAATGTTTTAATAATTATACAATAAAATATGTTCTATTTGAAAATTCTAAATAAAATACAATATAGAATTGACCAATTTGTTTCGTTTTAGTATAAATTTTGAATCGAATAGAATAATATTGTATACAGTAGAATTTGTTGTTAAGTTTACTATTAGTTTACCCTTTAATAAAAGGAGGACCAACTTAATTTGTATCTGTACTTAAATAACCAACTACACTATGGTCAATTAAAATTGTAAAAGAGTATCATATATATATCTGTATATATATGTAAAGGGTTTTTCAATAAAGGCACTACAAATATTTTTTTTAATAAAACAAAAACGGTTTGAGATAACGTTGTGTAAGCGAACGATTTGGGTCTTCTTGAATTGAAGCATCAGCGGCCGAGATATTTTCTTCACTACGTGCACTTCTTTGTCTCACTAGCACTGGAACAATATGTAGCGAGTATGTCGATTCATATGTTCGCACTAAATTTTCAATTGTCGTAAGGGCAGGTGGGTGATGTCGTCCCATAGAGCTATATTAACTAATTGTCTGTCTCACGTAGGGCGATAGAGGGGAATATGAAACTTTGGTTTATTTGTATGAAAAATAAAAACAAATTTTAAATGCTAATTGAGTGGAAACCAAGTTAAATTATTATATCGTATTGGTTGAGCGGTGAGTCGTTATCTCCGAAACTTGGAAAACTTGGGCTTCTATCGTTTGGAATAAACAAGCGAGAAGATAAAATAGTGACCATTTCTCCTCCATAACGTTGTATGAGAACGAGGGAAATGAAATTTCCAGTTAATGTATCTCTATGTGTCATCCATAAATTGATCGTAATGCTCTTAACGTTGCGGCGAACGACTCAGAATTTCGGTAATAAATTTTAATAATTTGTAAACGTTGTTTAAGTGTGTATGATAAAATGGCAACTATTCACGAGCATAAATGTCAATAGATCTAAAAAAAAAATATTGTGTGGTTGGCCGTCGCTATTGGAAAACATTTGTAGTGTCCCAATTGAAAAACCCTTTATATAGAGAGAGAATAATTTTAAAACAAATATTAAAGTTATTTATTTTGCATACATATATTTTCCATATAGATGAGATCTCTATATATGCCTTTTACAATATTACATATTTGATTCTCTTGAATATTTGGAACCTTATTGTTTTAGAAATTTAGGATATAAAACGTTATACAACATATTGTGGTATGGTCAACCAAATTTCGTTTATTCCTAATAAGTTTATCTTCATGTTTAGTATAAATATATATATATATATAAATGTGTAGAAATAATTAAATAAATTTTATGAAGTCCTTTTATATTGCTAATAAAGTGAACATAATTTCATTTTAATAAACATTTTATATGATTTTATCATATAAGTTCATGTCGACATGATTTTATTATATTTTTTAATTTAATCTTTTAAAAAAATAGTTTCATTGACTTTATTAAAGAATAAGAATAAGGATAAGCATAGGTTGAATCATAAATTCTTTAAGTTTACTCCTTTAGGTAAGGGCAAATAAATAATTGCGTAGAGTCGATAATCAGGGTTCGAGCTCTACTATCATCAGTTACTAACAACGAAATCTAAGCACGGTTATTAAGCTATTAATTTCATTTTTTAAATATCATTTAAAAAAGTTCTTTAAATTCTTGTAAGCCTATTCTATAGCAATTATTTTTATTATTAAAAGCTTAAAGCTCCTTTAAATTGAATCCTTTAAGAAATCTTTAAATTTTGTTACCTTTCTGTTTTCTACTTTCACGATAATTAAAGTCTGATTTTCCATATAAAACTAAGAGCAAACCAAAGAAATTGTATGAATGGTCACTCAGCAAAAGACAGCACAATATAGTAATCTATATAATTACTTTCTTTCTTCCTTTATTTTTTTTTCTTTATTCTTTTTTTTTTGAAAATACGAAAAAATTAAGATCTTACGTTTATTTGGTTTACAAAATGTAACTAACTAAACTTTAAACGACTTAAATTTAATTCTACATTTTTCTTTTTTGTTTAGAAAAACCATAATTCAACCATAACTCATTTTCTTTTATTTTAACCAGAATATCAATTTCTTTGTATAAATGTCTACGACTTTATTAGCTCCATATTCTTCTTTTTTTATCATCTTAAGGATATAAAATAAATTAAAATCCTTTCATACAAACTATAGTTTATCCTGTTTTATGTAGCAATCATAAAACAGGACGAACAGGAGAATAAAAACGATATCATTTTTAAAATTATTTCATTCAACTGAAAGTTGATTATTTAGTCCATTTTTATGCCCTATGGTAGATACTACCACAGAGTATATTAGTTTTGTTACTAAGTGTGTAACGCATAGATATAATCATCGGAGAAAGGTTTTAGGGCTATAAATGTGTAGAGGATCAAAAGTTATATCGATTTGTGCATGTCCGTCCATCCGTCCGTGTACAAGATAACTCAAAACGCATTATCCGATTTTGATGAAATTGAAAATTTAAGTTCGTTATTCCTTTACTCGATTTGGTATTGCATTTCAGCAAAATCAGCCGAGGGAAAGCTAAGTTCTAAACCAAAAACCAGGGTGACCAGTCGTTTTTTTTATGGTTTTTCGGTTTTAATTGGAAACTTTGTGCACGAATGTTATTGAAATTATTTCCATACATTGACTAAATAAATAGGCGATATTATGATAAATTTCAATAAAATCGGTACAAGGATAATGGGAAATAGTCGTAAGAGAAAATAGGCCGGTTCATAAATTTTTTTGGGTATACTTTAAAAACTGATATACCGATTTGAATAAAATTCGCTGAATAGATTTGTTCTATTATGTCTTAGGCTACCTGCGAATTAGATCAAATTTATAAAATTGAAACCAAAGTATTAGTTTTGGCAGTATTTCTGTCCCATTTCTGCCATAGGGCATCAAAAAATTGGCTATAGGCCGATTTTCAGTTACTTTTCTTTTTGCTTTTGAAATTTTTGTCTTTATTTTACAAAGTATTTTCAGTCATTTTTACCACAATATTAAGAATTTATATCCATTTTGAGGGAGGACACAAAAAAGTATACCACAGAAGATATTATTTTTATTCTACAAAGTTTTCTGTAATAATTTCGGTGAAATAAGATATTTTCATCTTTAGAGATAGTTTAGGAAAAACTTTATAAATGTGATGATCATTAAAATTCGTATACCTTTTACAAATTAGTTCTTTTAGGTAATTTTACTGTTTGACTAAAAATATTATTTGAAATTGAAATAATACAACAAAATATGAAATTGGTTAATTATGTATAATATCTTTTGCTAAAATATAATTCAATATAATATAAATACTTGCATATATAAAATTGAAGAAACTGAATAATGTAATTAAAACTGTTCAAGATTTAATTACATAAATATTATTTCCAAGCAGAAATTAATGAGAGAAATTAGTTGGGTCTTATATAGTAAGTTAAGTCTTCAATAATATCTAAAACACGAAAAATAACTAATTATTTATTTTCACGTTAAAATATTTCTATTTAGATTATTTTTACCTAGACATTTAATTTTATTAGAGTTTTTTTTTGTTTTTCGTTGCATATTTACTGGGAAAATTCATATTTCCAATATTTAGTAAGATTTATTCATAAGTCTATGATGTAACTTTGTCATAGGGGTTTATAATCAGTTTCGTTCAAATATATCTATCATGAATACATAGTACGAGTCATCGAATATCTTCAAACTCTTCCAATATACTATATATATGTATGCACCAAGTCATACATAAATTTGTAATAATTGAAATTTACTTTCAAAAATAATGTAATCTGACCATAATAACTTTCTGTAAAGAAAACTCATAAAACTTGGCTAATGTTGCCAATAAATTCACTTCTAAAAATTTTCTTTTAAACAAGAACAAATTGTCAATTCAAAAATAAGTTTATATAAATATTTTTTCTTCTTATATTTATCAAACAAATATTACATAATATCAAAAGTATTAAATTTATTCACATCAAATCAAATTACATTAGTAATACTATGCTCATCTGCTGAACAAATATTCTTGTTTTCTTTTCCTTTTCTTATATAAAAGCTGATCCATAAATAACATCAATACCTGCAATAAAAATTGTTGGTGAAGCTATAAAAGTTTCATTGATATCTTCATTTTAAAAATGAAAGAAAAAAACGAAGAAAACAAGAATCAAAATAAAATTCCATATATCGATAAGAAATCCTCAAAAGTTCGGGCAATAAAAATTTTTTTGGTACCTTATACTTGTATGTTTTTTTTAACGATACAATACCGAACAAAATTCACTATATTCAAAAGTGTATACGATAAAACCGATAAGAAAATATAAAAACTTAAGGTATATGAATTTAAGGTGTGGATAACTTCAACGTTCATGTTTCTGATGCTGATTCAATTCAATTCTTTGGGAAAGAAAAAAAGAAAAATTGCATCATCCACCAATACTTCTAATGGTCCGAAACAGAAAGGCAAAACTCCTTAGGTAGTGATATCTTGTTTCAGAACTTTGTGGAAAACGGTAATATTTTTTTAGGATGTTATGAATTGATCAAGATAAAAATATGGACATCGTTAAGACTTTCTCATAATAATATTTGAATTGTTTGGATAAGTATAGTACAATCACTCTAAACTTGAGAATTGTCAAAGAACAACTATTCGACAAGAATTTCTTCAGTCTAAGTACAAGTGAATGATCCTCTAAAAAGCACAGTGCCAAACAACAATAAGATATGATTGTTGATTGTTAAATGAAAATATAACAATAGATCTTCTGTTCAATGAAGTACATCAGAAAAATACTAAATAAAAGACAAAATCCTATCAGGACTATTAGAGAATAGTTCATATAAAATATTTCAAACACGTATTGATTAGTAACGTTCATTTTTGAAGTACCTACATTAGAATATTGAGGATCTATCAGAACAGTATATATCATATACACTCAATATTTTGTACAAGTGGTGTATTTATAACTTTTCAGCGTATTTAATCATTCCATTATTTGTAATCATATGGCCCTATTTTGCACAAGTTGAAGTTTAGGTCTTATGCGATTTTATATTGATAGAACTCTGTGAAACTTAATACTGTGTTAGGTTAAGTCAAAATTCATGTATTTCTTATCATTAAACAATTATTAGTTTGAAAAATTTATAAACATCTACAAAACGTCTACTATAGTACCACGTAATTTGGTAGATAAACTCTTCATTTTCAATGAAAACTTAAATCGTTTTGTATCTGAATTACCAAATCTGAAAGCCTCAATTTGACCCCGACTGATGGTTGAGCAACACTTGGAAAGGGCCAATAGAATTTAGAGTATATACTTGTACTATACACGTAGGATATTTGAGATAGGAGTCCTGGGTCTCATTTTGGCTGTTGGGCTATTGAAGAAGTGGAAGGGTATGATATGATATTTCTATTAATGCTGGAATACTTAAATATGACATTTTCTTTTTCATTTTACCCTTTTTAATATTAATATTCAATAAAGAATGAAGAACATTTATTATATATTAAAAAGTAAGGTATTTCTGATTTATAATTCATTATCAGTTTATCAGAAAACATTCTATTCAAGAGATTCTCAAAAATTCATATATATCATATACTTTAACAGATTCTCAATAATTTCACTTAAATTGTAAAACATCAAAGTATCACATATCGATGTGTAGTACTTGATAAAGAATGGGAAGTTTTTTAAACTTATTGAAAATTTCAAGAAAATAAATCCATACTACATACTATATATAAGTATTGAATTGTGATTTTTTCATATAAAGTTTCATTGTAATAAAAAAATCTATTTAATATAAAATATTCTTTGTCAAATTCTTACGAAATTCCATATCTAAAAATTATTTACGTCTAAAGTTGTTCTATGAAGTACCATCAAAAGGAAAATACTTCTAAGATTTCAGTACAAATAATTTCTATATTACTTGTTTTAGATTTAATATCAAAATTTAATATCATTTTTAATATTGTATACAATATTACATCTTACTAAAATAGTTCGTGTACAGTAGGCAATGAAATATTACATTTCACCCCAGAAAACCAAACCAAAAATGGCACTATATCGATTTCGATAACTATCCTTCAGAACCGGTAAGAATATCGCTCCAGTTTAATGTACATGTACATACAATGTAAATAATTCGGTCAAAAGTTTCATGAAAATTTTAATGCACATTCTGGATAGGCTAACTGAAAAGATAGAATAGGCCTCCATTCGGCGGAGAGTTCCGCGTGGCCAAAGTATAAAATCGTCAAAAATTTATAATCATCAAAGAACCTGACGGTTCGGTTCCAGTTTCCGCGTATCCTTATCATAAAGGAATCAATTCAACCAACAAGATGATATCATTCGTATATTCCCTCCTCTAAACAATATTTTTCTTTAAGATAAAGATCTGAGGGAGCCTTTTATTCCCAGTCAATTACACCAAACAGTTTTGCCAGGCTTCCATTTCTGTCACAATTTTTCCGGATCAAATTGAAATGGTAAACAATTTGTATTTAAATAAACCTTTTTAATTAATTATTAATTCATTAATTTTATACCTTTTGAACCTTAATATTTGTATATAAATGTACTTCAGACTGCTTTTCACACGTAATTAACATAAAGGTGTAGAAACAAAAAATAAAGATTTTTTTTTGGGGAATCTTCCTTTTATCTTTGATAGAATTTTTTTTATGCTTATATACTTTATAAACCCTTTTCTGCATATGCTTTTTAATATTCAAACAAAAGGGAGCACTTCAAATTTATGGTATTTAACGATCTCTCCATGGTATTTAAAGCGTTCACCGTTCACCGTTGAGGATCCTTTTAGAACTTAAAACAAAGTTAACAGAAAAAAAGGTTTTGATTCATTTTGAAAGGTTAAAAAAATATCCTTAATTTAATTATATTATTTCGGTTTGTATGAATTCCTTTAAAGGTGTACATTTTTATAAACAAATCTCATAAAATAATTAAACAAAATACTTCGGTCTATTTTATTTAATAAGGTATTCAATACATTCTTAGAACCATAATGAAATTAAGTACCATTTTTTTTAAAGGAATTTAATTGTTTATTTGAAATTTAGAAAAAAGTTTACTATAAATTTACTACAAGGATGAGACACTTGACCATTCTAGCAATGGCTAAAATGGTCATTCATGTCTCATCTTATGTATCTCATAGTTTATTGTACAATTGTCCAATAAACACACAAAATATGATCATTTCGATCATTTAATTTGAAAGTTAAAGTCATAGCATCTTTCTAAAGAAGATAAATATGAAAGGTTTATTCTCTTTTAACTGAAGTTCTTGTCTGAAAAGTTTTCTATGACAAAACAAAAAGAAAAAACTATTCGAAATTGTTTGTGGCACATGTTAAAAGTACCTTATGTAAATCCTTTGAGAGACGAAGTGTTTCAACTACCCTCAAATATAGACATTTCATTCTGGACATAAAATTGTATTATATGAAATTGCTTTAAAATAAATTTTCTATTTTAATTAAAATAAATCAAATGACAATAAAACTTAAAATATACATCTTAGATTAGATCAAATAATAAATATTTAATTATAAATTGTATATTAGTACTAAAATTTAATGACTAAGATTTGGTCTCGGTTTTAATTGGGGAGTGGTCTTAGAATATTAAAGTTAGTACAATTTTCTATAGAATAGTTAGTAATAATTATGTACTTATATAGTCCAATTTGTTTTCAACCATTTATAAATAAATATAATTTTAAACGATAGTAAGCCTTAATCAAATAATCAGATGATCTGTTTTGTCATATCTTTTACCATAAATTTTGTGAAAAAAATTCGATATTAGAAATGTCTCCAAACAATCCTTATGTTAAAAAATGCATAACCTTAGTCATACACCTATATTCCTGAATGGCACCTTTTGACAATCCTTATACTAAGTCATATGTCAAAATAGATAGTCTTATAAGGCCAACTTATAGCAAGTTTTTCGGATTATCATATCATCGGTTTATTCCTCAGTTATGTTCTTAAAAAGTCCACAGAGTTTTCATTTAAAAAATATTACTAATACTTTATAAAACGATTCTAATGCCTTGTAATGAATAAATCAATACCTTTGTCAACCTATATTATAAAACAATTTAGTCATTATAATGGGTTATTCATTTAGAGGTAGTTTTTTCAAAAGTAAAAAAAAAGTAAAAAAATTCAATTTTATCGGGTTTTCTTTATTATCAAACAAAAGAACCTTTCTTGACATTTATTTTTTATTTCTTTTAAATGTTGGCCGTAACTGCGTTTAGCATGGTCCATTCTGAAGTTCTAATTTTCAATGACGCGTCCGAACATTTCGAGTGGTATTTGGCGAATAACGCGAGTAATGTTGGCTTCCAATTCCTCAATCGTGCCCGGCTTATCCATGTAGACTTTGGACTTTACAAAAATGAAAAAGTCTATATGTGTGATATCACACGATCTAGCCGGCTAATTCAGCGGTTCGAAGCGCGAAATTTACTGTTCACCGAATTGTTCTGGCAATAAAGCCATTGACGTATTGACGTATCCATTTAGCCAAAAGTGGTTCTCATCGCGCGACGACATATGAATGTAAGACTTTGCATGATTAAATGTCAAACAATACTAAACAAAAATACCATGACAGGTTAACACAAATCAACGTCATCCGTCAAAAAATCCATAGACAAAAAAGTACCTCTAAATGAATCACCCTTTATTAAATAATATAGCTTATATCTCAATTCAAGAATTTCGTTCGTGGAAGATTTAACAAAATCTGTTACTTATTTATTTACTTCACAATAAACAGAATTTTCAGAATTTTATTATAAATACATTTATTAAATTCCATTGTATATAATAATAGTTTTAAAAAAATCTTCAAGATTAAATACAACAATAGAAAATATAGGATCAAGTAACAGATAATCCAGTTCCAATTTACACAAATATATTAGCTTATATTTCAAACTATGCAAAATAATTGAAGAGGAAAAACAGTAGATTTTTTCACAGAAATAAATCATGTATATTCGTCCTGAAAAACATAAAAGATATCTTTTCTAAGCCTTAAAAAAAATACGACAAACTAAACTTTTGGACAAAATTAAACAGGAAAATGTTCCAAAAGGAAAAAATCTCAACTATGGGAATCGAAACAAAATACTATATATATTATAGAAAAGTTTGTTTTTCTCTAAATTTACAGGATATATGCTTCAATTTTTTGGATTTTCCAATTTTCTCTGTTTTTCTCAATTTTTCGGTTTTCACGCATGAAAGAAAAAGTATACAGAAATCTAGAGAAATTCTTCTATGTTTCAAGTAAATTTATTTTGCATATGGACTTTACATTTCTACTTACCTGAACATATAGAAGAAACATTTAGGAATTGAAAAGGAAATGATGTCTAAAAAGAATTCGAAATTCTTCAGGATAAATAGTATAAATGTTTTGTTTTTTATTTGCCATAGGAAATTGTTTTGAACATAAAACTTCCAGTCCAGAAAAAAAATACACTAACAATATCTAAACTAGAAATATCCTTTTTTACTGTGGAAAACAAATTGTGAAAATATTTTTTGATTACAACCATTTGGTACAATCTAGCCTGGGATCTACTGTATATACAGCCAATAAACTCCTTGCATTGAAATAACCCGTTCATGAGTTATAGAGATTACAAAATTCGGCCTGATAGATGAACAAACATTTTTAAAATATGTATTTTGTTTCAACTCATCAGACGCACTCGGATCCTCTTAAATTTAATAATTTAGACTGACACAAAGGTTTATTCTAATTAATGGTACGGAACCAAAAAATCCTTTTAAAAACTAGTAAACTGAAAAATGTCCAGAAGGGAAATAAAAATAATGGTAAAAAAATTCCTTTCAAATACAATATCAGAAAAATATTTGAAATTGATTTCATTTTTAAATGAACGTTTCAAATATTTATCTGAGTTTTGTAAATATTCAATAACCAACTAAAAAAGAAGATAGAAAGGATATTTCAGAAAATTTTGATTGAAATTTAAAATAAAAATATTATTAATTTTTGAATTTAGAACAATTTTTTGTAAATAATTTTCACAAATAAACGAAAATATATTAAAATATCAATCAATTATTTAGTTGGTTACTAAAATCAGAGTAGTACACATCAATTTCGGATGTGTGAAATTATAGATATGATACGAATAATTACCAGTTCTATAGTTTTTAGATAATATTCAATGACTAACCTAATCACACGACTCCACACGACTTATTTTCAGTCAGACTGAAAGAAAGTCTTATGGAGACACTAAAAATTGGACATATTTTCAGTCGGACTGAAAAAAAGTCTTGTGGAGACTCTAAAATTTGGACTTTCTTGTCAGTCCGACTGAAAATATGTCTTGAAATAAGTCCAATGGAGTCGTGGGGTAAATTATAAATGAATTGATCATGCTCAATGTTATTTAAAGTTCTCGATCTAAACAATTTGTGATACAAGCCTTATCCAAATTTCGTTGAATTCAAAACTAATTTCACATTAAGAAAAGTTGAATTAAGGATATTTTGATTTTTGCTGATATCCTTCAACTACAACTTCAAAAAAAAAAATAAACCTCGAATATGTTCAATTTCAGTTTTTGATCATTTAATCATTTCAAATCATAAATCATAAAAACAAGGAATATGGTTCTCAAAAAAATAAAAGTATATTAATGATATAAGAAAAATGTACTTGAAACTGTCACAAATCTCTGATACTATAAAAATGTTTGTCGTTGAAGTAATATTAAATTTCGAGAAAATATTCCAAATGTGTCGCAAAAATAAGTGAAATTCATATCAAAACATATACAATTTTTTTTCTCTCTAAATTGATATCAAAAAGAAAGATAGATATTTGAAAAAAAGGATCCGTAAAGTATTTAAATTTGTAAAGGAGAACCGTAGTAAAGAGTTTCTTGTTTTTTTTTTTATATATATATATAAGTAAGAGTAGTACTAGATTTCAATTATTCATAAGACCTATATTTTGTTCTTCTGTCACCCTGTATATCAGCAATGTATCAACATTTTGTCGCAATATGTGCTATCTTTTTTATTGTCTCAGCTGGTGACATTTTTATATGTGGGATCATAGTATTTCCAACAAAAAAATATATATATATATATTTTAGAATATTAAGTGAAACCGAAAAAAATATTAATTTAACAAGAATACGAAATCTTTCAAATAAATTTAAATATAAATAAATTATTTATTTAAGTTGAAAGAATAAAAAAGGAAAAGGGTTAAACTAATAAAATGCTAAAAGGATATTGATTTAGTATTAAAAACTTTTCATATTTAGTATATTTTACCTTCGCATCTTATATTATATATGACAGGTGCTAAAATATATTATTTGTGGCAATAAAGCACATATACGACATATGCTATTTACTTACACAATTTATATTTAAATTGAAATATAATTTATGATCAGAATATTATTAAATAGTATGCTACCCCTCTGGTTCGAATGTTATAGAATGATAATACTTTTTATTTATGAGAATTTAGTGTATAAACTTTATTTACAATTATTACTGCGTTAACAATTAGTCTTAAAAATATTTGTCTATCAATTATTAATTATTACAAAATTATTTAATCACAATTTATTCACAATGGAAAACATTATTAATCACTTATTAATCAAATCAATCAATCATTGTAAACCATAAATAATCACCTTTCAAATCTCTTATGATTCAATCATTTTCGAAGTTTGACTTCAACTATATCGAAATTTCACTTCAACTGTCTCTCTGATTACCACTGGGCAAGTTCTGAAGTTGAATTGTCGATTCCTACGGTGTCTCCACCTTATAAACTTCTTGAGTTCAACTTCGAGAATATTCCTACATGTAAAAGTATTTTCTATGAATGTGAAGAAACTTATTCTTGGAATTTCTCGAAATGTCAAATCAACAGTGATCATTTTGTGTTTTAGAATGTTTTCGTGATTTTCTAGAATATTTGATGGTTTGAAGAACCATCAAATATTCAAATTTATTCCTTTTTAATTAATATTGTGTTTAGTGTTTTGTGTTCTGCAGGAAAGTTCCCGACCCTTCTTTTATCAAGAAAAGTCGTGGAGTCTTTCCTAGAAATATAGTGCAATAAATTTTGATTAAATTATATACAATATATAAATTTTATGAAAATATCATAAATTAAAAATTTGTAAAATCTAATGTTTTTATCATAAATTAAAAAAAGTAATTAATGAAAATACAATAATTAATAAATAAGGCTGAAATACAGTTTCTAATTTATGGCATATTAAAAACAATAAATCGCGGTTTAGTTTAATTCTTATCCTTATAAATATTTCCAAATATGTATTGCCAAGTACTTACTACTCGTATCCTGTCAAATCTATAAGTGCTCCTAAATAATGCTTAGAATCATTAATACTAAATCACAGCACATTACTTACTATTCCAGCTGTAATATTGCTTTTAATATGCTAAAATTATGGGAATATGTATTTTAACAATACAAATCAACGTAAATTAAATACAATTCAAATATACTAAATCAATATATTTTTTTTTCTTATTAAAATCTATCGAAAATTCTTTGAATTTATTTTTATTATAATCGAATTTCATTTCTATTTCTTGATTTTTTTATTATTAAAATCTCTTGTGTATTTAATCCAATATAATATTTCTCAATAAGTCTTGTATTACCAAAAAATTTACTTATATTCGACATGTAAATATTTCATGTAATCTAAATTGTAGTTATATTTTGAAAATTTTGAATCAAGTCAAGTGTAAATCTAGTTTTCGTGTTGAATTATCAAATACTAATCAACGGAATTGAGTTTTGCCCATTCTAGATTTTCTACACATAAATTCAAACTACTATATATATATTTATATATACATACATAAATACAATAATTGTATAACATTGCTACAATTTCAAAATGAAATAAAGCTTTTATCCACCCAAACCATACAAAATTTACCATATAAAGCTCATCTTTGAATGTTTAATCAGACACTAGAAATAAGACTATCGGATTTATACAAAATATATATGGTATATGTATATGAAACATCTTTTGAAAACACCTTGGATATCATTCGATGTTATTAAGTTAACCATCAAAAATTATACTTATAAGAATCGATGAAGAAAATTCCACCCATAGAATAACTTTTCTCTGTTGTATATTTTTCTTTTCTTCATCTTAATTTTGATTTTTACTATATACTAGAATCAGAAAACAGAAAACGTGATGAAAATTATAAGTTAGTCATTTACTTGGATCCTGTCTTAATGTCGTCAGTTCTTGTCTCGTTTCATATTATTGAAATGTAATCTAAAACAGACAAAAAAAAATGGAAGAAATTTATAACTATGAACAAGAAGGTGTATAAGGTAAATTTGATATCAATTTTGTGGGTGTTTGATATTCCATGTCCTTTGGATTTATATATGTATATATATACTAGTCTAAGAAACACTGAGTTTATTCGAACCAACCAAACTCATGATATTAGGAGATGTACAGAGAAAATGAATATTCAAGAATTGTTTCAACAAAATTCGAAATTATCAATTTTAGTAAATTGCTTAATGTGTACATCTTGATATCAACCTCATATGGATTATATTGTAACAAAAGCAAAAGAAAAAGGCTAATAATCTTTAATGTTATTCCTGTTCGATAGAGAAGTTATTTTCCGATGTAATCAATGATCAAATATTAAGATATTCTAGGACAATAGATAATCGAATTTCTAATTGATTTGTGATTACTTTGGTTTAATATTATTGAATTTATTTTTATCTTCAACTAAAATGTTTGGAATTTAATATTGTTTATTATTAAACAATAATTATAGTTATAAATGATTTTGATCTGAGCAATTTGAAACAAAGAACGGGTTAAGACAGGGCGATGCATTGGCATGACTGCTGTTCGATATTGCTCTGGAAAAAGTTGTCCGGGACTCAACAGTCAATACCACAGGGACAATATTCCACAAATCTGTGCAACTATTAGCGTATGCCGACGATGTAGATATCACAGGTTAATCAATACTTGATACCAAAGAAGCATTCATTAAGAAGAAGACGAGCCGGCAGACCGAAATTACGATGGATTACGATGGTGTTAATCAAGATGCTGTCAAAATCGGTGCAACGAACTGGAGGACAGCTGTGACAAATAGAGATCCCTGGCGAAGCAGACTTGAGAAGGCCAAGACTCGTACAGAGTTGTAGCGCCACTGGATAGTAATAATAATGATTTTGATATTATAAGCAAGTACTATATTATATATAGATTTACTATTACAAGTTTTACATCATATCAATTTTCATGTGACTCTATAATTAGATTTCTATATGTATTCAAATTTTAACTGAACTAGACTTGAAAGTTGTCTGTAGTTAATACTAAATATGGATCAAGTTTAACACCGACTTAAGTTTCAAATTGAATTCATAAAATTTTCTGAAAATTTTATCCATATTTTTGCTTTAACCTGACTCATTTTCAAATAGATATTAGTATAGTAATTATACTATATGAAGAATATAGAAAATATAAGTAAATATGTACCTTTGTACCTTATCTCCCTTTAAAACTGAGACGCTCATATCATGTTCAAATTTTAACAATGTGTAATTTGAAATTTTGTACAAAAGTTCCAATTATGAATTTAAAGAATCCTTTTTCTTTTTAAACAAAAAAATTAAGAAAGATATTCATGTTCTTGTCACTATCAACAACGTTGTGTAATTTTTAAACCGTTTGTAAGACTCATATTAATAATTTAAGATTCAATAGCCTTAACACTATATTGAAAATGAAGAACTGATCTGAAAAAGATGACTAATCAAATATCGCATAGAAAGTAGATTTAGTTTAGAATTTGAAAGATGTGAAACCAGAATAAATCTAAGCCAACAATCATATTAGAACTTATTGACCCAATTTTTATCATACATATTGATATGAACAACTTACATTATCCTTATAAGTAAGAATATTTCAATCAGCCTGAAATGTATTACACACCTAAGTCCTATTTGTATTAAATTGAAATTCATAGAAACATTAAACTTCTATAATAGGAAAATTTGTTTGCTTTATAAAGGATAACATCCAATGTAGCTACACGAAATAAATTAATCCCTTATTTTAACAGCATAGAATTAACAAGAATTTTAAATCCTTTTACATTTTCTAAATACAATATTATGAATTATGAAAACTGAATCAAAATAAATGCCTTTTCAAAATTTCATAATACATATACTATATACATACCTTTGCTAAACATATTTTCAGTAGAAGATTTACGTCCTTATTCTCTAACCATATCGATAGTGAGTTTTTGGGAAGTTTTAAAGTACTTATGCATTGATCTGTGAAGAAACTCATACATACATCAGGCGTACACAAGAGTTGTTACTGCAGAATAGCATTTTTTTGTTGAACTTCTAGTGGTATGGAAATTTATCGCTACAGGTTGGAGAATAACACCATTACATAATATACTAAAATAATATTTAAAATTAATTTTCATATGGATTCCTTCCAAGTATGGTACTTAAAATTGAAGATGTTTTTGGGAAAATTTTGTATTTTTCAAATTAAAATGAAAAATATTTACCAAATCGTATTTTAAATATGAAATGGAAAAATCCGAAAAATCTTTACATTACATCATAATGATGAGATTAACTGATATTATGAAGATTTTTGCTTCAAAAATAAAAGAAATCCGTATGAAGAATGGATGATACCAGATGATTTTTATCATCTCTAAGGAAACGACTTTATTTCCATAACATTTTCTATTATTTCCAATGTACTCCAAAAATTATATATGTAATACGCGAAACTTTTGCTATTTCCATATTCATAAATGACTAAAATTTAGAAATATGTGCAGAAATATCTCATATTAGAATATCGAATTAGTTCTTTAAAATGATGGTGTAACTTTGTTCGTTTATAAACATAGTAAAAAGTATATATTAAGAAAATGTTTAGTTTATATTTCAGTGAAATTATCGTAAATCGAAACAAAACATTGTGTATACGATTTTTTTTGTTGGTGGTTAAGAAAGACATCATTTATTGAAATATATCTCTAGTATTATATTCATTTCTATGCAAATTTATGTACAGTAACTCAATAAAGTATTCATAAACTAGATTTTCATAAGAATAATTCAAAATGATTACATCGATCGTTGCTAAACGAATAAACTAGAACAGTATATGACTATCATAAGTGGTCACATTCTATACCTTTGGTCTCACTTTTTTTTATATTTCTCTGAATAGATTTAAAGATTGTCCTTACTAGAAATGTTTCTATATAAATTTCTTCAACGTGATCCTTATTCGTTTGATTATATGGAAAGTCCATATAGTTGCTAGCTAAAGAAAAACTTTTTTGAATCACTGTATATCATCGTCAGTTCTTGAATATCCTGCGAAGTAAATAGAAGAAAAAAAACATATTATTTATGAATGCGGTATAAGATTATTTGTTATATGAAAAATTCTTAATAATAATAAAAGACGAAAAGAGCCAACGTACGAAAAATGAAGATGAAGTAGTATACTATTGTACATGGTCATAGTGTTACTATTTTGGATAAGAAAATTTCGTGGTTATTATAAACATTTCTTGTTTACAATATACAATGTTTTAACACATTTTCATATAATATATATATATGGTACTTTTTACTTAGTTAACAATCTTGTATAAGTTCACTTGAAACTAACTCAAAAACAAGAACATTATATAAACAAGACATTTACGATAAGGATTTTGTCAGCTTCGGTGTGGATGAATAATATCCAAATTGTATGAAATAAATTGAAATAGGGTGTTAGAAAATGTATATATATATAATGGAATTGACTCTAGTAAATTTTCGTTTTTATCCAATTGGAAAAGGTTATGAAACCTTTAAATTATATAAAATCTACTTATGTTAACAAATTTCATGAAATATTTCTAACAATAAAAAAGTATCCTTGTAAATGTCAATAACAGATATTAATTAAAACTTATTGAAATTTAATAAATATAAATCAAAGTGTTTTGTCTAGAGTAACTAAAGCTTTTTAACTTTTAGCATACCCAATTACTTAAACGTTGAAGATGCCGTCAAATAAGTTAACGAAAGATTGGACTTATTTCTATAGATATTCTAGAAAGATTTGTATACGTTGCTACAACTCTAAGGATTGAACTCTATGCGATGTTCGAGAAAATTTCTTCCTTTTTTACCTGCAAGTAGTTATAGCACAATACTTTTTCTTATATAGGAATCAATTAATTTGACATGGCCTATATTAAAATTGAATTTTATTTCAATTATACATTTACACATACATAGTGATAACAATTATCACCTTAAATTTTATACGGAAACACATTTGTGTAACCTTTTTGAGATAAAACCCATTTAATATTGATTCTCGTTTAAATCTTTTGAACCACTTTACAAATACACACCCAAAAATGTTTAGAATACTAAATTTTTTTGAATAAAATTTTCTATAAAATCTTCAGAGAATTCGAATTTCATTCGAACTTTGAAATTTTACATATTTAATGAAGGTTAAAACCATATACTAAATTGAAATCAATTAAGTTGAAATTTAGTCTTATCATCCTCTGAACCAAAAAAAATAAAAAAAATTATTATTTTGACTTTAAGAAATACATATAGTATAAAAACATTTTCTTATATTCATCATCAGAATTTATATGAAGGAAATACAGAAAAGAAAAAAAAGGATATTCGTGTCTAGTTTACTCGATTAACCTCTTCTAGAGACAAAAGAGATCCTTTTTATATTATTATAAGAAATGTTTCTTTTGTCCTTTGTAATTAATTCGAATTTTTGTATCATATTTTTGTAATCATCTTTTCGGATAGCTTTTAATTAGTCACCCATTAAAAGGACATACACTTCACACATAAAATGTTTTGATATTATAACCACGTTTTTTTTTTTTTTTTAAAGAAAAACATAAGACTTCTATTTCATTCTTTGACAAGGATTTCTCTTCTGCCATCGTGCTTATTACTTAACAGAAAATACTATTCTTTTTAACCATACATTTTAGAATAGAAACTATATTGGAAATTGAATTAGACTGATTGTCATTATACTTTGGTTATTTTCAAAAATTTTGTATTCTAAATGCAAATGCAATTTATTGTAGTTGCCTATTAAAATAGTACCAAAGAAAATGTCACTACTTGATTTTAAACAAAATACAATTTTCACTGATTTCTTTGAATTTCAAAAAGGAAAATTAAATTCGAATTGGAACTCTATCAAAAAGATACAAATTTAAATACGCCACCAACAAATTGTGCGCACAGAAAAATCACAAAGCTTTTGGCCAGCTCTGACAACTGAATTTTAGTTGTGAGATATGAAAACTCTGTTGTGATAATAGAATTTTAGTTCTGAGAACTAAAAACTTAGTTGTGAGAACTAAACTTCAGTTGTTGAAACTTCACAGCTGAAATTTAATTATCACAACTGAATTTTCAGTTCTCACAACCAAAATTCCAGTTGCCAGAAGTAAGCAAAAGCTTTGTGAATTTTCTGTTTATGGATATTTTGTACAAAACAAACAGTAATCTAGAGATCTGAAAAGAATTTTTATTTTAAACTCATTTAAACGAAATTACATTTAATAGAATAGGATTTAAATATTTAAATACAATTTTTCCCAAAGAGATATTCACATTATTTTTCCATTAATAAATAATGCACACTTAATAACATAATCTTATTTAATCTGGATTTAGCAACCAAAAAAAGAAAGAAAAAAATAGCTTAATGCATATTTCATAAATTTAAGTATATTCAAATCGTATAGAATAGCAAAATATATAATCAAAATATGTAGATAGTATTAAACTAAGAAATATATAATAAAACGTTGTTAAAAATTAAGAGAATTAATAGAATAATCCGTTTTCTTTCGATTAGAAGCAAAAAACTGAACGTTAAGCTATATAACATTTGAATAGGATAATAAAAAGAAAATACCGAAGAATACAAACGAATCTCAGTTGATACAAGTATTTCTGATGAAACTAGGAAACTGAGAAAAGGGTTATGCCTAATACATTTCCAGAAATAACGTTCAATATCCGTATTCTATATTAACTACCATAAAATTATTTGATTAACCATCCCTGGGATCTGCACAAATGAACAGAATCGAACCTCCACTTCAGTCTCTAAAGAACATTGAACTATAAAATATGTACGTATATTATAACTTCTTGAACTGTTAGCTTCACCGCTGGGATTAAACCAAGGGCTTGATAATCCAAAGATTTATAATTTATGAAAATGAGCTACTGTTAGTGATTTTAATACTGATTAATTGTATTGCAGACTTCTTGTAAAATATCTTATTATCACATTTATTCATTTTTTCTTTATGAATCAAAAAAACTAGGATACATACGTCTGCATTCTGTTTTATTACTTATTTTAAGGACAGATAAATTGGGTGAAGAAAAGAATGTTGCACCAAGGGATGTAGAAAAATCTTGTCCATTGCAGCAGCATTTATATCTCATCCTATGTAATACAAAATTTATTTAATACTCCTCGTCCTTAAATAAGTGATTTTAGATTGAAAATTTATTATTGTATAAATATAAAAGGATATGAATTTGTTGATGAATGTTTTTGAGTTATACCATATGTAATTGCTTATGTCTACATTTTTGGCATGATTGCAGCGCTGCAAAGCGCGGTTTCTTTTTAATAGTATTTGTAGAAAAGACTGTACCATAAGTACATGCACTTTTATATTACGCAGAGTCATTTTAACAAATTCTATTAATAAGATTGCGCATGCAGATGTCCAAGTTGGACACTTCTCTTTATAGTATTGTATGCTTTTTGGTAATATGGTTTCTGAAATAAACATTAGCTTCTACTAGTAACTATTAACGCAGGAAAAAAATAACTACATGAATTTATTTTCTCTCATAAAAGGCATACTTAAGTATACAGGATATTTCAAGATCAGTAGATCAGTACTATAGGTCAGTAACAGTTACTAAATTTACAATTGTACTACGCCTTCATGCAGGAAGACAACTCTTATATCCGAGTTGAGTTAGACGAATATCTTTATTATAGTCTTAACTTTTCCCTTTATTTTAAGTCACGCAATATGCTGTTGTCCTTTGGGTTTGATTAAAGTTGACTCAAATCAACGTAATTTCAATTGTATCGATTGAAACTTAACAAATTTTCACTAACTTTCGAATATATGTACTACCAATATACAGTACCTTGATAAAAGTTTGGAGCTTCAATCAATATTTAATTATTTTTATCACAGAATTTAAAAGAAAATAATTTGATTTTCTTTTAATATAATATTTTAATATAAAACTAAATTCAGTTTTGTTTTGATATTTTCAATTTAAAGAATCATTTTAATTTGGTAAAATCCTTTAAGAAAAATACCATATCTCTGTAAGTAAAAGTTTCAATTTCATTATCGTGATTTTTTTCTTCTAACATCCTTCACGAGAACAACATCCCAATATTTTTGATCTTTTCAAATTTTTGCTTGTATATGATGAACTTTTCTTATTATTCTGACACTTTTACTTAAGATATTTTCATTTCTTATTTCTTGGAAAAAAATTCCATTTTCCATCATATTTATTTGGCATTTTTCGTTTTTTTTTTGGGTATCTAGTTTACATAAACGCCAAAGAAATTTAATTTAATAATACTTTGACTTTGTGTTATGGAAAAAACGAAATTATTATAAACAATGTTATGAAGAATTTTTCTTATTTTTCCTTTGGTAATGGATAGGCTGTAAAACAAGCTTAGTGATGATGACAGTATTTTCGATAAACTTTTTTCATATAAGAAAAATATTTTAGAAGTTCTATGTTTCCTGTTATTTTTTGAATGAAAAAGAAATCAGTGTTCTTTTGACTTTTAGTATAAGTCTTGAAAAGCATATATTCTTCCTTAACAGTGATTTAAAATTTTAGTATAAAACGATGTAATGAAAATAGATTCGGTTTAAACATTTTTAAAACCATTTAGAGGAAATTTTCTATGTACAAACATTTTGAACATATTACCAGACTTAAGACCAATCTCCACAAAGCCGACTTTCTACTTCTGATGCAGGGAGAAACAATCATCCTGCAAATTTTGTCGGCTTCTGCATTTCTGATTTCAACAACAGATTTTTGATCTGCAGATGATTCCGCTCAAAAACGGATGAACATGTTTATCTGATTTATATGACACTTCATCTGCGGGTGCATACTCTCACAATAAACACACATGGTACCGTCGGTACATTACCAAATTTTCCATAATATTATAAATTATGGTGGGGAGACTCTAATGTTTTTATTCGATCAATCCTAGAGAAAATTGCACAGTTTTCTGATTTTTATCGTCAAAATAGGAAGTCGACTGTGTGGAGACTGGCCTTTATTCTCCAACCGCGAACAAGTTTTGTGATTGTTATCCAACGACAATAACCAAAGATGCTAATCTGTAGTATAACTCCTGTGTAATGCATGTGTTAATTAATGGCAGTTTTCTATGATATTATACAATTATTTTTTAGATCAAGGAATACCTGAATTTTAAATAAGAAAATTTTTCTACAAGAATATCATTTGTTGTTTTACATCGTAAGAGCCGAAAATAAATCTATAATGACATAAAGTCGTTAATTATTATAATATAATATTCATTTTGGAAATCATCAACAACTAGGATTGATATGTTCTACAAAACCCAAAGTTTGTACTCAAAAAGTTTTCAAATTAAAGAAAAAAAATCTAAATACTTTTCCACTATCTCTTGTATATCAGAAAATATGAATATGTATAAAAGAAATGGCCGGAATACAAAAAAAAAATAACTCTGATACTTCACCGTTTATCCTAAAACCGAATAAAAATGTATGAAATGAAAAATATACTCGTATATTTGCTTTAAAACTATATAAAAGTACATTTGAAAAGTTTTCCATTCACATCTGTCCACCCACAATCGATATACATATGTGCCAAAACGATTTTCTCGTTTTTCAGGAATTTGAACATGTTCATTTAAAATCAGAACGACTGATGGGGAAGACACAAACGACAAAAAAAAACGACATTATTTGAAGAAACTTTATAAATACCTGAAAATTTCTGGGAAACAAACTGTTCGCTTTTCTTTTTTGCGCGTATATGTGAAAAAGAACCGAAAGGAAATTGAAAATTTGAAAATACTTCATCCATTTTGATATAGCCTAGAAAATCATTGCTATTGACGACTGGATTTTATACTACTATACCCAAAAAATAAAAAGGCGGGACTACGTAAATTATGGTATATACGCAAATCTATTTGAATGAAAGAAAATTTAGAAATCAATTTACTGTAATATCAAATCGATTTGATATTCATTTGAATTGGGCAATCATAGGATTTTCGTTCGTATATTGGAACTTACCAGCTTATTCTGAAAATTTTTATTATTATTTTTTTTTCTTTTTTCTTGGTAGTGAAACTCTAAGTACTACTAGAAGAGAATCTATTGTGTTCATGGGTGTTTTTTTGAAAATAGATAGATAGATTTTACTCGGTTTATCTGGAAATCAGAACATACTCTCTAAATTTGGCTATAGATTTCTATTGAACCCAACTAAATTGAGCAACTAGATTGTAGCCACATCAAGTCGGAATTTAGGTAAACATTTTTAACCAGGTTTCTAATTCCACATCTAGTACTAGTCTATGATAGATAGCTAGCTAAATAACCATTTATCTCATTTATGGAACAAATATTTTCTAATAACTAGCAACTAGATAACTTAGCGATAGTAATTAGGTTCTAGTAAAATAGCCATAGGCCTCAATTTCTACACACACATACACAATTCATACAATTTCACGTATTTGACATTATAAACAGTTTCTTTAATAATCAAAATCATTACATTTTGGGAGAAGAAAATCATTGTACAAATGAATAGTTTATAAGCAATATGTGTATTCCCTTACCGTTATAAAACGTGATGTATTGTTCCATCATTGTATGATTTGGTATTTTTCTATACAAACAAAAACCTAATCATACAACAGATACAACAGTGCACCACGATTTAAAACGGTTATAGAATACGGCTAATGTTCGCAGGTCGAAGCTTACCTGAAAACTAAATGAGAATGAAACTTGTACAATTATCATAACAACATATTAACTGTATTCTCGCTAGTACTTACTTTTTCTATTTATCCCACTAGAAACTAGTACGAATTTAGCTTTTTGTTATACTAGAATTCAAGTTTCTTCATTCAATACATTTCTAGTCCTGACAATGACATTATCCAGCTTCAATAACTTATTCGGCCTCTATAACTAGAGACTATTGGTTATGAACAGTTCTCCAGCTTTCACAAGAATACTCCTTTTGCATAACTAGGGATTTTTCTTGCTAAATTTAGTGGATCCGTCTTTTTAAACAAACTTGATTTCTAGTAAGATTATTGCTATTGTATAGAATGAAACTTCGAAGTCTAGCAAATTTTGGTTTAGAGAGTAAACTCTAAATTTTAAAATTCAAATATTTCATAACAAAATGTCTTTAATAAAAAAAAAAAAAAACTAACCCTTTAAATCCTGATACTTGATGGGTTCATAAGATTTGATAGACTCTATATTTCTATTATTCTTTCCATTCTATACATGAGCCCGCCTAATTCATTCATATCATTCCGATTTCGAAGGATTTATACTGAAAAGCTTTTCATCTCTGTCAACATTTTATTCATCCCATTAAATGTGGCCCTTTTCTTGAATTTACCTTTTCCCATTAAATCGGCAATAAACGCATGGATGCGGAACTACGACTATAAACGTTTTTTTTTTCCGTTCGTTTTTAAATTGCGCGAATGTATTTTTATTTGTATTTCAGTTTTACTTCGTCCTCCTCTTTACCTTTGATGGCAAGTTGAAAATTCTTTTCCATAAAAATCTTAATGTTTTTTTTTGTATATAGAATAAGTATTACAAAAAACGAATAAATTTTCATAGAACAAGAGTAACGATTTTCCATACCCGAAGATTACAAAACAAAAAAATGTAACACCCAAAAAATTCAAGCGAATCCCATTCTCATCATCATCATCATTCTAACCATCTTTATTATATCATTTTCCTGGATAAACTTTAATGTCATCCCATTTTTATTCATATTATAATAATGTGTGTATTTTTTTTTTTTTTTTTATTTGTCCACACGGACTAATTCCATTGATATATATGAAGGTTGTTCATATTTGGGTCCTTTTCTCACACATATTAAAATTCTCATGACCTTAATAGGTTACCTTATAATATAGAGGATATTGAACGTTATGACCCGTGGGATATTTATTATTTGTAAATTGTGTATAGAATAGACTACAACAACACGAAAAGGAAAACCAAATAAATTATTTGGTACAGAAATTTATTCATAACTTGAATTTGGATAATAATTTATAGAGCTGACTCTATGTAGACAATATTTTTATGCCCTATGGTAGATACTACCAGAAGGTATATTAATTATGTCAATACATTTGTAATGCATAGAAAAAATCATCGGAAAAGGGTTTCAAGGGTGTGAAACAAAGATTATATCAATTTATGCCTGTCCGTCCGTCCGTCCGTGTACAAGATTACTCAAAGACCCATTATCTGATTTTTATGAAAATTACAACATAATTTTCTTATTCCTTAACTCAATTTGTTATTGCATTTCAGCAAAATCAACCAAGGGGGGCGAAATTATTAAGGAAAAACCAGGGGACCAGAAAGTTTTGTCGTTTTTTCTGTGGTTATTCAAATTTAATGAGAAAATTTGTACAGCAAATTTATTTAAATTATTTACAAATGTTGACTACATAGGTAGGCGATAAGATTTTAAATTTCACAAAAAATCGGTTCAAGGATAATGGAGAACGAAATAGTCCTAGGAGAAAATGAGCTTGTTTGATGTACTTTAAAAACTTATATGCCAATTTGAATAAAACTTGCAGCATAAATCTAGTATGCCTTTAGGGTCTAGGCTACCTACGAATTAGAACCAATGTGAAAAAGAAGAAACAAAGTTCTACAGAAAAAACCTTAAAATATTCTTAGTTTTGGTGGTTTTTTCTGTCCCATTTCTACCATAGGGAATCAAAATATCGTCTATAGGCCGATTTTCAGTCGCTATATTTTTGATATAGATTTGTGTAGATTTCATTAGTTATTACACATAGCCAAAGGTGTACTATATTTCTAGTAAATGATAATTTTGAAATGTTTCTGACACAAATTTCAACCTTCCATATAATATGGGTCTTTCGGTGGATTTTGTAGAATCAAAATTGTTTATTCTTTTTATCGGTTGGATGAAATATTCTATAATAGCATGTCTAGACTGCAGAGATTTTTTTTTTTTTTATAGAACATTCTTTTTCTAAAACTGAAATTTATAAGTTTGAATTTTATTAGCATAAGAATTTTTCGAATAAAATTTAATGAATTCGAAACAAAAGCTATATTTTATATATTTTTCTATATAAAGTTCAGTGTTAAAAATTGTGAAACTTATTACCCATAATCCATTTATTTCACTGATATTGACATATTAAATTACACCAAAGCTCAATAAGTATTTATCAAAAATTATTCTTATAGTATAGAGCTAGTTTTCAAAGCCATAATTTTCATTTTCTATCACAGAATAAGCTTCTGTTTTTCATTTGGTATAATTTGATGATGGTATTTTGGTAAATTTAACTCCAAAAATGGAAAACATATTTGTATAATAATTTTCTATATAGTTTAAATAAAAGCAGAGTAATTTTGATCAATACTATTTCTATTTTCTTCAATTTTAACATAACCATTTTAAAGAATATGCATTTTTAAAACAATCACATTCATGCATCGAGTGAATTTTGTCTGTATATTTAAAATGAAAAGATCTACACTCTATTTTCATTCAATTTATTCGTATCTTTACCTTATCTTATATCAAACGTACTTGAATATCATACTATTATTCTATCTAAAAAAAGGATAACATTAGATCAATATATGCTAAATCAAAAGAAAATATCTATAGTAATACAATATAAACTGGGTACAATGATAATCAATGGTATGATCTCCTTTAGGCAATGAATAATAACAAAAAATAAAATGAAATAAAAAGATGAAATACTTCACAGAATCATCATCCATATCTAGATGTAAAATTTTCAAGCATATTTTTTCATATATAGATATTTATCTAATAGAAAGAAAAATCACCATCAAAGGCTAGACTAACATTATATATATCATAATAACGATATCAAGATGAAAACAGAGAGGATACTAAAATACACATATAGTATTGGACAACAACAAAAGAAAAATACTATCAGATTGAATTTAATAATATAAACGATCTCAATGTTTATTGTTTAAAGGTGAAGTATTATAAAGAGTCCTGCAGCTGGCTAGAATATATTATGATAACAATACTAAATAAAAAATGGCATGTTCCCAAGGATTTTGGGCTACTAACCATGCGAATGTTCAACTATAATTGATCTTCCAAAAAATATTCCAGCTCATATACATACCTAACACAGGGTCTACATTAGCCAATATTTCTGGTATACTAGCAAAATTGGTTGCTAAAAAGTTAGTGCTGGTATACCAATTTTTCTGGTATGACAATTCTGGTATACCATTTTCGTAGACAGCGCTGGTATACCAATTTTTGACATTTGCATTTAATAAAATGGAGGAAACTAAATTTTTGCGGAGTCAAATTATCAAATTGATAAATATGTTCGAGAAAAGGAAGAAAAATATAGAAGGATTGATTTTAAAACAAGGGGCATGGGAAGATATTGCCACAGAATTGAATTCGACACTTTAAAGCCAATATTTTGGCTATTTTTATTTTCTGTTCTCGGTTCAACGGCATGTCAGATACTGAAATGATATACCAGAATTGGCCCACGTAAAAAAACTGGTAGTATTTTATTTCTGGTAAGCAAATTGGTATATCAGAAATATTGGCTAATGCAGACCCTGTGTAAGATTGACGGTTATCACAAATATTCACTTCATATATATTTTAAGAACAACACTTCTACGATATATAAATGGTCGCATCTAATATTTATTGTTAGCATAATACACTCAACTTCTATTCACCAATAAAGATCAGGGAATCCATAGAAAATGTTCATATATAAAATTTCTTCTTCATTCAGGTGAACACATATACTTACATCACATCCATATGAAACTTGAAAATCAAAAGTTCTTCAAAGAATCAGATATAAATATTGTATGGGAATGTTTTTCTTGTGGTTGTTTTCATTCCACATTTTCATTTTAAAGATAAAGTTTTCCCAAAAAAACAGAATAAAAGGATTACATACAAGAAAAATAAAATATAAAATCCTAAAAAATCTAAGCCAATCACAAAAATAAAAAATAAAATAAAAACATTTGTATATAAAAGTTAGAGGAGTCTATTGCTTTGATAAGGGATGTTATTTTATTCGAGTTCGAATAAAATCTGGTTTTTTCTTTGGAATGGTGAAATGTTTGTTTCAATATCCGAAGTTTTTGGTTAGATTTCTATTTTCTTTTTTTCTTTTTTATTCTATTCAAAAGATTTGGAGTTTTCCAAATAAAAATAAATGGCGGTCAAAATTGTTGAAAACTTGTTCATTGAAGCAAATTGAAATTGGTTTGTAACACATTCAAAAAAGTGTATCCGGTATAAATTGAAAATTTTCATAACAAACATTTTTTCTAAATAAAACAGTTTTCCATTTTTGTATAAATGTTTACATTTTCTTTATATTATATTGTATATATATTTCTATTTAAAGAAAACACCACAGATCCTTGATTTTTGTCATAACATTTAAATTGAAACGGATCAAAATTTTGGTTATATCAAAGAATTTATTCAAATTATGATTTATTTTCTAAATTGTTTGACATTCAACTCAATGTGAATTACAAAATTTACATGAAATACAATTTTCTCTGTTTAATAATAGTAAAATGAAAATAAAACTAAATATAATACTAGACCAGAGACACACACATCAGCAACATGAGATGAGAATCCATTTCATTAGTTTCTTTTTTTTGGTTCTATATTGGAGACTTGGAGGCAACTAAAATAGAAAATCCTTTCTAAATGTTATTACAAACAGGAAAAACGTTTATATAAGATTTTGTATTTGAAATTTTAGTTTAACAGCTCAGGGCTAAAGTAATTTACGTGATATGTACATAAATGCCAACAATATAAAACAGAAAGGATACAACGAAAACTATGGAGAATATGTATTTCACAAAATTATGTTTATATATTATTTTGTAATCGTTGGAAAATTGTAGTTTTTCTGAAATTGAATTTGTATAATGAAAATTTTAAATTCATTTTAAGAATTTGAATTCGATATATAACTTGCAAAATGAATAACTCTAATGATTGACGTAAAAGTTTTCATGGAAATTATAACGAAAAATGTTTCGGACATGATCTAAGAATATTACCAGCTTTTTTTTTTAATTTTATTTCGAGCCTTAGTTTCATCCTTTGTTGATATACACGTAAATGTTAGTTTAGTTCTTGTCCTAGAGTTGGTAATATGATCATTAGATTGCGAACATTTGTCAGTGCAAGTGTATGGAGTCTGATTTACTTAAATCAAATATCTCACGACTTAACAACTTATAGAGAGTTTACAATCCTTTAAATCGAATGATCCACTAGTGATATTTATTTATATCTACGTAAGATAATGATTCAGGACACTTTTAGAGATTTAAGTTTTCCTAAAACCATAAAATAATTTCAGATATGTAATGAAAAACATGTACAATATATATTTTTGTTCATAGAAATATTGCACAGAATATATAGTGTCTTTTAATAGGGACATAACAATTTTGTATCTTTATATGAACGCACCCTTAAACATTAATAATGACCTGTCAATGTCAAAACGTAGATTAAAGTCAACATTTTCATCATGGTAAAGTTCACGAACGAGCAACGCTTGGAAATTATTAAAAATTACTACCGAAAGAAAATCCAGAATTTCATCAAAAAATCATCTTCAGCGATGAAGCTCATTTCTGGCTGAATGGCTTCGTCAACAAGCAAAATATGCGTTATTGGACAGCAACAAACCCACATGTGCTTCAAGAGACACCATTGCATCCACAAAAAATCACTGTATGTTGCGATTTACATGCCAGAGGCGTGATTGGGTCGTATTTTTTCGTTGATGCGAACGATCGCGATATTACCGTCAATGGAGAGCGCTACCGTACCATGTTGGAGGATTATTTTTGGCCAGAATTAGATGAAATTGATATCGGCGACATGTGGTTTCAACAAGACGGCGCTACAAGCCACACAGCACACGTTACAATCGATTTATGTTGAATTGTTATGTCCTTAATGAAAGACCCTTAGGTTTTAAAAGTAATCCATGAATTCCTTGAAATACTTCATTTCACAATTCTAAAAATTTAAATAACCAGTACCGAAACTTCACCTATCCCATAATAATGTGCCTTTTGATTAATTTTTTGATGAGTACTTAACTTTTAAGAAGTCCTTTCTTTCCAATATAAACAATATGACTGAAAACTTTATACAAATGGTACACAATTCGAAGATTTTTAGTCGGAATATTTGTGAATTTTAAAATTCCAGTAATATTGTTTGATCTTAACTGATCCTGAATTTCTTCTATAATCCAAAACGATAAAAGTATACTTTATCTTCGTGTAGGTTTACGTTTCGTATAAATTCATCAAAAAACAAAAAATTTAAAAACAAAACATTTCCATATAATCTTTCTTAAATTTCAAAAGAAGATACAAAACTCCTTACGATCCCATTACAAAGAGTTAAGAAACATCTTAAATTATTCATACAAACGTTTCCAAACATGATATGTTTTTTGAAAGGATGTATAGTCCTTGTATTTCTAGATGTTCGTATTTTTATATTTAAAAAATTACATTTAAAGACGCATTTATAAATATTTATCATATTCCAGAACAAAAATATTATTTTGTTCATTATTTATTTTTTAATGTAAATTTATTTAATTTTTTTTGCTTTGATTTGAAAATCTTTAACTAATTGAATAAGAAAAATTTTTGCCAAATAAATTTATTAAATATTATCAAATTCATAATGAATTTATATTAAAAAAGAATTTCAGAAATTTAAATCTTTTGAAATTATTAAAATCTTCTTGGAAAAAAGAAAATTAAATAATTCTTTTATATTTTCGAGAAAAACAATACTATATACAATATAATATTCTAAAAGATATAATATTTCTTAAACAATTTCAAAAATTCGTTACCATCAAAATATAAAAGGAATTACCTTACTACTTATAAGGAAACTGTATAAATGTCTTTTTCGAATTTAACTTTTTGCACAAACTTTTGTATAACTTTTGGTGTAAGATGGGTTATACTATGGTTCACTGGAAATATTTAATTAGAAAATTGATAAAAGTAAAAGATATATACTTGAAATTACAGACTTCTACCCAAGGCGCAAGAGAAACATAGAAGAAAATGACCAAGGCTCTAAGTGCTACTGAATGAAAGAAGAATGTAAAGCTATCTTTTTCAATATCTTCTCTATGATATTATGGTACATAAAAACATAAAGTAACTGCAAATCGGCATATAGCCGATTTTTTAATGACCTATTATGGGATTCGTAGTTATCAAACCTATTTTCAATGAGAAAGAAGAACAAAACTTACTAATATTTCAAAGTTTTTTCTCCATAACTTTGTTTCGTATCTTTCAAAGTCACTCTAATTCACATGCTAAAGCCTAATAGCATAAATATCCTTTGAAAAATCTATTGAAAAACGGTGAAAAACTTTATGAACAGGCTTATTTTTCCTTACGACTATTTTTTTCTCCACTATCCTTGGTCCGATTTTACTGAAATTTAACATAGTATCATCTATTTGTGTAATCAACCCATGTAAATAATTTAAACAAAATTTGTTTTACAAATTTTCAAATTAAATTCGGAAAACCACTAAAAAAAACAACAAAACTTTCTAATCACCCTGATTTTTTCTTTATAACTTTGCTTCCTCTGGGCTGATTTTACTGAAATGTAATATCAAATCAAGTTAAGGGAGAACCAACTCATATTGTAAATTTTATCAAAATCGGATAACGCGTTCTTATATACGGACGAACGGACCAGCAGAAATCGATATAACTTTTGATTTTCTATACAACCATACCATTGAAACCTTTCTGCGATTCTATCATTATGATTATTTCAATGTGCTATAAATGTAGTGGCAAAACTAATATGAGTATACCCTCTGGTAGTACCTACTATAGTGCAAAAATATCAGCTGAAATTTAAAACATTTTTGGTGTAATGTCCTAACAATTTGATGGATCCAGATGAAACTCATTATTCAGAAGACTCTTTGGTATATCCACGGATTGTGTATCCTGAGGTTAATTTACAGAGAAGGTTAATATATGAAGAGTTATATATTGTATATTGAATACATTATTTTTGGGTATACAATTGAATGACAATTGACTGACCGAATTTCAAATTAGTATTTGGAAGTTTTCAAATTAAATATTATCGAATTATGATTTTCTTTCTTTACTTAATAATTTATTGCACATAAATGATACAAAAACTTTACAAAGAAGCATTTGAGAAATTGTTAAATATAGTGAAAATTTCAAATTTAAAAGAATTTATTATATCTTGTAGAAAATCTTATTGGAAAATTTATTTATTCTTTTCATATTTTAAGTTAAAAAAAAAAATTAAATGGAGGAAAGGATTTCTTACACGACAACACTAAACCAATAAACTAGATCAAATCATACATCGTAAATTGCACTTTTAAAGACAACCGACGATATCCGTTTTAAATCTTGTTATGCTTTTAAACTAGCGTCTAATAACGGAAAAGAACTATCTTCTTCTACTATTTTTTGTTGTTGTAGCATAGTGTATCTGTTTAAATAATATCGAAACATATATTTCAATAGAAAATAAATAGTGTTGCACTACTAATATTGACTTGACGATAATATTGAACACCAATTGAAAACTGTTACTTTAGCGAACTACTTCCGATATCAGTCTTTTTTTTTACTGTATTTTTAAGATGTAAATATTAAACTTTTATAAATAATATTTTTAATTTGGATCTGTCAAGAAAATTTATAACAGTAGCTTTTTTTAGAAAATCCATCTTGCAGAAGAAAAATCCTTTATAAACCAAGAAAAGTATTTTTCATTTAATGCGGCTATAATATTTTAATTAAACAAAAATTCTTTAATCATTTCTTATGTTTAGAAATAGTCCTTAGTCAAGCATAATTAAGGTCATATGGAATTTCCTAAATATTCGCTTGTACACAGTCGTTAAGCTTTTAGAATTTATGTTTCAAATGCAATTTATTAATAATATTTTAGAAAATATTAATATAAAATCCTATACATCTGTATAAGAGGGTAATTCTTTATATTTATTAATATTAGAGAAGTAAGGAAACAGAAGTATTTTAAGTAAATTTTTCCATATAAGATTATATAACGGACACTAATGAAATTAGTATATCTATCAAGTTTATCTTTTCATAAGAATAATCTTGGAATGGAATTCGATTTCTATCAAATTGAATCGAAAAATCATAGGAATTACAATCCTTTTTTGATACGATTTTAGTCTTAATAGAATTACACTATTTCATTTCAGGTATTTGTATTCAAAAATTGCAATTTATGGTGAAATACATTGATTTAATATAGTCTATATCTTGGAAGCGTTCCCGGCATTCACTGAACTCAATCTTTTATGAGTTGATTACAGTATCTTGAAGAAACCAATATAATCAAATATATATTTTCGGATCTGATAAAAATATTTCAATTCACCTAACTTAAAGTATCCTCCTCGTAACTTTACAGATAAATATATAAAATGAAATGAATTCAGTTATTAAAATGGTAGACTAGTAAAATTGCTATAAAATTAGAGTGGTTCTAAAAGAAGATATAGAATGACTGCATTTCCAAAATTAAATTTCAAAATATAGTCTTTAGATAGAATATAGAAGACACATTTACAGTATTTTTGGAATCGCATCATCAACATCACCAGAAGAAGACAAAATCTATGTTATACAATATTATATATATGTAGTTACTATAAAATAATTATTTTAGTTGATAACATTTAGCTGGATGTACTGTAAATACATATGTGAGCAAAAATTTTGTAATTATTTCTGGAATATTGGATCCTATTTTGAATACACCTTTTTATTATTAGTTCAAATTGGTTTACACTTAAGCTGATATTAATTTTTGATAGTTTTGTTTCTTTAAATTAATAATTATGTACCAAGACTTGATTAGAATCATTTTAAAGAAGAATAATTACATTTAGATTAATTTAAAATAACTAAAAAACTTGGAACTTTCGGTAAATCCTAGAAAATTTTAAGTTAAGAAATTATTTATGGACTTATCTAATTTTAAGAGATATCCAAAAGGAACTTCATCAGCTTCGTAGTTTAGGTATACAGATATAACTATTAAATTTTACAATACATAATTAAAGAAAACCCATACTAAATTTTTTATATAAACCCATTAAAGGTGTGACAAATAAAATCTATAAAGAGAATCAAAAGGTACATGCCCTGTACAGGTTTCCTTTTAAGAAAAATGATCCTCTTAAATCCTATTTTATTTCAAATTCCTTAAATTTCATACAAACTTAGAATCATCCTTTCTACAAACTAAAGAACCATTTCTTTATATTTACTTTTGTTATAATTCCAGTACAACAAATACCTTTATGAAGTTTACTATTTTCAGTTCTGTTGTGTTTTTAAAGTACTTATATGTAGATTTACTCTATATCAAATAGTTAACCAAGGAATTCACTATGTTTATATAAAATGAAATTTATAGATCATAGTATTAAATATCCGGTTTATTGTAAATTTTACAAGATAAAGATAGTTTGTTATGTCGACAAAACTACGTACATAATTTTCATTGTACTATATGAAATCTTCGGATAAAATATCCTAATCCAGTTTTCGGCTAACAAACATATTATATGGTTGAATAATATAAAACAAAAAGCAGTATTGTGTTGATGGAAACAATGTTCATTAAATGAAAATGAAAACAACAGGTAGCTTTTATTGTTCTAAGAAGTCTTTGGGAGTTAAAAATTCGTCCATCTAGAAAATTCTTAGAGTTCGTAAGTTCAAAATGTGATGGCATAACATAGGAAATGTTTACAAATATTTCATTATTTTAATTAATTATATTTCTTTAAGAGAGAAAAATGTTTTTTTAAATGTTTTCATTTTTAATTACTCTGTCATTAAAAATAAATCTCATTTTTTCACAAACCGCAAAATAACTTTATTCAATTTCTTCAATAAATCCCAACAAAATAAAATCAAATATTTATTATCATTGTAATTAAACCAATTAAAATACGATCGTATAATTTTATTATTTATTTACATTAAATCATCTAAATTAGTTCTATCCAAGAAACGGCTATGATTGGAATCCAATGTAAGGAACATATAAAATATCCTGCCCTAAAAAGGAATCTTTATATATATATATATATAGTATATCATAAATTCATGAATAATTAACATTTCATCTCCGATTTTATCTGGATTTTTTTTTCCTCTTCTTTCTTTCATTTTTGTTCATTTTGCCTTTAATTCTCATAAAGAACAAATTACAACCGCATTAAGAATTAATCACAAGTACGAAGAAAATCGATAGCAATAATTTCCGTCTTCTATATAATATATATATAATTATTCCCAGGACATACCCCTAACAAAAAAAAAAGAAAAATTGAAATCCTCTCAGAAATCATGAAGATAAGGCGGATACAATTTTATGATAAGAAATATACTATATAATGAATATAGAATGGGATATAGAAGATATTCTTCCTGGATACGAAATCATTTAAGAACCGGAAACTGAAAGTAAGAAACGTCATTTTAATTTGTTGAAAATCATCATCATAAGTTCTCCATTATCCTTCTAGAATTTCGAAGATGTTTAGGATATGAGTAAGAGAATTTCCCTTACTTTTAAACATATTTGAACACGACATTTAAATTTAAGTATTCTACATGTGGAAATATATGTATATAACATAATTACATCTAAAGTTATATAAGGAGCATTTCCTAAATTTTCAACCAAAATTAAACGAAAAACTTCTAAATAGGAGAAAAGTGAGTACTATGATGGAATATAAAAATCAAATTTACTTTTTCTGATCGTATTTTATGATAGATTTTAGATTTTAAAAACTTTTTTCATTAGTGGAGCTACTTCTTTATCATACCCCAAAGGTAAAGTCTGTCCTTCTTTTTTTTACATTTACAACCAATTTCTGAATTCTTTATCATTATAAGTAGTTTTTTACATCTCACAGATATTTTCCCTTTGAAGTTCTTACCCTAATCTTTGTGTAGGACTTCTTATTCGCTAATTTTTCTAATCGTGCATATTTCTTAAGATTATCCTGTAAAATACAACCAATCTCCACCTAAGTATTTTTGTTTAAAACCAAAGTTTCTAATTCAGATGTCACCATTGGTCTAATCAGCATTTTATATAATAGATAGACTTAAATTAGTTAATATGAAAATATCTCTTGACAGCATTAACATATCCAGACACAAGTCCACATGAATAAAAGCCGTAACTTTATGTAATTATTTCTACAATTCCAGATGATTATTAGACAAATCTGGCGAATTGAATCAATGGTTTATCTGGTGTCTTTAAGAATTATTGATTGGAAATCTTTGAAGAATCCTATTTTCACAATTAATATTTCCCAAATAATGAATTTGACTCACTCAAAAAGCATTCTAAAAATGTTCTTTCAAGGATTTGAAAGAATACAATTTTTTACATTAAATATCATACCTTCAAATAGAAAATTAGGGAACGAATTTTCCACCGTTGCTAATATAATTTTCTTAATGGTGACAATATTTTATTTTTGTATTTAATTAGAAAATATGTGAAAATTTAATTTTGACTTTTATTAAAAATTATTGAAACGAAGAAAACTTTTCAATTTCCTTTTTGAAAGTAAGTAAATTGTTGTTTTCTTATGTTTAAAAATGAAAAACCGAAAAACGATTTTTAATTGTTATATACCAAAAAGATTAGTATTATATAGAATTATAGAAATTTTCTAAGCAAAAAAACAAATCAAGAATCTTAATCTTCTGAAAACGAAAAACATCTTATTTTATTCAATTTAAAATGTAATTTAATATGGAAGAATTGAAGAGAAATATATCTCAAAAAAAGAAGAAAAAATTAAATTAATTAATTTTTTTTTATTTAAAGGAAACAACGAAATCTTTCTTAAATTAATTTTCAATAAAACACAAAATATTTGCTGCAACATTGATAAATCGATGTTAATTGAAAATCTCTCATTGTTTCATATTATTTTTAATTATTTCTTAAAAATTATATTTCATGAACTAATTAAAAATACATTAGGGGAGTTTGTAGAAAATTAAAAGTTGGTTTTTCTTTGAATATACAATATATATGAAGGTATACTACAAAAAAGGAATAAGATATTATTGAATTATGTCCCTGTCGAAACTTCCTTTCTACTTTGTTCTTGAATTTCTTAAAGAAAATGAAGAATTTTTTGACTACTTACAGTACTCAATTCGATCAATTATCCCACTTCTGACACCTATTTTCAGTAGGCTTATTTCATGCTTGTACTATGACCAAATATAAGAATCGATATTGTTTTTGAATGTATATTCTTTTAAATTGGGTCATAAAATTAATATTGGTCAAAACTTTTTTTTAGTAAATTATTACTCATTATAGCATATTTAGATTATTCTTTTATGAAAAATTGAGTACACGAAATATCGTGTCCTATGAACATCATTTTTCATCGAATCGTTTCTTAATTCCTGTATGGCTAGATGACAGGGTACTTAGCTTCTCCAAAGGGACCTCTTTTAGTATCAATGAAATACATAACCAACTCTTGAATATATAACCGATTTTTGAATATTTTTGGTAATATTTATTAACTCTTTAAAGAGCTGAAGGAATTTGTTTTAGTACCGAGTTTAAAACTATAGGATTTTATTAATAACGATGTACCAAATACTTACTGCACTTCCTCATTATAAAATTTTCAACGATACTACTATTGTGATTAGTAGACAAGGTCTATGTGGTAAGGCCGGCAACTGTGCGGGCCCCTCCAATACCATACAATACAATACTATTGTGACTAAAGTTTTTGGATGTAAAAGTCAGCATTGTCCTTAAAGTTTTGGGTTATAAAAAGTACACCAATAAATAGGTTATATTCTGTATGTCTTGGAACGGTTATTATTTCTCCAAAACATATACAAATAATCAATTATTTAATGATAAACATTTATTTCTAAATTTCATCAAAATCTTATGTAAAATTTTTTTGTAAACAATAAAAAGAAATGCTATATCGTAATTTTATTTTTCGAACTTTCAAAAACGATAACGATAAAATCAAATCAATTTTCCGCAACATATAATCATATCAAAAAATAGAAGATACTTTTTTTGTATTTTTCGATAGCGCAAAAAGAAAAAATTAGCATGAATTTCAATAAAATAAGAATAAAAATTTGTAGGAAAATAAGTTCACCTTCATTCGAAAATCGAGGAAGAAAAAGAAAAACATTAAAGGCTGACTAGAAAAAAGTTCATATATAAAATGAATCCATTTGGGAATCCTTTCTTCGTTCTTTTTTTTTCTAGAAATCGTAGATGAAGAATTTTTGTGATATAAAATTCTTAACTCTTTTCTTTTTTATGGTAAAATACGAAAAAAATCTACATTTTATAGAAAATTCAAATATTTGCAGGAAAATTTGTTCGAACCAAAAAAAAGAAAATCACATCCAGAAATTTGTTTTAATAACTTTCAATTGGATTGAAAATTTGATGATAATTTTGCTAATAGTACGTACACATAAGCATGGTAAGCAGAAAGGAAAAATAATAGTCATCCTGTATGGAAAAGGAAGAAAAAAATATGTAATATATTTGCCCGAAGAGATTCTTTCAATATCAATCTTTCAGACGTTATGCAAATATACCTTATTTGAAGAATCGAATGTGGTTAAAATTCTTGTAGTTTTGTAATAAGAAATTTTTACATAAGAAAAAAATGTATATATACGATGAAGAGCAGTGGCAGAACTAGATGGATTTTTGGGTCCCCATCTGAAATTGAAAAAAGGAATCAGTTCCAAAGTGAATCTCTAAAGTTTTGTACATGGAATCATAAATAAGGCTTTTCTCAATTAAAAAACTAACCTTACCTAGTAATCTAATCCTGTTTTAAACTGTCTGCCAAACAAGTATATTGTAGCTAAATTATTTTTACTTTTATATTTACTATTTGGAGCTACTATCAAAGTGCTTTGTTGAGAATAGAAGACAACGGCCAGTTCATATTCTTTCCTGATATTTACTGAGATCGACTAGCTGTTTACTTACTACTTTTTGTGAATATAACCAATGGACTTCGTTTGACGGTTTCTCATTTTCCCGACGAAGATATAACCAGATTATTGGGTATTCTCAAGAATATGAAATTTTACTTTCATAATATCATATTTTCTATACGAAATTTTTCAAGTATCTCAGATAAAACCGAAAATGTTTGCATATTATTTCCCTGATAAGAATATTCAAAATTAAATTCACCCAGCTCTGAACCATGGATCTTTAAAACACTCTTTGAAGTACATCATACGCCACTGATTATTTGAATTTTTCAAATATAGAACGATAGATATCGTCGTCTATTACCATTCAATTCGAAGCTACATATTTTTGTGTGTGTCTTTAGTTTTGTGTTATCTTCAAAATTTAAAAGTTATTTTACTTTTCAAATGATATGAAAAACATCGAAAAACTGTTCATCTCGTTTATAAATATCATTGAATCAATTCAATAAAAGAATTCCGATGACTTCTAGAAATTTTAAAAACGATATCATATGTACTTTAGTTTTGTTTGATTATCCTTCAAAAGGAGCAATAAAAGGATCACATATAAGACCAAGTTATGTAAATTTACATATCTTAGTACTTAAGAATGACTTTCTCTTCATTTTCCTTTTATTTTCTTTAATAATATTTAAGTAAATAGAAATTTTAAAATTTTTGCTGAGATTTTGTTTTTTTTTTAATTAAATTAATAATCGTAAATTGAAATTGCATTAAAAATTCAACAAATACTCGAAATTATTTGCAATGTTTGTCAGAACTTTGGAAAATTAAGAAAACGATAAAAATGTGCTTATAGAATGCTTTCGGCTAGTTCATAGGAATAGGATCTTGTATCTCGGTTCTTCTCATCGATCTTCATCGAGTAATCACAGTTAGTTTAGACATTAATTGGCAAATCCCACAAATCGTGGACAGATTATTCCAAGGAAAACACTTGTACATAGTAAAAACTCCCATATAACACTGATCTTTTTGTAGTAGACACTAACTGAAATCTTAGTCCTTTTTGGTAAGTCAGAATGTTCTAAAATTAGATTGGAATTCTAGTAGTTAGTGGGAAATAAAAATTGAATAAAAACGTTATTATTTGGTGAGAAATTTATAAGAAAAATAGAAATTGATTAATTAAAAGGATTCAAAAAACATTTACTTTGAAAATTTTATTATAAAAATATGGCTTTTCAGAGGAGTAATAATTTTATGATTTAAAAACATAAATATGATTTTCTAATCGAAAATGATCGATATTTTAATTGGGTTTTTGAAGTCGTTACAATAATAGTAGTGAATTCGTAATTAGTTTTAATAATTACGATTTTGTAACAGTAATTAACTTTCATATAAACGATGTCAATTAGAAGAAATCTAAATTTTGTGATCTTAAACAATGCTATTAAGGATATTTAATTAATTTGATAGAAAATATTGTCCAATAATAATTATGGTATATGTAATTACCATATGAAGGATTGTACAAATTTATTATATAAAACAAAATGTCACGCTATTGTATTGAATATAGATGTGCAACATAGATAATTGGAATAGCTTCAATTATGTCTTTCAATATAGAAAAATAGACCATTCTAAAGGTATGTATAAAATATATGTGTAGGAAAAAAGGATGAAGATAAAGTAAAAAACTTTATTTCAATATTCGAGCTTCTTTTTTATTCTCCGTTTCTCTAGCAATGATCCAAACTAGACTGTCTCACTCAGGATCGTTGCCGGCCTTTTTCCTATATCAATTATATTTCTTAACTCTGAGAGCCACTCTACAATCCTGACCAATGTTTACGCAGGACTTGTTTCGAATGTTAGCATGTAGCTGTATAAACATGTTTACATTCTCGATAGTCCGTAAATTAACAACGATCATGTTGGCATTTTCTTTACTTGAATTAGGTTTCTTGCATCTGATAGCTATCCTACATATGTATGTACCTAATATCAGATTTGATACTGAAATTCATGGAAAATATGATAGAGTAAACTACATTCCACGTTCGTCTTGGGTATTTGATCCTTAAAAAGACCCAAAAACCAAATAAAACACCGATGAAATCTCATTGCATTCAATAACTTGACATGTAATCTTCTCGTAGTTGATTATGTCTTTAAATTAATCATTTATATTAATGTGAACTCACCTTAACATATATTTAATATAAACTTAATGTAAAAAATCTAAATTATTTTGTATTTATTTTGAAAATATTATATTTACTCAATTTTATCAAATAATATTAATCAATTTGTATTTTCATGTCATTTTAAAAATTATATTAAATAATATTTTTAACTTAGTTTTTGAAGATTTCAACAGCTTTTAGTTGAACAGGTTCAATCGAAACAAGAAGTTTATAAGTTATATCAAAAGAATAGAAAATGTTAGTTAATAATGAAAAAATTACTTTAAACTCAAAATCATTAAAACGTAATGAATCAAAGTATCAAAGTAATATGAATTTTAATATACGCAAAACAATTGGAACAATTAAGGAGAATATAAGTGAATACTTAAAAAATACAACACTTCATGGTTTAAAATATGTTGGTGATGAAAATCTTTCATGTTTTGAAAGGTAAAATATCAATTCTAAAAATTAATTTATAATTTTATAAGAAGGTACAATGCTAAGTTATAAAAGGCCCGCAACTGTGTGGCTCCTACTAATATAATAGAATACAAACAAAGTGTTAATCTTTGGTTGCCGACAACTTTGAAATACTCTCATACCTAGCTTTACAGCCTAGATGCGTTCCGGAAAAGTTGTCCGTAAAGCGAAAAGCCGTGTAACGAATCAATTATTTTTTTAGCAGAACTGCCTAAAGGGAGAACCTGAAACTAAACAGGAAACTAACAGGTCGCTAACAGTATGTACAGCATTGCTTTTTTTGCCGTATAACGAAAGATTGGGTCCGTAAATCAAAAGAGTGCCAGAATTAAAAAAGGTCATAGTGTACTATTTATTTTATTAGGCTAATTCTTCACCGTGAGATCTTCCTTTTCCTTGGAAGATATGTCAGATCACGTCCCTATCGCATTTCTTCTATTTTTAGTAAAAGTAGATAGTGTACAACCCAGGAGTGGAATTGCATAATTCGATTGAGACTAATCGAATCAAAAATGTATAGATTGTTGGGCTTTTTTGTTACGATTTTGTTTAAATCAAGTTACACGATTCCAGTTCAGATTTTCGTGGCGATAGTTTTGAACTTTTAGGTTTTCTCTTCTTATAAATACTAAATCACAAGACTAACTGGACATTGAGCTCTGTCTCTCTCTTTAATAGGAGTTTAGTAAAATCCTTTGATAGGCAAACAAATAGACTAGATAGAAAACTCGTACAGTAATTAGAAGCAAAAACAAATGATAATAATTTTTATGTTATTAATTTTTTAGTAAAAAATATACGGATTAATTAAAGAATTTCTTTTCTAGATTATTTTTTGGAATAGCATTTTTGATAGTATTTATTCTATCTGGATATTTTATATCAAACGTTTATGCGAAATGGTCAGCAACACCAATAATTGTTGGAATAAATCCATCACCGATATTTATTAAAACGATTCCATTTCCGGCAGTAACAATTTGTGCTTTAAATCAAGCTAAAAAGAGTAAAGTTAAACATATTAAAAGGTAATATAAATAAATTCTAAAATTTTCTTGGATCATGAAAGTTTGAATTTAAAATATTTTAATAGGACTTGTGTTCAACTTTCGCGATCCTACAAAATATTTATTATATTCTAAATTACTATATTTTCTAATCGAATTTATATTCTAGTGAAACTTTAGAATATTCTTTACTTCAAAGTTTATGCCCAACAAATGATGATTTTGAACCAAAATATAATATTTTTTCAGGTAAATGGTTCTATTTTCGACAATTTCTTCTTCAGGTAAATATGTATTATAAATTCCTAATATTAATAAAGATTTTCGTATATTATTGGATCCTTAGGTGACACCAAATTGTAGTGAAATGTTATTATTTTGTCGTTTTGGAATGGAAATAAAAAATTGTAAAGAAATTTTTGATGCAATTTTAACAGATGACGGTTTATGTTGTACATTTAATGCTATTGATCCGAAATTTATGTATCATAATTATAAGTTTGTATTTATTATAAATGAAATTATTAATTTTTTTTAATTAATTAACTTTTTTATTAGTGAAAATGATACATTCAATATGAATAAATCAACAGATAATTTAACATCAGTTAATTGGACACCAGAAAATGGTTATCAAAATGATCTTCCATTTGAATTTTATCCTAGAACAGCAATAGGTAAAATATTTTTATATGAATATATAATAAAATCTTAATAAATATATGTATAAAACAGGAATTGGAAGTCATATGGGTCTTACAGTTGTTTTAAATTCTCCAGCCGATGAATATTATTGTTCATCGACAAGTGGTATTGGATTTAAGGTGGGTAAAAAATAATTTCAAAACATATATTAGTAATTGAAAATCGACTTATAATAGGTGATTTCTTGATGCCCTATGTGAGAAATGGGACAGAAAAACAGCCATAACTAAAAATATTTCAAGATTTTTTCTCCATAATTTTGTTTCTTCTATTTCAAATTTGTTCTAATTCACAGTTAATCTAGCTAGATTCTAGTGGCATAAATCTATTCTGCAAATTTTACTCAAATCGGTATATTATTTTTTAAAGTACTTAAAAAAAAAAACGTTATGAACCGGCTTATTTTCTTCTACAACTATTTCTTTCTCCACTATCCTTAGAACGATTTTACTGAAATTGAACATAGTATCGTCTATTTATGTTGTCAACCTATGTAAATAATTTAAACAAAATTACTCCACAAATTTTCCAATTAAATCTGAAAAATCATTTAAAAAAACTATAAAACTTGGTCACCCTGGTTTTTGCTTAATAACTTCGCTCCACGTTGGTCGATTTTGTTGAAATTCAATATTAAATCGAATTAAAGAAGAACCAACTCATATTATAAATTTCATTAAAATCGTATAAAGCGTTTTTAAATTATCTTGTACTCGGATGGACGGGTGTACATGCAAAACCCTTGAATGTTTTGGCAATAGTTTGTGCCGTGCTATCTTTGATTGGGAATGCTTCCGGGCATCTAGTAAAACGATCTATTAAAGTAAGGATGATTCATCTGAAGACAGAAAGGGCCTTACCAAGATGAATGTGCTCAAAACATCTTTTAGTTATATGGAAATAATTCAGACTAACTGAAACCTTTCTCCGATGATTATTGCTATGTGTTACAAATGCAGTGACAAAACTAATATACCATCTGGTAGTGCCTAGGGCTCATAGGGCATACACATTAAAATAAAATTCTTATTCAATAATTTTTTTTTTAGATTCTTTTACATAGTCCAATAGAAACACCAAAAATTTCTAATTTCGGTCATTTAATAGCAACTGGTAATGAAAATCGTGTTACAATAACACCAAATATTCAGAATACAGCGAAAATTTTACGAAAAATTAATAAACACGTACGACATTGTCTATTTCCGGATGAAGGAAATTTAACATATTATCGTATATATTCGAAAATAAATTGTGAATTAGAATGTGAATCACAACTTCTATCCGAACAGTGTGGATGCATTTTATATTATATGCCAAGAACAACAGATGATGTTAATATATGCGGTTTAAAAGATTACATTTGTACGGAACGTATTAAAAGATATATTGAAACATCTGAAATGCATACATTAAATTGTGATAATTGTTTACCGGGTTGTTTTGAATTAAATTACAATCCAGAAATAACAAGTTCACCATTAGGCAGGAACAATTCATTTTTACCAAGAGAAAATTTTCTTCAAAATATATCTATTGAAAAGTTCGATGATATTTCGATAATACATTTTTTCTATACAACCAATTCATTTCGAAGTATTACACGTGAAGAATTTATCGGTTTTACAGAAGTCTTATGTAAGGAAAATATTGTTAATGAATTTGAAAATTTTTCATCTAATTCTTTATTTTTTTTGTTAGCATATACTGGTGGACTTTTAGGATTGTTTATGGGATTTAGTATGTTATCGATTATTGAAATTATCTATTATTTATCATTGAGACCATATTCTGCTGTTAATCGAATCAAAAATCAAGAAATATTGGTAATTTTTTGTTTTGAATTGAATTTAATCCATATTTGAACTTAAATATGAATATTTTTTTTTTTCTTTTCAGTTTAATTCATCTCAAAAGAAGATTACAAATCGTATAAAAGTTATTCAAGTCATTGAAAATAAACAGCAAACATTATCTCGAAATGAATTTAATAAGAATTCTTCATTCCAAGGTAAAAAAACTGTAATAAAACCGCCATTTCCATATACTAATTAACGTTAAATTTTAATAATAATCGCCATAAAAAAGAAATAAACAATTATGCGTTTGCAGAAATCAAATAATATAGCAAAAAAAAGCTTAATGAATAATTACTATATATATATATATAATTTTATACTAAAGAAAATTCCCTAAATTTGATGTTTTTAAAGTGCTTTTCTATAAGTCTCATCCATTCCGACGTCGACTAATTTATCGATTGGCTTAACAATAAACGGTATCGATAATAATCCAACAGCTGTCGGTATAAATCTTATATAATTTCCTTTCGTTTTCATAGTATCAAGAATTTTTCCGGTGGCCCATGTTATTCTAAAAAAACAGGATTTTTAATATATTATTTATTTTAAGGGGGCCTATAAACGACAAAGATTCTTGTCAACCTTGTTATCAACGTGGTTGTGATGTTTTGCCATAGACGAAACCAGGTTGTCAACATCACTTCCGAGGTATTGTCTCATCGGCAATAAGTTCAGATCGCACAATTCAATTCACAACTGATGTTGACAACCATATTGTCAACTTCTCTAGAGACGATACAACGTGATCGCTAACATCAGACTTCCCGCACACCCAATATCCGATGCTTTTCAAATTTTGTTGAAAACAACCAACATTATTGACATGAAATACCAACCACCAACAGACCCACAGACGTCCAACATCGACACCAACACGGCAAGTTGACAACAATGCTGACAACAAATGTTTGTCGTCTATGTGAGCTCCTTTAAATAATTGGAAATTGAAATATCGAATTTTCTTCTTTTACCTATTTATTGTAAAACCAGGAATTATAACTGATGCAAACATTTGCCATAGAAATACATCACCAGCTGTTATTGCAGCGTGTTTAGATCCACCAAATATTGGACGCTAAAAAATTGAAAAATATATGATTATCACATTCAAATTGCATTAAAAATTTTTTTAAAAAATTTACATTATAAGTTTTAACTGCTTTATGATAAACATCAGCTAAAACATATGTTATTGCAACACCATATGATAGATTAACTATAGAACGTGGTATAAGTGGACGTAAAGCTTCGCCAATTTCATTTGCATAACCTTAAATGAGAAGAGAGAAACAATTCCATAATATAACCTTAAAAACTAGAATCAATCATCCCTCGATATACACGAAATGATTAATTATTTAATATTAAACAGTTTCACATTGTTTTAACATTGAGAGAGGATTAAATAATTTTCCCTCAGAACTTTTTTTTAATAGTGTAAATCGATTCTGTTTGTATATTTTGTTATGTAATAGTTTTTTGTTTTGTTTTTTTTCTTTATAAAAACATCTAAATTTTAATAAATTCATATTCTTTACCAAGATAACGATAATTACTATCCCGGAAGACATCATAACCACTTTTATTATCAATTCCCATTATTTTAAAGCTTCAAAACGAAAAAGAGTATTATCACTTCTAGAAATTTTTATCACATAAGAAAAAAAGCCACACACAATTTGATGACAGACAGCAGCAGAGCCAGAAAACTATTAAACTAAATATAAAAAAAAAAAACAAATCAATCAATTCAATTGATTGTAATAAGAAAAACAAAAAACTCAATTATTTTCCCCGTGTTTATATATAGTCCTTCCCGGCTACACGGTTTTTCATTTCATTTTTATTTCACAGTATTTTTTCCATTTTGATTTACAAAATTTTTTTCAAAATAACAAATTTCTCTTAAATTTTATTAAATTTCTCCAATAATATAATATATAATATAAAAATGATTTAATTTCAACTTTTTAATCCAGCCCAATTTAAAAATTCCGGAAGACGACTTACTGATAAATTTCGTGATAAAGCTTTAACACGAAGATTACGATCTGTTGTTAAAAGAACAACTTCAGTTTCAATATAAAGTACATCATCTTTATATTTTTCAACATTTGTTTTAGTACATAAATTTAATGCACTTATTAAAATCTTATCATCATTTGATATAATATCTTTATCATCATTATCTTCTAGCGTAAATAATGATGAATTAAGTACAGAACCTTTTGTTGTAACACATTTTAATGTTGTAGTTTTTGATCTTATAAATAATAAGGCATCTTTTGAACGTTTCGATACTTCATCTAATAAACTATTAACATTATAACCTAATGGAAATGTTATTATATTCTTGGCTGTTTGAATACCACGCGATAAACCTTCTAGCTCATTTATCACAACAATCGGTATTATTATTGTAAATCTATCTGAATTTAATAATGTAAGTATTTTTATTTTCTCAAGAAAATCAATAAAACAATTTGTATCAGGTACAAGATATTTTGGACGAACTTCTAAATACAAATGTACTATTGTACTACGTAATATCGTTTGTAAACGATTTTGATAGTTTTCTTCGATTTTTTGTCGTTTTTCTAATTCAGATTTTCTTTGAAGAAGTTCATTGATTTCATCGATATCATTAGTATTTGAATTTTTCATCGATTTCTTAGTAGTGTCTAACAGAAATTGTGAACGTTGTTCATCATCTAGATTTGTTGTGATTTCAGGGATTTCTTCGAATTTTTCAAAATTATCTATTAATGTTGTTTCTTCTGTTAATAGATCATCATCATCTATTGTTGTTTGACAATTTTCAAAAATTTTCGTTGCACCAAAATCATTAATTTTTAATATTGGCGGTTGAGAATCACATAAAATTGTTGAACAAAAATCAATTATTTTTTTTATACGTAACTCAATTTGTTGTCTTTCATTTCCATGATCATTATTGAAATTCTGTTTTGGTAACAATTGTAATGGCACAAAACCAACTAGAAAATCATCTTCTTCAAGTCCAACATTAATAATATCCGATGCAGTTGTTCTTGATGATGATGATGATGATACATCTCCAAAATCTTGTATATTTAATAATGTTGTCGCTAAAAATGCTAAATTTCGCCATGGATCAATAATACCACAATTTTTTATTAAATCTGAATTTATAGAAAATTCACCTGGTCTCCATAATTCCATATTTTGTGCTAACCAATCACACCATACTTTTATGCATTGTAGAAGACATATTAAATCATTTGTAAATTCAAGTGCTGCTACATTTTTAGTAATTTGTTGAAAATTTTCTAAATTCATATTATTATGATTATTATCATTCAATTTAATAATATGAATTTCTTTTTGATTTTCATCAAATGAAAATAATTCATATAGAATTTCTTTAGTACGTTCTAAAATAATACCAAACATTAAATGACCAATATTTAATGCATGATTTCTTAACTCTTTTCGTATCTCTTCATTACCATTTTTATTATTAAAATCAATTGAAAATATATTCAATACAATACATTTTAATAAACGATATTTAACAAATAAAAATGAATTATTTCTTAACATTAAACGAAATTCAGATAATAATGTAAAAGAATTCTCAAAGAAATTCTCCATACCAATACCGGAAAATAGTTTTGCATGAATATACAAAAAACTCGATAGAAAATGTTTACTCAACTCTTGTGAATTTAATTTCATAATAATATCAGTTGTTGTATTATGATTTGTATTACGGCAATAACCATATGTTGATGATGTACGATGTAATAAACGACTACCATCTTGATGTATCCAAATTTCTTTACGTAATTGTTTAACATTATCTGTATTTGTTTTTGGCGATGATGGTGAATCTAAAGAATTACCAAATTTCGTTTGTACTAAAGATTCTTCATGTTTATTTTGTATTTCATCATATAGAATTTTCAAACTTTCTTTTGCTGATACTATCGGATTTGATGCCAGCAAACTTCGTACATGATAATAGACAGCATCAAAATGTTTACGTAAATATAATGCTACAATTGACATTTTATTATATGGTATACCATTTGTTGGTAAAAGAATTTGTGCTTTTTCATAATATTCTATTGTTGTATCGAATTTTTGAGTTTTCAATATTTGTTCTTTATAACGTGATAAATCACCAAGATTTATAAGAAATTTTTGTGCAATTACTAATAATAATGATTCAAATTTTGGACGATTTTCAATTGTATCAATTGTCTTGCTTAAATATGTTTCAATACAAAAATTAAAATCATTTTCAAGAATTTTTAAAGTTTTCGTATAAAATTCTGTACCTTCTTCGATATGTTCTAATGTTTTTAATTTAATATTTATCAAATCATTATCATGTGAAGTGTCTAATAATTTCTTAAGAATTTCAATAAAATTATAATATAAAATTTTCCAAAAATATTGTTCAACATTTTCTTTACAACAAAATTTCAAATCTTTCGATAACAATTTTACAAAACAATCTTGTAGCTCTTTTTTAATTAGACGAAATTTTTGCCAATTCTCTAAAAATTGATTACCTCTTATCATCACAGATATTTGTAAATGTAATTCTTTTATATTTCGAACTAAATTATATGTGCTGCTGCTGGTCCCCAGAAGTGTATTAAACCAATTTGGAAATGTATTATTAGTTTTTTTAAATTGTGAATTTTCATTACTTAATGATTGTACTAATAAAATTCCACGTGTTGAACTGTTGTTGTAATTTCGTTTTTCATGTTTTTCAAATGATAAATTACGTTGTAGGGAATTATTTGTTGGGAATTTTTCTTTTAACAAATTATCATCTTCAATCGTTTTATTACGGCATTCATTTTCAATTTCTAATTTTCGATTATTTTCGATCTCATTTTTATCATTCGATGATGTCTCATCGTTATTCTTGATAATCTTTTGTTGAATCCTTTGCGGTATAAATCCAATATTTGATGGAATTTTATTTGTTGACATTTCATCTTTTTCTTTTTTCATCATAGTTTTCTTCTTTTTTGTTATTTTTCAATAAATTTAAACTTTAATTTTCCAAATATATAAACGACTTGTAAAATTTTTATTTACTAATCACGATGAATTTTATCCTTTTTTTGACAACTAAACTCATGGTAACAAGTTATAACACACAGGAGATAATTGTTATACTAGGGTTGTCCAATATTAAAAATTGAAAATATATTATTTTTATATTAAATTAAATTTACATTTAATTAATTAATTTATATTTTATAAATAAAAATAATAAAATAAATGATAATCTATAGAATTTTCCTAGAAAAAAAAAGAAATAAAAATATATTTCATATAATAGATGTCACTTTTGTTGATATCATGAAGCAAAATTTTTTTTTTTTTTATTTCAAATGTTGTCCAACCTGCAAGAAAATAGTGGAAAGCAAACAATGAAGAGAAGAAATTTTTTTTTGTTGCATTTCGCGTCGCCGTCGTGTAATAAGAAAAACGCGATTTTTTGATTTAGCGAGAAAAAAAAAGTATTTTCAGTAAAAAAGAAGACATATTTTCGATTGTTTCGATACTTTTCAAAATTCTAATAAAAAACAATTGATGAAAAAAGTGATTTACAAATTGAAAGAAAAACTCAATAAAAAGGAAAAAAAGAAAATGAAAATTGAAATGTCTGACAAGAAAAAGTGCTTACGAATGTTGTTGTCCTCAAAAAGAAATTTGATTTAATTTCTTCAATAATTTGTGTTTTTCTTTTCAGTTTTCCGATTTTTCTTTGTATTAAAATAAAAATTAATTAAAAATTCAAGGATGAAATAGTTAGAAAAAGTGTTTTTTTTTTATTTCGTGAATTTGGAAAAAAAAAAAAAAACGAAAAGGAAAACGGTGGCTGCATTTTGGCTTGTTTTTTTTTTCTTAATTTTTGGTTGATCGGCTCGTACACACAAACACACATACACTAATAAAAATTTTGGTTACGAATGAAAAACGACAAAAAAAAATCTGTTTTTTGACATTTGACACAAAGTGCGAGAAGAAGAAGAAGAAGTAGAAAAATATCAATCAACAAAATATTGAGAAAAAAAAAAATCATAAAGAAAAAAACTTTATATGAAAAAAGTGAAATAATTTTAATAACGAAAAATTATCTTAAATTATAAATTTTGTGACGAAACTTCTTTTGTGTATCATAAAAAAAAAAAGAAAAAGGAAAAACCAAGAAAAATTATTTACAAAATAAAAAAAAGGAAAACAAAAAATCGACGAAAAAGAAAAAAAAATTTTCATGAATATATTTTCTTTTTTTGTTTTTGTTTAATTTAAGTAAAAGGTAAATAAGATTTTCCATTTTTATGTTCATATTAAAAATAAGAATTTTCTATTTTTGGGTTTAAAAAAAAAGAAAAAGAAAAAGGTGAAAAAAAAAGGAAAATTCGCAATGTCATTTGTTAGTTTTTGTTGTTGCGATCGTATATTTACTATTTTTCAATTTTTGCTTTGTTTGCACTTTTTTTTGTTGTTTTTTTTTTTTTGTTTTTTTTAAACACTTTTAAAGGTGTATGCGAATGTTTTTGTTCCAATTCTATATATTGGAATAAAAAAGTGTGGGTGAAATTTTCTCATTATGTTTACATAAGTGTAATTGTGTTGGTGTGTTTTTCAAAAGATGGTGAAAAATCACTAGAAAGACGACGACGGCAGAAGAGTGTGAGAAAAGTGTGTAGAAGTCTGATATACATATGTGGCACAACCTTGGAAAGATTTTCCTTTTTTTTTTCTTTTTTTTGTTGACCGACTAAAATTGTTGTTCCTTTTACAAGAAAATATGTTTTCCTCTTTTGTTTTTCTTACCATGTTTTTTTTTTTCTAAAGAAACGTTTTTCTTTTTTTTCGGAAACTAGAAAGAAAGAAAATAATTCCCTTTCAATTGATTTTCAGTAAAAAAAAATTAAATTGATTTTCTTATTTCGTCTACCAAAAAATTTGTTTCAAGCTGTTTTTGAAAACAATAGGTCAAATCCGATATAATATCTTTTAAAGAGGTTCCACATCACATTTTATTACGTAACTTAATTATGGAAACAAGACGTACGTATTTTTCTTTTTCTCCAGTTTTCTTTAAGCATCCATGTTATGAAAATTGATACAAAAGAATACGCTAATGTTTTCTAATGAATGGAATTTTTAAAATGTAATATTTTTATTAAGGAATTAATAGGGTAAAATAAACAGTTGTGGGGTTTCATAAAAACAACATATTCTGGAAGATTTCTTACATTTGCAACAAGAATTTTCATCTAAAATTTATGATTTCTTTAAAATTTTTAGAAATAAATAGTAATTTGGTTCTAAATATCTTCTTCCAATCCTCTTATTTGTAATATAATTTCTGACTATAGGAATTTTTTAATTTGTTGTATAAAATCCACTCCAGGAGTGGAATCGTGTAATTCGATTTGAACCAAGTTGTATCGAAAAAGCATAAGAAAGACAATCTTTTTTTTGATACGATTTAGGCTCAATCGAATTAAACGACTCCACTTTCTAACCCTCTAACAATCAATTATTAGTACAAAAATTTAATCAGGAATGATTTAAAACACTTGAAACCTTTGTAACTAAAAATTGACGTTGTTATTTTGTATCACAATCATATCTGGAAAAACATTTAAGGATTCCATCCCTGAAATGAAAATCCGGTAGGCCTTCAAAATACGCCTGTACAGCTGCTATGACCTCTGTTAGCTTCTTGTTTCGATTCAAGATCATGCTGGTGGACCCAAGTCTCACCCATAGTGATGAATCGACGTACGAAATCCATTTCATCCTTCTTAAAACGGTCCAAATGTTGTTCAGAAATTCGTATTCGAAGGTATTTTTGTTCCATTGTTAGCGAATGCGGCACCCATTTTGCACAAAGCTTTTTGAAACCTAAAACTTCAGCTAAGATGTGATGTACTGATCTATGTAAGATGCCGTCACCTATCTCATCTACAGTCACTCGTCGATCTTTCAAAACAATATCCGGCATTTTTTGTATGTTTTCTATTGTTGATACACTTTTTGGACGACCTTCAAGTGAATCATCTTCGAGGCTTGTACGACCAGATTTTAAAGAGTGCAGCCCATTTTTTTTTTTACAGTTGAAAGTGAAGGTGATGCATCCTTATATACTTCTAATAATTTTAGATGATTTTCTGTAGGTGGTAAACTATCCAAAACAACGAATTTAATCACTGCACGATATTCAATCTCAACTTCAAATAATAGCTTCTAAACAAAGACTGAATTGACTTATCGACGTGAAACTTTACACGTGTTCATATGAAGGTTGTACTAACATAACACAAGAACGCAGCACGTTCTCTTGTTGATGCTGAGAAGTTATTTAGCACCCTAGTATATATTCAAACTCTCACGTGTCGTTAAACGCTAATTTAATTCGATAAATACCTTTGTTTAAATGTCATCAACAACATAGTAGCTTTGAAGCCCATCCAATATTTTTAAAAGCCTGAAATTTTGTTCTATTAGTTTATTTTTCTGGAAAATTTATCTCTTACTAAAGTAACGTCATTGGTTGTTTTATACTATATAATAGCAAATTTCATAAATCAAATCAAAATCATATATTCTTAACAAGATAGTATATTTCTCAAGAATCCATTCACTCACGTTATCATCATTACACGATGTACACCTTCTTACTTCTATTCAAATTAAAGATTTCTTTTTTTCTTTTGCGTTTTTTATAACGAAAAGAAAAAATACTTCTTCTTCAATCTTAGAAGTTCATTCTATCGAATCAATTGAACTCAATTCAGTTCTCTGTTCGTCTGTCGTTCCGATCATCAAATATTGTAGATATATATATATATATATATATATTTTTTTTTTATCCAGTAAAAGAAATGGATGCTATTAATTGAAAAAAAAAAGAAATAATAAATTATTGTGACCAATTCTATTTTACCAGAGCTACACCAACTAACATAAGAAATATCGTGATTGTAGTTTCTTCTTTTATCGCATCAATCATTAATATTATATTACTATTACCAGACATTCTTTTTTTTCTACTTTCTTATACCTTACTCACTTTAAATGCAAGTATTTTAATTACTAATCAAACGCAGAATTGTTAATAAAACATTATACAAAAGGCATCTAATAGCAGATTTTTTTGATATCCTATGATATATAATTTTAACTCTTCGTTTAGCTCTTTCAATGTTTTTAGTTCATAATTTTCTTTCCTCTCCTTTTAATTTACAGATAATCTAGGTTCTAAGAGTATAAATCTATTCCCTAAAGTTTGCCCGGTATATCAGTTTTTGAATTTCTTGAAAAACTAAACAGAAGAAACCACCAAATTGTATGGCCAGGGACATTTTCGTTTACAGCTATTTCTTTCTATACTATCCCTGAATCGATTTTATTGAAATTCAGCATAGTATTGCCTATTTAATTAAATAGATTCAAAAGTTTTCCAATTAAATTTGAAAAACAAACAGAAAAAATATCGATAAAATTTTGAGTCCTTCATATTTTTTCGTTTATAACTTCCCGGTCGCAGCTCAAATCGAGATTTAAGGTGGAAATTAATAGTACATAATAAAGTCATTGGTTATTAGGAATTATATAAAAGTTTTCTCAGTTCATGCTTACTGAGGCAAAAGTCAAAAATTTGTGCATTGGTATTTACCAGTGCAGCATTCAGGGGACTGGGTCATTCTTTCCATACTGCTTCCGGTGGAAACTGATTATAAACAAGTCCACGGATCTCAATGAAGAAATGTTAGAATTTAGGTGCATTTTGCTTAAAATATTAGGGTTATCAATGGCCCCATTAAAAATTTGATGAACGAGAATTACATCTGCCACTTGTCTCCGCTTTTCCAGAGAATGCAAACTTAACAATTTCAGCCTATCGCTGTAAGATGGGAACAATGACGGATCATTCAATAACAGATTGAGTTAAGGAATGGTCAACCTATATTCTAAATTTCATTAAAATCAGTTCATCAATGAGTTATCTTGTAGATGGACGGACAGGCATTGATTCTCTACACATCTTAGAACTGTTCTCCGAAAGAATATTTCCAGGTCTTATAAATGTAGTGACAAAACGAATATATCGTCTGGTAGTATATGTAACACAGGTTGTAAAAACTCATCCAATAAAAGGAGAATTGATTTAAGTTTTAAGTACGAATTCTAAATCGAAAATGGTTAAGTTTTGGACTAAAACTTGAACTTTTAAAAATTTAATATAAGAAAATATTGAATAGTTTCTTAATGTTACGTGCTTTATGACATATTTTTCGATGCGACAAAATCTCGTCGCCAAATTTCATTTTTACGTTCGAAAGATTTGATTGTGAAAACATGACAACTTTTTAGATTTCATATAATTTACAGGTCAATGGATGGATAAAAATGGGCTGCCTTAGGTCTTTTAAATGCAGACTAATAAATCAACAACTTCCGTAAAGTAACGAAACAAGCAAAGAAAAAAAAACGAACAGCTATAAATATAGCTACACATTATTTCGAATGGGAAAAATATGCTTCTTTTTTTTTTTTCTTAATGTGGAGACAAATTATGTTTTCTATAAATTTATGCGTCTTGTTTGAATTTGTCCTTTGATTTATAAAAAAAAAAAAAATTAATTTTATTGATTTATAAAAATTTTTTTTAAAATGCCACTGAACTTTAAAAAAAAAAAAAACTTGATAATATTTCCGCGATAAGAAATAAATTTTTCCTATTTGAATGTTTAATTTTTTTTTTTATTTGAAATTAAGAAATTTCATTGTCTTTTCTTTTTCGAAAATTAAATAAAATTTGCCTAAAGCCCAGTTTTTGAAACTCTATTGACTTTTTCAATAAAGATTTTACTGCAATTTAACATCATGAGCCTTGTAATACTATTCGATGAGTCAAAGACTAGTTAAGTTTGTTGTTGATAACCCCACGACTCCATTGGATTTATTTCAAGACATATTTTCAGGACAAAAAAGTCCAAATTTTAGAGTCTCCATTAGACTTTTTTTCAATCCGACTGAATATATGTCTTGAAATGAGTCCAATGGAGTCGTGTGGTAACAAAACCAAGGCATTTATCAAATCCAATCGGCGTTTAACTACACGAAAGATTGCTCAGAGTCTTAACATATTGAAATCGAACATTGCAAAATCATCAAAGGAGAAGTATTCAAAATTGGCTGGGAAGCTTTCATGTATCTAACGCAGAGGTTCCCAAACTTTTTTGTCTCGTGGACCACTTGCCATGTTTTTCGGTTTTGGGTAGACCCCCTGCTTACCTGATATTGAGTTTTTGCAAATTTATCAACTTCAAATGCATTTTTGACAGCTGGTATAGTGCTACTCACTTTGAAAGAACTAAAAGTGAGTATACCACCCCAAGATCATAAATATAATGTAAGGTACTATGCAACGTTGTATATGAACAGCACAAATTGTTTACAATGAAGTAATGATAATTATACGGTTCATTATCCAAATATTCCCTATAAATGTTCATGGAATACCAAAATTAATGTCACGACCTGTTTATATGAGATCCACTAATGTTGACCCCCATTTTCGTTTCATGGACCCCCAAATTTTTTTGTGGCTGACATGGACCCCTTGCAGGTCGTCTTCGACCCTTGGGGGTCGATATAGACCACTTTGGGAATCACTGATCTAACGTATGCTCCTGACCTTGCTTCATCAGGTTTTTTCGATTTCTGTAGAAATCTTTTGCTGGTTATAAATTTAAGTTTAAAAGAAGTCTGTCAAAATTTCACTTGTCTCGGTTTTTTCCTCAGAAAGCCAAGATATTGAACAGTGACAGGATGATGACTCTGTCAGGAAAATGGCAAAATGACAGAACTTTATAATCACGCTCGTTTGTCCTTTATAATTTCGTTTTTCTGCATAATGATTTTGTTCAAAATGAATTGAACCAAATGAATTTAATATAAGACCAACTAATATATTAAATTTCACTGAAATCAGTCAGTTTTTCAGTTATCGTGTTAGATATAACATAATAATATAATAACTTTTGACTCATTCCACATCTACTGTCCTAGAATTGTTCTCCAATGATAGACTAATATACGCTATTAGTATCCTGCTATATGGTATAATTATAGTCTTTCCAGTCGATATAAAAAGTATTTGAAATTTTGATTATTTTTCAAAAATCTTGAAATTTTCCAAAAATGTACAAATAATGAATTTTCCCCAAATTAATTTTGGCTTGATTGCTTCTGAAAATTACTGTTTTTTTTTTTTTTTTTGGTTCTCTTGTACACAATTTTGTATCAAAATTCTAAAACTAATTAGCATGAATAAAAACATTAAAATACCTCGAAAGATATGATCATTATTATCATGGTCGCGTCACGGTAGTTTACCCCATAAACACAGCCAAAATAGTATAGTAATTAACGTTTACCGGTATTATCTAATTAATGCAGTTCTTGGTTTTGTATTAACTGATATTTGGAAATTTTAATTTACTTTTTTTTCTCTCTTTTTTGGCACGTTTTGATACATTTCTAAATTATGTAAGTTTGTCTGTCTATTAATTAATTTTAAACTTATTAAGAATTTAATGAGAAAAACATATATAGTAACTTAAAATCGACTTATAGCCAATTTTTTTATGTCCTATGGTAAAAATGAGATTTGTAGTTAACGAATGTAAGTTCAAGATAGTCATTACCAGATCTAATAATAATTACTTTGTTACAAATTCGTAAAAGTAGTCAATTTGAATAAAATTGATGAACAAATTATGCAATTAGATTCGAAAAACGAAGAGAAAAAAGGACAAAATTTTGTGGTAAACCTGGTTTTTGTTTTATAACTTGGTTCCCACTTGACCGATTTGGCTGAAATTCAATAACAAATTGAGTTAAGGAATAATCAACCCACATTGTAAATTTCATCAAAATCAGATAATGTGTTTTTGAATTATCTTTGTATACATGAATGAACGAACGGGCATGTATAAATCTATATAAGTTTTATTCTCTACACATCTATACCCTTGAAACCCTTATTTCTATGCGGTACAAATTTGTATTGACAAAACTAATATGCCCTCCAGGGTAGCTGCTCCTACCATAGGCCATAAGAACCGAAACTTGTTAGCATTTTTAATATACAATGTATTAAATAAAACAAATTAAATAAAATTTAATTTCATATATACTTAAAAAAAAACTTTATTTATTTTAAATTATACAAGTATATTTAAAATCTAAAAATAAAAATCTACTAAAAATAAAATAAAGCGATTTTGTTGGCAAACAAAAATGAAAATTTACAAAACAAACTAATAAAAATATACTTCGTGGCGGGAATTGTTCAGATTTTTCCAATATATAAAATGATTATTAAATATTATTATTAATTAAAGAAACATTGAACTTTTTGAGGAGATTTTCCATGGAATTTCAAAAATTCACGGTTATGGTTGTGTCAGGAATCAAAAGTTATATCGATTAATGCATGTCCATTCGTATTCAAGATACCTCAAAAACGTGTTATCCGATTTTAATAAAATTTGCAATGTTCGTTGCTTATTCCTTAACTTGGTTTCGTATTGCATTTCAGTTAAATCGATGCAGGGGGAGCAAAGTTATAAAGGAAAAACCAGGGTAATCAGAAAGTTGTGTCGTTTTTTTGTTTATTGTTTTTCGGATGTAATTGGAAAACTTGTGATTTAATTTTGTTTAAATTATATAGATTAACTACACAAATAGACGATACCATGTTAAATTTTAGTCAAATCGGTCCAAGGATAGTGGAGGAAGAAGTAATCTTAAGTGAAAATAACGCTGTTCATATAGTTATTTTTTTATGTACTTTAAAAACGAATACGCCAATTTGAATAAAATTTACAGATTAGACTTATGCTGTCAGGGTCTGGGTTACCTGCAAATTGGAAGAAATTTTGAAAAGAGAAAACAAAGTTATGAAGAAAAAACCTTTGACAGTTTTTCTGTCCCATTTCTATTATAGGGCATCAATAAATCGGCTATATATACCGATTTTCAGTTACTATATGTTTTTATTTACTTTGTAGAGATGCCTTTAGTCAGTGAGTATGATATGGTATGGTTAAATTGTGTGTTTCCAATTTTGGAAACTTATCGTGTTCCTGTGATATAGTCGTACGATTCTTTTCAATTTCCCAACAGTTTTATATTCTGCTGAAGATTAAAAGGATCATATAGTTCACATAGATTTTGATATTGAATCATATTTCCAGTGGTAAACAATTGATGCAACTCTTTTGAAGCATTAGTTTTCTTATGCCTGGATACATAGTTGGGGAACAGTTGATATTCCTTATAATTTCAAAAGAAATCAGACATATTCTGTCTAGGAGTGAAATCATTCCAAATTGTGATGTCAAGTTAACTGACGATTTTTAATAAAGTTGATGGTATTTTCCTTGATTCATATTTATACTGAGTGCCTTATATCTAAAACAGTGTTCAGGTTTGTTAAACGAGTTGGTATCATATAATTTTTATTCTGTGAATGGAAGACCAGTAATAGGAATGGAATTCTGTAAGTGTCGACATTATCTTTTTGTGAAGCTTTAAATTGCACTAATCGGAATTCTTAACGTTTATAAATTTTTGATTATATCTCCAGTCTGCAAAACATGTGATCTCATTAATAGTATTTGTAAAATAGACTATAAATTCGTACGTTTTTATATCACAGAGAGTCTTTCTTTTTACAGATACTATTTAACATGGTTTGCAGGCTGTAAATGTGGTTCAAATAAGAATCCAAGTTTAGAACTCTATTGTATGATTTTTGCTATAACATAGAATATCGCCTAAACCCTAAACGATATTTAATAGTTTCAATTAAACAGTTTTCATCTTAATTTTATCATTAGATAATGATAGTGCTAATCAATTATCACTCTCGTTGCCTTACAAATTTCTCTTGATGCATCTTTTTTTATATAATTTTGAACTTTAACATCCGACAGTATCGTGACTTTGTATCCAATGGACTTATATACACAGTAAATCTCTAAAACGATAATCATAAAGAAAATGATATAAAAATTACTAACCCAAATGATAAGCATTCTCTTTCTTGTTCTTTCTAATCCGGTACCGGTTTCTAATATCCCTATTAAAAAAAATGAAAATCGATTAAAATTGATATCTCGTGATGGTTTATGGAAATTTTATCATATTTTCTTATTAAATTAATTTCATCTATAAACGGAACTGTTTCAATAAATAATATTATATACAATCTACTCTTAGAAATCTTATTAATATAATTCAATTGACTTCAAACAAAAGAAAATGAGGCTATATAACATCATTTATGAATCGACTAACTAAAGTTACAGCAATAAATATTTTTTTTGTTGTTTTGATTAGGATCTTGTTCCATCCACCACGTCTCATATTTTGTCTACCATTTTCTTGTTTATTGTCGTCTGCGATCATTTAATTTCTGTTTGTACAAAATGTATATTTTTGCAAATAGTATAAAAATAAAATAAGAAAGTAAATATTTTTAAAAGATAAAAAACATCATCGATGGAAAATTCAATATGTTTTCTTATTTATAAAATTTATTATTTTTAAAAAAATGTATATAGTAACGTAAAATCGGCCTATAGCCAATTGTTTGATGCCCTATGGGAGAAATGTAACAGAAAAACCGTCAAAACTAACAATATTTCAAGGTTTTTCTTTTCATAACTTTGTTTCAAAATTTCCTCCAATTACAGGTAACCTAAATCCTAATAGCATAGATTTAATCTGCAAAAATTTTAAATCACATCAAAAAAACTAGCCTTATTTTCTACTAGTACTATTTTTTTCTCCACTATCCTTGGACCGATTTAACAGAAATTTAACATGGTATCGTCTAATTATGTAGTTAACAAATATAATTAATTTAAAGAAAATTGCTCCATAAATTTTCCAATTAAATCCGAAAAACCATAAACAAAAAAAAGACAAAACTTTCTGGTCACGCTGGTTTTTGCCTAATAACTTCGCTGCCCTTCTGTTGATTTTGCTGAAATCTAAGACCAAATCCAGTTAAGGAATAACCAACTCATATTCTAAGGGGTTTTTGAGTTATCTTGTACACGGATGGACGGACATGCATAGATTGATATAACTTTTGATTATCTACACAATCTTTCTATGATGATTATTTCGATGTGTTACACACTTAGTGACAAAACTAATATAACCATCTGGTAGTACCTACCATAGGGCATAAAAATCGAGTAGGTTGAACTAAATTGAGATAACCATTCACCGGTATCATTATATCCGGATTTTAATGAATGTAATTATATATCTTGTTGTAATATTATGACGGGATAAGTTGTGTGACGTGTTAAGAATGTGTTTGAATTCAAAATAGTGTTGCAATTGGAAATCAGGCCAAATTTACTAGTCGACATCACGTCGTAATTCTTATTGTATCCAATCATTAAGAACAATTGTTTCGTATATAAAAAAAGAAAAGAAAAATTGTAGTATTTGAGCGCAGACTCTATAAAGTAGACAGTTTTTAGGTCGAGTTTATCTCTTTCCTACAAAGTTATTTTATTAACAAACATTGTGTTTTTTTTTTGGGTATCTTCTAAAAACGTATATTGTGTCTGGTTCTATTTTTGACGTTAACAAGTGAAAAACTCTCTCGCAACAAAATCGGTATTTTTATATATATTCAAGTTGCATAATTTTAAGGACGACACGAGGAATATATATTAATATCAAAAATTCCGAATGGATGAAAAGAAATCTTTAACATTATTCGATTTGCGGATACTAATAAAGATTGTAATAAAATGGATTTTTATTCAATTTAAGTTTGGGAAATGGGTTTCTTTTTCAATTTTTAATTACGAGATATTCAAGTTGGAAAGTGCATACTTCTCAAAACACATCAACTTGAAGCATAGAAATTTTTTACGTCTTGATTCAATATGTACTATTATACATTTTATTGTTCTATTCATAAACAGCTGTTTCTTAATTTAATTGCTTAATAAAAATTGTATTCAAGACATTATTTTTCCAGATTTTTTCTACAGGTTTTCCTCAAGTTTTTTAGGATTCATTGTAGAATTCCATCGAACTCTTATCTCCCATCAATACAATACAGCGAAAAACTACTATAATACTGAATTTCGATAAAAACTACAAAATAAACAATCGAAAGAATGCAATTTTTATTGATTTCTTGTTTTGTCGATTAATGAAATCAATGCTGCTATTTTGTTTTTTTTTTTTTTAGTGTATAGAATATGTACTTTAAGACTCTTTTTTCATGTAATTTATGCTGCTTCCATTTCAAAATTGGTGTCACACTTGGTTTTATATTTCTTTATCAGAGGCAATATTTTTTTTTGTTTTATATAAATTTGAATAAAAATTCATTGGAAAAATGTGTGAATTTTATTAAAAAATCAATTTATTTTTTCCTTCTTCAATTCATTCAACATTCTCTTCAATCGACGAAAGGTGGTAACAATATTTTAAAGGTGTCATTGAATTTTTCCAAAGAAAATATATGCATTTCGTGTGTTTTAAATTAATAAACAAGTGTTTTTTTTTTAAAGAACTTTTAAATACCTATTTTAGTTCCGGATAAAATAAATAATTTACGTGTCTGTTTGAGAATACTAAAAAGAATCAGCTGAGAATATTTCGGTGCAGTTTTCAGTAATTGGGTAATTATTATAAGACTTTGATATGGATAGTGCGTAGTTGTAGTATATCGGCTATATACTATGTTGATTATCTTTGCCATCAAGCGGTGGTAGAAAAAAGTAAGCATTGTAAGAAACTAAGACAGGCCAAGGACCTCCTCAACAAGTATAACACAAATAAAAAGAATATAAGAGTACTGACAGGAACACTAACAGGACACTGCTGACTCAAAGCACAGCACCAAAAACTATGCATGCAATGTAGCTGCAGATTCTGCAGAGAGGGAGGTGTTTGTTGAGGAGATCTCAATGCGGATTCTTTCTGAATGCGAAGCACTTTTCCGTAGAAGAAGGAAATTCTTGAGGGCAGATTGTATCTCCACTATTAAAACACAATCACTTAATCCACTCCGGATACTAAAATTCCTAAGAGAAATAGGTCTGGAGGAGCTGCTCTGTAGTGGGACTATAACCAAACAACTCTACTGAAGAAAAAAAAAAGATCTTAGAGGTTGCAGTACAAGAACACCTTATTACTTAATCTAGCTATCTCTAACTATCTACTATCTACCATGTAATACCATAATAATAAAGATTTCCAATGACAGTGCAATCAACTGATTCTTGTTGTGTTTAGCCAGATTCTAAGAAATTGAGTTATTCAATAACAAGCATGTTAAGATTTTGTAAAACTCTCGATTATTAAAACACGTGTCGCCAATACATAAATCCTTTTATATTTTCGAAAGTACAGGGATTAAAGAATTTTTTATAAAGATTTTTATAATTAGAACAGCAAAATACACTAATTATTATTTTTAATTATACAAAATCATGCATTATTAAAAGATTAAATAGAAAACATTTATACTTAGTTTAGTTAGGCCACTGAGAAAAAATTAAAAACGTTGATATAATATGCCCACTTATTATGAAGCAATAAAATCTTAAAAGGGTATATTTTCTTTAATATTTTAATACTGTCTTTTAGAGCCTCTTAGGACGACAGCGCTGTATAGCGTCCAAAATTTGCCTACAATAAAGTAAACAAAAATTCATTAATTATTCTTAATATTTAAATTTTTCTATTATTAAAAATAAATCATTATCTAATTAAATGTATTTATACACGAGTACTTTGTAATCAAACACAAAAATTCCTTTTAATATTGTTTATTTATAATTTTCTAATCAATCCGATATTTATTTATTGGCTGTGAATTATGTTATTTATTTTATTTAAATATTTTGATAAGAACTTTATTTACAATCATTTTTATTTCACACTCTCTCTCTATTTTTATTTCAAATAGCTAATGGAGGGATCTGATGGATCACCTCCATCGTCATTGTGGATGATTCGTGCTGCTGAATTATTTCCAAAACCACAAATGGAGAAAGAAGATGAACAATTAACAGTTCCCTTTCAGGAATGTAAGTCTCATTTTTATTACATTAAATATATTACTATAACAAAAAAAACAAAACATCTATTTAGTGGCCGGTGAAGCTACCAAATATTTAGGACGTACCGATGATGGTGTTTTGGCATTATCAAATTATCGTTTATTTTTATTAAAAAATTCAACAAATTCTGAAACATCAGTACCTCTTGGTTTAATTGAATCAGCACTAGGACGTGATCTATTTCATTTAATTATTAATTGTAAAGATGCCAGTACAGTTAAATGTTCATTTGAAACAGCTGAACAATGTTCAGAATGGCAAAGACGTATATCATTATCGGTTGGTGTACCAGAATCATTAGAATCATTATTTGCATTTCCATTTTACTCATGGACATCCGATTCAACAGCAACTGGTGGTGATAATAATGATTGGTCTGGTCGTTTACAACGTGCTGGCCGATTTGAAGAAGATTTTCGTCGTGAAGTTGAACGTTTACAATTCGATTTGAATGGAACATGGCGTATAACACATGCTAATGATGAATATAAATTATGTCCATCATATCCACCATTAATATTAGTACCATGTTGTATATCAGATGAGACATTACAAAATGTTGCAAATTTTCGTGGTTCAAGACGTTTACCGGCAGTATGTTGGCGTCATAAACAATCTGGTGCTGTTATAGCACGTTGTAGTCAACCTGAAGTTGGTTGGTTAGGTTGGCGTAATTCAAAAGATGAACAACTATTAAAAGCATTAGCTGATGCATGTGCATTCGATCGTGGTGAACAGACACGTAGACAAAATTTATGTACATCTGGAGAAAGTACACCATCTAGTGCAGAAGGAAGTCATGAAGAAGTTTGCATGGATGAAGTTAGAGTAATTATTATTTTTGTTTTCACTTTTTTTTTCATATATCCATTAATTATCCGAATTTTGGTTTTTTTTTTTGTAGAAAATTTTGATTGTTGATGCTAGATCTTATACATCAGCTGTAACAAATCGTGCAAGAGGTGGTGGTTGCGAATGTATTGAATATTATCCTTGTGCTGAAATAGAATTTATGAATCTTGGTAATATTCATGCTATAAGAAAAAGCTTTCATGCTCTTAGACAATTATGTGCTTCTCCACCGGATGTACCAAAGTAAAAATCAAATTTTAAATCGTTTTTAAATATACCAATAAAATTGATTAATTTTTTTTTTAGTTGGTTAGGACTTTTAGAACGAACCATGTGGTTACAACATTTATCCGGATTATTGGCAGCATCTATGACTGTTTGTCATGCTATTGAGAAAAAAGGTCGTCCAGTTCTAGTTCACTGTTCCGATGGTTGGGATCGGACACCACAAATTGTAGCTACAGCACAACTTTGTCTTGATCCATTTTATAGAACAGTAGAAGTGAGTTATATATCTAAAAATTGAAAATATTTTCAATATAACTTAAAATAATTTTTTTCCTCCTTCTTCATCTTCTTCTTAATTAAAGGGTTTCCGGATCCTAGTCGAACGTGAATGGTTAAGTTTTGGTCATAAATTCGCAGATCGATGTGGTCATGGACCTGGATCTGATGAATTAAACGAAAGATGTCCAGTATTTTTACAATGGCTTGATCTTGTACATCAAATTCATCGTCAATTTCCATGTAGTTTTGAATTTAGTATGGCTTATTTGGTAAGAAAAAAAAGACTTCTAAGAAGATTTAAAGAACAATTTAGATAATATATATTTTTCTTGTTGTAGATTAAACTTGCACAACACTCACATTCATGCCTTTTTGGTACATTTTTATGCAATACAAGTAAAGAAAGAATTTCCAATTCAGTTTTGGAACGTACATTTTCTGTTTGGCCATTTTTATCTGGTCCAATATATCGAAATCCTTTATATTTACCAAATCGTGAAAAGGTAGTACAAAAGAAGTTTTTTTACGTTTTGTAAATTTTATTTAAAATTATTAGAAATTTCTTCAGGTACTATGGCCAGCACATAACGTACGAGATTTAGCATTATGGAGTGAAGTTTATTTAGGAAGTTTAGGTAATCAAAACTCATCAGATTTTCCACCAAATAATAATGATGGAAATCAAGAATCAACAAGTAAGTAATATTTGGATTTTTAATGAGATAAATAATTCTATATTTATCCATTATCAATAATAAGGTCCAATGATAAAAACTAGATCATATGGAGATCTTATAACTGCTGGCGGTACATTAAATGGTTTAACACGTCGATCTAGTGATCCAAATATGACCGTTGATGCACAGTAAATTTAATTTTATATTAAATATTGATTTTTTTTTTTTTAAATATAATTTTTCTTCCAGTTTAATGATGACATTAAATCATTCTGATAATAATTCGGTTGTCGATTTATCATCAGAACGTGATGAAACATCACCAGATATTATAACGAATATTATTCATGACACTACAGAAAAATTACAAAATTTAACAAATGAATTAAATCAATCCGATGAAGAAATTTGTAAAATTAATAATTTCGATAATAGAAAAATTTCCAATGAATTTATAATACAAGCACCTCAACAAGAACAGCTCCAACAAAGGCAGGAACCACTACAACCACTACAACAGCAACAATTTCAACAACAAAAACAAGATATAACAACAGATCAAATTAAATATAATATAAAATGTGAACAAAATGGTGTTAATAATGATATAAATCAATTTGTCATTGGAAATTCTAGTCCCTTTGAGTCTGCCACGTCGCATACGTTAAAGGATATAGTTACATTAAAGAATGGACATGATTTAATCGAAGAAAGTCGTCGAAATTTAAATAATAATATAAATAATATAAATAATGAAGATGTTGTAGATGGTGTTAGCCCAAATAATGATATAAATGATTCAATAATAGATTCAGATTTAATGCAAAGTGTTGATCTTAAAGGTATTAAGTTTTTTGATGATAATAATATTACATTTATATTTTTTTCTTCCAATTATTAGACACTTTATCAAATAATTACGAAACAAATTCTTCAATTGATTCACAAAATCATTGGTATGGTTCGATAAATACAAGTACTGATACATTAGTACCAATTGAATCGCAACAACAAATTGATTTTGGTGATCAAGAAGTACCAATGATTTTATCACAAGAAAATACGAATCTAAATAATAATAATAATAATCATAATGATTATATTGATAATAAAATATCTTTAGAAGATATACAAAAGAAAGAAACGACAAAAAATCTTTATAAAATTCTTAATAATTTACCGGAAGTGCATTGCAAGCCAAAATTATCATCAACAACAACAGCAGCAACAACCGCAGTAACAACAATATCTTCTAGTGTTAATAATCAACAATCAATAAATCTAGGAATGGATGAAAGTATATTAATAATGCCAGAATATCAAAAATTAGAAATATCGAATAGTGGAAAATGCGATACAATTAGTAATATAATAGGTACGACATCTTCACATAGACGAAGAAGAACATCATCAACGAATTCTAAAAATGATGTAACAAGTCCAAATAAAAATATTAATTATGGAAGGTTAGAGAGATTAAATTAAATTCATTATAATTTGTTGTATTTTATAATTGTCAGTTGTGATCCTAGGGCAGAAGAAAATATTTTTAACATTGAAAATAATAGGAAAGAAGAACAGTTTGAGATCCATCACATTTTGTTCTTATCTTCAATGTTAAGGTATTGTTCTGCTCCGGGATTAAGTGTACAAATAAAACACACGAGCAATTATACAGGGTGGCGCAAATATGAACGTTGTGTTTTGAATTATTTATAATTATTTTTAAAAATTTTATTACAGGATTTTGTAAAGACAATCAAACGACAAAGCAAAATCATTGAACTTTATTTTGAACATCAACAGTTCATTGTTTTAGCTCAACGTGTATATCGTCAATGAAGCGATTAAGCCAATTTTCAATTAAATGGCTTCGTAAACAAACAGAACTGCAAGATAACGGCTACGAAGAATCCAAGAGCAATTCATCAACGACAATTACACCCACTTAAGTGTACTGTTTGTTGCGGTGTATAGTCTGGGAGGATCATTGTCCCGTATTTCTTCGAATGAAGACGGTGTTGCAGTTTCCATCAATATTGTGCTGAATATCGGATGATGGTGGAAACAATTTTAAGGCCAGCTGTGGAAAACTATCCAACCCTTTGATTCCAACGATATGGAGCCACAGCGCATACTCCAAGGGGTTTGAATGTCTCTTTTAAGAAATATTTTTGGCGAACGCATTATTTCACGCAGAAACAATTTCAATTCGCATCCGCATTCACCCGATTTAACCGCTCCTGACTGTTTTCTTTGCTACTATTTGAAAGAAAGAGTATACGTTAAAAAGCCAGCGACCCCATACCTCAACTAAAAATCAACATTCGCAATGAAATCGAGGCCATAACACCACCTGAAGTTTTGCCAAAGCTTATGGAAGATGTTCTGGAAATAGCATGAATGTTGTGCGAAGGAGAAAATGCCCACCACTTGAAAGATATCATTTTTTACTAATTTTATCGCTTAAATAAGAAAATAATAAAGAATTCAAACCACAACCTTTCTTTTGCGCCAAGAATATATTAACATATATATTTTTTTTTATACTTTATATAGTACTACAAATTCTCGATTTTCAACTCCTGGAGTTAGATCGTTACCATTAACACCACCCGGTGCTCCAGATCGACCTTCTGTAGCTATATCTTGTCCAGATGGACTTGCACACGCATTAAGTGAACAGAATATAAGACTTCAACAAATTGTTTATGAACATAAGGTAATATTTTCCGAAGAAATAATTTCAGAAAGATCTTAACTTTTGATTTTTTTTTTTTTTGATATACTAGCTTCGTGAAGATGCCCTACAACGAGAATTATATGGAATGAGAATGGCATTATTAAAGAAAACCTGTCCACATTGTAATAATCAACAAATTAATGACGAACAGGTGAGTCGGCTAGCACAACACTCTCCGTCTAGATCCTCATCAATTATATTTTAAAGATCAAATTGTTTTAATTAACATAGAAAAAAAAAAAAAAAAACGATCAATAATAATTAATAATAAGAAAATCATGGCTATTTTATATTATTTTAGTTTTTTTTTTTCTTTTTTTGTTAATTATTTTTGTTAATGTTTTTATTTTTTTATTTATTTATTTATTTATATATTTTTTTTTTAAATTAACACTTTTACTACAAAATTTAATTAATTACCACCAATTTTTTTTTTCTTCTTCGAATAATTAAAAACAAAAAATACCAAAAAAAACATCGAATTTTTTTTATTTTTTTTGTATTAATTTTAAAACAAAAAACTAAAACTAAAAAACAAAACAAGGAAGATGTAATGATGATGAGTGAAGAGAGTAAATTAGTTGAGCTTTGCGACTGTTGTTCGTCTGTAAGGAGAAATTTCGGGGATCTTGATCCATTTTATTTTGGGACTAGTCCAGAATCGGCGGTTAGTTTTTTTTTTTTCCTTTTTTTTTTTTTTGATTTTTGAGCGTTTTTTTTATACATTTTTTAATTTTTTTTATCATTTTTTTTTTTAAAATGCTTCTCTCGCCTAAGTTGCAATTTTTTCGAATATTTTTTTTTTTTTTGAAATTCTTCTCTCGAAACTTAATATGGAATTCGAAAGGAGGAGGATAGTTCAACATTTTCTTAAATCATCAATCATTTTTTTTTCTTTTAATTTGCATGTTTTACTTTTAATTAATTAGTCATCAAATAATCGGATTTTTTTTCTTTTTTTTGCGCTTTTCTAAAGGTGGAGTCGTGTAAAATCGATAATTTCGAGTTAGACGATTTAATTCAAATCGAGTTACACGATTTCACTCTTGCTTTTTTTTTGAGGAGATTTTGGTTTCGTTTTTGTGTCCATGTGTTTTTACTTTAAAGGCCGATTTCACATTGGTGACTTAAGCCTAGTTTGTTGCTTAAGCAATACTTAAGCTACAAACTGGATTTCACAGTGTGGATTATTCAGAGCTTAAGTAGAGCTTAAACTAGCAATATCGCGAGCTTAAGCTCAATTTTTGCAATTTGACAGCGATGAAGAGTTACATTTAACATTAGTTTTACATTTCTTGAAACGACCGAAGATAATAAGGAATTGACCATGGGATAACCCTGACTTTTATCCCCCCCTCCCTTTGGGTATTAAACTCGCTTTCAATCGTCTTTCAACTTTTAAACTTCTTTAATTCTCGTCCTATCTGTTCTCTTACATTTTGTTATATATTTTTTTTGTCCTAATCTTTTTATTTCTTCCTTCCATTTTCTGTTATTAGAATTTTTAATTTATTATTTTAATTTAATTGAAATTTATTTTATTTAAATTCGACATTTTTGACTTTTAAAATGTATGAGACAAATCATTGCAAGTTACAAAGAAATATTCACAATTGCACCCACTTATCAAAATCATTTAAGCCCTGTACTGTGAAATGTAAAAATGAAAAAACTGACCTTAACCCTAGAATCTTGCTTAAGTTTAAGCTGGGCTTAAGCCGTCACTGTGAAATCGGCCCTAAGTGTAATAATTTTTTTGAATTGAATATTCTTAAATTTGTTTTGTAAATAATTTTAATTTTTCCTTTCTTTTTTTTTTACCTAAATCGATTCAGGAAAATTAGTTCTTCAAATTTCGAAGGAAAATAAAATTATACATTTGTGGTTGATTTTGAATTTAAATTATTAAAAAAAAAAAAAAACGATTTACACGAATGAATTCTTGTTAATAATGTTATTAAAAAAAAAAAAAAAAACAAAAAACTTTTTGGAACAATATTTGTATTACAAAATCGTCTTAAATCGAAATCGATATTGCCTTTTTTTTATTTATATTTTTTGAAATGATTTATTATATTATTTAAGAAAAAAAAAAAAAAAAAACGTATTATAAGAATTTTTTTGAAAATATTTTTTCCCATTTTTTCTTTTTTTATTCATTTAATTCCAGACTTCAGCACTTGATAATATTGAAAATCTATCAATTTGTTCATGGGAAGCGGTCGAAGATCGTAGTGGACCATCATCGGGTGCATCATCAGCTCAAGCATGTGGTGTTACAAGTAGTAGTGTTCTATGGGTTCCAGATCATGCTGTATCACGATGTACTGGATGTCAAACAGAATTTTGGCTTGGAAGGCGAAAACATCATTGCCGGTGTGATAATCAATTTAGTGTGTTATCTCTCTCTTAGTTTAATAAATATAATTTTCTTCTTTTTTTTTCGATTTTTTATTTTCTTCTTAAAAAAAACATAAACATTGAAATTGATTAAACCTTTTTTTTTGTTGTTTTTCTTTTTATTCTCTTAAAATCAACACACACAATAAATATTTAGATCCTGTGGACAAATATTCTGTGCTGATTGCTCAGAATTCTGGGCACCACTCCCAGATGAAAGACTTTACAATCCTGTAAGATTATGTGGACCATGTTATCATAGTGTTACAACACGTATTCAAGTATGGAGTTTTTTTTTAAAAGAGATTTATAAAATTTGTAATATTCATTTTTATTTATTTTACAGCAAAGCATTCGTTCATCAACATGTGGTAATGGTAATTCATGTATTAATAATCAACAATTACCGATAATTACAACAGTCACATCATCATCCACATCCACATTATCATCAGGCGCATCAACGGCAGTTACCACAACATTATCAAATAACAATTCTAGTGTTGTTAATTCAGCCACATTAGGAGCATGTAAACATGCAGCAAGTCCACCAAGAAATGATCGAGGTCCACTTAAAGCGACAACAGCATCTAATTGATAAAATTATATTTACTGATAATCATCAACGATAAAAAATTTTTGAATATTTCTTTTTTTTCTAATTTATTATTAAATTGTTTATTATTTTAAATATATTTTTTTTTTTTATTTTATTTTAAATAAAATATTTTTAATTTTCTTGTTTTTTTGGAAAACTTTTTCAGAACAGAAGAAAAACAAAAGAAAAACCAAGTTTTTTTTATATATGTTGTAAGAATTTTAATCATAAAACTTGTGTATTTATTGTTATTTAGGTTTTAACAGATATAAAAAAAAAAAAACAATTTTAATTGAAAATATTTTTTAATAAATTTTTCTTTTTTCTTTTTAAAACAAAAGCAAAAGAAAAAGAAGAAGCGAAAGTGTTTTTCCAAAGAAAGAAAACACTTCTTCCTTGTAGTAAGAACAGAAACAATGTCAAGAAAACCAAAAAAAGAAAATGTTTCTTCAGTAAATAAAGAAAAGAATCCTAAATTTTATTAATAAAATTAGTTAATTATGGAGAAAAATAATAATAATTAAAAAAAAAAGTAAAATACATAATTATTTAATAAAATTAAGCTGCGAAAAATGTTGCTTAATGAGATGAGTAAAATATCAAAAAAAAAAAAAAAAAAATATTTGAAAATTAATAAATTATGCTCTAAAAATAAAGAAAAACAGTGAAAAAAATAAATTTAATCGAAAATAATTTTAAAAAACAAAAAAAGATTCTAAATAAAACGATCTTTTTTTTAAAAAAAATTAAAAACAAATAAAAAATTGGTCAATTTTTGGTGGAAAATAAATGAAAAACAATTAATTGGAAAATAAAGTATTTTATAAAAAAAAAAAAAACAAAAGAAAAACAGTGATCGCAGCGGTTTTTTAGGATATATTTCTCAAAGAAAAAAATTATTGATTATAAATTAAAGAAACACACAAGAAAAAATTAAGCACAGAAACAAGAAAACAGGAACATAGAAAAAATAAATGAAAAATGGAAACAAACAATTATAATAATTTCAATAGGTATGTTTGTTTTTTTCTGTTATATAATTTTTTTTTTCCTACATAAAAAGAAACATATTTTTTAATGTCAGGAACAACCAAAATAGCATTTAAATATGTACACAAGGTGTTTGAGAAGTCATTCTTAAATGTTTCAACATCTATCTCTATTATATAAAAAAAATTTCTCCGCAAATCATTTATAAATTTTGTAGGAGACAGAAAAAACTTATAACTGCAAAAATAATCGAGCATGAGCCGAGTTCGAACTTCAATACACTTTTGATTTTTCTAAATAAAGTCCCTTAAGTTGATTTTCCGCTAAGCCATTAAACTTTACTTTTCCAAGCAGTTCAGATTCGTTAATATCATATCAAAACTGAATAAATAATTATAACAGAAAAAAAAATCGCCATCGACTGAATTCAAACTTATGCACGGTTGATTTTACTAAATAATAGCTCGCTTCCTCACCAAGCCATTGACTGGTTAAAGTAATTCAGATTCGATAATGTCTAAATAAAGTTTGCATATTTTATTTAGATATTTAAAAAAAAGAAAAAAGAAAAATAGTATTTTATTCTACTGCTAAAGAAAATGTGTATCAGTTCCTAATAAAATTGCATTGTCCTCTACCGACACTCGCGAGAGTGGAGCGGGAGTTGATGAGCGAAGCGAACAGAGGGCGGCGACCCTAGTAAATTTTAAATTGTTGGAAAGTCCAAACCTATTTGATGAAGAAGGAAATCTATAGGGTGTTCAAATTTGAGGTATATTTTGGAATTATAAATAAAAAAAGACAAATTGTGTGAAATCTTTATTTATTTTTATTTGAAATTCTGGTTAGTAATGAAAAAGAATGTCATTCAAGCGATCTGCTCTGCTAGCTCGGCAGGCTGTCAATCTTTTACCAAAATTTTTCAATAAATATTTTGAGGTTTAATTGTTGTGAACGACAACGAATTGATGTCCCTAGCTCTTCCGCAAAACTTGTGCTAAAAGCTGCAATATTTTCACTTGAACGACCACACTACGATGATAAATTCTGCTTCTCTAATCTTGAACTGAACCAGTTTCAATGATAAGCTTAATAAGCACGGTTTGTCGGAGCATTTTCTTCTAACTTCTAACTTCTGAATAACTTTCACCTTATTTAAAATAAGTTTTAATAATGAAAACACGTTTACTCGTTTAGAGCGATCTATTTTAACTAATCGGAATTATTTACTTCATACATGAAAAAAAAAACATCGGTGTAATCTAGTAGCTGTAAAAAAGTGGCGGCAAATTTTAAAAGATACCTCAAATTTGAACACCCTATATAAAATAGAACAATAGCTCCAGTATATGAGATATTATATTATTATATACTATGACAATAGTCTAGGTTTATAGTCCTACGTGCTATAAAGGAGCGAGTAAGACCAATCATTTTTCTATATATTCCCATTCACCAGAGATCCATCAGTTGTGTAACTGTGTTGTAGCTTCAATAGTTACTAATCAGATGTTGTAAGTAATATTTATTAAGAATTCAATTAATTTTAGTTATTCTTGGTTCTCTAAAGTTTGATTTTAGACATGCGTCGTCTTTAAGGTATTTGTGCTAACTACTTAAGATGGGTTTTGACATTCATGTTACTACAATTAATGAATGGACGACGTATCGAACGAAATCATAATTTCTCGCGGCAACTGAGTTTTCGTAGAGAATGTTTAATTTTTTTTGTCTGGTTTCTTGGTTTGGACACCTTTTTATTTACAAGTTTTGATGTATATCACCTCAAAAATCATGTATCGGAATTTCTCAATTTTTTTTTTGTTTAAAAAAATATATTATTTATTTTAATCCTCTAAATTTATATTTTAAAAAATAGATGATTTCTTCTTTTGTCCAGCCCTAAAGAAGAAATTACTATCATAATATAAGATTTAGAGAGGACTTTCTTTTATAAATAAAACAATCTTTTATCAATTACCGAATAGCCAGAAACAATTTTAAGATATGTAAATGAATGACTTCTCAATCATTCAGTATTTTTGTTTGTTTTGTAATTTTTGTTTTAAGAATTTGATTAGATTTGGACCTGTTTTAAAAACAAAAAAAAAAAACAAAAACCAACAAAATCCTTTTAACAAAGTTCAAAATTATTTAAAAATTGTATTAACACTTATATAATTAGTTAATATAGAAAAATTAATAAGCGAACAAAATTAAGTAGTTTTTAGTGTGATGAAAAATATAATAATACAAAATTTCAAAAGAATGATAAAAAAAAGATAAAGAAAAATTAAGGAAATCATAAAAATTCTTAATTTTAATTCGAAGTAAATTGGGGTGGGAGTGGGAAGAAAAATTAAACAAGTAATAATTAATGTAATGATGAGACTAAAAAAAAGGATACGAAATTAGATTTTGTTTTCTATTTTGGATTATATTTTCTGTTTTCTTTTCGATGTAACTTGAAGAGACTGGTTGTTCTTAATAGGGTAGATTTTGAAGAAACAATTATAACCGAAATAACAGGAATATTTATGCTTGATTTTTATTTTTTTTTGGTTTTATGTTAAATAAATATATTTAAAATGTATTTGAAAAAAAAAAAACATATTATAAATAAGAAGAAATTGGATTTATAAAAATGTGGAATGAAAAATAAAAGAAAAACCAAACATAAAATAATATTGACAATTAGAAATACCAGAGTCGGCGGAATCTTGTGTCTAATTCGATTGAAACTCTAAATCGAATCGAAATTGCATTTGTGATTATTATTAAGGCCAATAATCTCCACACAGTTGACTTCCTATTCTGACGGAGAAAAATCAGAAAACTAGAAAGAGATGGACTTTTGCAATTTTCGCTAGGATTGATCGAATAAAAACATCAGAGTCTCTTGTGTGATTATTGCGAGAGTTATGGGACCCGCAGATGAAGTGCCATATAAATCAGATAAACATGTTCATCTGTTTTTGAGGGGAATCATCTGCAGATCGAAAATAATTTGGGGGGAAATCAGAAATGCAGAAGCCGACAAAATTTCTAGGATGATTGTTTGCTCTCTTTCTGTTTAACTAATCTTTGAATAGTGGTATCCCATATACTTACATTAGAAGTAGAATGTCGGCTGTGTGGAGATTTATGCCTTTATGCTTTTTTTTGCGATATGATTTGGATATCAAATCTTTATGCTTTTTTTTGCGATATGATTTGGATATCAAATCGAGTTAGACAATTTTCCACTAACAAGATTAATACATAAAAGATTTCTGTGTTGAAACAAAAAAGAAGAAAAGAAATTAAGACACACAATTCTTTCAGCATTTTAAGATATATATATATATATATAAAATATTATTTCTACAACAGACAAGATTTATTGGTAATTTAAACAATAAAAAACGAAAAAATGCATATATATATAATCTTCCTAATCCAAAAATTCCTATCAAAAGAAAAATATACACATTTAAAAAAGAAATAGAATGGAACTTTATTGTATTCAAAAAGAAAAAAAGAAAAACATGGAAATAAAATATATATACATATATTATTCTGATGAATGATTAAAACAAACGAAAAAATCCATCATAAATCATGAATTTCCATCTTTATTTTGTGATAATCTTTGTTTTTTCAATGCATCAATAACTCCAGCAAAATTGGCAGTTTTCTTTTTAGCTGAACCTTTTGGTGTTGAATTTTGACTTCGGACTCTTATTTGTGGTAATGAAACATCATCCATAAAATCAAAATCATTTTTCGTCGTTGGACTAGAATTGAAAAGATTTTTAATAAATTAATACAAAAAATATATAGTCTCTTAAAATCGGCCTATAGCCGATTTTTTGATGCCCTATGGTAGAAATGGAACAGAAAAACCACCAAAATTAATGTCAAGGTTTTTCTTTATAACTTTGTTTCCTCTTTTCAAAACTTCTTCTAATTTGCAGATAACCCAGACCCCCTAATAGCATAAGTCTAATCTGGAAATTTTATTCAAATCGGGGTATTAGTTTTTAAAGTATATCTTTTTTGATATACTTTAAAAACTTTATAAAGAGGGTTATTTTCTCCTAGGATTATTTCTTTCTCCACTATCCTTAGGCCGATTTGACTGAAACTTAATACGGTATCGTCTATTTGTGTAGTTAACCTGTATAAGTAATTCAAACAAAATTGATTCACAAATTTTCCAATTAAATCCGAAAAACCATAAACGATAAAACTTTCTGGTCACTTTGGTTTTTCCTTTATAACTTTGCTTCCCCTGGATCGATTTTGCTCAAATGCAATACCAAACCAAGTTAAGGAATAAGCAACTCACATTGTGAATTTCATTAAAATCGGATAACACGTTTTTGAGTTATGTTGTACACGGACGGACGAACATGTATAAATCGATATAACTTTTGATTCCCGACACAACCATAGCCTTAAAACCTTTTTACGACGATTATTTCGATGTGTTACAAATGGTAGTACCTACCATAGGGCATTAAAAAAGAATTTTTATATATATTTCTTACGTTTCTTTTTCGGTATTCTCTAAAAGTTTCGGTTCTTCTTTGTTGTTGACCGGTGATGGTGCTCTTCTACCTTGACATTTCCATTGCAATTCTGGTATTATACCATTTTCTAAAGATGAATATAAATTTTCTAATTCTTCAGGAGTCGGTTCGAATTCTTCACCATCTCCAAAACATTGTATTATCCAATCATCTCCACCACCAATATCTGATGAACCAGCCGTCATTTTTCAAATGTAACTTTTCTAGAGCTGTCAAAACAAAAAATTGAATGGTAAAGAAAAATTTTTTTTTGTTTATTTTGATTGATTAAAAAATGAAACTAAAGAGGCGCTAGAATCAGTTAGGCATTTTTATTCGATTAGTAAGGGCTCAAACCTTGATGTTAAAAATGTTTTTAAAATTTAATTTTATTTTTTATTTTTTAAATTTAATTATTTCTTTTCATTTTATGGGAATTTTTTGATGATTATTTTAATTATTTTGAAAATACATTATTTATTTAATAATTAATGCAAATATTATTATTATATATTTTTTTTTGAATCTAAGTAGGTTTTTTTTAAATTCAAAAACGAAAAAAAAACTGTCAAATATGTATTTTTTTTTTTAGTATTTCAAACAAACAAATAAATATTAAAAATTTACAATTGGCTTGAATTCAAGAATTTATCAAACAACAAAAAATGGTATCAAGATAAATTTTATAACAATCATAATTTCTAAAAATAATTCATTTTTTTAAATAAATATTTATCAATTTAAAAAAAATATATATTTAAACTTTTTTATAATTTCTTTTTATATACAGGGTGTACATTAAGGATTCTTTATAATTCAAAAGTAAGATGATTACCGGACAATGAAAGGAGAAAATTTACTAGTTTTATTTATATTTTAACTAAATTACATTAAAAAGATATTTCTTTTAATTTTCTATTTTTAGTTTAATATAAAAATAAACGATAAGACGGATTCATAAGCTAGACACATAAAATACATAAAATATCATTGAGACTGAGAGAATTTTTGGTAAGTTTTTATCTTATTTTAGAATTTCTCATCAAACTAGTTTCAGCTTGTTACAATCCACTCATACCTCGCTATACGGTGGCTCGCTATAACGACCTTTTTTAATTATAGCACTTTTTCGATTTAGGGCCCCCAATCTTTCGTTATACGGCTAAAAAAAAATGCTGTTAGGGCCACCTTCTGTTTAGTTTCAGTTCCTCAGCGCTGGTACAAAACATAATTGATTCATTATACGGATTTTCGCTTTACGGCCTAGATACGTTCCGCACTGTATAATCGTTATAAACTGTTACTTTGGTATCAATATTTCACAAAAAAAAAACTATATTTTAAAACATATTATAAAGAACTTTATCATTCCTAATTTATTTAATTGTTAATGGATTGATAAACATTGATAAAATAGGTCGTTTTCTTCATCACATGTTACAAACAAATCATCACGTTGGGACGAGCCTTCCGCCTCCACACGTATCTTTAGTTCTTTTTTAATTTATTTACAACTAGTTTAGTCTTTTTAATTTATTTAAAACTTCATCTATAAAATTAATTTAAACAGTATTTACATAGAAATGTATGTTGTGGGGACACAAAATGAAAGCATACACTATTTCTACCTGTTGATACGAGGAGTATACTAGGGTGTACAATAATTTCTCAGCCTCGACAAGAAAACACTATTTTTATTCAGTGTAATTACACTTGTTTCAACGATTCTCCAATTAAAGGATTCCATCTCTGAAATGGAAATCCGGTGGGCCTCCAAAATATGCCATCTCCAGCTGCTATGACTATTCGGTTACCCTGTATTTTGATAATATTTATTTGTTTTTAGTATTTTATATAAATATTATTCGCACTTCGCCGATAAATTTATTGAACATCTTTGATAACCATATCGTAATCTAATCAGTTGAATTCATTTTTGTGATAAAAGTTTAAAATCTTGTTAAGTCTATAAAAAAAAACAAAAACACATAATACTCCCCCACTTAAAATAAAGAACCCAAAAATACCGAATTTATCAAATCGCGTTTTTTTCTTTTCTAGAATTTTGTCGATTAGAATTCAAATCATTAGCAACGAGCGACAAAAAATCAGTTTATCTTCCTAGATGAGAAAATTAACACAAAATTTTCAAAAAATTTTCTTTTCTTTTTGTGGTACAAAAAAGAATTTTCTTTTTCTGTCGATCAATTTCATAAACAGACGCGAAGAAAAAAAAGAAATAGAAAATCCATTTTCATAAATATGTTTGCGCCAAAAAAGAAAACATACTTTTTTCTGTTTGTATAAAACGCGAAGTAATAAGACACGTTAATTTTCTTTAAAAAAAAAAGATAAAAAATACTATATTTAATTTGTGAATCCCGGAAAATATTTACATTATTAAAATATTATTTTTGGCGTATTTAAAAAAAAAAAAAAAACAAAACTGGTTAATTAACTTAAAAGAAAAGTCTTTTTGATTTTTTTTGGTTTTTTCTTACACATCGTTGATTATTTTTTTGGTTTTTTAGTGTTTATATAAATGAAAACTTAGTGATTTTTAATTTTATGGTATTTTTCTTTTCTTTTTTCTTTTAATTTTTAGACTAAATTAATTTTTGTTTTTGTTTTGAATAAAAACAGTGTTTAATTAATTTGTAGTAATTAATTGTTTAGTGGAGAAAATATTTTGTTAATGTGAAAATGTATTCATCATCAAATGAACAATATGATCGAGATCGACAATCGTTACAAGTTGTACAACAACAATCTGGAGCAGAACCATCCACATCAAAGGCTTATCAAGGGCTTGCAACATGTAAGTATGATTTGAACTCTTTTTTTTTTGTTTAGTGGGACGCGGTTTTTGCCAAGAAAATATATGTACATATATCCAATTTATTGGTATGAACTATACTGAGACTAATTCAATTGTTTTAAAGTCATCGTACAGGATGGAAATTGATAGTCACTAGAATTATTTATGTAATGTTATGTTATAAATCGAGTCCAAGCAGCACATTTGACATATATAAGATTTAACGATGCCTTTACGACGCCTTATATTATAGTATACAGTCGCAAAGTAGTAAATGTGCTGCCTGGGAGGTGAATTTGATTTAAACACTTATAATACTACTATTCACCTCGATTTACAATATTGCATGAATACCCTAATAAAACGAAGCTAATAGTATTTTTTGAATTTTTACAAAAATGAGTGAATTTCTAAGTTATAGAATAGTGTTGTTCGATATGATTGATAACCAAGATGAAATTATGAAACAATTGCTTTTTTCCTGCCCTAGGAGGCGTTCTTATCTAATTTAGAAAAGAGAACTAACTAACAATTTTATCAGAATTCGTAACTTTTAAAAGTTATAATAATTATTGATAAATTTGTTCAATTTTCATCAAACTAAATAGGATTTGATTGTAAATATTGATTATAACGAAAGCTTCTTTAATGCGAACTTTTTGTACTCACTGTTTCGTGTTTCTTATCATTTCAAAAAAAAATGAAGTGAGGTGAATAAAGATAGTAATACAAATAAATTAGTCCACAGTTGTAAGGCTTTTATTTTTTTTTTACCCAAAATCAGGAGTGGAATCGTGTAATTCGATTGATAGTAAATCATATCGAAAATACATTGCAATTCCTATGCTTTTTCGATACGATTTGATCGAAATCAAGTTACACGATTCCGATTTGTATGTCACTATGTGCATCTGTAGTATTGGAATAGTTCCTACACCATATTCTATTATGGCCATAGTTGTTGAGGGCACGACGGCTAAGCAAAAATAAACTGAATTTTACTAAATTGGATAAACAATTGATTTAATTAAGATCCTAAATTACGTCACGTAATGCATGCCAATCTTTTAATGAAAATTGTCGACCAAACATTGACCAAATTTCTTCTTCAGGAAAGAGTATACATTTTTAACAATGAAAGGTCAGGTCTGTTATAGGTTAAAGTATATTTTTAGGAAATATTCATTTCACCAGTTTTGTGGCGATTTTCCTATGTTGTTTTATCGGGATAGCATCTAAGGGGGTTTACTTTTGTAGAACTACGCCCGGTGCACTTCATATGTTCTACATTAAACACTATTAGAATTGTTAATAACTTGGACTAACTAGCCTTGGCGCCCTTACAAACGATAAAGTTCGAATGTCGTCTTCGAATGTTCAAATGAGACTGCTTTCCAGTACATATTCGACCCCGTTATTACCAGAGCTAGCCAGCACCTCTTCTTTTAAAGGCAGAACACACCTGCGATCCTGGCTATATGTATGAGAAGGGATTTTATCTTATGTCATATAATCGAACAGGATCTTTTCGTTCTACATTTTGCACAGGTATCTCAAAATAACATAAATTATTCAGATGATGACGTCTTCTCCACAATGAGTTTCATGCTTCTTAATATGAATACCCACCAATTTCCGGGTCATCACTTAATTTGAATTGATCTGTTTGACATTTTTTGGATGCATTTTGGATATTGTACCATTGGTTAAAGCCTCGTAATTAGATTCAAGACTCTTGTAATTTGTTGAAATCTTTCATATGATATGAATTTTACGGTTAAATTTCTATTGGAACGGAAAGTGTTTGAAAACATATTTTATAAAATTTCTGATATAGTCTATAATTATAGACTTTGTTCTAGTTCTGCAATTTTACGAAAAAAGCACAAAGTTATTTAAAAAAAAAAGGTTTTTGTTCTTTTCTATTACTTGATTCAGAGTAATGAATCTTTCAATTTTATTGCAGACACCCTAGAGATTTTCATTGGTTCTATTTAGTTTCGCTAGAATTTTTTATTTTTGAAATATATAAACAAAAACGTATTGTTTCTGTTGTAAATCTGTATTCTAATATTTTATTTAGTAATTAGTAAATTATCAGAAAAAAGAAGAATTTGATTCTCAATTAAAAACTAAAAAATAATCGATATTTACTCAAAAAACCCCGTCCAAAAATCTCATCCAAATAAATAATGTTATTTATGTATGTTTTTTTTTTTGTAGAATGTTTGCTTTTAGAATACACCAAATTAAAAATTACGCAAAAATTCTTGTATTATAAACAATTTATTTTGAATTTTCCATCAGCAAATAATATATTATTTCGTTTACATTTACTATATAGTATAGTCAAGGTGAATTTGAAATGAATTTTCCGATTTTCCGATTTTTATTCGTAATGAATTTATCTTGTTTATGATTTCTTAATACAATTATTTGAAAATCATCAATAAAAGAAACAATTTCTGTATATATTGAGTTTGAAATGTAAACAAAAAAATAACAAAGTGTTTTCTGAAAAATTCAAACATTTGAAAATTAGAAAAACAATTATTTTATTTAGCTTTAAAATATCATTTAAGTTTATATTGAAAATGAAACAAGTTGTTACATATTAAATGTAATTCAAAATTTATAACATTTAAAAAGACAAAAAATTGTTAGAAGCTATATAAGAGGACATATTTTGTACTAAATTTCATTATAATCAGACTAGTGGTTAGGATACAGTTATATTTGATTCTAGGGCAATTCGAGACTCGGGCAATTCCACTGGGACACTTCGACTGGGACAATTCGATTAGTCACAAATTTATTCGGCACAATTCAACTAGGCACAATTTAACTCGGTACAATTCAACTAAGAACGAGTTAAATACATTGAATTAATTGAATAAATTGTTCCCTAGTCGAATTGTGCCGAGTTAAATAGATTAAATTATTCATTAGTAATTATTGATTTTACTTGCTCTACCCGACAAAAATATCCGGAAAGATCTTTGTATTTCTTTTTTTTGTGGGACACATGTTTCTCTTTGATTCCGCGTCTTGATCCCTTTGAAATTGAAATTCTATTATGTTTCCGAATTGTCCGAGTCAAATTGTGCCCAGTAAAATTGTGCCTAGCCGAATTGTTCCAGTCAAATTTTCCGAGTTGAATTGTGCCTAGTCGAATTGTTCCAGTCAAATTTTCCGAGTTAAATTGTGCCTAGTTGAATTGCCCGAATCGAATCGGCCGGTGATCTTATATTTTGGTCTAAAATGAGACATTTAAATGAAATTCTTTTAGTCTAGAATATGTGTATGCCAAATTTTGTTCAAATTGCTGAAGTGGTACTTGATTTATCATACCCACTAAAAATTTAAAAATTTTCTGCTTTTGATTTAAAAGAACCACTTTTGATTACGCATTTCCAATGAAAATCTTATCAGTTCATCCCCTTATGAAAGCCTATCTTAGAATCAATGGATACGCTTTTCTCGAGTTGTCGTGCATACAAAACAGTGATCACAGATCAACAACACAGATCAACAAACCCGCATACTTACATTTTTAAAAATCCCTTCGAAAATAGTCAATTCGAATTCCGAACATGTGTATTTCTTATGGAAACCGATTGTGGAATTTTTGCATTTAGTCTTATATTTTTATATTATACGACCTTATTTTTTTGTAGCTGAAAATGAAGACATTGGATATATTGAACGTCTTGCGACGATTTTATCAATCATTGTCGTGGTTCTAACATTTCCAATATCAATTTTATATTGTTTTAAAGTTGTTACCGAATACCAAAGAGCTGTTATTTTTCGGATGGGACGTTTAAAGTAATAATTTCTTCTTTTTTTTTCCTTAAATTAAAACATTTAAAAAAAACCAAAATTCTAAATAATTAGAGCTGGTGGTGCACGTGGTCCTGGAATATTTTTTATTTTACCATGTATTGATGAATATTGCCAAGTTGATTTGCGTACAATGACACTTGATGTTCCACCACAAGAAGTTCTATCAAAAGATTCCGTAACAGTTTCTGTTGATGCTGTCGTATTTTATCGTATAAGTGATCCACTTAAAGCTGTTATACAAGTGGCAAATTATAGTTATGCAACAAAATTATTAGCTGCCACAACATTACGTAATGTACTTGGTACAAGAAGTCTTACTGATTTGTTAACAAAACGAGAACTTATAGCACAAACAATGCAATTATCTTTGGATGAAGCAACTGATCCTTGGGGTGTTAAAGTTGAACGTGTTGAAATGTAATTTTGTATTGTTATAGCTTTTCTTTTTATCATTTTCCATGAAATTTTCCCTCTTTTAAAATTACCAGAACAGATGTTTCATTACCTATATTATTACAACGCGCAATGGCCACCGAAGCTGAAGCAGCACGTGAAGCTAGAGCAAAAGTAGTAGCAGCTGAAGGTGAATTGAAAGCATCACAAGCTCTTAAAGAAGCTTCTGATATTATATCGGAAAGTCCAGCAGCATTACAAGTAATATTTTGTTTTTTTTTTGGTCTTTTTTGTATGGCCAGAAAAGGATTGCAATTCAGTAATTCGGTTTTTATTTTAGCTTCGATATCTTCAAACTTTGGCTGGTATTTCATCTGAAAAGAATTCAACAATTATCTTTCCATTGCCAATGGAACTTATAAGATCATTTATATCGGGTGGAAAAAAATAACTTTAACACAATGAAACTTTCAGAAAAATCATATATCTTTTACATTTCCTCTGAGAGGGAACACTTGTGTATAAAATTGGAAAGTACAAAATTTTTCTTATACTATATTTTGTGTAAAGAATTGTTATTTTCTAATTTTTTAAATTTAATACAATACGTTTTCGTGAAGAATCATCCGAATGAAAAATCTCTAGTCTAATCCAATCTCTATATAAAAATTATTTTCAATCGATTACTACGAGAGATAAACTGACAAGATTTTCGCTGGTAAATCTAATGCAAGAAACATTAATTATACTTTTAAATTGGCACATATTTCCGGTACAATAAAAAAAAAATGTAGAAACTTAAAAATGGCCCAGAGCCAAACAAAAAATTTACGGTTCAATGAATTAATTCTGAGAAAGATAAACAATCAAAACTAAGAATATTTCAATGTTCTTTCTTCATAACATTGTTTTCTCTTCTGATTTAATGGCCTAAGTGATCTAATGGTCCAATTTAGTGGTGACTTAGATCCTAATAAAGCAAATCTAATCTGTAAATTTCATTAAAATCGAACAACGCGTTTTTGAGTTACCTTCCACATCGACAAATGGATATGCAAATGCAAAAATCGATATAACTTGATCTGTTTACATAGCTAGACCATTTAGAACAAGGGTGTCCAATCTTTTTGTTTCCCTGGGTCGCATTGGAAGAAGATATGGTGCTTTGGGCCACAAGTATATCACTATGTATAAATCCATATCAAAAAATGAATGAGATACTTGGCATTGAAGTTGAGAAACTAAACCGTCAATATCTGGTTCGATTGATGTGGTTGCAATTCTCAGGTAGTTCTCAAGGAGTTCATCCAACATGTTGGTTCTAATTTTACACTTAGTATGTTTCATTCTTTACTTAAGCCACCAGGTGACAAACAACAGAACAGTGTAACTGAGCGAGCAACGCAAACAGAAAGAGAATTTACTACATAACGAAAGAGCTTTCATGCTTCAGTAACTTTTAATATTTTCGGGCCGCATTTGTACTTGCCTTGGGTCACATGCGGCCCGCGGGCCGCGAGTTAGACAGCCTTGCTTTAGAAGGTTCTCCAATGATTATCTCTATGCGTTACAAATGTAATGACAGAACTGATATCATGCCAGTATAGCTCATGCTTTAATTAAGACGTACGTTTTCCTTGACCGTGTGTGGGCACTATCAAATCAAAACCTAATAAATTTTTTATTCCGGAATAATTTTAACAGAATAACATGTTTTGTTTTTTATGTTATTGTTTGATGTTTTTATTATAATTTATGTTATTTAAAAAAGTTCAACTTTTTGGATTTTTGTAAATATTTCTCCTCATCATAAATTCGCAGGAAAAGAGCACCCACGTTTCTTGAGGTTTTCCAAAAACTTAAAATTTTGTTTCAAAAATATTCACGATTTTTAAAGATTTTCATATTTTTTAGCAATTATTTGAATTTAAAAAAAAAAAACATATTTTTAGAAAATGTCCGTTTGTCTGCCGGTGTCAAAATTTTGTTTACACAATATCAAAATGTGGAAGTTATTTGGGTCAGTTATTAGGAGAAGACCGCTATTTTTTGGTATCGGGTTGAAGAAGAGTTAAATGATTAAGCGTGATTTATAAAATTTGAAGTTATGTTTTATCTTAGAAGCTTCTTAATCGATTATAATGAAATTTGGAACATGGATTCTTAGATAATTTTATTGAAGTAGATTTAATTTAGTGATGATCGGGATAGTACACTATATAGATAAGATAGACCGATAGATACCGATTAAGATCATATTCAATTGAGATCTTTGCGGTTATGTTATACATTATATATTACTAGAAAATTTTACCCAAAATGGGGAATGTAAAACTATTTGATCCATATAAGTCGTTATCCTTTTTAATTAATTTAAATGAAAGAAATCATTATTTCAGTGTATGGATTGGTAGTGTCTTTTAAAGAGAAAAATGTTTGTGTTGGAGGTTTATTTGCTGTAACATAAATGTTAAACGAAGAAGTTCCGGTCGATATGTGTGTATTCTTCAGAGTGAGTTGAGCATTTTTTTTTTTTCAAAAGATGTCGAGTAGTAGTTTTAGCATCCAGATAGCAGCAAAAAATTGTGCTCCTTAGAAAGACAAGTCTATACAAAACTCAATCGAAAAACGAACGGACTCCTTACAGAACGCAGACTAATGGAAATAACGAGAAGTGGGCAGAAAAGAAAAGAATTTAATTCGTAGTGATCCAAGAAATCATCGAGGGCAATATGCACATAAAAATCCTTCCATCCAAAAGGACAAAGAGATAAACCAAGGATAATACTGTGCATGTCAAAATTAACGAAGACTTAATCATAGGATAGAAATCTATACAGAGCGGGAACGTTATACATGGCAATGTGATTTCCCTGAAATTGATCACCAGCACTTGAAGATGTATTCATGAACTAAGATCCAGTTTCCAGACGGCATCATATTGAATGCTGACATTAAAAACTTGAAAATATTCGAAGGAAGCATCATCCCGATCAACCTAAAGCGAAACATTTTTGACACCTATATACCACGGGCCTATGGATTCGAGACGGCGGCTTTAAGTAAAAATAAGTGCACACCATATTCGGCTATACCGGTTGGTGATGGAGCGTGCAATGCTGGAAATCTGCTTAAGTGATAGAATAAAGAACGAGGTGTTCAGAGGAGAACCGAAATGGTTGACTCTATAAAGCAAACTACGAGTAGCAAATGGTTCTGGGCACGGCATGTATCACGAGATTTCATAAAATGGGTGAATTCTATTATTCAATGGAAACCAACTGAGGAAAGGGTATAGCCAAAATGAGATAGCAAAATGACATACAGAGACATAATAAATATGCGCGAAGCAAAATGGAAGAAGCCTACGTCCAAAACTGGATGTCTACAGGCAGAAGAAAAAGTAGTTTTCCATATGCCTTAAGACGTATATAAAATTATTGTTTTCTAATTTCTTTTTTTATGTTTTAATCTTAATTAGTATCTAAAAAAAATGTATTTTTTTTAGCTGAAAATGAGACCAGTGGAACTATTGAAAACCTTGCCATGATTTTAGCAATTGCTGCTGTGATTATAACATTTCCAATATCAATTTTTTTCTGTTTTAGAATTGTTGCGGAATATGAAAGAGCTGTTATTTTTCGATTGGGACGTTTAAGGTAATAAATATTTGTCCTTAATTAAAACTATTCAAAAAGCAAAATTCAAAATTATTAGACCTGGTGGTGCACGTGGTCCTGGTGTAATTTTCGTATTACCATGTGTTGATAATTATTGTAAAGTTGATATGCGTACAGTTTCATTTGATGTTCCATCACAAGAAGTTCTATCAAAAGATTCCGTAACAGTTTCTGTTAATGCTGTTGTCTATTATCGTATAAGTGATCCACTGAAAGCTATTATACAAGTTGCATATTATGGTTATGCCACAAGTTTATTAGCTGCCACAACATTACGAAATGTACTTGGTACACGAAGTCTTTCTGAAATGTTAACAAAACGTGAAATTATAGCGAATACAATGCAATTATCTTTGGATGAAGCAACTGATCCTTGGGGTGTTAAAGTTGAACGTGTTGAAATGTAATATTGATTTGTTTATATTAATTTTTTATAAAATTTTCCCTCTAAAATTATTAGAAAAGATGTTTCATTGCCTACAGCATTACAACGTGCTATGGCACACGAAGCTGAAACAGCACGTGTAGCTAAAGCCAAAGTAATAGCAGCTGAAGGTGAATTGAAAGCATCACATGCTCTTAAAGAAGCTTCTGATATTATATCAGAAAATCCAGCAGCATTACAAGTAATATTTTGGTGTTTTATTATTGTTTTGTTAGGAAAGGATTGCAATTCATTAATTGGGTTTTTATTTTAGCTTCGATATCTTCAAACTTTAGCTGGTATTTCAGCATCGAAGAATACAACTATAATCTTTCCACTGCCAATGGATTTTTTATCACCATTTTTGGCGGGTGGAAACAAATAAATAAATTCAATGTTTTACTTTTGTCGTCTATCAAATTTGGAAAAAAGAAAAATTTTTTATGCTATTTTTGAGTAAAGAACTTTATTTTCTATTTCATTTGTTAATACATTTTCATTAATCATTTAGTTGTATGTTTCTAAGTAAATTTTGAAAAATTAAATATACTTGCTTAATTTAATTTAAGCGATTAATTATTTTTATTTCGTTACAACAAAAAACTACAACGAAAAAATGTTATGAACAGGCTTATTTTTGTCATAAAACTATTTCTTTCTACACTATCCTGAGACGGATTTTACTGAAATTTAACATAGTAGGTCTGTTTTATTTGCCACTTGCTCTGGGGTAAAGCAAATTTTTACATTGAAAACAAAAACAACAAAAGAGCAAATCCTACACTACTTTCAGACCAAGTGTAACTATAACAACCGAAATTAGTTCAGTTTTCTCACATAAAAAGTGTATTAGCTAAAAGTTTCTCATTTCATTACAATATGGTTGCTAAGCAGCGCTACAAACATTTGGATTAAAACTTTCCCCTACTCATGCTCGTTTTATTTGCCACTTACCCTGCTCCAGGGTAGGGTATGGCAAATAAAACAGACCTATTATCGTCTATTTCTATAGGTAACGTACAGAAATAATTTAAACAAAATTGCTGCACACATTTTCCAAATTCAATTAAAAAAATGACAACAAAAAAAGCGACAAAATTTACTGCTCCCTTTGATTTTTCTTTATAACTTTGTTCGTTCTCTGCTGATTTTGCTGAAATGCAATATTAAATCAAGCTAAGGAATAAACAACCTCATATTGTAAATTTAATCAAAATAGAATACCTCGCTTTTTAGTTATCTTGTATATGGACGGAGGGAGACCTAGCCTCTCAACCAATCTTTTCAGGAGGAGACATAATGGGCCAGTTAGGCCTACGTGCTTAGGCCTGCATCTGTGCGAGCCCTTCCAATACAATACAATATGGACGGACGGACGGACGGACATGCATAAATCGAGATAACTTTTGATTCTCCACATATCCATAACATAGAAGACCTTCTGCGATGATTATACTTATTTAATCCGAGGATACTCGATTCTTTTTAACTATTTTCTTTCAGTATATTTTATCAATATTTTAGATTACTTTTTTTATTAAAGAAATATTTAAGAAAGTTCATATTTTTCTGTTATTGTTAATATTTCTCTTCAGCACAAATTCCAATAAAAAGTGCACCCACATCACAGTTTTTTGAGTTCATTTGAAATCGTTCAATGTTCAAAAATACTCAGGATTTTTAAAAATATATTTCTTAGCAATTATTCTTAATTAATAAAGAAAAACATAAGTTTCTTTTAACAATTCAGAAGAATTAAGAAAATAGAACAATCAAAATTATCGATTTTTTTATAAGATTTTGATCTCGTAAATTTAGAAGAATTGGAAATAAATTGCATTTTAATTCGTTAGCACGTTTGGAGTCAAAATATAAACAAAAATGCAAAAAATATAAATCTACATTTTGTGATATTTTCAGTTTAGAAATTTTTTTAGGCAAGAAAAGATAGAATTTATTTGTTTTGAATTGGAAAATTTTATTTGTAAAATCAGAACCGAAGCAGGTTTACCATAAAGTTTATGTGTTAGAGTGGCAATAAATCAGTGAAATTAGAGAATTAGAGCTCTTCTTTTTCTTAAAAACACCTTTAACAAGGCAAAACTAGATCGTATAGCTGAGGACTGTAATTTCGAATAGTACATTAAATTTTGTTTCTATTGCGGTAAACAGAATGACGGATTCACGGTTTTCAGAAGATTGTAGTCGAGTCTGTCGTCTAATTGAAAACGTATATATTTAAAATTTTAATACGTCGTGAATCCGTCGTGGATCCGACATTTTGTTTGGATCTTTAGGTTAAATAATGCTAGTGTCATATCTTATGTAGGTAATAATTATATTTTACCCTAATAGGTTGAGTGAACAATTTAATCCCAGACCTATCATAGATTTTAAATTTCTATAATCCAATTTACCTGTGAAATAGCTAAATTTCAGGTAAAACTATAAAATAGAGTATTTACTTGTGAAAGCCTAAAAATGTCATAAAATATGGAATTCTTGGTATTTTGCACATCTTATCATTTGAATAGGAATTATCTAAATTCTTTTGGAAGTTCTATTTTTGTGCCGACGTTTATTTCTGTTTCACACATTCAAATTCTACTCGAACTCCGATAATCCAAAGAAAAATATCTGAATATAAAATGCTTCAAGGAAGCAGAATGCAAATTTAAAATTATTCATACTTGTATATGTGCCAAAAAGTTATATTGCATTGTTAAAGCCGACAAAATGAAGGTATTGACCGAATCCAACTGACATTAAATTTAAGGTCAAAAGAAATCTGCGACTTGTCTGGGGTTTTAGTCCAGAAAATCCAGAACTTCTACACTGATGTGTTTTCACAGTAAAAGGACATCGACCCAAATGGACAGTTTATTATCCAAAAACAGGGTTTTGCTTTCCATACAAAATTCATTTATGTAGAAATAAAAAACGTAATCTCTTCTTGATCACTTCACTAACTTATCAAATACATATGGTCAACAATTGATGGAACACCAGTCCAATTACGTGAACGATGATGCAGCAGATTCAGAAAGTAACGGATCTTTCAGTTTCTGCTTGCTTAGCAAAAGTCAGAATGTTCAGAATTAATGTTAACACTCCGCGTAACATTCTTGCGATCGGCCCAAACTTTCCATAATCGATGGGATGTTTGTTAATCATGAATAAGTGAACTCTTCTTATAGAGTGTGCATTAATTCTTAGTTTTAGGCGATTAAGGAGGCTCGGAGACTCAATAGCACTAACAAAAATATCATGAATGAAGGCTGGATCAGCTACCTCACGGCGTTTCTGCAATGTCTGGAGGTCAATTAGTTTAAGATGATTGCAGTAAGGAGGAAGATTTATAGCATTTTCCCCATCTACGCTGTACAGCCTGAATTCTCTCAATGTATACCTTATGGTATGGAGACCAAACTTGACTAGCATATTCTAGTACTGTTCTAACAAAGGTAATATAGAGAGATTTGATGATATACGGATCAGAAAATTCTTTTGATCAACGTTTTACAAACCCCAGCATCGATGATATGTTATTAACAATTGTGTCAATATGTAGTCGAAAATTAAGCTCGCCTCCTAAATCCCTTATAAAATCAACTCTCGAAATAGAGTTTTCTAGCAAGGAATAATCGATTTCCTCGTAAATGTTATTAATTGACACTTTTTAATATTAAGTGCCAATTCATTATTAACATACCAGGAATAGAATTTACAAAGATCAGCCTGTAGCATGAGGGATTTGGCAGTTATAAAAATGTACAGGGTAAATCAAAATCAATACAACATATACTGGAATAGAGGCAATTCACATCTAGAGCCGACTCTGATTGTTAAAATTATTCTAATTTTGATATTTATTTTTTGTTTACATTATTTTTGGTTTTTTTTATTATGACACTGAACTGAATGAATATTTCACGTTTTATATTATTTTTTATTTTTCTTGAAAAACAAAAAGAAAATTTAAGATTTTCACGAATTTTTGAAAATTAATTCTCGAGATCTCTAAGACTTTGAATAAATAAATTTGAGGCGATTGACGATGTTTTAATCTTTCGGAAAGTTTTAACTAAACTCTTTTAAGTTCACAAATTATTTAATGGCAAATATTTTATGTGGTTTTGTTTACAGTCTTCTTTTTTTCTATTTTTTTAATAAAATTTAAATGGTTAATGATGATTTTTAAAATTAATAGTATTTTTATGTGTTTTTTTGGCCCACCGAGGTTTTTAGAATTTTTTTTTTTTTATCTAAAAATTTTCGGTTTTTTTCTTTTTAAAAATAATTTATATTTATTTACTGGAATTCACTAATTTTTAGAAATTTCGCACAGCGTCTTTTTTAAGTAAACACATTAAAACTATTTGTTTTTGAAAAACCGTTTTTTATTAATTGTATATCTTTTTTCATTTTTAATTTATCTTAAATATTTTGCATAGAAAATTCCATATCTCATTGATTTTACTCTCCAGTCGATTATTGAATAAGAAAGGTAGAACAAGCAGTTTTTTGGAATTGGAAAATTTACTGAAAACTCGAAAATTCGTGAATAAAATATTATATATTTTATTTTTCTTTTTGGAGAAAAAAGAAAAAGAAGATAATGTTTGTGTTGGAAAATTCTTTTTTGTATTTTAAGTGAGAAAATTCTTAATTAGTGTGTGATGGAATGTTCTTGCAAACGAACAAGTTCCGGCCGATATGAGTGTATTCTGGAGCTTCGTGAGTTGAACACTTAATTATTTTCTTTTTTTGATTGTTTCAAAAGATGTCGAATAGTGGTCTTCGATATGCCTCAAGACGTATATAAAATTATTATTATTTTTTTTAAATATCATTTTTTTAAATTTTGATCTTAATTAGTGTTTAAAAACTTTATTATTTTTTTTTTTTTTTTTTGCAGCTGAAGATGAGAGCAGTGGATGTATTGAACTTATGGCAACGATTTTATCAATCGTTGTCATGGTTATAACATTTCCAATATCAATTTTTATATGTTTTAAAGTTGTTTCGGAATTTGAAAGAGCTGTTATTTTTCGGATGGGACGTTTAAGGTAAATAAAGATGGTTCTTTTTTTTAAATCAAATTAAAATTCTTGCAAAATTTCGAAATTATTATTAGAGCTGGTGGTGCACGTGGTCCTGGTGTATTTTTTGTTCTGCCATGTGTTGATGATTATTGTAAAGTTGATTTGCGTACTGTTTCATTTGATGTTCCACCACAAGAAGTTCTATCAAAAGATTCTGTAACAGTTTCTGTTGATGCTGTCGTATATTATCGTATTAGAGATCCACTTAAAGCTGTTATACAAGTTGCAAATTATAGTCATTCCACACGTTTATTAGCTGCCACAACATTACGAAATGTTCTTGGTACAAGAAATTTATCTGAATTGTTAGCAGAACGTGAAATTATATCACATACAATGCAATCATCTTTGGATGAAGCAACTGATCCTTGGGGTGTTAAAGTTGAACGTGTTGAAATGTAAAATTTTTGATTTGTTTATGATATTATTTTTTTTTCTCATCAAATTTTTATTTTAAAATGAACAGAAAAGATGTTTCGTTGCCGACATCATTACAACGTGCAATGGCTACTGAAGCTGAAGCAGCACGTGAAGCTAGAGCAAAAGTAATAGCAGCTGAAGGTGAATTGAAGGCGTCACGAGCTCTTAAAGAAGCTTCTGATATTATTTCAGAAAGTCCATCTGCATTACAAGTAATATTTGGGATTTTTGTTTTTCTTTTTTAGGTTTTCTTAGGAAAGGATTAAAATTAAATACTATGTTTTTTTTAGCTTCGATATCTTCAAACTTTGACTTGTATTTCAGCTGAAAAGAATTCAACAATTATCTTCCCATTGCCAATGGAACTTTTATCACCATTTTTATTTGCTGGAAAAAAATAAATGGAATGAAATTTTTCCAAAAATCATAATTTTCTTTTAACATTTTCTTATTTATGTATAAAGTTAAAAAAGAAGGAATTTTTCGTATATTTCAGGAATTTTATTTTCTAATTTAATTGTTAATGAAATTTCATTAATCATTTTAATTTTATGTTGAAAATAATAAAATGTTTTAGATTCATCTTATTTTTCGTTTATAATTAGATTTTGATTAAATATTCGAATTTTTTATTTGAATTGATTTTTCTTCATTTAATTTCCTAAATCCTAATAAATCACTTTATAAAAAGAAAAACAGTGTGGTCATTAGAAAAGCTTTAGAAATTAGCAACAGGTGAACATTAATCAAGCTTATAAGCAGTCTCAAATCAAATAAGATGAATTCCCTCAAAAAAAAAAAAAAAAAACAAGAAAAAGTAAAATCTACACCAGAAAGAAGACTTTATGAACATATTCTTTTCCAAGAAAAATGTATTCATAACTTTCGACACATAACAAAGTGGCATAAGACAAAATCTTTATACTGAAAGAAGTTATACAAGAAGAAATAACGAAATATACGAGTACTTAAGGGAATTGTATATATTGTACAATATTGATGGTCTTGGAAGACAAGTTTCCTTCCTAAGGTATTAAGGCATTTGTTGGAAATAAGTTCGTTTCTTCTGTCTATTTTCATATCTTTTTCGGAGGGAAATAATATTTTATTTTGAATTGCATACATATATATATATGTATATACAAGAAAGTTATCTTGAGATCTTTTAGGATCTCATAAATCAATCAACCTGCCAAGATGACAAGATTGTTAAGCTTAAGAAGTTCATATTTATAATATAGATATGAAAATGTCAACAATAAGGTATAATATTTGATGGCTATATTGAAAAAGATACATATTTGCGGTTTAGAAAGTCCTAGTACCTATTTATGTAGAAATGTGGTTAGGTGAATTATGGTGTTCTGAAATTTGATGATGTTGAAATATTTGGAAGAATTTCCAAGATAAAAGATTGTCTTATGGTAAATTTAATATTATATATAAAAAGAGAAAATGATTATATAGTGTCATTGAAGTGGTATATCTTAGCTATGAAATGATATGTAATGTTGATTGGATACACTCAGAAAAATCAAGAATTTTCCATGTGCAATTAATTGGTATGGCATAACAAAAAGAACTGTTCCTAGGATCGTTCAAGTCAAGAACTGTTCCTAGGATCGTTCAAGTCAAGAACTCGCCTACATACTAGAATTTATTTCTTTCATATAAGAGGCAAGTAATAAATAGTTTACTTTCTACTTTCAGTTATAATAACTTAAATGTTTAAATTCTTGTTTATTTGTTATTCGTGTAGGAACTAAGCAATTTCTTTTTTGGGATGGATATAAAAGGACATATAAGGTGGAAGCAAGCACTTTGCTCAATATTGCTATACACATTGGTACAACATTTATGCCTCGCTGTAAGCTGCACTTGTATTATACTAACGTAGGTATACTAAAATATTTAGAAAATTTTGTATCTATTGATTATTTTTTCTTACAGTGTATCCATCTTTCGGCTAAAGGTATGATGTGCCAATATTTTGCGGAAAAGAAGATACAAATGAATGAAATTTTCGATTCAGCAAATTTCTAACTCATATTCTGTAACGTTTCCTGTGGAAAGTTTTATTGATGTTAGAGTAGACTTAAAGGTCTGGCATAAGGTAAATTGTATAAAATATTTTAATTATAAAATTTTCATTTGTCTGATTCCGATACTTAAGTTACCTAATACCTAATGCATAATAAATAGATGAAGCTTTATTAGCGAGACTTTCCCTTCTGCATGAGTAAATGTAATCAAATCTTCAAGCTCTTTTGTCCATTTCATTTCTTATTTCAATGCTTCAACGCTTCCCGTCTGCACCTGGATGTAACTAGACTTAATCTTGTCATTTCTAATGGAAATTTTCATTAAAATAAAGTTAGTTTTTCGACTCTTTTGGAAACAGTTTGTTGGTTTTTCCCTTCTTTATAGGTGATTAACCAGCTTATTCATTAGTGTCTTTGGGCTACAGAAACCAACAGCCACCGCAATACCATCTGTTTAGGAAAACCACCGAAATTTGCAAAGTTGAAAATGTCCTGCCATATATTTTTTTTTGTTTTGTGTAAGTTCTTGTGTATTTCTGTATGGGTCCCGTTTCTTGAATTTATTTTATTTTTTTTTTTTTTACCAATTTTCCAATCGAATCATCATCATTTCAAAAATCAATTTTGTAAAAATATAATACAAGTGATGGAATCAATACAAAATTTAATTTCGTAATCCAAAAATAACGGTGGACGTGGAGAATAATAGAAAAAAAATTGTTTTGTTTTTAAATTTCAATTTTTAAATTCGATTTTTCTATTGTTTGCTTTTAAAATTTGAAAATGTTAATTCGATAAAAAAAAAAATACCGCTAGTTGTTTTGTACTTCATTAAAATTTTGGATTCGTTATTATTTGAGAAACAAATTTGAAGATTAGTTAGTTGCAAAAGGGTTGGCATAGAATAAACATCTTCCTGTGGTCAATCAATCAGTTTTGATTTATTCAATATTTGAAAACCTTTTAATTTACCTCACCCTTTAATCAATCGCAATAATTAGCAGGTTTTTGACCGGCAATTGTGTAGAATTTGCTATTAGGCGAAAATCGCTTCTTCACTCTTCCATTCCTTCACACGACCAATTTGGCGTATTATTTAAATACTCCATCAGTTCGATACCGCACTGAAAATTCCCTTTTATCAAAAAATTGTTGAAAAAGGGCAGTAGTCTCAATAAATACAATTTATCAGCGCATCTTTCAAAACTTACGGATTATCGCAATCACTGTAGTCAGTGGTGTCATCGCTCTGATTGCACATGGGATGGGATCGCTTCCCAATAAGGATCGAAAAGGATTGATAATTGTTTTTTAATATATGGCAAAATCAGTTTGACAACCGACAGAGTAATTCCATCCTTACCAGGTGCTGAGTAAGTTTTCATCTCCCTTATGATTGTCTCAATTTCATCTGGATCCGTTGGATGTAGAAAGAGAAATGACCTATTCGAAGGTATTTCAATACATTTTTGTTTACTATTAGGAATAGATGAAGCCAATGTGGTACCAATCGTACTAAAGAAGTCGTTAAATTTATTGGCAGTGAGATTTGTATTTCGTATGTTTATATTGCAATCATAACCTTTTAATCAGTGAAAGTTTGTCGATGCAGATACTAGTTTCATTGGCGATTAGAAACTTGTCGTCCCCAGAGAAGTTTTCCTTATTAAGAATATAAGAAATTTTACCAATCAATTTGGATTTGGGATAGATATTTTCTTTAATTTGCAGAACATTATATTATGATCAAAAAAAGGGTGTTCCTCCATCTCCACCTCAAATTCGTAACTTTCGCTTAAGTCTTTATGTCCGAACGGGCTATGGATTATTTTATTCTCTCGGAAAACTATCGTTAACTCCATTCAATCTCTTTTGCGCGGTCGCAACACTTCTTTCTCGCTTGTAATGCTTTATAATTAGGGGATTTTTGATCCCACAAATCCCTACCGACTTCATATTCTGGCACTACTTTTTTCTTATCCATTGATATTCTTTTTAGTTATTTACCTTACTCAATTCACCCATCTTCTGTCTTATGCAGATACAGCCTTTCTTACTTTTAATGTACTTAAAATGTCAGGATTCTTGATCCTACAAATCTTTTTCCCTTTTGCTTTTGGTTCCAAGACCATTATAATCTTGTACAACTTTTTATGTTCATTGACATTCTAAAGAAACTGACAACTACGATGATAAATATAATATTATAAAAACTACGTGTTTATTGATTTTTTTTAGAAAATTATCTTTCTTTTACATGCCTTTTTTTCCCAATTTTCACACATTTCCTTTAAAACAATCACTCACTAAAGAACTGGGAAACAAGTTTTAGATAGTTTGTAGACGGGAAATTATATTAAAGAGAAAATAGAAGAAAAATTGTTATTCCTTCGTTTTCTGTGGCGAATAATCTTATTAGGCAAAAGATTTTGATAAGATACGTGATCAGAATTTTCCTATATACAGACTCGTGAAACATATTTTATGTGTGCGAGAGTAAAAAAGGTGCCTTTTCATTTCCAAACGCAAAATTTAAATTAATTTTTTTTTGTTTTTTTAAACTTGGACTAAGTGTCCCCGTCGCCATAAATTGAACTTTATTCATGTTAAACATCTTTTTTATTTAGCAAACCTAGCAAAACTCAATCTTATTTCTTCAATATCCACAGATTCGGTAATTTTGTTTTCTATGGAAATTATTGATTGTTGATCGTAAATAGTTTTTTATTAGCTTTAATTAGGAAAAACTACGCTCCCCTGTACTCACTGTTACCGGTAGTGTTAATAATATTCGTAAGGAAATACAAGAAATAGGATCCAGTTCTTCCAGTTGATTATCATAGATCCATTTAAGAACAGATTCTGGTGATGTTTTTCTCTCTAATCTCCGTGACAATAACTTGGTTAAAGAAGAATGTAAATACTTGGACGACTGTGTGCTTCGCACACTTCGCACACGCACACGGGGCGGCTCTGCCTATATATATGGTTTTTTTTTTATACTTGTGATACAAACACTTGTAAAGTTGTTTTTCTTTAAATGATTTTCTTTATTAAAACTTAAAAATAGACAAAATTTTATATTTTTCACTTAAAATTAATACAATTACTTTTTTTTCTTCTTATTACCTATTTAAAATCATTATTACATACTATATTATATTAAAAAATACATAAACTTAAAATACTAGTCTCCTTTTTGCTTTTGGTGTAACTCGTTTCCGTTTCCTTGATGTTGATTTCACTGTAATCACTGCAGGAGTATTTTGCATCAAAAATGCAATCTCAAGTGGGGAATTACTTTTAGTTGGTATTATTGGTAATTCATCCCATATTATACCCGATGATCTTTTCCTCGAAATCCTTCTTTCATTATCCTCAGGAAAAGAGTAAACCTCCGTTAGAGTATCATTTAAATTATTTACTCGTTCCGGGTTTATTCTATAAGCTGCTTCTGATGTAGCCGATGTTTTATCTTCCAGTGTGGTAGTCTCATCCTGATTTTCAAGTAAAACAATTTCCGTACTATCTAGTTTTACTTCACCTACGACTTCTTCATATAGTTCGGATTCGTTTTCATTAAACCAAACTATTTCTTCATCGAAGATAATAGTTTCTTCAATGTTTCCCATTTCTTCACTTCCTAATTTAAATTCGTTTGACATTTTAACTTTTAAACACACAAAAATAACTACGAGTAAACTTTAAATAATTTTATTTAACACGCACCGAACACTTAGACTTGTTGCTGTCAAATGAGCTATGATAAATTTTTGGAAAATTTTTTCTTTCTTTACCTCTAAGTAAAATCCCTTTAAAGGGCGTACTATGCATATTTTCAGTCATGTTTTGCCTTTTTTTTTAATGATCCTTGTTTTGTTAATGCTGTGGTGCGAGCTTCTAGAGGTAGCTTTTGCCTTGAATTATTTTTAACGATTGGTGGAAGACAATCATTAGTATATCCCTAATTAAAAGGATTTATTTCTAAAAACTATAAAACAAATTTATGGGTTTATGATGTATCTCATTTTAGTCTCACATGTAAATTAAGAACCTTGAGCACACATTTTAAAAACTCCTCTACACCATATTGGGATTTGTTCTGTATTCCATTTTTCGTTTGCCTGTTTTTATATAGCGGTATTTTTCTGCTTAATTAGTTGTTTCGTCACTTTAGTTAGTTTGTATGTCTTTATAACGTTCTTGTTCTAAAATCCATCATCAATGACGTTAGTTTATTTAATTCTTTGAATGATCACTAGTATTAATTGATCTTCCAATTTTTACTTTCTCCACTACTGTCTATTTGCCAAGGAATTTATTTCTTAACACTGTCTAGTCGAGTCCTTTTGACTTCATAACATAAATAATAACAATAATAATAACATAAATAATGCAAAATACTTTATAGTGATATTTCGCCAAATAAACATAAATTCCAAATTATCCAAATTATCCAAATGGACACGAGGGAATGAAATCCATAAAAAAACACAATGTTCACAGTTTGATCGTATATATTGAACTAAAAGATCACATTTTTCGTTTTTTTGCGAATTTACCGACAACGGTAAAATCGTCAAACATCCAATATGAAGTTGTTTAGAATTTCCAACAAATAATGTTGTTTCTCAAAAGCTTAAATAAATATTCTAATATGAAAGCCTACAATTTGTACACTCTTCTCAACTGTTTGTCATCGTCATGGCTGGTACTGAATTCGGACAATTATAAAAATGCCAACTAGATTAGTCAATTCATAATTTAACGGTAAATTTAATTGTCCTAGTCAATAGTCAATAGTCATAAAAACAATTCAACAAAAACAAAAGAAAAGAATCGTCTGAGACAGTTCTTACAACGACGACACAACTCTACAGTTTGTAGAAATTAATGAAAAATTGTACTGTAAATCTTATGAAAATTTCCACATTTTTAAATTTATTTATTTATTTCACACCGTTAATAAGAAATGCAAATTAATATCTTCATAATTTTCATTAAATGCAATGGACATCATTTTAACGGGTTTACTTAAACCATAATTGGTACGACAACCTAAAAAATGTATGATTGCGAAATAAGTGCCTGGGGACGTGATAGTATAAAGTGCTTATGAGTTCGAGTGAGTCAATAGCCATCATTGACCAATTTGAAAGCGTAAAGCGTGACCGCGTTTTCCCCCTTTTCTCTGTTCATAGAGTGGTGATCTTTTTAATGAGGTCGCATCATAGGATCATCTCAGGGTAGATAGTTTAACACGAAACGTAAGAATCTTTTCTGTATTTGTTCAATCCTTTCGATATGATTTTTTTGTAGTACGGTTTTCACACTGGCGAAGCGTATTCCAGAATTAAGCGAACAAATGCACAGTATACAATGTTGAAAATATGTGGATTGTTTAGATCTTTGGACCATCTCTTGATAAATCCCAAAGTTGAATTTGCTCTAGTTATGATATTTCTAGTAATATGGAATTTGAAAGATAGTTTATCGTCAAAAATTATGCCTAAATTTTCCGATTTGTCAGATCGTGCAACTATAGAATTCCATTAACGATGTAATTATAACTAAAATGTTCTTTTTTTTATGAGAATATGTAATAGTACATTTCTTGACATTTAAGAGCATGAAGTTATTAGAACATCAATGGTAAAAGTTAGAATGATCGATTTGAAAAAGATCACAATCGTTAGGACTTCCTACATGCATGTCTAAAACAAATTTTTAAAAAACATTTATATATAGGTATATGTATATACTAGCGGCCCGTCTCGGCTTCGCGCGGGTGGACATTTATTTTTTAAACATTAGAAGGGTCTTTGTGCATGAAGTTAGCCTACAGAGAATATTAGACGCGACAGACATGAATGTGAGGATCATTGGATACAGATGTATACGGAACAAATCTTTCCTCTTTGTAATATTTCTATAGATTACATTATTTAAGTTTTAGTAGGGATCCCTAATTTTTTTAGTAATAATAATAAATATAGCCTATGTTACTCAGGGATAATGTAGGATTCTAATGATGAAAGAAGTTTTGAAATCGGTCCAAAATTTATTAAACAACGTAATCCAAAAAATTAAAAAATATACAAATTGAAAAATATAAACGGGTTTGATCAATTAACGGAAAAAGTATTGATCTCCTAATATTTACTTCAAAAAGTTTAACGGCTGATCTGCTTTGTGTGTCCAAATCAAACGTTATATTTTAATAGTTCAAATTAAATCAATTGAAAACGAGGACCGTAATTATACAGTATACTCCATATAAATTGGAACAGATCTTCAGTTGTTACATTCCATATATAACACAAAAAGTAATGGTCCCAGACCTTAAATTAAAAACGAAACTAAATGACTTAAAATTATTTTATTAATGAAGAAAAGTAATTTCAAGAATGGAACTACAATTTTCCTGCTGTAATAATACTCGAAAAGTTTGCTTAGAAGCTTTTTCTTTAATAAATCTAATTTTTTTTTTTTTTTTGATTTTTCCAATAAAATAATTTCTTCTTTAACATTTTCTTCGAAGACAATTTTCAGAATTTGGAAATTGCAAAAATTCTTTTAACTTTAATATAAAATTAATTTTAAATGAAGTTTTAAAGAAATTAAATTTTTTTCCACGAAAATGTTACAAGTATTAAGAAATATTCCATTTTTTTTTTTTTTAAAGAAAATTCGTTAAAAATTCACTTTGATAAATTTTCAAAAATTTTCTTTTAGTTTATTTTGAAAATTAGATTTTCCGTTTCAAAGTAAGCAATCCAAAGGTTAATTACTTTGTTTTTCAAATATTATTTGCTATTTCAAATTCTGATAATAACCCATTTTCGGATTATTCTTACCTTAAATATGCTGGATAATGATTTTATCACCGGTTCCTAAAAGTCATTTTATTCTACCTGAAATATTTAATTTGACTAATCTCGGCTAATTTATATTTTCTTTACGATTTTATTATATTGTTTTTATCACTCGTTTTCTTTTTGAAAAGGTTTTATGATGTTTTTGGAATTCTTTAGAAGAAAATTCTTGAGAAAATTCCAGTTAAAATCTCTTTTTTTTCTTGATTTCAAGAAAATTTTTTCGGCACATAAACATATTAAAATTAAAAAGAAAAATAATAATAATTAAAAAAAAAACAAAATAAAACATAATTAATTTATTCTAAAAAAAGAAAATTCCAAAATAATTATTATTTTAAATTTTCGCGCTCTCTTTTGTATTACGCATTACTTCATACTGTAAATAAAGCTTCGTCTATCTTCCACCGCATTTTCTATTTAGATCAGATTTGAACGTCCGTCATGTATGATCGTGTGTGTTATTTTTCCGTTTGTTTTTTTTTAAAATTCATTATTTTTATTAAGTTTTTAAGTTTTTAGATTAAAGTGAGTGAAAATAATAGAAGAAATGAAAATTTTTAAAGGTAATATTTATTTTTTTGTAAATTACTTCCAATTAAAACATGCAAATATTGAAAAAATACAAATTTCTACCAATTTGACAAGAAATTTTGGAAGCCATTTTGAAAACAAAATTTTGCATACTTTTTTTTTTTAACCAAAAATTTATAAGAATTAAAATTGAAATTTATTTTAATTTGATTTAGTTATTTAAAAATTTGAATTATATATTATAAAATCTTTGTTAATTTCTTTAAGAAACACATTTTTTATTTCAAAATTCGTTTTAAATCGAATAAATTTGATCTTTTAATAGAAAATCTCGGGAAAACTCTTAAAACTAAAATACTTTAAAAGTGTTTACACTGGAAAAGTGTTTAGATTTCTTTTATGTTTATTTATTTTTAAAAAAAACCATATAGTAACTGAAAATCGGCCAATTTTTTGATGCCCTATGGCGGAAATAGGACAGAAAAAAAGAACTAAAAATATTTCAGAAATTTGTTTCCTCTTTTGAAAATTTTCTTTAATTCACAGGTAACCTAGGCCCTACTAATATAAACCCATTTTGCAAATTTTATTCAAATTGGTATATTACTATATGAAAAGGGGTTATTTTCTCCTAGGATTATTTCTTCCTCCATTATCCTTAGACCGATTTGACTGAAATTTAACATGGTATCGTCTATTTGTGTAGTTAACCTATATAATTAATTTTAACAAAATTGATTGACAAATTTTGAAATTAAAACCATATCAAAAAACCGACAAAACTTTCTGATCAGCGTGATTTTTGCTTAATAATTTCGCTCCCCGATGGTAGATTTTACTGAAATGTAAGACCATATAGAGTTAGGGGATAACCAACTCACATTGTAAATTTCATCAAAATTGGATAATGCATTTTTGAGTTATCTTGTACACGGACGGACAGACGGACATGCAGAAATCGATATAACTTTTATTTCTCTCTAGACAACCATATAATTGAAATTTTTTCGCGATTATGGGGAGCATCCAGCACTCCTAAGCGCTTAGTCAATATTCTTAATCTAAGCAGCTAGAATTTTTTGAACTCCTGTATCCCAAATTTTTTTTATTTGAATAACTTTTTGTTAGTTGGCAGTAAAAGTAAAAACTCGTAAGTCTGAGGAACACGTAAATCAAAAATGGAAACATTTTTCGATACCATTTTCATAGTACCATAATTTCTGGCTAATAAAATTACAAAAAGAACTTATTTTAGCCGGAAATCTTTGTTTCGAAAACCTCCTTTTCTGGAAACTTTTTTATACGGAATATTTGATTCTAATATCCAGCAAAATAGATATCTAAAGCTAGAAATGTTTGTTTCTTTCATGTACTTATTGGGCTCGGAAAAATATCCCAAACCGGAGGATTCCGGTTAAAAGATGTCCGTCTGTATGTGATTTCGCTAGACATGAACCGATTTAGATAAAAATTAATATCAAATCAAGATTTTGCAATTATTTTTTTAATTCACGAAACCGAGAGTAAACAAGGGTTTTATAGAATTTCCTTTTTTTTTGCACTAATTTTCCTCAAAATCAAAATACAAAACCATGACCGTGTGAAATGGAAATAGCTTCTGGTTTTACATTTCTAGTGCCTTGAGTTGAGATAGTACTTTGATATTTCTTTGGAGATCTAAAAAAAATATATTTCATAATATCCACTGGGTGGGCATAAAAACAAAATCAAATTTTTTGGGAAATTTAACAAATCCCAGTATTTTTTTTTTGTTTTTAACCAAATCCGAAACAGACTCGAAATTAACGACTATTTTATAAAAACGTTATTCAAATTCAGTTAATTTTGATTAGTCGAAGATTTCATTACTTCAAACTTTTAGTGTTTAGTTTTTTTTTTTTTGTTTTCGTGTTTTCTTTTAATTCGTATTAAAATGAAAAATTCTTTTAAATATTTAATAATAATTTTAATATTATTAATTGAAATTTCAAAATTTACAAATTCTTGTAATGAATATAAATGTGCACCGATCGTATCAAAATGTTTATTACAAAAAAGTTGCAATTGTAAAATTGAAGATTGTTTTTGTTGTCGAGATTGTTTTAATTGTATGGGAAAATTATTTACTGAATGTTGTGTATGCCTAAACATTTGTCCAAAAATGAATGATACACGTAATACATATTCAGAACAATCACAAATAATCGATTTAGAAGGTATCCCCGAATTGTTTGATACATTAACAATGGATCTGGATGATGATAAATGGACAACATATCGGTATCCGATAAAATTTGATGCATCAAATATTCTTGAGAATTATAAACTAGAAGATAATACATATAGTAGTGCTATAAAAAAACATCAATCTTTTAATGATATTGCTGTACAATTATTATTGGCAATCGATAAAAATGTGACGAAAATAAATTGTACTGTAATTTATTTAAATGAATGTATAACATTAAATAAATGCCAAAAATATTGTGATAGTGTAGGAGCAAAAAGTTGCCGATGGTTTTATGATGGATGCTGTGAATGCATTGGATCGAATTGTATTAATTATGGAATCAATAAAAGTAAATGTTCAAATTGTCCGGAAATATTTGATGAAGATGAATACGATTTAGAAGATGACGAAAATGATGATTGGCTTGATTATCCAGACTATAAAGATAATATGATTGATGATTAATAACAGTTAATAACAATTTAATTATATATTATAATTTTTACGTGGAATTTTTCTTTTTTTAATTGAGGATGATAAATAAAATGTAATAAAAGAAATTATTTTGAAATAGAAAATGTCTTGTGTATAAATTAAAGATGTCTTAAAGAAATTTTAATCCTAATTGACATGTCAACAAGTTTGTCAAACTTGTTAGGTTGCTATAAAAGTTGGACTGTCGATGGGTCAGCGATTTTACTGTTACTGTCTTGCTTAAGAATCTGTTATTTATTATATTTCAGCAATTTTATCATAATTATTGTAAAACAACTTAGAAATTTTATCCTTACTTCATATTGTAAGTGTCTAGATTGTAGCATCTTCGGGCAGCTAAACAAAATAGTTTGATAGGAAAAACTAACATTCATCAGACAAAATAACGTACTTGATTTAACTTAGATTTTTTATCGTAAAACTATTTAGCTATTTCATATGCTTTGGTTGCACTTTTTTGTTTTTACCAGAAATAGGTTAAATATCTCTAGCAGCGCCGTAACTAGGCAGGTGCAACAGGTGCACCCGCACAGGGCCCAGAGATCTAGGGGGCCCTAAAACGAAATTGTTAATTGAATTTTCTTTTCTTATTTGTTTTACAAAAATTTTATTCGAGATTTTAAAACACAAATTTTGTACAAAAATTTCCATTCGAGATTTTAAAATAAAATATGTATTCTCAGTACAATAAATTTTTTATATGATATCTATTTGAACTATAATTACTTTTTCCCAAAAAATATAGGGGCCCTAAAAAAAACTTTACACAGGGCCCTAAAAAAGCTAGTTACGGCGCTGATCTCTAGTAAGATTTTTTCTTAACAATTTATTCATTTCCAATAAAAGTTACTTTTAATTAAGTTTATTTTTTAAAAAATCTATTGACTTGTTTAAAGATTATATATTATTTTTAGTAATCTGAAAATTAGGCGACCAATCTGTAAGTCGATATTAAAAGTTTGACTTCCTTTACATTGATACCTTTGGAGCTATGTCAATGTGGCAAATAGATTTTTATAGGATGCCAAAATAATTGGTATTTTATTTTGTAAGAATTATACGTATCGTATTAAAATCTATTTTTTCAATAAAATTCATCCATTTCGGGCATTATAAATACGATTAAGAGGTGTATAGAATTCCAAAAAATTAACCAAATCCTTCTTAAAGGTATTGTTTTAGGACTACCTGGAAATTTTTGGTATAATTATTACAGTCTATCTATTATTAACATGAAACTTATGGATTTAAATTATGTTCTAATTTTATAAAGAATTTCAAGAGGTAACCCTTTTTTTCTTTTTTTTTTTTTTTTTTGTTAAAACATATTTTTCCTAGATTTATGAAATTGTATTTCTTTTATTTTTTTTCTTTGACTTTCGAGAAAAACCCCAAATTATGTGTTCAATAATAATTTTCTTTGAAAAGGGTATAAAAAGTTGTGGCTCGTTTGTATATAGTAAAGAAAAATGAGTAAATACGGAAAGCTAACAAAAAAAAGGGTTCTAGGATTTTAGAAATATTAAAAAAAATGGATAAATTTTGTAGATATGAATTACTCTTTATTTTTTGGGATTATATTAGTTCAAATATTTGAAAGTTTTCATATTATTAGAATAAGATTTTTAGGACACAATTTCATATACACACATAAATCTGGCTATAAATCCAACTAATATGTTCATATTATATTAAGCTTCATGGTAAAATCCTGTTAATTAAAAAAACAACACCTTTCTTCTCCAATAGTATAACCTTTTGAATATATTCCTAATTTATCCCTTTTTATCTTATCACAATCTATAATTACGACCAAAAATAGGTGTTTTATGATTTAGTATAAAATTTCTTGAGATCATATCGGAATCTTTATTCCTTTGTTAATTATACAATCAGTCCAATTTAAATAAAAGGTAGTCATGGTAGTCATGTTGAAGGTATTGTGTGTACATATAGTATATATGTATATACCAAAGAAAAAATTTTCATTCCCAGAATTTTCTACTATTTTATACCTTCGAAGAGACCGATGAAGGGCTTCTCTCGCCTCTAATTGTAATAATGATGAAGAAATAAATCGTAAATAAATTTAATGTTAAAAGGATATAATTTAGCAAACACAAACCTGTTCATTTTATATTTGAAAATATATAAAAAAAAAATTCGTTTCATGAATGTAAAAAGTTTTTCCTTTAAAAGAAAACTTTCTAGAAAATTCTTTTTCCTATATAATTTGAATATAATACAGAAACTTCTGTACCAGTGCTGTTTAATAGATTCTTAAATTTTCATGGACAAATAAGTTTGATTCTTTATATGTCAGCTTATGTATGTAAAGAAAGATACGTGGTCACAGATTGATTAGCATTGGTATAGTTTTTGTTAAGAAGACAAACAATCAATTACGAGTAACTTGAAAATCAACTAACTCTTGGTCTCGTAGGGATCACAATGGGCCCATAAGGTGGCTGGTGTTGTACGCAGGACCCCTACTCTACCTAACCTAACCTACCTAACTTGAAACTTAGATTTTTGAATTGTTTGTACTTTTATTTTTCTGATAGCTGGGATAATTAAATTATAAATCAACATGTTAGTTGCTCTTTTGAATAAATTTTCTTAATATTACAAAATTATTTCAGCTGAAGAAGTATAAACTGTTGTCTATTTAACTTTAAACTTACAATATATTGGTTAAAAATGAAAATGAACATTCATTAATAGACAAGCAGTGGAAATTCATTTAATGTGTTTCCTAAAAATTGTCTTGACGAAAATTTGTAGATACTTTGATTTTCTTTTTTCTTTTTCTTTTTTTATTATCGAAACGATCTCTGTCAATTTCCTTTTTTTTTTCTTCGGCTGTTCCTAAGCTTTATTGGTGGTAATAAAAGAAAAATCATTTGACTAAGTTGTCTACAATATTGAAAATTCGTATACATTTTTATATTTTTTGAACGATTTTCTTTTGGGTGGATGGAATTTGATGGTGGTTAAACGTGACAGATTTCGGTGTACAAATAATTTCGGGTATATATATATATATATATATATATCAAAGTCCTTCACGTACACTTTGAAGGGATTCATGGTAATAATGAAGTAAACATGAATGATTTTAAGGGAGGAAAAAAAGAAAACAAATTAAAATTCGTAAGATGTTTTCTATTTTTTGCTTTTCTTCATAAAATTGGTTGAAATTGGAAATTTTATATATACTCCTACTACTATTACATATTATCTAAATAATAAGTGTACATTTTGATACAGTGTTAAAATTGTAACAAAAATAAAGGAATTTTTTTTTAAAAATTTTCAATGAAAATCATTGAAAAATGAAGAAGAGATGGAATAAAATTCATTTAATGAGTTGTTATCAATGAAAAAAATGATTAAATATTGCAATTTAAATAATATTAAAAATTAAATTCAAATTTTGAATCTTGAGAACTCTTTAAAGAATATTATATTTAAAGTTATTAAAATGTTTTCAATTTAGTAAAGAAAATGGCACAAAAGTTGGTTAGAGAAAATGTTTCCTATACATATACTATATACAAGACTTTATGGCAAAAATTGGCATAAGTTTCATTTCTTCCAAATAAGAAAGAAAAGAAAAAAGAAATATCAAGTTCCCCTTGTAATATATTTTCTATATTTAGAATGGGTTTTCCTTTTCCAGGAAGCTTATACGAGTATACATATATACTCTATAAAATAAACATATAAGGTTTTTGTATTATTATATACCCTTATTTATCCTTTTGAATCAAATCTTTTCGTTTTCCTGTTTTTTTGTGGATGCATGGATCCTAATCAACTAAACTTAATAGCAGAACAATTCATTTTGGTAAAATATTGAATTTGAAAAATGTATATTGAGGCGTTTTTAAGGTAAAGATATCTCGTTTTTGAGAAGAAAACGGTTGAAGGTGAACATTATACGCATTAAAATGAAAGAAAAGGATATTCTACTCATACTCATATCTGATGAAATGATAATAGAATACAATTTTGTTCATCTTATTCGATATTTCGACTAGAAAGTATCCTTTTCAAAATGAAATAAAAGAAAGAAATATTCGACATTTTTCTTTATCAATTCTTTCTCTCAACAATTCCTAAATTGTTGTAAATGAAAAACTAAAGGTTTTTCCCAATAAACTTGAATTATTGAATAAATGTTCATAGAGTTAGGGTATAACATTGAGATATGTATGTATATAGAAATGGGCACATGTATTCAGTTCGAATTTGATGAAGCTAAAATGTATATCGGAAAAGAAAAAAATCTTGTCTGACAGAAGATTTCAATTTCAATGAGTGAAGTTTCTGGCCATCTCTTCCTTCGAAAAAACGAAAACACCTTTAATTGCGTTTTACTCACATTGGTGTTGACTGGTACTATTTGTACAAACCATCCATTTCGATTTCATATAAATTTGCCATTTACCCTTATCAAAAAAAAAAAGAGAACAAAATCCTGAAATAAAATTTGCCAAAATATTTTTGAAATGAAAAAACAAAATAGTCCCGAGAGTACTTTCATTAATGTCAGAAGAAAAAAAAAAGTTTGAAATATTTACGGGTATTTCAAAGTTATACGGACTTTTCCTTCTGCTACTTCTGTTTCCTTCCTGAGCCCTCAATTACTTTCTTACAATTCTATTTATAGATTGTTCCTATTTCGTCAGTACTGTATAATAAAACAAAATTTTCCAGGAAAACCTCTTCACTAATGTGATCTACTAGAATGTTTTATTTTTTGATTTTTTGATTGAGAAAATTATATGGTGTGAGATTTTCTAAAAATCATGTCCAGGCATAAAACTTCTGATTTTTTTTTTCGTCTGTTCGATTTCGATTTTATGACAGAAAATCGATTTATAAGATACACACTTAAATAGGATTTATAGCCAGAATTTGAAAAGGTTAAATTTTATCAGAACAACTCAAAAAGTACTTATATGATGTGATCTTTTACGGACAAGCTTTTCAGGATGCACTTATATGTATAAAAATCTTGTTTGATTTACCACTTTCAATAAAGTGTACTGATATAGGTGAAATCAGACAATGAACGAAATACATATATTGGAAGATTGTATAAGAATTTGTTTACTATCAACGGATGAATGAATGAATGTGGACATATTTGTATTAGTCATTTTGCAACGATGCAAATCTAGAGATTTTTTTGTCCAGAATGTAGCTTGTGACGATACCTTTCTACTTCATAATTTTGTCAATTCGGGAAATTTTCGTTCAAAAGCTGGGATTTTTAAATAGTAAATAGGACATACTATATATAGGATGAAATTTACGATAGGGCATTGCGATGTCACTCTGATCGAGAGTAATTATATTTAATCTATTGATAAATATAATTTAAAGATTTGCTTGAAACAATAATGATAGAAGTCAACGTCGGTCGAAAGTTAGACTGCAATTTAACCTATTTAATCTTGAACTAGCCAAAATGTTTACAATAATTTTGCTAGTCACCATGCAATTAGAGATGATTTAGAATGTAGTTTTATTTGAGCCATTAACTTGCACCAGCAAATTTTTATCAGCACTTTGAAAATAAATTGCTATTATGCTCCTATATCATATTGGTGAATGAAAATTGCGGTCATTGTCTGATTTTGGTTATTATAAACATCCTGTGGAATTAAGTTTCGCACAACTGCTTGTTTAAATAAGTCCTCTCAACAACAAATAACAAACAAGAAAAATATTTTGAGGACAATCAAGAATTTCCTTTAAAAAGCTTTTTATCCGATTTAGTTGTATAGCATTGGTGTATGTGGAACTATATATATATATATATATATATATATATATATATATATATTTATATATATCCATTTATTCCTTCTTCTGTAACATTTCTTGTTTCCTATTTTTTGTAATGGAAGTTAAAGATTACATTTCGCAACAAACCAAGTATGAACTAATCCGTCTATGTACTACACATAAATACATATATAGTAAATGTGTATTCTGTAATTTTTAAGATTTAAAGTTTTTTGTTTAGTTTTAGAACTTTCAGAAAAGGGACATAATAAATGTGTGTTCAACCGTAATTTTGGGACACACTCGGGAACAACTATGACATATGTTATACGAATTTTATATATGGCAATTAAATTTTAATAATGTTTATTAATAAATTTTGTATGTCATTTTGTGGGTTTTTTATAGAATTTGTGTTGAATAAATTTTTTGCAAATAATTATTAAATAAATTAAAAATTCATTTATTATAAATGAATTTGGTTGTCTTAATACGTTTTATGTGTAAATAAATTAAAAAGTTCTTGGTAATTTCATGTAATCTTTCGTATGTTAACAGTACGGTGGAATTCTATTTGGTTTGAGACTGCTAAAATTGTCTACAACATTGATTTTAAAAGCCCCGATATACAAAGTCAAATATGCCATCCGTCTTTGGAATGATAGATTAGATTGGATGAAAACTTTGACCGTTTGCACGCAGAAACTATAACAAACTTTTCTTCCAATCTAGTTTGTTATTCCAAAAACGAATACTAAATTTGACCATGTGTATTGGCTTTAAGCAACGTGTTTTGCATCCCGAAACTTTCTATTTTCTTTTTATATATATACAATACAATTAGTAGTTGGTATTAAATTAATGACTTTAATACCAAGCAAATTAGTTGAACACAATATGTTTGCCCTTTTCACTTTAGATGTTCCGGAACAGAACAAAATTTCAACATTGAAAACAACAATAAAGTGAAGTAGATTGTTGTATTCATTGTAAATATTTTCTTCATACGAACTAATGAACAAAAAGCGCGGTTATACTATAAATAAGAACTGCTACAAAAAAATTACATGTTCAGAATTATGTAGTTTTGTAAAAACGCTTTGTATTAGCATACCTGAAAAGGAACAAAAGAAAAGCGTATATTTCCACAGGGACATCTCGGGAAATTTACATAATATTTTTATTCTATCATGTCGTCCTGTGAAGTTTTCTTATTATTTTTTACATTCTTTTAAAAACATTTTACTCACGTAGTTTTCAAAGAGTTTTATTCAATTTGATGATAAGTTAGATTGGATAAACTTGGTTAAAAGAATTTTTGAGGAGAAACTCAAGAGTTATTCAATTTACTCTGTTAAACTTGATATGGAAAATGTAATTTCTATTTTTCTCGCGTAATTTTTTAAGACACATAAAAATTATAATACAATATTATTTATTGTGAAAAATGTGAGGCCTATATATTATAATATAATTTAAGCTTCAATTTTAATTGAATTTGTTAAATATTTTAGAAATTATATAACAAAAATATGAAAATTCTTTCAATAGAAAATAAATATTTTCTTTTTTTTTTTTTTGGTTCGAACACAAATTTTCTTAATTCAAACATTTCATTAAAAAGTGGAATTTCTTTGAATTTCCAATGGAAAATTGGTAAATTTTTGAAATTTTAACACAAAAATTCTTGTTTTTGTGCTCTGAAATATTTTCAACGTTTAAAATGTACAAATTTTAATTACAATTTAATTCTAAATGAAATTGGAAATGGTTTTATAAGAATTTAACTATTTTAAATGGCAAGTTTTACACATCTCAAATTCATATAAAAAAAGATTTTCCTTACATAAATTCTTGCAAAACTTTGCTCCTTGATCTTTTTTATTATTATTAATATAATTTTAGTTCATCAAAAATTCAGTTTTTCGAGAAAGTAATATATGTTATATTAAAATCGGAAAAGGATCAAAAAAATTTTTCTTTTTTGTTTTTTTACGACGACATTTCTACATACTATAAAAACCAAAAATTTTCATCACACGAGTGATCAAAGAAAGTCACCAAACCAAATCTTATTTTTTTTTTTGTTTTTGTAAAGAAAATATTTATTTATCTTTCTTATATAAAAAAATTGGAATTTTTTATATTTTCCTTCTTTTGAAATATTATGCAAAGATATTATCCTTAGTTCACGTCTTAACTTTTAAACTTTATACAAAAAAAAAAAAAGAAAAGGGAAAACAATTTTTCACAAACAAAGTTTCCCTAAATTGATCGAGTTGCGTGCTGACTTGATTTTTAAAAAGGAACTTTTTCTTTAAAAAAATTCGAATATTGTTTGTTTTTTTAAAACAAAAAAGAAACTGTCCTTTTCCGTCTTAAATTTGTTTTGTGACTGGTTAGCTTTATTACTGTTGTTCCATTGTTATAAACATTTTATTTAAAGAATCCATATTCTGAAGAAATCAGGAGAAAGTTTTTTTATTGTTACGGCGAATTCAAAATGTTATTAAGATGAAAGCTTTTTGTCGATTTAAAAGAAGGGATAAAAACGGGGAAACTATTCTAAATGTTGAATTGTTGAAAGGATGGATTAGTGAGGATGGTGAATGGGGATGCGCAAATGCATATTTCTTTTGGCAAAAAGAAAAAAAAAGATATTCTATTATAAGAAAAAAGTATTCCTGAAGGTTAAAATAGAATCCAACAAGTTGTTGCTATACTTTCTTCTATTCGAAAAAAAAATTTCAACCACTTGTTGCAAAACATAAAAGAAATTAAAATCTCTTGGAGTATTTAGCCTTTTTAGGGATTTAATATACTTTCTATTTGTTTTTCAAGTACAGGGATAACGTTCCAAAACTAAAGTTCCCATGGAAATTGTTCGAGTTCGAAGAAAACTAAAGTTACTGAATATACGGATCTTTATTATTTCAAGTTATTTTTAGTAGTTTAGTGGTTTTCAAAGATTAAATATAAGAATTTATAAATATTATTTTAGGCAAAGCTCAAAAAGATAATGAAAATTTTTGAAATAAATAATCTTCTGTAATATATCTTTGAATATAACTTTTACTTTCCATTGAAAGAAAAAAACCAAAAGAAAATTTTCATTAAATTCTATTAGCTGATCTTGAGGAATAAATCCATTTTTAACAATTATATTATAATTTATTTCCGTCAGAAAATAATCTTACCCCATGGACATTGAAGAATTTAACTTATCAGACATTGTAGTACGTATATAAGTAAATGGAAAATATGTACTCGAAATGGTAATAAATTCTAATAAATGCCAACAGGTGAAAGGTTCACCTATTCTATTTCTTTTCTTGGAAATTTCCGATCTGAACTTGTAGATATATTGTATAACATGTGAAAAACTGAAGATAACCGAGTTTTTGTTTTTTATCTATAGAAAATTTTGTTCTAAATATCGTTGAAAGTACCTAACATTTGTTGATAATATTTTTTTCACTTTATTTTACTTTAATTTAAGTAATTCCTTAAATCTACAATATAGAAAATACTCCAATTTTTTGAATGAATGCGTAAACCTTTCACGTGTAAAAACTCATAACCAAATTATTTATGTTGCAATTCTGTCGCGAGTAACATATTGATATGACAAGAACCCATTCTTTTTAAAAAGAACTCACAACTCAAATTTAATACTTTAGAAAAAGAAAAGCAATATGGAAAAACTGAAGAGAGTGTTTCTTTTGAGCTTTTTCTTTAAATATTATATATTTTCTAAAAATTGGAAAATTTTGTAAATATAACAAAAAAAAAGTTTAAAATCAAGTTTTCTTTTTTCGAAATATTGTAGTTTTTCCGCTTAATAAAGTTCAGATTTCTTACAAATATTCCATACTTATGGGAAAAAGTTTAATATTTTGATTTTTGATTTATTGAAAAACTCTGTCTTAAACATTTCTTTAAAAAGTAATATTTTTCATCAAAGAAATATGCGTATTTTAAACTCCCCCGAAAATTTGTATAGTATATGTGATATTGAAAAGTGGTTCAGATCATTCCAAACTTTTTTTTAGGGTTTAAGGATGACACGCTGTTGAAATGATCTACGAGGATCATCATTATGAATTTTGAAGAGGGTGATAATCGAAAACAAGTATTTATTATTTTTCTAAGTCGATATACGTTTTGTCCAGCCCTAGTTGATTTCATATATCCACAAAAGTAATTGTAGTTAATCCAAAAGGGATAAGTCCATTTGTTTACTTTATAAAAACAAACTAAATTACTAACTTTATTGAGTTTTCCGTGTATTTCGATATCTTTCAAAAAAAAAACAGAGAACAAATGTTATCCCAAAAAATTTGAATATTTAATACATTTTTACTGAATAAAATATATTTTATCAACATTTTTGGATGGATAAACAAGAAAAAAAAGCGGATATTACGATTTTTTTCTTATTTTGTGTGCGAGAAGAAAAATAAAGTTACTTTATTGTTAGGAAAGGAAAAAAAAGAAAATAAAGCGGAAATAGACTTCCACCACCCAATGATTTTCTTTTTCCCCATACAAAAATGGATTTTATATTAAAGAAATTTATTTCCATAATATGTATGAACGCAGTAATGTACATAAAAAAATATTAGATTTCACTTGATTTCCAAGGAAATTTCTATATTTAAATGTTAGACTTTTTAATTGTATTTAAATTTACAAATGCTTAGTTATACGCTTGGTTAGTAACAGTACTACTGTTGATGATATACATACATAGGGTATTTTTCTATGTGGGTTTATTTCATATAAGCATTAATAACATTTAATAACAATAAAATAATTGAACATCATATGTTCACGTTGGCGGTACCTGCCACTTTTAATTCAAAAACCAAAGAAAATTGCATTGTACATTTAACATTAAAGAAATTTTATTTCAAGAAATTATAATGCTATTATTATTACTTCATTTGGTAGTATGCCATATGAAGAAATTTGAGTTCATAAAAGGCGTATATCTAAGAATAGAAATTCTATGAAATGATACCAAAGAAAATAAAACATTAAAAAGTAAATTTTATAAGAAATAATTTTTACTATAAAAATTGATTATCTTCAGGGCCGCAGCACACGGCAGTGTCTACGCTATTTTAGAAGAGCATTTGTAAACATTTGTTTATACGATTTAGCAATTTTGTTGAAATTCATTAATTTGAAGCATTTCAATAATTTCATATAGTATTCTATTAATAATGGTAAAAATAAAATTTGGTTATGTCATATAAGTTATCTATTTATTTTTAAGCTCAAATACTAAAGTTTTGTCATTTCTAAAATCTATTGCGATCACAATTTTTACTACTGTATAAAATATTATGATTAGAACCACATATTTTGGGTAAGGATTTAAACGATTGCCTATTAAAATTCTATACCTCGAACGGTTTTTACTTTTTACGCTTCAATATTAATACATATACATATGTATGTTAATCGTTTTGGTTTCTCTGCTAGAACATCTTTCGCAGAGCAAGTTTCTAACGAACCGTGATTATCCTTTGAACATATTTTAAATTAGTCATTTGAGAAATTGACATTTATTCTTATTATATGATAGAACGAATGGAAGTAATAGGACTAAGCCATATATAGGGTACTTTATTTTAGTTTAATACAATTACAACGGTCGGATATTTACCATATTAGGTCTGTTTTATTTGCCATACCCTACCCTAGAGCAGGGTAAGTGGCAAATAAAACGAGCAGGAGTAGGAGAAAGCTTTAATTAAAATGTTTGTAGCGCTGCTTAGCAACCATATTGTAATGAAATGAGAAACTTTTAGCTAATACAGTAGAAAACTGAACTAATTCGGGTGTAATAGTTACACCTGGTCTGAAAGTAGTGTAGGATTTGCTCTTTTATTGTTTTTGTTTTCAATGTAAAAATTTGCTCTACCCCAGAGAAAGTGGCAAATAAATCAGACCTATTATATTACATATGCGTATTCTGCTTGTAATTATAACTTGAATATTTATGTTTTTTACAGGATTTTCGTTAAAAACATCTCCACATTTGAAAAACTATATTGTAACTCAAATGTTGCTGTTTTTTTGGACATAAGACGTCTCTGTATGTTTTATACCATTTGTATTTTTAGAGTAGCATTCGTTTTACTCACAATTCAATATTCCAAAGCAATTACTTAAATATTACAATAAATAATACGCATATATATATTAAATTATTATACTTTTTTCTTAAAGCCAATATAATGGATACCTTATTATTGCATATTTTATAAATTTCCAAATTAGTATTACAGAAAACGGCGTCCTTTAACCTTTTTTTGATATTAAAATAAATTGAATCAATTTTCTGATTAATCTCTTCTTACAGGACATTGCGTGCCTTTAAAAAAGTCAATAAATTCTGTGGACTTTAAGGTTATATACGTTTATGGTTTTATCCTTCTTCAGAATTCTAATATAACTAGACAGAAAAAAAGACAGAATCAATCAATAATTTTTAGTCTCATATTACGAATATATTCGTATATAACTTAATATGATTAATTTCATGTCTGAATCCTTTTTCATCACTTTCTTTGTTTTTTTAATAAAAGGATATTCACCTTCGATTTATGATATTGATTCCATTAATTATATTAAAAGAAAAAAAAATGTTTATATGTTATCCTTTAGAGTTAAGGAAATTTCGCGACAAGAACTGCGTATATAAGGAAAATCGATGTTCTTTCTATAGTTATAATATATATATATATATATATTGTATAATTTCTTAATTCTAACAAAAGTCTTTAAAATTAAATAAAAAATAGATAAAAATGCTTACTTAGAAAAATTTCTATTGGAAAACACTTTTGATCTTAAGAAACTTTCATAAACTTTTCTAACATTTACAAGATCCTGTTTACACATGGTATATCCTTTTTCATACTATTATTATTAATAATATGAGTTTAAGGTTATAGTGTACTTTTTGTAGTAGACATAAGAGTCTGTCTGGATAATTTATTTATAGCATGATTTAAAATTTATTGAGTTCTAGCGGATAGCTTAAAGCAATGATTTGCTAATAATTTATTGATTATGTTATACAAAAGAGGCTATAGCTACCATAAACGCTTTAGGGGTATACATCTATTAAAACAGAATACCATTAACTAAAAATAATTAAGTTCTTGTTCAAATATTTAATCTGTTTACGAAATTATCTATTTAAAAACAAAAAGAGCGTTTAAAATCCTTTTATAATTACAAAATTTTCTGGAAATTTCATAGTTTCGAATTTCATGGAAAATTTTCAAGATTTTTAGATAAAAAAAAATAAACTAACGTATAAAAATCATTTTATTTTTTAACGCCTATATAATTTTCATCTTTAAAATTGAATTCTGTATGAAAAATTCGTTGTGAAAAATTAAAAAAAATCTTGTTGGAAATGTTGACTTATGATAGTCGTCGCATTTCCTGTACTTTAATAGTTAATATGTAGCTTCATGCTCTTGTACTAAAAGAAAAATCCTTCCATCATTATTAAAAACAAATTAATTGAAACATTTAATTTCTTTCATTTTGAAGTATGTTAAGTAAATAATAGTACAAATACTACTGAGAATGATTATAGACCACTTAAACGATTTCTTATTTACAAAGAATTGGTACTTGACTATCTTTTCAATATATAATAAATCCTCAACCCAAGCTGATTTCTAAATAGAGCTAATAATTGTTATAAGAAAAAAAAGGGTTAAGATGAAAGGATGAAAACTTTTGACCGTGACATAAGTAAACATTTATGTATGCCAGAGAAAATTATAGAACAACATTTTAGAAATCTTCAATCTTATCAAAGTCATAGAGTTTTTCATTTATATGTGAATGATTTTATTTGGTAAATTATTTCACTTCATTGATACCGTCAGTCTTCGATATTTCTACATGAATGAATTATTTAATTAATCAATGAACTCTCGTAGACAATACTAAATACATATAAGATGAAAAACTTAATTATATTATAATATATTCTCAGATATTGGCATTCAATGTTTCCTTTCTATAAAGTAATGAAGTTATAATGAATTGTTTTAACTTGGAACGTGATATGAGAATAACAATGACAAAACCCAATTGTCATTTGACGTGTGTGTTTATCAGCAAATTATTATCATTCCATTTTAACATCGTTATTGTAAGATTGACATTCTTCTCTTTCGGCTTTCCAGAAAGAACGTCTACCTGGTTGGTTATAATGAACAATAAGATCTTATATATTTATATGAATTATTCTTATTATCATATCTACTTTTAAACTATGTCATGTAAGGGATGAAAGGGTAGATTCTTTTGTCGTGTTATATTATTAGACTTTTTGACAGTGACGTTTTCTACGTAAGGTGTTCACTTTCAAAAAATGTATGTGGGCAAAAAGCCCAAGCCCCAGCATATTTGATGTAGTCCTTAAATACAACTTCGAGATTGTATACTATGATAAAAAAGAAGAAGAAAACAACCAAATCTAATTCAATGTTTTTTCTGTATAACTTTATTTCCACTTCTTCAAATTTGTGTTAATTCAAAGATAGCATCTTTTTTTTCAAATTAAATGTCATTTTCTAGTAGTTTCTATAAAAATGTCATAGAATGAAACGTTTTTTGTTATTGTTATGTAAGTTCAATATAAGATTAGATAATGTAATATTCGTAAATAACACTAATTCCGAATCATCCTTTGTACTCCTGGCTTTATCGAATTATTCAAGATTAATTGGAAAACATCGGCCCTATTATGGAATGCGATCGAAATCCGTAATTGTATCGTTAACGTAAGGTGTGTTGTTAGTGGAAAACAATAACAGCAACACGCCCTTCGTTAACGTTACGATTACGATCGTACTCCATAATATGCCCCCGGTTTTATGGTATTAAGAGTACATAAGATGAGACTGATTCCCTGTATTTTAAAGTTACTGAAATTCTGATGCCAATTCAAAACTATTACCTTTTTTTAAAAGTTTATAACTAGAATATTTTTCACGTAATCATCTCGACCTGGACTTCCAACCTTATACAGCTTTTCTCTGGCTGCACCACCTACCATATTGCATACAAATTGGTTGTTTTTTTGTATATGTCGATTTTTTTATGTTTTTAGAAATATTTTTCCTGTACGTTTATTTAGTAGAGTATTTATTTTTCTTTATTCATTCAGCGATCGACTAGAACACCCGAAGAAAACGCCACTGGTTTTTGATTATCTTTGATAATATTAAAAGCTTTTCTAACAAAGAGCTTTAGTTGTCTTTTTCATGTTTCGTTTGAGGTTCTTTATCGTACATTGCCTTATTATATTATATTTTCTGAAATATTATATTATATAAATGAAATTCGACATATATAATATTACTTTACTCAATTATATTATATTTTATGTCTTATGTATGTAATATGATTTTGTTTTTCAACTTATTTTTGTCATTTTGTTATTCTCGTAGAACAAAATTAGCTATAATAAAAATCAAAAGTTCCTTTTAAGAATCTTCTCATGTTTAAAGGTACCAAATTTTCTATTTTAAATAAATATGAAAATAGGGTAGATAAAATATTCTGTTATTTTATTTTTATACAATATTTTATAATCTTATTTAATTGGTCAGAATATGTATTTTGACCCTACTTAACCCAATGGTTCATATTTTACTTTAGAATTCAATATTGTGTGACAACTACTAACAACAATTAAGTTGGAGTGGGGATAAGGGCAGAAAAGAAGGCAGTTTTTAAAGAACTACTGAGAGAAGAAGATCTCTTTAAGTGAAAGAAAAATATTTAGTTAGTTTTTTGAATTTTATAATCATTTGATGAAAAGGGTTTTTTTTTTGGTTGAAAATAGGGAAGAAGGAATTTTTTTTTAATTGTTTAAATGTTGTAGTTTACTAAGTGTTACAATTCAGAAGTGGAATCAGGAACCTGTTTTTTTTTTAATGAAAAAAAAAGGAAAAATAAAGAAAATATATAATAAACAATAAACAATAATTAGTAGAAGTGCTGAGTGTAATTTAAAATACGTTATTATCAGGTATTTATTGAGATTTTGAATTGTATGGTTGCGGCTGGTGATGTTTTTTTTTTTTTTTATTATTATTAAATTAGCATTGATTATTAGTCGCCATGTTAAATTTTAACGAGTTTTGTGGTGTCGTGTTCTGTTGTTATTTGCATACAAAATCGTTTCTTCGTAGAATACAAATGTATGCATGATGCAACAGCAATACGTTTTTGCATGTTTCGTTTTGATTCTGTTTGTTTTGGTGGGAATTTTGTGTTTAACAAAGTTTCTTTTTCTAGAGGCAATAGAATGAAATTATGAAATTGTTGCTGAATTTGTTTGTGTGCATACATGAAAGTCCGTTGGAGAAAGATTTTGTGTTTAACAAAATATTTCTTATGAAATGGACTGGAATTATGGCACAAGTGTTTGAAATGAAATGCAAAAGTAGGATACATGAAAAGTCTATTGGAGAAAGATTTTGTGTTTAACAAGATATTTCTTACGGAATGGACTGTAATTATGGTGAAGTTGTTTGAAATGAAAAAGAAAAAAAATGTGGACATGAAAAGTCTGTTGGGGAAAGATTTTGTGTTTAACAAAATATTTCTTACGCAATGGACTGGAATTACGGTGGAATGTTTAAAATGAATTGACGATAAGAAGATAAATGCAATGTAGTAGGAAATTTTTAAATCATGTATAGTACGTCTTTATACATAAGTGTCAAATTTATACTTCCTTGAACAAAGAAAAGAAAAAAAAAGAGAATCAAATGAAATAACGTAATCACAATTTATTTTATTTACAGAAAAACGACTTTATATATACACTTGCAGGTACAGCTGTCTTTGAATGATTTTTTTTTTAATTTAAAGCTACAAATAAACAACTTAAAGAAGAACTTGTCAAATTGAACTGCACGAATTTAAAAGGGAGGAAATAGCAATTGATTGAAGGAGTACAAACATTAATGGTTGAATCACACAAGGGCAAAAAGGAAAAACAGAATTTGTAGCATAAGAAATATCCCCGAAGTTTGGCCGTAATTAGGTTCTTCATATTTATCAGGCCTTCGGCAACCCAGTGGGCAAAACGAGTAGATGCACTTATGAAGAATCATAATTGGGAACAGGGTGTAGGTAGATAGAGTAGGGGAGAATAGCGAAGTAACCAGAAAGAAACATGTGGCAATAGGTGCGAAAGAATACGCAAGAGTACATACAGTTTTCATAGGCAGGGTCCATCAGAAAGAGAAAAACGAAATGTTCTTAAGGATCTGGCCGAGTCTTATCGGGTTGCCGTGGAATCCTAAATAGGGGTCGAAATTTTGTAGGATCTCCCACGCCGGGGGAAGAGATTGGCGTCAATTGTTTTTTCTCTTCTGGCGTGTGTGCGTTTGTGTGTGGGTTACTGCCTATGTTTCTTTGTTTACATTTTAAAATTACCTGAAAGCAAAAATGGGATGTTTTTTTGGAATAATGTCTCTCTTTCTCCCATTCGTAAAATTTTTAGTGCTATTTATGTCAACAGTGCAGAGAATTTTTTTGGAAAAGAACAGTCAAATTTGGAACACGGCGGTACGGTAAGGATGGGAAGTTCCTATACTTTGTCATTGATTACACTTTGGTTCAATGTCGTCGGAAACTGGACGAATTACCCGATAGCGAAATCGAGGACGATATTCAGGTCAGGATGGACGAAGCTGTGACAACTACTAACAACAATTAAGTTGGAGTGGGGATAAGGGCAGAAAAGAAGGCAGTTTTTAAAGAACTACTGAGAGAAGAAGATCTCTTTAAGTGAAAGAAAAATATTTAGTTAGTTTTTTGAATTTTATAATCATTTGATGAAAAGGGTTTTTTTTTTGGTTGAAAATAGGGAAGAAGGAATTTTTTTTTAATTGTTTAAATGTTGTAGTTTACTAAGTGTTACAATTGGTTAATTATATTTTATTAATAAACCCTAATCATATGTTAATGGTGCAATATGGACAATCTGAAATCGGGTCACAAAATAATTGTATTTAATTTATGAAAAAGGTAGAAAATTTCATTTGTATACCTAATTATTCTCATACCCGAAAGTAAAGATAATCAAATGAAAAGAAAATCGATCAAGGAAATACGAACCTTTCCAGAAATTTTCACATTATAAAGATTTACAAAACTATTCTATCTTTCTTTTTATAAGGCGGGAAGAGTGGGCATTAAGTAAAAAAAGAAAAAATTGAAATAAATATTCTGTGAAGGATCTTTATGCTTCAGCAAAAGTGAATGGACAGTTCAAATTAGGATAGCATCAAGAATTCTATCGACTATAAATCCGTAGTTGAACTGAAAGAGCATACTGAATGAGAATTTCGATTGGAAAATCTAAGAGCTATATAAGCAAAGATTCTATAGATAAATGTACAATGAACTCTATGGAGGTTAAAGTTTAATTTATATTGTATGAAATATTGAATGAATATATAAAATTATAAAAGAATTTCGAAGCAGTTTCCATACAAATTTGATGTGTTCATGATTATACTTAGACAACTTTAAGATGTAAAATAAAAATAATATGAAATCAAGAGTTTCATGGAAATTATGATTTGAAGGAAAAATTCGTATTGAAAATGATGGTAGATTTCTTGATTTTGATAGAAAATAAATATGATTAAAATTAACTTGAAAAAAGTGTTTGATGTCAACTAATAGTGAAATCAAAAGAATTGCTGGAACTGAAAAATATAAAATCAGATAACAAATAAGTATTTCAATTGAATATATATGTTCCATGATTGCATTCAATTCAATTATGAAAACTTCTTCTTCATATTTTTATATTTCTAAGTACACGAAACCAAATTCTAAATTCTATTGAATATATACCAATATAAATTGAAGTTTAACATGGACATCCTTTCAAGTATGAAATCCAATTGTTTGACTGATTTTAACGTACTCAAGTTTGCATATAAAGCTTATTTAGAAAATGAAATTTATATATTTGCATTAGAAATGTATTTGCAGGAAAATAAAAGATTTCAAAGCTAAATAGAGTTTCGTATAGAGTGAAGAAAGATCTTCTTAGTGAAGTTTATCATCATGAAATGTCCACATATTGAATTGTTTCCTTATCTTGGACACAAATAAAAGAAGAAAAATCCATTAGGATGGCTGCAAACAATGAAAGTATTAAAAACTTTTTACGTTTAATCCAATAATGGAATATAATTTAATTGTTATTTTATCACTAAATAAAAGGACGTAGTTTTCAGCTTCAAAAATTTAATATAAATAATTTCACCGCTCAAGTAATAACATATTCTTTCTTTATCACTTTATTTTTTTAACTGAAAAGGGACAATAATTTTTATATTTTAGACGTATGGACAATCTTTTTTTTTTGTTTTGTATCAAAAAATAAGGTATATAAAGTTTAAGTGATGAAATAATAATAAATATACAATAGAACTACTACATAGCTTTGGGGTAAGAAACTGGAACCGAATGAATAAAGTTATAACACAACATTTTGTATTTGTTTCGAGGATTTAATAGCATTTGTTTGTCTTGTCAAAAATACCAAAAAACAAAGGAATATAAGAAAGTTATGAACGATATATTTCTATTTTTATTTTATGGATATGTTCCTTTATTTCATATCTTGAGGGCAGATAATACAATTTTGTTCTTTCTTTTTTTGGGTAAATGTTGAGTGAATGATAGACGCATATGAAATCTATATAATAAGTTGCTATTTTCTTTTTTACTACTATATACTTATATACATATGTTCAATTTTTGCGTAGGCACTCATATTTTATGAAAAACATACGAAATATTATATTTTCTGTTTGTTGTTTTATATGCCAGCCAATCGATCAAAAAAAAAAAAAAACATCTAAATATTTTCTAAAAGAAAAATAATTAATTAGTTAATTTGAATCATTGTTTTTTATTTTTTGTAAGTCACTAAAACTAAAAAATGTGACCTTTTTTTTGATAATGAATTTTTTTTTTAAAATGATGATTTTGACTATGTTATGTGCGAAGTAACAATAAAAGTCATTTTCCCTTGGCCAGACACAAAGTCAAATCACTAAAAACTGGATAAAATAAATTGCCAAAACAAATGAGTACAAAATTACTCTGAAGTTTTGAAGCATTGACTTGGAAAATGAAGTTTCATCATTAACTTTCATTAACACAACATTATCATTTCGACACAATTAACTATGATGTTTAACCACAGTCCATTTAGAACATGAAAAATCTAGTTTTTCATCCATGATATCCATAGTAGTAAAAGTCGAACACAAGGTTAACAAGATGTGAACCGATTTGAAAGGATATATTTATAGATTTTTACTGTCTAGTTCTTAGAATTTACGATAGACGTGTCGTCCTGATATTATATCCACATAAGAATATCCTTAAAAAAAAACAGGAAAGAGGAACCTAAGATTTTTCATCAGAAAAGAAAACTTCATATTGTTATATGAAATTTTCTTCAAAATACATATATTTTTCTTGGGTTTTGTTTGATATTTCTTTTTCTTGGAAAATTTCAAAAGAAAAATTAATTGAGTGGAATCGACAAAATTTTTGATTCGGTCAAAAGTCGTATGGATAGATATATTTTTTCATATAATGGGAAAAAATTAAGATTCTTTTTTATTTCTTTAGTAATTTCAGTTTTATTATTATTAGCGTTAGTATTTATTATTATTATTATTATTATTACGATTTCTTATTGTTTCTGGTGAAGTAGTAAAACAAAAAAAAAAAAAAAAAAGAATGTTGTTTTTCATTGAAATATACATTTCAATAAATAATAAAATTAATGACTTAACGATTGTTCCAATTGTAATTAATATTATGTTTCCTTTTACTCTTTGCTTTCTTCGGGTAGACCATCATAAATTCATGATCACAAATTATGTTCATAAAAATTCAATTAGAAAATTCCTTTCTTCTGTATCCTTTTAGATACTAAATAACATTTTTCTGTTTCGTTTTTAATAAATTAATATTTTTCGGGATACAAATTTCTGTGTCGTGTTTTTTAATGATAAAATAAAAAGAAAGTCCCTTTTCAAAGAGATTTCATTCAATGATAAATTTCAACGAAAATTAATTGCTGGCATAACCTTTCTCGCTTATTTAATACAACACCATTTCCACAGGATCCGATGACGGGTTGAATAGAAACGATGAGAAATAACACAAAATTTTACATTTCAAGGTAAATGGAATTTTTTCATCTAGATTAGCATTGTTTGATTGGAAAATATCATAGACAAAAAAAAAGGAAAAGAAAAATATTGATGAATAGAAAAAAAAAACAACATAGAAAATATGTAAATTATGAAACGTTCAAAGGTGTTTATATTTAAGAACCCATTAAAAAAACGATGTTTCGAAAGTTGCACAGTAAAATATTGTTTAACATATATGCAGAACAAAAAAAAAAAGAAAAGAAAATTCCGAGTACCTTTTTATTTAAAAATAAAAAGAAGAAAAATGTTGATGAAAATTTTCCATATAAAAAGTATTTATAGAAAAAAGGATGTTGTCAAAATTTATTCGTGAGATAGAAAAAGGAAAATAGAATTCTATGTTTTCTCTTCTTTCTTTTTTTTGATATTTTCATTTTCTTTACTTGAAAACCAATTAACTGGTTACCATGAATGGGAAATTAGCAGCTGTTTAAAAAACAGATTTTTCTTGGAAAAACTTCTTTTTTTTTCATGGCAAATCACTTAACTTTCTTATACATATTATTCAAAGTTATAGATGCTAAGAATTTGGTATACATAGAAGGTATATGAAGAATTTCATGAGCAGAGCAGAGCAAAATTTTACATTGAATACAACAGCAACTTACACCAGCTTTTACTTGGACCAAAACATTTCTGATCCACTTTTTTTTGGCCATAGATGTTTGTATTTTGTGCTTTTTGATACTTGAATATTGTCCTTCTGATGATGATTATGACAGTTTTCGTTTGAACATATATGAAAAGTATAAATTGAAAAATCTTTCAAATCGATTTATACTTTTTATAAATTTTCATTTTCTTAAATTGTTTTTTCTATCTTCAACTATTTTCTACACAATTTATTTACAAATTGTGATTTTGCGTTCGACGTTCAATTACCATGTAGTTTTTTTTTACCTCTTGCTCCTTATTGTTTTTTCCCCATTGTGCTTTGATCCGAAGCAGAGCAATGTGAAAATAAAATGCTCCTATTATTTCCATGGAAAGCAGTTTATTGAATTTCTAAACATCTCCGTATATCAATGTAGAAGAAAGTAAAACCGGAGAAATTAATGAGATCGTTCTTTAAAGATGAAAAATATTTATAAATTTTTTCTTTTTCATATGGAATTTGATATGACAACAAATTATTTCTAAAAATACAAGTAATTTAAATTTTTGTATAATATTTTCTTTTATGGAACTTTTAACTTTATTACTAACGAACACAATTTAGCCTGGATTTTGTATAATTCGTTTTAGGCTTTACTAATAAATTATTAATTGGAAAAAATATGATATATACCTAATAGCAAAAGAAACCAGAGCTACCCGTATGTGAGCTAGTCCAAAAGTTATAAAGTTTGATGGTATTACAAAATCTACGTTAGCTTTTTCAAGTTATTTATTACTAATAGTTCTTAATTGAATTGAATCCAATGATATGATTCTCATTAGGGGTATATATTCTTCATTGGAAATCGAAGTATATTAGATGTATACCGCTACATAGAAATACATACACCTAATACAACGAATACTTCTCCTATGGTATTAACACTTGTAGAGTATTTTTTTTAAAAACACTTTCATACATATTTAGGCATTATTTTTGCTTCATTTATAAGACAGGAAAATACCCTTAATATGTATGTACTTAATTTTTGGGGTACCTATAAGTACTGTTTGCCGGTAATTGGTTAAATACCATATTCAACAAGTGAAAAAATTGAAGCTGAAATTTTGCGGTGATTGTGAATTTACTTATTGAATTTTTTTTTTGTGTGCTTTTAAAGGTTTATATTTACATAGATATACTTATATAGAAAATTGTATCCAGGGAAATGATGTAGGTATATCACCAAAAATTTTTATCATATAAATCTGTATTCATAAAGAATACTATGGTAGCATCATCATTTGAATGATTTGCTTTAGCTTCAGTAGGGAAGAAAATATAATAATAGGCATGTTGTAACCATATAGGCAAGTCAGTCAGTCAGTCAGTCAGTCAGTCAGTAATTCATTCATTCAAGTGAAGAAACAATATTGCCTGTTTAAGGCCGATTTATCATCAAATGGAGCATCGATTTGGTTAAAAAGGAATTTTTCTCAAGTGTTATGTTTACTGTTATAGGCCTCAAGCATAACATTTATATACGAAATTACATAATTTTTTGTAAATATAAGAATATATATATATATATATATGTATGTATACAATATATTTAAATGCGTATTCTTTTGAATATTTTATGAAGACAAATTAGGGAATCATTCCCTGGGAAGTAATAAGTTTTTTTTGTTGTTGTTTATTTTTGTTGCTCTTGTTTGAAATATGTAGAATTCTTTTTAGGTAACATTTAATGGGGATCGCACGGGTATAAAAGTTTTGTTTTGTATATTATATATATATATAGTATATACTAACGATAATTCATTCTTATGATAATATGCATCATTAAGTTTTTAAAGGTTTAATTTATTAACAATATTTGTTGGTACGTAAATGAATTCTGAACAAATATATTTTCTAAAGAAGGATTTCGAAATATTTTAAAAATTAATTATATCCTTTGAAAGTTTAAGTAAACTTTTTAAAATTTTCTTCTGTATCAGAAAAAAAAATCAATATTTAAAAAGAAATTAGAACTATCCGATTTGAAAAGAATTGAAAATATTTTGTGCAAATTAAAACAATTCAAATGAAGATTTAAAATTGAAAGCTAATATAGGATTAAAGTATTTATAAACGTTTAATTAGACTAACAATAGATTGGTATATCTCTAGATGATCAATCCATATGGGAAGCCTGATGTTCAGTATTGTTGCTGTATCAGAATACATTAAAATAGATTTTTTGTGGAAGAAAAAGAAGAATCTATAATGTGTAGGGATATTAGTATACTAGAAAATACCTAGAATACATAGTCCTTGGAACTCTTTTTTATTATAGTCTAACCTAATTAAGACAGGCATTTAGAAAGAAACCGTTGATTAGTTTATGTGATATTCATTAGAGGAAAATCATATCGATCCTGATTTTGATCTAAAAAAGAGAAGAAATTACCTTAACATAATGTTATCCGCAAAATTCAAAATATTTTAGAAATTCCAAATATTTGTACATATATGTATTCTATTTCATGTTCAAACATATAAAAGTTTCGAATTATATAATTAAAATATTTTCTTTAGTAAAAACGCTATAAAACTTTTTCACTTGATTTTTCCTTAAACTTGATAGAGAAGAAACTAAAATTTCCACCTTTAACAGGTATATTTTATTTACCTGTTCGTTACACGACGAATGTGTATTTATAAAAACCAAATACATATGTATGTTACAATAATTATTTGACTTAAATTTTTTATAGTTTATCATATTCTTAACCCTTATCGGTCGGTGTGTTTTAACAGAAGATTTCTGCTAGGTCCGAAGTTTATTACAGTTTTTTCTTCTTGTAATCATCACTACAAGACGCAGGAAATTCGGGGATTTCCTTTTTATATATCAAATATTATCAATTCTAGTCTATTATTGAAATTTACTCATTTCAAAATCCTAAAAGGAATAGTTCCTGTATAGCGACGTTCGACCAATCAAGGCTAATATCATTTAATATCGTATATTGGCATTATGTTTGAACATATTCATGAATAAAAGCAAAGTCGAAAATTTTCAGGTATATAGAAGGCACACATGATGACTAAAGGTTACATACATATTGACTAGACTAAAATTTATGTAAATATCTGGTTTAATGAGCTTTCAAAATCTTTGATATGGTTGGAACTTTGTTTTCGTGTTTTTTTTTTGTGTAATGAAAATTCGTATTTGAATCGAAACAAATAAGATTTGTGTTGATTTATCGTTTTTTATTTCTAAAAAACAAAGAAAGAAGTAAAAATTCTTAACAATATATTAAATCCGACATTATTACATGACAAAAAAACAAAATCAGGAAATGGTTTAACTCTTAATAATACCATGGAATTAACGTAAACGTTAAACTTTTAATGGGAATACATTGTAAGAGTAACAAACTGTAATATGAGGAAAATAAAAACATCCAGCTTTGATGTTTGTTTAATTATATGCCACGCAAATCTTTTCCTTAATTAGGCTTGTGCTTATTAAGCAAAGATGTGGAAAAAAGGCTGAAGTAAATGTGATAAAATGAATAATACAATTTTTTTTTTTTTTTTGGATTAAGATTTTGAGGTAGTTTTTCATGTTTAATATTACAGAATACAAATTTTATGTTCATACATATATGAGTAGGACACTGCTTGAAAATTTTCATCATATTTCTAATTCTAGGGAAAAATTTTGAATTCTTGTTATCTTTAATGAAAGAATTCTGAAATTCTGAAATTTCTTATTCAAGACATTGATTTTACGCAAAAACTCTTCAGATGTTATACTTGTGGATTGGGTCAAAAATAAATCCAAGAATTCTTAATGAATTTCATGATTTAGAAAAGTTTTCTTCTTTTTTTTTTACATGTTTCCACATACTCTTGTTAGAAGCAATGTAAATAGCATGTATATTTTGTGAAGAATTCAAGAGATTAATGTTTAGTAAAGGTGTTTTAATTAAAATGTTATTATTGGTGTTTGTTAAGTACAAAATTTCCATTTAGCTAGATTCTGATCCTTTTTTTAAATATAATTGTTATGTTCAGGTTTTTCTAATTAACCCAGTATTTCCGATTTGAAATTATATGAAGAATTTAATATTACAAACTTTCTTATGTTTTGATTTCCTGTACTTTTTACTATAAGAAATTTTGAGTGTTTTACCATAGCAGATATTATTTTCAATATGGTAAAAAGAAAATGTATATGAAAAATATTATTTTAAAATTGAAAAAAGAAATTTAATATTTCAATCATTCCCATTTGAAGTGCATTTATAATTTAATCAATAAAAAGCAGGACGAATCTATTCAAGCGTTGTATCTATTTATATAAAATAATTGTAATTTCTTTTTCCTTTGATATTTTTATATCCTATGGTTTATAATAGTATTACAATGTATATATCCAATGTTTTAAATACCTAGAAAACGCAAAATTTTCATCTCGAAACATCTTAAATGTGAATCATATAGCAGCGAGATGTACAATGTACACTTAAGGAAGTAACTTGAAAATCACATAAAACTAGGTTCTAGCACAATGAAATTACAACTTGGAAATGGCGGCCAATTTTTAGACATCACTTCCATACATTATGTAACCAAAACCAACTTCGTATGTACTTATATTGAAACTTGATAAAAATTGGGCAAAGGGCCTGTAAAGTCTTCTTTTTTTCGAATGTAGTACCAGAACTCTGATGTTTTCTGATCGATGAATTTTGTGTTCATTACATTCCGCGACTTTCGTATTGAAAATTGATTGTATTCCGATTTTATTATATATTGTTTGTTCGTTTTTCAATTTTTCTTTTTTGATTTTAAATTCGAATTTTTCGCAATAATTTCGTCTTAAATCAATACGTAAGCCCTTAAATAAACAATTTTGATTTTTACTTCAAAGTCAATGGAAACAAAAGCATTGCTCTGGGAAAAATGAAAGGTAGAAAATCCATTTAATATTGTTCCCCTTGAGTTGCTGATGATGGCATTATGATTTTTTCACTTTATCCTCACAAAAAAAAAACAATTCTTATTATACTTTTTTCTTGAGAAGATTTATTCGGATGAAAAGGAAACGAAATCGAGTATTCTTTTATAACAAGTTGAAAAGTTTTCGTTTTGTTTTTTAAACGGGCGATTTCCGTATATAATGAGCATGTCGTACCACAAGAACTTGTGGTATCCTGTCCTTTCAGAGGTTTTACTCGGTCTTAGCAATGACGTAGTAGATAGTTGAAATTTGGAATTCATTTTCACATGTTTATATGAGAAATATATGGAAAAAATCTGGAACGTAGAAAATTCATGACTTAACTATGTATCCTCAAAATGTCAAAAATGGCGTACAAAATAACTTGAGACTTTGGATTTTGTAATATTTTATTTGTTTTTACTATTATTTTCATTTATTCTATTTATATTTATGTTTGAAAAAAAAGGAAAAAAGGAAAATTCCTGTAAAGGCATTCTTTTTTTCAGGTCCACCTCATTCTAAATTTGGGTAAATTGTGTTTGAGTAATTGGCACACAAAAAAGAAAAACTTGGAGAAAAATTTTCGGGATATTTTTCTGTAGTCGTGTCCTCAAAATATATATATACATAAAAAAAGGATATCTGACTAGTGTTCTTTGTTTTTATTTCTTAAGCCTAAGGGCAAAATATTCGAAAAGATTGTATGCGTTACAAATAAAACAAATATTTTTGTTTGCGAAGGGACAAAAGGCGGCCTTTTTATCAGAGAACCTTTCATTTTTTTTCTTCTGTTTTGGCTATATTTGATAATGTGTCTTTAATATTAAAAAGGACTTTTTTTTAACTGTTGTACAACTAATAATGTTAATATAAACAAAAGAAAAGCAAAGTAGAAAAAGATAATGGATACTGAAGTACTTAGATTTAATTTTGTAAAATATGCCGCCTTTTTTTTGTATGCCTTCAGGGAGGCGTACTTTTTTATATTCAATTGTATATTCTTTGAAAAAAAAAATAACAAGAAACAAACTTTCACCATTTTTGGACCTTTTTTCTTTAGAGGAATTGTCACGTTTTTATTCTTACAAATTTGAACACTCGGAAAATTTATTATAAAACAAATCTCACAACTTTTTTGTAGAATATTTTTTAAATTACAGGATTTTGATTCAGGTTTTTTTCCAGTTTAGATAGATATAAAACATATAAAAGAAAATAGTAATCAATTTGCGGTTTAAAATTGTACTCAATACTTATCGGTACTGGACTTCTGTAATAGGACATATGACAACCGATTCTCATTTAAAAATGATACTCATGAGGTGACTCATGAGGTAATGTTTAAGTAATATTCTAAATAATAGTCTTATTTAGAAGACATCATCACTTTCGAATATTATCAAACTCATACTGTCGCTTTACAGAATCTCGCAATTACAATTCTTATACTAACGTATAAGAAAGTAAGTATATACAATTTTTCTTATGATTTAAAATAATTCTCACGTAATTTTTCACGTGTTTTGTTAATTATTCTTAACTATAATACAAAAAATGTTTAAGAATCATGATAAGTTTTTTATGTTTTAATTATTTTTGAGAAAATTTTCATTTAATTCAAATTAAATAGGAATTTTATTTCAAAAGAAAAATAATTTTCATTTTTTTTTTGGGTCTTGATTTTCATTATATACAAAAAATGGTGTCATAGTTCAATTTAAATTAATTAGTATATTTTGTGCCTGTTTTTAGGTTTTCATTTTTTTCTTTTTTTTTTGTTGTTTTTCACATGAAATGAATTTCTAATAAATTCCATTAAAAAGTATCTAATAAGATAATGAAAGATCTTTTTTCTACCAAAAATGACAATTTAATAATGATGCTTGAGAATAATTTAGCACGCAAAACAAATTTATTTTCAAGGATTATAATCAAACAATTAGCACCATCATAATTGAAATTTTAATTGAAATTTAATGCACCATACTATATAGTTACTATGCTGTCTCTTCTTCCGTTTCTATATCTCATTTCTTTTTGTTTATATATTTATTCTTTATATATTTCTTCAGATTTTCGTCTTATTCTTGTTCATTATTTTTCTACTTACTTATGTTTCCTACTAATTTTTTGTTTGAATTAAATTTACTCTCTCTCTTTAAGTAACAAAAAAGAAAAAGCACTCCTTAATGTATTTAGCTTGTTAGAGCTACGAAAAATCGTCTTTTATACAATATTTTATTCTGGGTGGTATTTTATCTCGCATTTATTTATATATATATATATATATATCTTATTTTTAAGTTCACTACCAACTTTTCTTACATATTTCTTATTACTGCAATTTGCAGTCATTTCTCATTATGTTAACTTTAACAGAGGAGGGATGTTATTAACGGTCGTGGCAAGTAAACTCTTAACACTCTTGGTATAGAGTTGATAATGATTTGAGTAAGCAGCATGAAATGTTCGAAAAATGTTTTTGGGTTAAAAGCAACAAACTATAAAGGAATTATAGTTAAGTAAACTGAAATGATAAAATTGGATTTAAATTAAATTAAATGTAGGATTTGGTAAATTTAGATAATGTTTTTCAAAAGCTATTAAACTTAACTAAATACGATTTTAATTATGATTAATTTTATACTTAAAGATTTTATCTTATTGAATGTTACAATAATATAATTTGATGTTTCATAAATAGAATTTGTGGCATAGCTTCAAAGCTTTCTGAAGATCTCTAAATTTAGACATCATTAAATTTGTGATAAAAACAATTAGAGTACAATTAGTTATAAGTTAACTCTTTGAACAATTATTGTACAATAATTACTTTATTAGTTAAAGCACGATAGATTCTAATTTTTGTTCTAACCAATTAATTTCAAATTCCATTCTATAAAAAATATAATAGTTCAGAAGTTTTTACAATTGAAAATTTTCCAAAATCAAAATGCACCAAAATTCCTGAACGAAAACATCATAATTCTATTAGCATGATATAATAAAATTTCATTATCATAAGTGAATATACATAATATTTTGATAACCAACGCTCACAGAGGAGAATCCTTCTAATTCGTAAGGGCTTACGTCGCTGGATGTATATAACTTCGTTAAGAGAATTTAATGCAACTTATTATGGTTCAATGCACATAATTAATTTTGCAATATATTTCATTACATGGACATCCTGTTGATGACTAGTAAAATAATATGATGTTTATATACATGTATGTATCAATGTGAACATAATTGAACAAACGTACCACATATAGTAGAGCAAGAAAAATAATTTAATTATGTTGGCTTGTTCATAATTTATATTGTTTGCCTTAATTTTATGTTCGATAATTTAATTTATTATTTAAAGAGGTTCCTTTATAAAGTATATATTGTATCTATTTTTAATTAAATGCACTATAACAAGTTTTTCCGGTATTGGAATTTCCCCATAAATGACATATATAATTAGGTTTAGAAAATATTATTACATATGTGCAGATTTTTGTTTAAAAGCTTTTCTATATGTTTGTTTTTCTTAAACAAACATGATTTGTTATTTATAAGTAAGAACTTGTAAAAGCTATCATTTTCTATTTGTAATTTATTTTCAAAATATAATCATTTTTAACATATTTTTTTTTGGAGTTAAATACATTTATTAACTCGCTTTCTTGTTTGTTTGTTTGTTTGTCCAGTACAAATCTGGTAATCGATTTTTAACTAACTTCCCGACTAGTTAGACATTTGAAACTTTTAGAATAGCTCTCAGAACACGATGACAATGCATTCTTTTAATACTTTTAGCCATATTTAAGCAAAATTGAATATATTTTCAGTACATTTTGTTTTGTATGGAAAGTTAGTTCTGAAAAAACAATATACTTTTTAATACTTTATAAACGTGGTATATAAAAAGTTCTTTTTATCTTGTAATTATTTTATCTATATAATGATTTTATTGGCCTTGATAACATAATTTTCGATATTTATTTATTCCCAAATGGGATGAGTTTATATAAATTTATGAAAACTTAAATAAGGTGTGCGATATTATTCAAAATTATTTCTAAAATATCTTTTGAAAATGAGGTTATATAAACATTCTTCTGATAAAATTACGAAAGGACGAATAGTTTTGGAAAATCTAAACTATTATAGGTTGATTTAATTTTTTCTCTTTTTTTTCGCCCGACAGAGATTCTTCAGGATAAACAAATCTTATATACATGATTGCTGACACGCGATCCACCAAAAAATAATATTTGTTAATATGTATAAAATTTCATTTTAACCTCCAGAATTCGTATAGAAATTGGATAATTCTCTTGTGAAAATATTTTGATTCCGATATAATTTTTCGCACGCAAACATGAAAACTGTGTACTATATATAGTATATGAGGATTTTGTATTTGTTTTTTTATTATTTAAATTTCCGGGTACTTTTTTTTGGTTTGACGAAAAAAGGAAGAAAAAAATCGATTAATGATGGGATTTTATCAGAACGATTAATCGTTTCAAATCATCAACATTACGTGTAATATTTTAATAAGGAAAAAAATATAGTGTTTTATCTTCCGTTGTCTGACAAATTATTATCAGGAAGCTAAAAGACAATTTATATTAGGATAAGGTGAAAAATTTATTTTGTAATATTTCTTGAATTTCAATTATGAGACTTTGAAATAGAAATACCATTATTTCTGATAATATGTCTAAAAAAAAATTTCGTTATTCTTACAAATATTATAGTTTGGTCGCTCATTACTGAAATTGAGTAATTATGTCATGTTTCTATCATGATAAAATTTACGTACAAATTAACGTATTAACTATATGCTTTGTATTATGAAAATATTGGTTAAATTATAGGAATTTTAATGATCCTTATTTAAACGATAGAATTGAAAAATCAGGAAAATGATATACAATGTAATGTTTGCTCAAATTTTGACTAATATATTTATATGCCTGAAGTATAACTTGGTTTGTAGTTGTCTATTTTTTTCTATTCTCTAAAATCTTAAACATCTTAAATATTAGATAATTTAGAAAAATCCCACATCCTATATTTTCATATAACTATATTTTCTTACTAACGAATAAGTTTACGAAAATTTAATAAAAATATTTTAACGGATTTAGAATGTTTAAAGCTTTTAAGTAGCGCAACTGTTTTTGTTTTTTGCTTGTACGTAAGTAACTATTAGTACATTTTCTGTTACGAGCTTTTTATGAGATATTAAACCTCCTCTAGGTACATATATTAAAATTATGTACAGCATGTACTATATACGAATAAACGAGGTCCATTATTTACCAAAAAAAACCTAGCAATTTAGATGGTTACTTATTCTTCGTTGTAAAACCGTCATATAGAATGTTAAATTTAATTTTACTTTAAATATAAAATGTGGTGGATTATGAAGAGTTTACATGTTAAAGTATTTTCAAAGGAAAAGTTAAATATTCTTCTTCCCACTATAAAATTTAAATAGAATTTTTTACCTCCCAGCTGCGTTCAGCATTCTGTAAGGATATGGTATATTTTACTAGAGAACATGAATTAGATTAATATCTTTCAACATTTCGTTTAAAGAATCCTAGTAAATGATGGAACTTTTGTAACTTGTGTGTGTTGGTTAGTTGCAAAATGTGCTTTATCTTCTAGAACACGTCGAATGTTAAGGTATATAACAGATAATAATTAATTAACTATCCTTTATATTTCTGAAAATGATTAAAAAAAAAAAACAACAACAAAAAAAGTATTTTTACTCTCATTTACTTCACATATATTCATCTGCTGGACTAATCTGAAATGAAAAATCATTTTTCTTTTTCATAAAATAACATGTTGAAGTGATGAAAATAAAATATTAAAGAGAAAAACTTTTTATAACCATGAAAATAGTTTATGAAAAAAGAAAAATAACTGAAAAGTGTATACATTTCTTTTTATTGGTCGAATATTTTCAATGAAAACTTTCTATTTGTTAGTAAATTGCTTTCATTCTTTGCAAGAAATTAATAAAGTTTCAAAATTTAATTACGTTCATTCTTTAAAGATTGAAGTTAGTAATTGTACAGAAAATATAGCTCGCATTGAAATGTGTGCTCTGTTACATAGGATGGGTATTACTTCAATGCCGTTTTAAAGATGATAACAACTAACTGGAGAGAGTGTGATATACTAAATTTTAAAGGATGTTTTCTTTACAAATTGTATTAATTTTTTTTTTATACTTGTAATCGGCCAAACAGTTTAATACACAAAAATTCGAATCAATAATTTCATGTTTCTTTTATGTTTTCTTCAATAAAATTTTTTTGAAATTTAACTTAAAAAACTGTGTATAAGAAAGCTGTATATTATACTAAACATTTTTTTTTTTCTAAACCAACATATCTTGATTTTAATATACAAATTTCTTTTTTACGTAGAGACCACCATCAAAGAGTAACTACTTTAAGTAACTTTACTTTTGGTGTACAAAATTAAATTAAGATTTTAAGATATATACAAGTCTTTACAAGCCTTTCATATACCGCTAAAATTGTTTCTTATATGATTTTATCATGCTATATGAAATAATTATATAATCTGAAATTACTATATTTGGTTTTGCGTGTAAATATGTAATTAAAATGCGTAAAATATACAATTATTTTCTTTCTTTCGGGCAATTTAAGAAGATATTAAACATTTAACTGATGACATTTTGTAATTGAATTCATTATTAAGATAATGAAACATTTAATAAAAAAAATATATATATATATATAATCTTTACATAATTAGTGTCGGTGCTATTAGGTTTATTGAATAAAATATATTTGTTTATAAATTGTTTGTTACTTTGTTATTCCAAAGTATTTAGACAAGAAATTTCAAATATTATGTAAATCAGATCCTTTTCGAAAAGTTTATAATCTTTCCTTATGTTTTCTGCTCATCAGTTTGTGAAGGTACATTTTTAGGGTATACAAGTCTCTTCTGATTTCTATCACATGCCAGAAAAAAAACCTGAAAACAAAATGAAAATCTATAAAATCTTTTTCAAATGGATTATATTGAAATGGAAAGGAATTTGGAATTTAAATTTGAATAATATACAATAAGTTTTATTCATTTATTTTTAAGGGCTATACATATTTTAAGTTGCAAACCTTTTTGTTGATTTTTTTTTTAAATTAATAATTAATAAAGAAAATATTATTTTATCATAATCTTTAAGTTTTAAATTAAAGTATCAAAAAAAAATAAGAAAATTCTTTTACATTAAAATAAAAAAGAGAAAATTTATTGAGTATAGAAAAATTCTTGATATTAATTTCGAAGAAAATTCAAGTAAAATACACAAAAACGAACATATTTTATTGCAACTAATAGAACTAATTGTATATTATGGGAAATGAAACTGTCAATTTACTTATTTTTCCCATAATAATATCATGGAAAATGAAAACAACAAATAACAAGAAAACAATTCTCTTTTGGGAAGCTGTCGTCATGGTAAAGTTTGATTAGAAATGTTCTTCATCTCCATAAATCGTTGCTTAGTTACCTTCTGTTTTTTTCATTTCTCCATATTACTGTTATACAATCTCTAAACCTAGTACTACACCTACGTATTTCCATATTTTTATTTCTTCCTCATATAAGTACTTGCACGGAAAGTTTTCCTGTTCACTGATTACATGTATATATGTATATATGTATATATGTACTCGATGAAACCTTTAATTCTTTTCCATTCCGTATATGGTTTGAAAAATTTGAAAACTTTATAATGTTATGGTATCTGATTGTTTCATGCTTCCTTGTTTTTGAATAAGCTTCAAATGATGAATTTTGATTTTCCGGAAGTTTAATTTCTTCTTCATGATCTAGATAAGAAAAACAAAAATCATATATTGAAATAAACTATGAATTTATACTATATAGTATGCATGTGTTAAATAAATCTTATCTAATTTTGAATATGTGTGAAAAAACTTGTTTAAAAACTTTTGTAATTTATTTCGAATTTTTGATTCAATTTAAAATTGTCAACTTTTCATTTTCATTTGGCATAGAATATATTTAGCTGTTTTAAATATAACAGTGAACATATTCTCATTCTAACGCCTTTGAATTAGGGAGATTTCAGTTTTGGATTCCGGAAGAGTGTAATTTATATTGACTCTAGCTTTTGTTCCGACTTCGTTCCCGGTTATGTACAGATCACAAACGTACATAGTTTTCAGTTGTCTAGTTTGAGCTTGGTACAACAAATACCTGTAATTAAATCTGACTTTTATCCTACTACTTGGTGATGAAGATGATGTGATTGTCTTTTGGAATCATTTTTTTTCACAGTAAAATACCTTTTTTAAATTTTGCAAGTTGTACTAGCACAGGGATTTGTAGTTGATTAAATTTTTGTAGTGTCTATAACTCCGATTAACATTAATATATAATAAATATTTTTTTGAATTCGTATATACTATTATAATTAACATAATTTGCGTCTTTGTTGTTATATTTCAACGCGACGAAAAATCAATGTGACATTATAATCATCACTTAATATTTCACCCAACAAAAAAAAAATCAAGCTGAGTAGAAAATGAAGATATATAAGTGGTTCTGGTGGAGAGAATTTCAGAATTTTGGTTCTATAATAGAAAATTCTTCACGATCGTGACATATTCATGTTTTCGAGTTTTTTTCTTTTTTTGTGTATATTTAATTAATTAATTAATGAAATGTTTTCTACCCATCATGAGATCAACAAACAAATCGAAAATACCCTTAAAGAAAACAATAGCACGTCCAATATAAAGCATTTAAAACCTGTCACTCTCTGGCATTGTCGAAATATTTTCTCATTCCGTTTCGATAGATATTTCGGTAATTTATGCAACTAAGGCATTATTATTATTACGAAGAAAATAAAGAAAGAATTAGGCCTATAAATTTATGGAGCTGGTGGTATATCAATATAGTAGGAATGATAATGTTAATCGCTTCGAGAAATTTCAATCTAACGCCTTGCGTGCTATTTGTTTGTTTTCTGATGAAAATAAAAAATTTCGATATAAAAGCGAATAAATATTCTATTTTGTGTATAAAGTGTGAGAAAATTTATGTAATAGCATAGAAGATATAATCATAGGAATTTAATATTACAACATCTAAACTAATCCATTTTATTATAGAACAAAATTTAGTATTTTATTTTTTCAGGTGTTTTAATATGAAATTGGGGAACAGCTGGTGTGCTGTGGTGAATTGAGTACCAACCCTTTTTATGAAACTGATTATTTATTTGAAGTCATAGTTATAGGCATTTTAGAGATGAATTTTTAATTGTTCTTTGAAGTTTGTTATATCAAGTATGAACTGTTTTCGCGAATGAGTTAATATATTTTAACCCCAGACTTTTTGTATTTTCAAAAAATAATACTAAAATTATATTTTTTACTACTTACTTAAAAGTTATGATCTTCTTCAATAACAGAAAGGATTTTTTATATGATGTTAAATCTATATTTTAAAATTTAATACCAAAGTTTTCATAAAAAAATTGTACGACGATATCAAAAATATTTTATCCAGTTAACGGCCGTTAACCTAAAAATTATATCAAACAGAAAAATTGAATTGGTTGCATACACCGGGAGATCGGGAAATAACATTACTAAAAATAAAATGGAATGTAATAGAATCCTTTTCAGAGAAAAGAATATTTCAATTTTTAAGTATATTCATATAAAAATTCTAGACTGAGATGTCATTAAAAGTGTAACTAGGGATAAATAAAAATAAAAACTATGTGTGAAAATTTTGTAACCTAACAATATGTAGCGAAAAAGAAAATTTTGTTGAATGAATGCTTGTAACTAACTTCTCATAACCAAACTAATAGAGTGGAACATTGACTTTTTCAGTTATTGCAAACCAAAGCCTGATGGTGAATTTTCTGTTTCTATACACTGAAGTTGAAATGTAATTTTGCCATATGTACTATATACTTTAAATAAATTGAGTTCTTATCAAATTTATTGATGTTTCGATACGTTCCCCACAAATTATGCATTTCGAGTATTTTCGCAGTACATACTTAGATTTTCCACCATATTTTCTTTCTTCGTGTATCTTTTATCGACATTATACTGTATTATTTACTTCATTTGTGTTTTAATATACAATGTCAATTATTTTCTTCTATATAATACTTAATATATCTTGTTATAATAGTATATGAAATACAATATTATCCTGATATTTATCTTTAATCCCAAAAAATTGACTATAATTGGATTCGTCGACAATTTCCAATAATCATTATAATATACATACTATATATATTGTGTTGTGAGCTAATATAAAATGAAAATAGAAAATCGATTGATATTAAGCTTTAAGAAGCTGATTAGAAGTTTTAATCTTATTCCCAAACCAATTTTCTATTTTCAAGAAGATACTCTCTTACAAAACAATTAAATAAATTAAAAAGTCTTTATTCGTTAGACACGAAACCCTCATTAACATAGCTTAATTGACTTTGAGATTGAAGAATTCATGATTTTGTTTCTATTATTGTTTTTGCTTTTCTTTTATATCAAATTATAATAATATAGGTATTCAAAAATGGAAGAAAATCCTTCCGACATTATTTTAATAAGAACCCTGAAAAACATTTTTTTTTTATATATGTATTAAATTTTTTATGTATATACATATATATAAATTGCTTTCATTTTATACGATAATGATCCAATTTTCAATAAAAATATAGAAAAGGGAAAATCTTAAAAATTTTCGGGAAAAATTTTGTTTTAAATAACAAATCACTTTGTTGAAAAGTAACAAGTTTCTGCTTTTAAGTTGTTGTTTTTCTTCTTTTTTTTTTAAGGTAAGAAAATAAGGAAGATGTTTTAGCTTTATTCAGCCATCAAATGGGATTCCTTGTTTGATAGATGACTGTTTTTTTTGTAATAAAATTATAACCACCTTCGGACAAATTTTGAGTATAAAAAGTTTAGATTATGATGAAGCGCTTAATAAAAAGGCTATAAGTGACATAAATAGGATGAATGGTTGTGTTGTCTACTTTATATTTTTTTTTAATGATGATGGAATCGGAGTTTTTCAGTACAGTTTATAAGCTTTATAAGGAAAAATATTAAGTTATCAAATTGAAAATTGATTTCATATAAAATTGTATTTATGAAATGATCTTTAATCTTATACAATAATATATTGAAACAAATCATAAATAATTACCATTTTCTATATGTCCTGACACCTGATATTATCATTTACCTGTAGCGAAAAATAATTACACGGACATATAAAACCTAGACTAGAATTTTGATCACGACTATCCGGCTACTATTATTTTATAAGAAAGTCTTAAGCTATTTAAGTCCGTCGAGAACCATAAATAAGGGACTGGGTGAAATCATTCGTGAAATGAATATAATAAGACATTTCAAATCTGAATGTGTAGGTAATAAAAGTATCAATACTTCTGAACAATGTATGATGTAGATCTAATAGTGAACGATCACAAGAACTGCTAAGAACCACCTAGTTATATGATAGCAAATTAGATCTTAGAAAAATAGCATAAAAAATTGGGGAGGAGGTGTAATTAATCAAAACAATTTATTATGTTATTAGTTTCTATGCATTAAAGTATAAAAAGTGTAGCAAATTACATCATACATGCTCGTTCCGCTCACTAACCCCACGTAAGAGTTTATACTATATTACCTGGTGACACATATATTGCATATTTATTTAGTTAAGTGTAAATTTAATTTAACACAAATTTTTTGTAAATATGTTTTACGATTTTCCATCCGTAATTAATTATATAATTCCCAGAACGCATTCTGGTCGGTTTTTAAATTACCAGAACGTGTTCAGAATAAAATCGGTCTTTGGGTCCAACATATATAAATATTCCATTAGGAAAAAGGTATTGAATAATGAATTTTATTTAATAAACAAAAATTAATTCTTAGATTAAAATTTGAAATAATATTTTTGTAATTTATTCAGTCCTATCTTTATCTTTTTATAAAAATGAAATCGACCTGCAAAATTCGTCTAATTTAAAATATTGTATAAAAATGGAATTAAGCCCCAAAGCAGTATAGTCTTTGTCGTTGTCGTTAATATTAAAAATTCAATTTTAAAAAGCGATCATTTCTAGATGGGGGAAACAAACAAAACTGTATATGATCTGTTATGTAAATATTAAAGCTTATCCGAAAATAAATGAAAGACTAGTCCTGGATAAAAAAAAAAAAAATTCTTTATGATAATTTTTCTTAAGAATATTTTAAGAAATGATGCTCAATTTTGTGACACCAATACACCTGAAAATAATATAAATTAAATTTCTGAACCATTTTCTTTTGTTTGTTATTGAAAAGCTGTATTATGTTAATTGTTTTTCTAAAACAAATAATACAATTTTTATTGTTCAATAATTAACCTAAAATATAAATTTAATTAATCGTTCTCATCTTTTGATTTTTTATCTCAACACTATATGATTTATTTCATGTTAAATTTTCCATTTAAATATTCTCTTTTTTCTGTTGTGAACCTTTAGGATAGCGATCATGATAGATAGCCGAATATTTGTATATAATTACACCCAAAAGGGATTTCAGTATTTCATTGTGTAATGAATTTTACAAGAAAATCATTTATAATAGCTTTATTACTTGGGCCACAATTTATCAAACAGTTTTGTGGAAAATTTCTTGTTTTACAAATTTCTTGGTAAAACACCAAAAAATCAATACATATATTATTGATGTCCTTAAGGAAAATCCAGATAATCCGGATAAGAAGAGAAATGTTATGGAATTTTTCTTTTCTAGAATTTATATGGTATAACTTTTTTGTTTTTGAGCTCAAAAAAATAAAAAGAATTCTTCTAAGACGTTAATCCTGTATGTAAATTAAGAATATATTTTTAAGTGATTTTCGGTTTTCGATAAATTGTATCGAAATGCATTTTCAATACTGTATGAATTTTCTTAAAGTTTAACCAATTAAATCTAGAATAATCTTCGATGGAAAAATTTCATTTAAGTTCATCTTATTTTGTACTCCATCGATTGTAATATAGAACCTTTTTATTAACTAGATTTTCACATTGATGATTTCGTAATCCTTTTTTTTTATGAGATTGGCTTTAAGGCAGAATTAGTTTTCTTACTTTTACTTGGTTTTTATTTTTATTTTGATAAAAATCACAAACTTGATGTTAAATGATTTCCATAACTTAAAAAAAACTATTCTTATTTATTTTAATTAAAATTTAATCTTTAAATGATTTCAAACTTTTATATTTTTTGTGTTAATTATAATTTTTTATAAAATCGAAAAAAAAATAAAACATAACCACATCACAAAATATATGTGGTAGAACCAAAAAAAAAAAAGGATTTCCAAATTAAAATTCCTTTCAAAAAAAAGAAAATAAACCAAACTTCTAAAGAAAAACCAATTAAATTCCAGTTTTTTTCAATTAAACATTAATATACAATAAAAAAAACGACTAAAAATCCCTTAATTTTCCTTTTTTTTTTCTTCATTTTATTCATTGGCTAATCAATCAAAGTGATTTCTAATAAAAAGGCAAATCAATTAAAAAATAGTGTTCTAAAACGTAAAAAAAACCGTTAAAATTACATTTAATTTTCACGTCGAGATAATAATATTCATTAAAACCGCTTTAACGAAATAGCGAATACCAACTGAATTTTTGAAACAAAATCAAAAGAACTAAAATTTTTGTAGGAACCCAAAATTTAAGCCGAATTTTATAACCGTTCTCTCCTGGGGAGCACTTTTCTTCGAACGATTTTGCGCTGTCTATCAACATCAACAACAACAACAAAAATAGGGATTGATGAAAAAACTAGAAGCAAAAAAAATGATAAATAAAATATCCTTCAATATCCTGTTGAATATAATACACCACAATCATTCTACCAAAATTTATTCTTACAGCAAATAAAAAAAAAAAACAAATTTCAACCAGCGAAAAGCTTTTAATATACGGCGAATGGGGAATTTTAATAAAATTTGTCGAATGATATTAATTCGCCGTGAATAATGTAACCAAAATTGTGTTATTTATTGTTTCACAAAATTGTTGAATGCCTATAAAAAAAAAAAAAAACAATAACAAAATGTTATCGATAAGAAATTTGAGCTTTTTTTCTCAATATATGATACAACAGGAATTTATGTATATTTTGTCCCCTCTTATTTTTAGTGGGTGGTTTTGGGATATGTGTGATTTTGTTGCTGTAACTATTATCATTAGGAGTGGGTGGTGTGGTGTTTGTATTGTGCGTTCAAGAGGGAAAAACTTATCAGTCTTGTGCGAACGTCGGTTGGAACGCATCTCATCCGTTATTGTAGTCGCGTTGTCCTTCGTTTTGGTAGCTGTGTGTTTTTTTTTTTTTTTTTTGGGGGAGATTATTGTGTTTCTTTCGCGGGGAGGGGGTTTCAAAAAAAAGAAGGTCCTTTTTTTTTTTTTGGTGTCTTTCACTCATCATTATTTTGCTGTCGTTTTTTTTTTTTTGTTTTTTGTTATTTTACATTGTAAAATATAATTTACAATTGTCAAGGAAAAAAAAGTTAAGTTGTTGGTGTTGGGAAGATGAAGAACAAATGGGAAGAATAAATATTTGAAAGCCAAAAAAAAAAAAAAAAATTAGAAAAAAAAAATATAAAAATCGTTCGCGGAATTTTTGAGATGGTGTTAGTTATTGTTGAAATCAATGTAAATGATTATTTAATTGATTCCAATTGATCGTATTTTGTTTTGGTATTATTTTGTACGCCATTTTTTTTTCTTCATTCAACAACCGTTAAATTTAATAATCGCCATTTTATTGATGAAATTAAGGATCCTCATGATTATCACCAACATTATTTTGGATAACATATAATTGTGGATAATTTGATGCTGATTTTGGATTAATATCTTTTTTTTTTGGTTTATTAATGTTTCAAGTTTTTAGGATTGGTGTAATTTATGTTGGTGTTTTTTTTTTTTTTTTTTTTGTTGAAGCCATATATTTCAACAATCTTTGATGTTTTTTTTCTCTAAATATTTTCAAGTTTGTGTAATTGTATTAGTATTTAGAATTTAGATACGAATTTAGTGGTGAAAGTGTTATATTGAAGAAATTGGTGAAAATGAATGAAATAAAAAACTGAATAGAAAATATTTTTAAAGTTTTTTTCGATTAAATTTTTTTTTTTTTTTTGATTAAATTTTCATTTAATTGTAAATAACAACGAAAAATTTTCATATTATTGAAAATTCTTCAAATACCTTTTATATTAATTAAATTAGTGGGTGGGAAAAACGAACAACAGGTGGAATTTTCCGAAATCAAAAATAACAAAATAACAAAATCAATTCAATTAAATAAATTTATTGATATTCTATTTGTTTTCTTTTCTCAATGGATTTTCTTATCGGTTTTTTCCAAAAATTTTTTAAAAAAAGAAAAGAAATAAAACTTCTTAAAAATTGTTACAATACTTCTTTATCAACAATGTTGAGAAAATAAATGTAATCACTTTTTCGGAGTTAAAGTTTTAAAATTCCATATGGTAAAGTTGCTTTCCAAGTACACTAACTATATTACGAATTCAATTTCTTTCATTTTATGATGGTAATTTCGTTTGGTGTTACTTTTTTCGTCATTTCAACACTAAAAGTCGTAAACTTTTAAAAGACTATAGTTTTTCTTTTTTTATGATTCGAATATTATTCTTTATTTTTTCTTTTTGGTATATATATATATTAATATCAAGATATATTGCTAATAAAAATCCTAGGAAAAGAGAGAACTATTTGGTTTATGTTTTCACGCGTCTAGTATAGTAGTAATATTTATTGAAGTGGGACGACGTATAAAATTTATTTTAATATATATTATTTAATAGAAATAATAATACTTAAAAAGAACTACTTTAGGGCAATTTTCATATTAAAATAAAGATGTTTTACTTGTTAAACAAACAAATAAAAGATCTGTTTATGATTATTTATATTATGTGGTCCAAATTTTTAATACACGAATCTCTCAATTGGCAAAAAGAAAAAAACAAACCAAAAATCATTCCAGACGGTTTATTTCCAGCAACCGAATTTTATTACAAAATAAATTAAATAAAATTTATTTTGATCAAATCATTAATATATAATTTATTACGGAAAATGAAAACATCATTTAGATTTTGATTCTTATTTATTATTTTTATTGAATTAAATTTTTTATTATATTATTTATTTTTTTTTTTTTTGTTTCCAGAAAGAAATTTATTGAATAGAAGAAATATAAAAAAAAAGTAGTAGTTTTAAATAAAGTGTACGTTTTAATTAATTAATAAAAATAATAATAATAAATAATAAATAATAAATAATAAATAGTTAAAAGAAAAAAGAAATATTTAAATTACTTAATAATGAAATGTTGTGTTTTTATAAGAAATAGTGCAAAAGAAATTTGATAGTGTGAAAATTTTGTATGTCAGAAAAAAGTTTTCTAATTTTTCTTAATTTTTTTATTAGTAGTGTAAATTGTTCTTTAATGAAATTTTATAAAATCGTAAATGGATAGAAATTTCATCAATCAAATATCGGATAGGAATGTGGATAATATTTGTATTAAAAACGTATTTGTATTATTATTATGAGTCTAGTTGACAGGATATAAACTTGAAACCACCACTAAAAAAAGTTCAGGTAAGTTTGATTTTTAAGTTTAAAGAAAATTAGTTTTTTTTTTTATTGAAATCACTTAAAAATGTGGTTTTTCCAATTAAATGAAGGAAAAATTAAAATTCCATATTCAGCAGCGCTGTAACTAGCTTTTTTAGGGCCCTTTTTTGGGAAAAAGTAATTATAGTTCAAATAGATGTATAAAAAATTTATTGTACTGAGAATACATATTTTATTTTAAAATCTCAAATGGAAATTCTTGTAAAAAATTTGTGTTTTAAAATCTCGAATAAAATTTTTGTAAAACAAATTTGTAAAGAAAATTCAATTCAAAATTTCGTTTTAGGGCCCCCTAGATCTCTGCGCCCTGTGCGGGTGCACCTGTTGCACCTGCCTAGTTACGGCGCTGATATTCATATTCATATTTATCTATATTCGTTACACTATAGAAAAAACGATATATGTATGTCATATTGCTTATTGAGTAAATAGGTATAATGATTAATGAACAACAAACCTTTTAAACATGGTTATTATATTAACATTATGTTAAATTTCTATTATTTTGTTGGATTTCGTGTATTCACAATAGGCGTTTTTTTATTCATTAATTGTTCCGGAACAGAAAAAATTTTTTTAGTATTGAAACAATAAGAAAACAGAACAATTTGTTTAATTTTATTCTTATATTGAATGATATACAAATTCGCCTGTTTCTTAAATATATTTTCTAGCTTTTGCGGCGTGTATAATTCTTAGCGATCAGAAAAAATTGTTTCAGGACTTTACCGAATGGATCCGCCCTGCGTATTTTGCGTATGTGTCAATGAGATTACGGCGATTACAATGTATGTCTAGGTCTAAAATATATAGGATCAACATTTTTCTGGTCCACTTTTCACAGTTTTACTATAGCTATGTCCAACACACGCCTTCCTTTTATACCTCTGTGATCCACAATAGACTAGTAATTTCGGCTGGTTTGACACAACATACGAGAAAAGTAATTGCATGCTTTTGATGAGTCTTCTTCTGTTCAAAACCGCAACACGGTTGGTTCCGATCCATCAGTGGGGATGCCCGTATGGTCAGTCGGGTTCTTTTTAGACAAATTTTATTGAAAGCGATTTTCTCCTATGTTATATAACAAAAAAAAATTAAAAAATTTTTTTTAAAAAATTTAATTAAAAAATTTGTAATTGTATTTGAACTATATTAACTAACGAATAATTGAAACCTTTACTACTCATTTTAAAGCGTTAATATAACAAAACTTTTCCATTTGAAAAAATAGGTAAAAACTATAATGTTTGCACTTTTGAAGTAAAAAAAAAACTAGTTGTTAATTTCATAATTTTAAAACAAGTTTGTTTGAATAGTGTTTCCATTAAAATCATATTTTAAAAATGTCCATATAAGCTTACAATTTAATTTCGATACAAAGCTTTGATGTAATAAACTAGAAATTTACTTATAAATTGAAATTTATTTATTTAGGAATTACATTGAAAAATATTTTACTATTTTGTTCGACAAAACATTGAAAAATTTTGGGAAAAGTTTATTTCATTTTAAAATGTTGTTTAATGAAAACTTTGTTATTTAATATTTTTCTTGTTTTCGTAATGATCAAGTTATTATGATATAATTAGTGAAAATATGTTCAGAAAGGCTTTAAAGTTTTCGTATAAATCAAATATTTTTTTTTTTCTAATTAGTTAAAATAAAAAAGTTTTGTTTTTATACATACTTTTTATATACAGAACAAATCTTACAATTAGTATACATTTTTAAATGAACAGTTGTTGTTCATAACTTAAAACTTAAACTTAACATTAATCTTTTGCAGCTATAGTCCATAACATATTAAGCTTTATAAAATAAAGAGAAATCATTTCTTTAAAAAATTAAAATAAAAAAAATCCCAACCCCAATGATATGTGTATTACAAATAAAGGCGGAAAAGATTTAACTTATACGACTTCAGGTATAGTCTAAATCTTGAATATATCCTGTCAATTTTTTCCTTTTTTTCTTTTTTTGATAGTATTAATATCAATTTCTATGAACTTTAAATCCATATCAAAAACTTTTATTTTTATATCGAAAAGATGATATATCCGAGGTATAAAGAGATCAAATTCATAATACAATATTATACTTATTCCTTTTAGTTCTCATCAAAGAAAAAAAATGTAGTCCTCGTCTTTTTATAATGTTGACGGCAAGAGATTATACAGATAGACAGATGTATATAAAGAAACACTGTATTGTATCCTTTTGAATATGATGAAAATCTTTAAAATAGAAGAAGATTAGATATTCAAGATTTTGTGTTATGACAACTGTTGCGCTTTTTCATGAAAATAATATACTACCATATGAGATATTCTAAGCTGTAGAGAATGACTTAAAGTTATTTATTTTGGTGGAAAATGACTTTTTTTTAAAGAACGTTATTGTTGAAAAAAAAAAAGAAAAGCAAAACGACATCGTAAATATTGTATGAAATAGAAGGATTTATGTTGCATATTCATGAATTATTGAATGATGGGAATTGAATTTAGTGATAAATCCAATGGCATATGAATTTTATGTATTTATCTTGTGTTAAATTTGATGACGCTTTCTATTAAAATTCACTTTAACGCTTATAATCTTAGGATTTTGTTTTATTTTAAAAACAGAATTAGAAATGAAATTATGATCGAGTAAAAATTTTACATCTAAAATGTATGGAAACTATTTTGATTGAAAATATAGTATATATATTCCATAAAATCGAATGATTTGAGTAAATTTCTAAATTGAGAAAACCCATATAAACTTGAATACTTGTTGCTTAGTTGTATTATTTATAAGGACTAACGAAGAACAAAAGACAAACACCAAAGCATATATGGTTTTTGGTACATAAACTGAATGACTGACATTTAACAGGAAATCATATTGTTCGGTTTTGTAATATAATTTTGGTCACCGATAAATGATGGTTTTTGTGGTATAATATAATGTATTTAAAATGCCCACATTTTAAGTATACATGAGCAAGTTTGATAGACATTCTTCTTTTTTTTTTGATATATAAATAATATATTTCACACAATTTAATATTTGTGAAGGAAATTTCATGGGAAAAATTGATTTTCTGTCGAATGAAATATGTACATTTTTATTTTTCACAGCCGTCTCCTTTTGTATATATATATATATTTTAGAAAACATCGTTTCAATTTTTTTTGGGGTTTTTTGCAAGAACGAAAAGAAAACTATGTGGGTTATGTTGGATACCATTTTTTTTTTGTAATGTTCATTTTCAGTTTTTCAAAGTGATTCTTGTTTACTTCAAAATACACTTTAAAATTTTCTCTGAAATTGCGATTTGATTGAGATATTGGTAGTCAACCAAAAAAAAAGTAAAGAAAGATTTAGATACCATGTAAAAGATTTAAATATAGATAAAATATATATATGAAAAGGATAAGACCGATTAATAAAGTTAAAAGGATATTTAACAAAACAAAAATATAAATATAAAGTTTTATAGAATAAAGTTTTCATAACGGATTGAAACTTATCTTTTATTATCTTATATTCTATAAAGTTTTATTTCTAAAATCATAACAGATTTATGAAGGGGCACCTTTGAATTTCATTATTATTACCAATGTGGTGTGCGGTTGAATAGAAAAAAATATATATACTTAACTGATTTAAATTCAAATATTTAATAAACTCCAATCAAACAAAAATAGAATCATTTCATTTGCTTAAAAATATGTTATTAATTTTATCAAATCAATTTCTAAATTACTTTCTCTTTTTATGGAAATACATATAACTTTCCATTCCCAAATTATATTTTATACAAAAATAAGTCTTATTTTCTTTTTCTTATATGTATAAGTAATAAATATTAAGATTCCTTACAGAAATACAAATCGATATAAATATAATATAAGAATACTGGAAAAGAAAAAAAAAATTGTTTAAAAGAAAGTAACTTAGCCACATACTCTCGTATTTGTTATTTTCCGTTGGTACTATAATGTATTATACTAAAAGTCAGGAATGAACTACTTTTCTGAGGTGTTAGAAATAAAGAAAAAAAGGTCAACTGCTTGATTAAGAACCAGCTAAAATTATTGCCTATGGTTTCATGTGAAATTAAGAAAGTTATTTATGACATATTTCAAATAATTCACCATGAAAAATAGAACAAAAAAGTAATTTTTGAACAAATGGGAAATACTAATGATAAATATAGTTGGAAATTGTTTTACTTGTTCGTAAAATATTGCAATTATTTTAATTGTATTAAAGTAATTGTTTCTTTAATTGGATTTTGTAGAAAATATTTATTTAAAAAGTTTATTAAAACTTGAAAGGCACTTTGTGTTTAAGATAGTCTTCGTTTCAGTTCAAAATTACTATATATAAATACTACAATAGCTTAAAGTTACACATCTTAGTTATTAAACTAAATTTGTCTGATCCAAGGAATTCCTGAAATTTTCCTGCATTTTGATTCATTTCCTCTTTACAAATGACGAATGCGCATAAAATTCAATTATAAAATTGTAATATTTTTCAACAAGTCGAACAACCGATAAGATTGATCGTCTTCCTGCACATTCGTCACTTTCTAGCGCTATTCTGCCGTCCAAAAATCATTTACACAATACAAAAGTCTTCGACTACGGTAAATTATTATCATCATAATTTTATTGCATCATTTTGAAAGTTTCTGTGGCTGTTGTTGTGCCAATTGTTCCGTGAAATTGTAATGATCAAATTATGTTTAGTTCAACATATGAATTTCATGATTAAGCTTCATAAAATTAACAAATGCCAACTGATATACCGATCAGTTTTTTAAAATTTGTTCAGAAATATTTCAATTTACATTTCCCAACCAATGGCTGTAGTTTGCAAAGATATCGATTAAGTCCCAGGACTATATTATAAGACCGTGTATGTCATTTATACACTCATATAAAAACGAAGGAAGTTAATTATCTTATCTAGAAAACAGAATAAATTAAAGAATATAGCGCTCCGCTGTTAAATGCTTTTGTAATATTTGTGAAAAGAAAAATCTATTTTCTGTGTATTTTCTCAAAAAATAAGAGGTTCATCATCTGTTTCCTTTTATCCTTTATTATAAAATATTCACTTTATCTACTTTTATGGAACTGGAACATATTAAAAGTAAAACCCTATAAAAATTCCATTGGGACACCCGGTATATTAAGAGAAAGTAATTTTATAGTGTATTTTTAATATTTTAGTATTCAGCAGTTTAGTTTTCTTTTTTATAATTTTATTTTTAAGGTTGAAAAATCCCATTTCATTATTTTAAAATATTAAATATTCAAAACTTCAAAACATTCAAAATATTATTTTGAATCTATGAAATTCGCATTCTTTATTTTCCTTTCAAATAAATAATAATATTGAAAAGTTTATTTAAACAATAACAAATCATTGGAAAAAAAACACACTTGAAATTATTTACAATTCAACTTTCCAATCAATGGAAAACTCAGAATTTTAATTGAAATTAAATCCAAATTTTAAAAAAATATATAATATAAAAATAATTCTTCAATATTTTCAATAAAATCTGTTTTAAGTGGAATCAGAAATCAATATATTTTAATTAAATAAATAATTAATATATTTTCATATCTTTTTCTTGCATTTGATGATTAATCCCAGTTCCGGCTACAATAGCACCCAAGTTCCACCAAATATCTTTTTATTTTTCCGTATTTATGTTCAGTTTCTTGAATTTTCCACGATTGAGAGGATCGTATCAATATTGTGCAATTTTCGGTTGTATTAAGAAATAACAGCTCAATGAATAGTCGTCTCTATTGTCTAGTATGAGCTATGGCATTAAAAATCACATCATAAAGTGTACAATTGTGGAAATATTTGAAAATATTCCGACAACAAAATTTCTGCATTGTTTGATGCCGGCATTAAGTTGTTCTATTAAAATAAATTTTTGATTGGAATTTTTGAAAAACGATGGAAGCGATTCCATCTTAAACGAATACAATTTTTTATTTTATGTTCTTTCCGTTTGCATTTCATCAAATTTAATGGTCACAGAAATTCTTAACGAAGCCTTTTAAAATGGTGTAAAAAAAAATAAATAAAATGAAACTCTCAAAGAGTTTTTATGACGATTTCTTGTGTTGCAAAAAAAAAATCTTTTACCAGAAATCATCGTTTCTTTTCTGGTATAACTTTTATTTCATTGTTTTGTGAAAACTCTTTTTTTATATATTTATTTGACTGGGATTTGAAAGAGGAAAAGCTGGGATTATATATGTATATATATAGGAAATCACAGCTAGAACTTGTCTTTTTCCTTTTGAATCTTTGAAATCTATAAAAAAGGATCAAATATTATGAGTTGAGGATATATGAAATAGAAAATTGTTTCGTTTTTTTCGTGACAATGAAATTCAATAGAAAGACATCATTAAGAATATCAATTCGGAATAATTTATTACAAATAATTTTTAGATAAATTAAGGTTATCAGAGTTTCCAATTACAATCTAGATGGAAATTTTATCAAGTAATATTTTACAAAATGATTATTTTAATGTTTTTACAAAATCAGAATAATAAAATATTGAAAAGTTCTTAATAACATTATTTACTTACTCTATGTTGTCGTAGAGGAAAAGTGTTAAATTTAAAATACTTATAAGACCCAGTTTCTAACACATTAAAGTGTATTATCCCAACTATTACTTTAATGTTTTATAATAACTATAAAACTTTCTAGTATTTGTTTTCTTTCTTGCCTTTAAGTCTTAAGGAAACGTTTATGAAGTTTATGTAGTCTAGTTTTGTGTAAACCAGAACATCCTTTAACTTTGAATTGTCAGGAACTTTCTGCTATAGCTGTTATATGTAGACATTATGTTGGTAACAGTATGCAGTTGAAAATAAACCAAATTTAAATATGGACAAAAAAATTTTCATTTTAGATTTTGCTAACATCCATTTTGTATTGAAAAATTCGTTTTAATTAATCTTCGTATGCTATGGCTTAACTTTATCATTTCTGAGTAAAGAGTTTCCAACACTTTCGGAGTAATTATTATAAATTTTATGGTAACAAATTTTAAAAAATTGAAAAATAAATTAGCTCATTTTAATTAGATCCGCATCCTCGTAATAGAGCAAGTTATGGTCATCAAATTGTCCCTTATTTTTCTACATTTTTGATTTTAATAAAGAAAAACATGAATAGATCAATGTAATTGTTTTGTATTATCCCTCTTGTAAAAGTGTACTATAGCTAAAAACCGTTTCTCATGTAAGCAAATCTTCACTACCCATTTTACTTTTAAAATCTGTTTGAATTTTTGTTGTTTTTTTTCGTATTATATCCCTTTTAACCTACAAATAAAAACCTTTATTTGGATAATGTATGTATATATGATTGAATTCCCGGGCATAGTATATATACTATGAGTCCATATAGAATGTCCTAAAATTGGTTCATAAAGGGTCACGTATGAGGAAGACGGTATTATAAAGAATCTCTAAGGTTAGATTATAAACCCGTACGAAATCATATAGATTAATAAAAGTAACTATATTTAGAGTATATTTGGGTATACCCTTATCCAAAATGCATGGATAAATTGGACTGAAAATTATGATAAGGAATATAAAGAAACAAACAAATTTATATTGTATGGCTTATAATGAAATTTTAATTAATTTTATAAATCGTATTTACAATACTGGACTTGCTTTTGGTTTTAAAATAAAGAAATTATTATGTTGACTTATTGGGAATACAAAGAACTCATTCTTTTAAGAATGGTTTTATTCTCTTTGGTTTTTTATATAATAAAACGTTTATTATACACAAACACCTTATTTATTTCCCAGCTATATAGATATTTCCCAGTCCATTGTATAGAATGAAATTTCAATTTTATCAATGTATGTCCTTTATCATTTTCGACTTGGTACATTCTTGTTTTTATTTTGTCTTTATTAAAGTATACGAACAAAATTCAATAAATATCGATAGAAAAAAGGACAAACTACCATATAGTAAAGAAAAGCATGCAAAAAAGAAAACTTTGAGTTTTCAATAGAAATACGCATGAAACCGAATGATTCTCGAATGACAAATTCTGAATTCGATACATTCCAAATACAATGTACTATATTTGAAAGGGTGCAGCCACTGGTACATATCATCTATATGTATATTATGTTTGTAGGAGAATATCTGTTGGAGAGTACCACTTGTTGCGAACAAAATTAAGAAAAACAACAAAAAACATCATCCTGCTATATAAATTTCCGTTCTACTACGTCTCTCATCTTGTTCAATTCCCCCATAAGGGAAACAATGAAATATAGTACTTTTGGTACGTATATACAAAATGATATAAACTGTTAAAAGGAAATCATCGGATGTAGTCTGCATATTGAATTCTATTTTGGGATTTTGCAATTTTGAGGTGTTCCTTTACAACGTTTTGTGTACATACAAAATTGTTGAATATTTAAGGATGAGTGAATTTTGTTTAACTTTTGATATTTCACACACATATATACACGCACGAACAACTACACTTTTGTTAATAGATTCTTTCCCTTGCATATTAAATTTACATATAGTTTAAAACTTTTTTAGTATTAGGTCACCTTAATTATACTGATTTAAATGGTAAGAGTTAAAAAGGAGTAAAAAAAAGTTAAGAAGTATTTTTCTTGAAAAGTCAGTCTATTTAAATATTGTCAGTCGTTGCTGTGAAATCTGTTTGTGCTGTATTTGATAATAGTTTTAGTTTTTTTTTTTGGAACAGAGTTTTGTTGAATTTATATGAAATTTGGTGAATTTTTAGAAATATGACGAGAAAAAATTGGAGTTTGTTGCTTCTAGAGCAACAACACAAATGATCCGTCCGGGTACTGCTGGGTAATATTAATTGAATTACAAAATTGTTTCTGTTTCTAAATTATATTTTATATAATCAAATCCTGTTTCAATTTACGTTTTGTTTAGGCAATCGTTATTAATTAATGATAAATAAAGTAACTAATTTTTGTATTTTTTTTTTTTGTTTAATGAAATTCTTATCTTGAATTTAGTATCATCGCGCATAAAGAAATATATATATATATATATATATTGATTATTTCGTTGATAAAATGATATCAGTGAATAAATTATCATAAAAAAAAGAAATATGAATAAATTGAATAATAAAACCCAGTTTTTTAGAAGGATATCAAAATGAGTGATTAAATTTTTGTTTATCTTTTGTTTTTTTTTTGTTGTTTTTATATTATTTTTAATTAATTAAAAAATAAAAGCAAAAGGAATCATGTAAGTTTTTATGTTTTTATTTTGTTATCAGTTTATTTTTTTTTCTTTTTATTTAACTAACATATTAACTAACGTTTTCTTTCTTTTAACTAAATTTTTAATTTTTTATATTTAGTTTTTCAATTACATCAAATATTTACATAATTTCATTAATTTATTAAGCAAAAAAATGCAATTACATAACTAGTTTACATAATTTTAGAAGAAGATTGATTATCAAATTTTCTGTCAATTAAATCGAAATTATTTTCTAATTAATATTAAGAACATGAAATAATAATCAAGTGAAAATATTAATCAAATTAATCCTGAAAAAAATAACTGAAATATGATCTTCTTCAATTTTAATTATATCTAACTAAAATCTTATATTTTACGTGAAGTGAAAATTTTATAAACAAAAGATTTTAGTTTTTAGGAAATTGATTTAATGTAAATTACCTAAAGATTTTCTATGTTTTTACGCGTATATAAGAAAAACTTTAATGAAGTGTGGAGGAAAGAGATTTTTGTAAAGAAAAACGATGAGTTATTTGATAAAGGAAAAGTAAGCTCGTATAAACAAAAATTTATCGTTTTCAAGAATTATTTGGAAATCATATTTAGGAGGTTATGTACCAATTCAAATCAATGATATATTTCTGTTTCATTAGAAATATATTTTCGAAGGAAAATACGTACTAAATGAGTTTAAAAGTTATTTAAATATTAATCAAAAAAAATCTTCGTTTGAAAAATATCATTTTTATAAAAAAAATTAAAGTATGTTTACGTATTACATAGTAAGTAGTTATAGATTCAAATATATGTGACAGTTAAAGACGGTACAACGTCTATTGTTAATAATTGAGACATTTTCTGAATCGTAAATTGTATTGCAATGCGTTATCATTTCGTCATGAAACCATTAAATTTAATTAACAACATTTTTAATTTGAAAATTAACAGAAGTAGAATCATGTAACTCATTTTTAGTCAAATCATATCGAAAAAGCATATGGATGACAATTCTTTTTCGATACGATCTACCAGGAAGATACCAGAGAAAGGTGAACAAGAAATTTTTATTCATTAAATCGTTTCACATTGTGAGATTTAATATTGTTCTCTAAAAGAAAAAAACCTCTGTGGAATATTCCGGAAAAGGAAAATACTGTTTAAATAATTTAAAATATTTAACATTTCATTTTTATCTAACTGTGTGTTACCATTTTTTTTTTCATTTCATATGATTTTCAATGAAATATATGTATCCAAAAAAAGAAAGGAAAATCCTGTTTCAAACTAAAATAATAAGAAAGTTGTATGTATATTTTAATTTTCCATTTTTATATAAATATTGAATTAAATCCAACCATTTTTTACATTCAAATTATACATATGTCATTCATTCTCTGCTGTTTGAAAAGAATTCTTTACAATAACAATACTTTTCTGTCTTCCTTTTTTTTGTATTTCATTACTGAAATAGATTAAACAAATAAGAATTCTTCAAATACTCAACCAAACCAATTTTCTCCATATAGGACCTTTTTTTTTTTTTAGAATGATATTTTCGTAACCTTATTTTACCTTTCTTAACATAAACCAAATAAATACAGTAACTTCAAATAACTTCTATAAAACTACACAACTAAAGGAGTATGTATCTATTGCTTGGTATACTGAATGTTGTTCATGAATATTGTATTTGACACCTGTTTGCACACCTTAATTCATCTATTAGAAATTAATCCTGATATAATTTTGTATAGTGAAACTTATGCTATATTATATATGATTTAGAAAACTCCGGCATTGATTAATAATATCATAAAGAATATTGTAATTATGTCAAAGAAAATAGATTGTGACACAAATAAATCATGTAATATATGATAATCGTGCATGAAATTCAATAAGAAATCATTTGTCATCTTTGTATTTGTGATTTGTTTGCCTGAGAAATGCTATGAAAATTTCGAAAATCCTTTCGTTTAACTAATATAACAAATGAAATTTTAAAATTGTATTAATTAAATCTATTTCTATTAATTATAATTTTTCGTTTTTTTTTTTTTTTTTAGAATGCTGGGGGGTGTTGCTGGTCGACACATGTCGAATCGTCGAAGGGGTTCATCACCAATGGTACGAATAACTGGTTTAGATGACGGAGGTGGTTTAGGTGGTGGTCAATGTGTGCCAAAAATACCACCAAGAAGGAGACGAGCCGTTACAACAAGTGACCATAAAAGTTGTGCCCTTATACAAACGAGACTGAAATTAGGCGATATTATGTAAGTAAATAGTATTATTTAAGAATTTAATTTTTATGTTTTTATGTTTTATCATTTTAAAAGAATAAAAAAATTCACTCAAAAATGTTGAAAAATCATATTTTTCGGATAGAGAATTATAATTTTCTATGGGTTTGTGTCTTTGCTAATATTAAACTTAACGATATTAAAGCTTGTGTGGAATGTTTTCAAAGTTTTTCTTTTTATACGATTTACAAATCTAGTATAAATATATTTTTTCGTTGAAAAGCTGTAATAATTTTAAATCGGAATAGCCAACTTGAGAAAAATGTTGACAATTTTTAAATCAGTGGTTTTTAAAATGATTTTTCTTAAAAAATTTTCCACCTTCTCGATTTTCTATTTTGTATTGTTTTTAAATTCATACAATAGACTTATAGTGTACAAGTTTATTCCTTGTTTTTCTTTTTGTTACAATTTTTAATCAAAAGGCGTGATATACTTATGTATATATTTTTTTACTTTTATATAGAATATAGTACTGAATATACATTATTTTAGGTTCTTTTTAATGTGTTTATTGTTGCATTTCTTGTGGGAGTCGATACAGAAAAGATAACAATTGTAGAACTACGTCCGGTACACTTTATATGTGTATCGCAGTTCTACATTAAACACTATTATAATTGATATTAACTTGGACTAACTAGCCCGTACAAACGATAAAATTCGAACGTCGTCTGCGAATACTCAAATGAGACTACTCTCCACTACATATTCGACCCCGTTATCACCAGAGCTTGCTGGCCCCTTTTCTTTTAGAGTCAGAACACACCTACGATCCTGTCTATATGTATGAGAAGTGATTTTATCTTATGTCATATAACCGAACAGGATCTTTTCGTTCTACACAATTTTGTAAATAAAATGAAATTTGTTAACCAAGACCATTTTAGCTATCGAAGTCTCTGATTCTAATAGGAACAAATCTTTTAATTTCCATTGAAAAATTTTAAATACAGATAAATCGTATTTATACGGTTTTATATATATATATATATAAATAGTAACAGTGTAGCAAATCTTTAATTTTGAATAAAACTTTTAATCGAATTTTTCAATTTCCTTTTCTACAAAATTAAACCAAAATTATAATTTTCATAAATTTTAAATAAGAACATAATAAAATGTCCAAATTAAAGTGGACAGATCCATTTATAGACAAGTAATTACATTCAATTTTATTAGTTAAATACCAAATAATAACAGAAAATACTGTACTGTACACAATCGAAAGTTAATATTATAATAAGGATCGCGTGTTTTCTTCAGTCTTGAAACAAATACATTGAGATTATAAATAAAAATATTGAAAATATAAGGCTTTTCTTTTTATCATTTCAAAAGTTTTTCATTCTTTGGTATAAATGAATATACAGGGTGCTTGTGGTTGAATAACTGAATTTGAAATATTTGTTAAAAGTATATTTTTATTTAATTAGTAATTTCAATAATTCATGTTTTTTTTTTATGGTAGTAGACAGGACTTTGTAGCCAGTCAGTACGTTTATTACGTCAGTGTTGACCAGTTATCTGTATTCATATACTGTATCGTAAATATAAGTATATTTTTATTGTCTGCTTAACAATTTTGAACTTGTTATCTTCCTTCAGTGAAGTAGTAACATACTATATTCTAAAAATACTGTCGCAGGATATGAAAAATTCTTTGATTATTTTCTATTTCTCAATCACCCTATATAATTCAATGAAATTCGTAGAAAAAAAAAACGAAAAAAATAACAAAAGTGGAAAATAGGTGACCGAAAGGTTGTTATCTTTAACAAAACAACTATTTTCATGATAAGATCAATGAAGTACCTTCCGGAAGGGGTAAATTATTCATGGAAAACAAAAAGCACATATGGTTGTTTTTTTTCTTTTATTTTTGATGTTCTTTTTTTGTGTGTGAATATGATCAAATTTTATTACTTGTAAGGATAGTACAAAACGCTTGATATTATACTATGATAATGGTGATTATTATATGTTATTTGGTGTATACTTCATTCGATTAAAGTTGAACACATATAAATAAAATAGAAAAGTTCTAAATTAAAATCTTTAACATAAGTTTGGTGGGCGTTTTTTGTTTTTGTTTTTTTTTACATACATTTGTTGACTATTAGTAAATTTAAAATCTCCTAATTTGAGATCCATTAAACCCACGTATTTTTGTTTTTTAATTAAACATTTACTTTTTGCTAAGTAATTTTTTTATTTCGTGGGTGTTTATTAATTATTTATTTAAACCTTGTGAGAAAAATGGGGTGGGGGGTAAAGCTTTAGGAAAATTCAAATGAATAAATGCATTTTGGAAATTTCAAAAGTATAGAATGTAAATAAATTTGTCTAACAATTTTTATTTTTTTGATTATATTTACACTATCGAAAAGACAATTTCACAAATTTGCCTTTTATATCGCGAAATTATGTTAGAAATTGATTTCACATATTTATGAAAAAATATGTTTGTGGCTTTAAATGGGTGAAGGGAGGTTAGAGTGGAGGAAGATGAGAGTGAGAGTAGGCGTCTTGTAACTGAAATGTACATTTCTACACCTGTGTATTTACAATAGTGAAACTACAATGTTTTATTAATGTTTATAGATATAGATAGATGAAGATCCACCCGATATTAACACTTCGATACATCTAGCGAATGAAGACATATCCTATCTTCTTTAGTCTATCAATAAACATTCCAAGTCCCATGAAAATTTGCCCAATATTGATCGAATTATGGTATATCGATTATTAAGTTGGTCTATTTAGAATATACATTTCAGATTTTATGAAAATTCGATCGGTATTTACCGAATTAGCGACCCACCCTATCCAAATCAGTGAAATGAAGTATTTTTCAAATTTAAATTTTTGTTTTTTCTTTTACCTTTTTATCGATTATAACGCCATTTTCAAAATTCATGTAAAATTCTAGAACTAAATTCGAATGATTGTAAAATCTGAGAAAATAATTTTCCATAGAAATTCATTTCATATAAAAAACAAAAACAAAATTTGTTTATAATACTTAATCTTGTTTTTGATGTGTGACCCACACACAAATACACCCACGTGAATGCATTAAAGCTTTGACATATTAATGTCAAAACCAATTTCCACAAAAACTACATATATATATATAAATAAGAAAAAATTTCCTTAAAGTAACTGTGGTAGGAAAATGGATAATTTTTTAAGCTTCAAAACACATTTTTTTTCAGATTTGTTTTTCATTCTTTTTTCCTTTCATATTATTTTCATTTTGCCACATACGTGAGAGTATGCTTACGTCGATTGATAACAAAATTCGAATAAAGAAAAGGAACCAAAAAAAAAAAGAAAAAAGAAAAGAAAATAGGAAAAAGACTACGTAAGCTTGAGTTTGTGCTTGCGTCAAAAGGGGAAAATCGTTCACCCCTAAGAATTTCATTTATATATATATATATATACCCCAAATGAAAATTTCACTTATCGAAATTTTCCTCTATATAATAAAAAGAAATACATTTTACCAGATTTTAGTGTGATTTTTCGGTGTAAATGAATCGCAAAAATTAAAGAGAATATAAAATAAAAATTTTTTTTCTTTTAGTAATTTTTAATTTTCCTTATATGTGAAAATTTTTATGAACATTTTTGAAGAAAAAACTGTAACAAAAAAGAAGAAATTATCATTGAGAAAATTGTTTTGACAGAAAATGATTTTTTCAAAGACAAGAAAAAATGTTTACATAAAAACTGTGAATTGGAAAATTTTTTAAGTTTTTTGGAAAGTTTTTTTTTTTCTTTTGGTAATTTAAAAATGAAAATTCAAGTGACTAAAAAAAAAACAAATTTGAAGATTAGAAATTGAAGAGAAATTTTAGAAACAAATTTAGAGAAAACCGGAAAAATTAAAATTAAAAAGAAAAGAAAAAGGAAATTTTAATTCGGGTCTCATTAATAATGGTGCTTTTTTTTTTTTTTTTTTGTTATACTATTAGTAAAAGCTTTTAGCCGTTCTTAGAGAGAATTTTATTCATCCTCTTAATAACATTACTATTTATTAAACTTACTTTCTCCGCTTTTCATCAGCATATAAACTGATAAATAAAATAAAAAATTTCCCTTGATATTAACTCCTTTCTCTAAATTTTATTTTATTTCGAATAATAATATCTAATTTTCCGCTTCATATAAACATATTATATATCAATATACGATAGATGTATGAGTACTCACGTGTAATAATTTGTGCTGCAGCTTAAATTCATATTTTCGAAAAATTCTCCTGGTTTTTCCAAAAAATTAAAATTTCTCCAATTTTTACCGCAAAAAAGGAAATTTTTCTTTTTGTTGTTGTACAATAAAAAGGAAAATAAAATTTTGTGCCGTCTTTTTTAAGTTAGAAAATATCAGTGAAAATTATAAATATTAATTTTTAGTGATTAAATTTTAGTGTCATGTTAATTTTTCTTTATGAAAATAAAAATTAGTGAAATTTTTTTCAATAATTTTACAAAAAATAAAATAAAATATTAAAAACATATTGAATAAAATTTCTCCTAGTTTTTCCGTATTCTCTTCTTTCATTTAAAAATCCAAGATAAATTCAAAAGCTTTTCATGGAAATTCTCTTTGATTGTATGCTGAGTGTATAAAACGGTTGTGGGGACTGTTGGTGGTTGTTTTTTGTATTAACAAAACTTTCATTGTCGACATTTTCCGCGACACGCTGGTAGACATTTGTGAAACGGCATTATTAGAAAAAAAAAACGGTGACGAATAATAAAATATAAATTTAAGAAAAAAAAAAAAATAAAAAATTAAAAAATTAAAGAAAATATGTAATATATAAAAAAGAAAATTAAGTGAAAAGTTGAATTTTTTTGTTAGTTTAAAGGAAAACAACAAACGAAAAACAAGGCAAAGAAAAAAGGATTCAACCAAAAAGGCAGAAAGAAAATTTTTGAAATCTAACCTGCGTGAAAATTTCTGATTAAAAAAAAAAGAAAAAAAAAACTTTTTCGCATTCTATACTATAAAAAGTAGTTTTATCCTTTTAATTTAGTGGAGTAACGAGAAAAACGGGAAAAATAAGGAATACCAAAAAGAATAAAGAAGATAAAAAGGATAATAATTTATTGTTTTAGTTTTTTTTTTTTTAAGAAAATTCTTTTTAGTTTAATTAAATTCATGTGAATTTTTCTCAGCTTGAAGCTTTTTCGTGTTTCGTAAATTTTTTTTTTGTATGCTGATTTTTTCGGTCGGGAAAAGCGAAAAAAAAATATTTTTCTTTTTAAGTTCATAAAAAAACAGGTTCCATGAGAAAAAAAGGAAATACTAATCATATTTTTATATTTTCTTTTCCGGACAATAATATTGCTTCTTTTTGGAAATCATTTTTTAATAAAAATAAAACCAGTGATGTTCTCTAATTTTCCATGAAAATTATATTTAAATAGCCTTAATTTTTTCAAATTTTTTTTTCTTTCTTATGTGTTAATAAATAATATTTTTCAACAGAGAAGAAAAACGCCAAATTATTTATAAAAAATAAAAATAATTTTAACTAATTTTTTAAAAATTAATGTTTATTAAAAAGAAAAGCTTTTAGAAAATTTTCAATTTTTTTGTGCAAATTGTTTTTTCTGTGGCTCTTGTGTTCGTTCGTTTCGTTTTGTGATTATTGTTCTTTTTAAAAGAAGAAAAAAAGGAAAATTTTTTAAGTGATATTTTATTTTTATATTTCGTGAAAAATTTGGGTTTTTTTTTGGGAGGTATTTCTTTATTCCTTCCGTCAAATATCAAAAGAAACTAAAAAAGTTGTCTTATTCGTGGTAAAGAAAAGTGTTTTTTGTTGGTTTTCTAAAAGTTCAAGCATGCAAAAGAAAAATTAATAATAAAAGAAATTAAATTTGCAAAGAAAAAGTATATTTTCATAATTTTCTTTCGTCTTGTTCAACATTCAAATGTGGATTATTAACCAATCGGGACAAATGAGTGTTGCCGTTTATTTGGTGTAACCCAATATGGCCGAGGGGTCGTCTCAAATTTATTGTAAATTGGAATTATTGACGGTATGCAAAAACAAAAAAAAAAATTATACTACTAAAAAATTAATTAAAAAATAAAAGAAAAATTTTTTTTTCTTTTTAAATTTTTAATTAAGCTTTTATTTCATCTTAATTTTATCATAAAAAAAAGCTTAGAATGAAAATCCTACTTGGTTGATTTTAAGTAAAACTAAAATAATTATAAATAATTGATTACATAAAAAATATATGTATGGAATTTGTGAAATAAAAAATCACAGCTTTTAAAAAACATTGAAATATATTGGCTCCAAGTGTGTAATATAAATTCGGCCATCTTGAATATAAGAAGGGAGTTTAATAGAATATAAATTTTATTTTATTTTTTTTTTACTTATGTATTACATATATTCCCTATGTGGTGTGTGTACCTAGGCATAAGTGTATGTTTGTGTGTGTGTTTTGTGTTTAAAGCTCCCTTTTACTGATATCATATTATCCCTTGTACTCGTTTCTTTTTTTTCTTTTCTAATGAAAACTTTTTTTTTTTCACTTGATTATTCCTTTCTTTTTGTGGGTGGTGCGGGGGACTAGTTTTTGTGGTTTTTGTTTTCTTTTATGAAAGTATATTAATTATTTAATTAATTAATAATTAAAAATTTCAATAATATATATTATATTGTTATATAGAAAAAATTTTTGTTTTTCGAAAAAAATAAAAAAGAATTATTACTTTTATATTGGGAAATGCCATATGTCGTGTCGAGTGCGGTTTTAACACCCCACCCGGGTGACAAAATATATATATTTATATTTTTGTTGTACAGTTTGATTGACCTATGCGAGTACAAATGAACTTAAACTCTTGAAAATTTATATGAGTTTTAAAATTTTCATATTTTAAAACAATCGAGAATTTGTTTTCTTTTCTATAGTTAAAAAATATTTCTTTTGAAAAGTATTATTATATAAAATATTTAAAATTTTAATAAATTTTTATATTTATGAAAAAATGCAAATTTTCTAAAAGTAACACAAATAAAAAATGGGTATGTTTGGTTTTTTAATCCCGGATTTGAAATTAAAATGAGAACAGATTTGTATTGGAATTAAAATTGTAAAAAAGAAAAAAGCTCTAAGCTTTAACACTTTTATTAAGTTTGTATTTCGAATTAAGTTTAGTTTCTATGCGATATACAGAAATTGTAGTATTTTAATTTTAAATGTAATTAAACAATTTAACCTATAAGCACATTTTGAATTTGTTTATTAAATTGTTTCGTTTTAACAGCAAAAGATTACTATATATTGTATATATATAAAAAAAAAAGTTTTATACTAACTATCGCTTGAATTCACTTGATTTTCAATTAACACAATTTCAATTGAACCCTTATTTTCCAATATGAGTTCAAAATCCTTAAAATAACCGCACTATTTGTACGCATAAACTCAATAACACCGCACAATTTCTAAAAGAATCATTCAGTAGGTTTTCAAATAGAATTGAAAAATAGATTTATCAAAAATTAGAAAAAATGGATTAGAATGATAAATGATCGTTCTGAATAAGAAAAAAAAACATATCCTCATGAGCACATATTCTTGATCTTATTGGATCAATCGTTTGATCTAATTCAATTCGATTTGGAGTATTAAAAGTTTCTTACGTATGGTCAAAAAATACTGCTTAAAAATCGCTGGGTAAAGAATTTTCTTTTTTTCTATATTTTCTTTTAAAGTAAAAATTCGAGAAATGTTAGTTTATCCTTCAAAGAAAGCTTTGACTAAGGAAGATCTGAAGTGGTACTTGAGTAAATCCTAAGTCCTTCTGAACAGACGTCCTCAATGAAGGATATGTTATACACTCAAATGTTTCCTTTATAATTACAGAGTGGTTTCATTATTTTCTTTGGAAATCACTATTTTCAAATTTATTGTAAAATTTTTTTACTACTTTTTAGACTTTACTAACGAATTCAGTAATTAAATTCTTCCTTCTAAAGTATGTTTAATATAAATCGTTCATGAACAGTGATGCATTGAATATATTTAGTATATTAGCTGAAGTTGATCAACGATGAAAATATATGTGTTAAGGTCCGGTGGATTCTAATTGATCCATTATTTTTATTAATATATATTAATATTTGTGGTCTTTTGACCTAATAAATAGAAAATTTGCGTCCTGATCTTGACCATATTTGGTACATAGGTATGTTCTGATGAACTGGATGATCTGAATAGATTTTGGATGGAAATAATAAATTAGAAGTCGGTTAATTTTAATTAAAATTCGGTATATTTTCCAGTTATTCATTCATATCTTCTTTCCTATTCATTCAATAAACAAAATATATAAATACTTTTAAACGAAGAATTAAATTTTAAATATTTCTCATAAGAATAATTTGTTCGTTTTCGCGTAATAAGAAAATTTATTTTACCACGTTTTTATTAACTTGCTTTCTTGTTTGTTTGTTTGTTTGTTTGTCCAGTACAAATCTTACAATCGATTTTTAACTAACTTCCCGACTAGCTAGATATTTAAAACTTTTATAATAGCTCAGAACACGATGACAATGCATTCTTTTAATACTTTTAGCCATCTTTAAGCAAAATTGAGTTCATTTTCAGTAAATTTTGTTTTGTATGCAAAGTTAGTTCGGAAAAAACGTGGTATATAAAAAGTTATTTTTATCTTGTAGTTATTGCACTATTGGGTCTATAAAAGCTGTGTTGTTTTCAATATCGCAAATAATTTGTACACACAGAAAACTTGTGAAGTTATTGGATAGTTGTGTGAACTGTATGTTTGTTATAACAACCGAAATTTAGTTGTAACAATAAAAAATTCAATTGGAAATGCTTTATCTAAATTCAATTTTATTTTTAGTTACGAAATCATTCTTGATATATTTTAAACAATTTCTTATTAAGTTTTTTTTAATTAAAATCCAATCAATTCCAGTTTCCATCCAAAATGTTCATTTGCTTTTCATTTACTGAATATGATTTTATGGTCATTTTGTCATTTGTGAATTTAAAGAAATCAATTATCAAATTCAGAACTAGACCAACAATTTGGTTTTACGACATTTACAATATTTGATCAATTCCCATTTGAATATTTTACACATAATTTTTTAAACTAGTTCAATTAGTATCGAATAATTTAGGTTCCTTTTTTTTTTTATTGGTCGAAGCAATTGAATTTGAATTTATTAACCTCTTTTCTTTTATTTCTGAAAATTGTCACTTATTTTTTGAAGGATCGTTAGTAAAGTGGATTTTCCCTTTTTTTAATAAAAATTGAATTTCATCTCTTTCCTAATGAACATATGATTTTAACTTTTTTGATATTTCATTCAGTCAAAATTCTATTTTATATAGTACATACTCTGGCTCTGACTCATCCTCAGAGAAACCCCTTAGGCATTCACATATATTAATAGGGGACAACAGGAATTAAAATAGGACAATCGATTTTGGTTACTAAAAATATATACTATATACACATTATAGTAAAAAGTCATTTAGGGACAAATAGAACACGAAAGCAATGCCCTCAAGAATGGTCAAACGATTGGTACATATACATATGTATAGAATAGTAGGATAATAGTGAAAATGATGACAATGGTATTTAGTGATGGAAAATAATTATACCATGATACTGTTTTATAATTTAAGATGAAATTAGAATTTAGGATAGAAAAAAAAAACATCCAACATATTGAATTGAATGAGGATCATTTACAAAAAATCACAATTTAAAAAAAAAATCGCCCATATTTGGATAAGTGTACCAAAACTATTGCTGCCTATTGAGTACAGAACAACATATTGCCTTAGTTTTTTATGCCCGTTTCAGAGATTCAAATAGGAATTTCAATAAAATATGAGATGGTTCCAATTCAATTGCAAATTAATTGTACATGTATGAGATTCCTTTGGATACATTGACTCCCTGCAATTTATAAAAAGTGGTGACACATTTTTTCTGACAATACGTTTTTTTTTTTTAATCGATGTCTAATTTCAGATTTTCTTTTCTTTTTTAAAGGATCTCTATTATGAGATAAAATTGTAGTGATTTTCGATAACAAAAAAGAAAATATCTTCAAGATTCACTCTAAGGAATGAAATCAGGTTAAAACTTTTTTTTTTCTATGTTCATGTAAACATTTTCGAGAAATAATTTCTATGAAATGTGGTTTTGTTGGTATACTCTCTATGGTAGAGAATACCATGGATATGTTATATTAGTTTTGATATCATGTTTTGTAAATACCTCAATAAAAAAAACTAGGAAAATAAACTCCTTGGTCCTGGATTTGTAGAAAATCTACAGTGTACATTGTCTGCTTGTGAAATATGGTTTTGGTTGTAAAAATTTAGGATTTTTATGAAGTTTGAACTTTGTTGAACTTTTTCTCTTGTTACGTTTTTAAAGATAAATAGTCTAAGAAATTTGATTGAAAGTTGGAATATTAGTTTACAATATAACAACTCAATTTCGTATTGAATTTAAGCAGAATTAGAGAATTAAGAGACATTAGAGATATGAGATAGATATAGGTACATATTGTTTATTATTTTCATATCACTTCAATGGATTTATGTTAGATTTCGAAGTTTTATTAAATACAATGAAAATATATTTTTAATTTAGCAAAATCGGTTTTGAGTTGATCGAGGATATATATTTGACAAAACTGTTATATAAATATTTTTTTTTCTTGTTATGCGGTGTCAAAAATTAGCTATATACCAATTTTAGTTTTTTATATATATATTTTTTTTTATACTTCTTAAAGGATTTAACTTAAAACTTTAGCTTTTTCCGTTTATATAATTATGCACATGGCAGCTTGAAAAGAAATTGGATTGCATTTTGGTAGATTTTTTCTTTTTTACTTCATTTTTATGTTTCAGTGCAAAAAAAAAGAAATGTTTGTGTATGCAGATTTTGTCCTTTATCAAGAAAAAACTAAGAAAAATACACGCACACCATTACAAATTTTTATTTACACATTTTCCTTTTGAGATATATATTTTTGTCGTTGTTGTTGTTGGGAAAAATGTGAAAATCTTTATCGTTTTTACGTATTTTAGAGGAAAAAAAATTTTTTTCTTTTTTTTATATGATCTTATATGGTCGAGTACAGATAAACTTTATGAATCAAATATATAAAAAAAAGGAAGAAAATAAAGCTTTCTCTATAATGATAATGCTTTGAAATGGATAAATCTACGAGTATAAAAGGAAACGAAGGCATATTTAAAGTGTAAAGGACTTAAAATAAATGGAATACGGTCAGATTTTCATATAGAAAATGAGCATTTTAGAGTGAAAATTCTTTTTAATTCGTTACTAGTATTTTGGGTATAATGGTTTTTGTTTTTCGTGTTGTTGTTGTTCAAAATTATCTTCTTCTTTTTTCGTGGTTCTCTCTATTTTACTATATTTTAACATTTTGTTTGAAACATTATTTTCCTTTTTGTTATATGTATATTTTTCTTTTTACTTTGATGAATATAGAATACATATGTGTAAAGCTTTTCATTTTGCCTTTATTTTGACAATGACGTGCCGCGCCGTCGCTGATGCTCTAAAATCGAATCCAAGAACAAGGATCGAAATAGCGAAATTTTACAATATATACATAGCTATGAACCATACAATGATGAAAAACGCGAATAAAATCAACAATAATTTTTATATATATATATTTTTTTGTTTTGAGAAAATATAAATGTTAGAATTTGACACTACTACAATGACAGAAAAAGCAGGAGATATTTTAGTGATGATGACGTTAAATAATAATAATATTAATAAACAAGAAATAGCAGAAGAAAATTTGTTAATCTAGGAAGTATGAAATAAACCAAAATGGTGGATAAACATTTAGATGAAGGCAAAAAAATGACAATGTATATGTGCAGGACTTTTATACACCAATGATGCCAAATTTAATATGTTTGATTCCCTATAGAATTTTACTTAAGTTGAATAATTCTAATTTTCAAAATAAATCATTAATAAAATCATACATATATTAACACATACACAATATCCTGTTTCTACAATACAATATTCATGGATATATATATATATCTTATATACTGTTAATAAAGTGATATCATTTGATATCCTGTCTATTTGTTTCTTAGAAGACGAAAAAAAAATAACAAAAACCGGCATGAATATGTGAGAAAACAAGTCAATCCTTTGAAAACTGAAAATATGGCAACTATGTATAGGAGAGCTTTTAAATTGGCTCGTTTTTGTATATTTCTCTTGATAAGCTTATAAAAGGTTAAATTTTCAAAAAAAAGCAAAACCAAAAATTCACATACAAAAAGAATACGCACAACAAGGATTCCCAGTCAGAGTGCGGAACATGTGCCTTCTGTCTTTTTAAATACTTTTATGTACACGTAAAATATAATAAAAATTGACAGTATAGCCGCACTACGCTGTGTTGCCAGATTATAATTGGAATTGTACCATATATGAAAAGCTTTTCTTTTTCATTATTTGCTGATTTTGATATGAATGATAAAAAAGGATATTAACCTAATGTGATATAGTTTTCTTGTTAAATTAAAAAAAAAAAATTTTTTTTTCGGTTTGCTTTTCTTGCCATAATAATATATCATTTCAAATTCGAAAACAAATAGATTAATTTAATTCTATTAATTATAGTTTTCTTTTTTTTTTATTCAATTTTATGATTAAATAGCTTTTTCTTGAATATATATTTAAGTATCAGTAATCATTTGTGTTTTGGAATCAATGCATTTTATTCTCATATTGATTTAAATGACCCGATTTCTAAGAAACTTAGATTTCTGGCTCCCAAATTCTTTACTAGACATATTTTTATAGTTAGGCACAAGTTTTATTTGACCTATCTTAAATCATACTAACTTATTTATTTTTCTTGAAAAAAATATTTAATTTAGTTATTTTTGATTTCATCGAAACGAAAACGTTTGTAATTTTTATGTCCTATGGTAGGTACTACCAGAGGGTATATTAGTTTTGTCATTCCATTTGTAACACATCGAAATAATCGTCGTAGAAAGATTTCGAAGGTATGGTTGTGTCGGGAATCAAAAGTTATATCCATTTATGCCTGTCTGTCGCATATACGGACGGTCCGTCAACAACGCGTTATCTGATTTTGATGAAATTTACAATGTGAGTTACTTCTTCCTTAACTTGGTTTAGTATTGCATTTGAGCAAAATCGATCTAGGATGAGCAAAGTTATAAAGGAAAATCCAGGGTGACCAGAAAGTTTTGTCGTTTTCTTGTTTATGGGTTTTCGGATTTAATTGGAAAATTTGTAAACCAATTTTGTTTAAATTAATTATATATACATAATTAAACCGTAGTATGGTAAATTTCAGTAAAATCGCTTCAAGGATAGTGGAGAAAGAAATAATCCTAGGAGAAAATAAGCCTGTTCGTAAAGTTTTTTTTTGATATACTTTAAAAACTAATATACCGACTTGAATAAAATTTGCAGATTAGACTGATGCTATTAGGCTTTAGGTTACCTGCAAATTAGAGGAAATTTTGAAAAAGGAAACAAAGTTATGAAGAGAAAACCTTGAAATATGGTTAATATTGACAGTTTTTCTGTTCCATTTCTACCATAGGACATGAAAAACTCGGCTAAATGCCGATTTTCAGTTACTGTATGTTATTCCTTAAACTTTGATATCATATTTTTTCGTAAAATATATTATATTATGAAATAAAGGGGATATATGTAGGTGAATGATTTATTTTGAAAATATATTTTCTTAAGCATACAGATACTACCGTCAAATCGTAGTCATATTTGTTTTTTTGAATTATTGTATTTATTTTGCATTTGTTAGAGGTTAGATATTTTTCAAACAAAATAAAAGTCAAGAAATTAATTACGTAAATTTCGTCTCTATTATTGTAAAATAAAAGTAAATTTTTACTTTATAAATCATAGAAAAATAAGTTTTTAATTTGTACTACTTTGAAATTGTAAGTTAACATGTGTAATTTTACATATTTTTTAAAAATGATGAGCTCTCTATGTGGAAATTTAAGTTTCTGTGTAATTGAATGTATACAAGCATTTATACTCTATTAGTTAAAATATCCCTAGCAGAAATTTGGTCAATGTTTTGGTCAAAATTTCGAAAATTTTAACTGAAACAAAGACACAGGACTATGTAACGTAATTTAGATGTTAATTAAACCTATTTTTTTCGGTTTGGTAAAATTAACTTTATTTCTGCTTGGGATTATTAAGTAAATTTTTTTTAAATTTTGCAAAAAATAACCTCAAATTTGTTCATTTTTCGAAATTTGGTTTTACCATATATTGACTTCAAAAAATTAGTAAATTTTAATTAATTTTTTTTTTCATGAAGGAACCAAATTTACAAGAAACAAACAAATACTTTCAAACTGAAATTCCATAGTCTAATCTTATGACTTAGAAGATAAACTGAATAAATTAGTTCTTTGACATGCTCTACTTGAAGACAACTTCAATCTAAAAATCGTGCATATAAACCCAGATCGACTTGAATTCGACTTGAGTTCATTCGATCCTAAACATTTTTCTGATCGATTTGAAATTTCCATGTAAGCTCAGATCAACTTCAAATCGGCTTGACAGAGGCGAAACCTAACTTAACTTTGTTTGTCAATTTGAAGCTGATTTGAAATCAATTTCAAGTCAATCTTTCAATCTGGTAAAAAGGAAAAAACCCGGATTGAGTTTAAAATCGATCTCAAGTCAATTTTGAAGTCGCCATGTAGTCAAAATTAAACTGAAATTTTTTCTTTTTTAAATGTCCTAAACATTTTATCCTTATTCTTTTTATCCTAAAATGTATCATATTCAACTCAACGTACCTTTGCTATTCATGGACTACTTGGCCACTAAATAAATGCAAATTTAATTAGTAATAATAATTTAATTGATAATAATCAAATATCATAATAAATTCAGTGAAATGTAATTATTTTCATTCACTTCGTGATTTTGATAGTTTTTATTCGCTTCCTGTAAAATATTCCAAAAAGTTCGCTTAATCGATGAATGGTCGAAAAACGTTAGTATTACTACTTTTTTTCCTCCATCAATTTTATGTTTTTCTATTAACTCTCTCGGCTCATAACCAAATGCTTAGCTTTTATTAAATGAATGAAGGCTATTTTTCCCATTTTCTTTTTGATTCCGGTAGTCGTTAATGTTTTCTGATATTCATCCAACTCAAAAATAATGCAAAAAAAAAGAAACCAGTATGAAAATATCGCGAACCTCTGAATATATTTATTTTCCTTATAATCATATATATTTTCTTTTATTATTTGTTTTTAGACTTTATTGTTGTTGTGTAATTGATTTTTCCAATTTTCTCATGAATTTTTTTCTTGTGTGGTTTTTTTTTTGTTTTTCGATTTCTCTTCTTTTTTTTTTTTAACCCAATATATAATATTATTAAGAAGAATGTAGTCATCGTTCTGTTTTCCAAGACTATACATTTTCTTCTTACACAATATTTCTATCTGTATATATATGTATCTAATTTGGATGTGATATCTTTTTGAACCAATGTGTTGCTTGGTTTTTCCTCTTTTTTCTTTTCTTTTCTGTCTCCAAAAAGCTCATACTTCGATTTTTATTTTTATTTTTTTAATACTTTATATTTTTCTTCTTTTCTGAATGTTGGTAATGTGTTGTCCGGTCTAACCATATCGATAACAAGAAAAAGAAAAAATTAAAATGGAAAACAAAAAAAAAAAAGAAAATTACTGAAATATATGCGGTCGATTTTCTTTTTTTTTATGTCGAATCCTGTGAATAATTGGACATGGGGCGACTTTTATATCGATTTCGGGTAAACACCATATATACTTAATTTCTATTTGTGAGAACAGAAAGTAGAAAATAAAAGCAAAAAAAAAAAGAAAATTTTAATGAAAAATCATAAGAAATTGGTTAAGAAAATTGCTTGAATACATAACAAAAGAAAATGTATATAAAGAAAAAAAAGAAAAAAAGAAACGTGAAGGAAAATAGTTTCGGATAATGATGGATCAATTAGTTAGCTAAATTTTTGAGGTGTTTTTGCGTAATCTCATGTATATATTAGTCAGTCAAATAAATTGTGTATTTTTTTTTTATTTTGTAAATGATTTTTATCTATTCTTTGTAATTAATATGAAACTTTTTCATCATTCAGCAGTAATCTGTATAAACGGTCATCGGTCAGTCAATTTGATTATTACATATTTCCATATTGATTTCATTTGGCACAGTTACAAGAAGTAATCCTGTCGCCAGTGAAGAAATCTCTATTTTTTAAAGGAGTGGTTTTTACTTCAGTCACAAATCTGTATAATACTTGTTCTCTCTCTATAGTCTCTACTCTCTACACGACGGTTTATATGTAAAAAAACACTATAACTCTTGTCTTTTTTTTGTAAACAATATATTTTCTTAATAACATATCGTGTTTTTCTTATTCTTAACATATAAAAAAAATACATTATAACATTTTATATAATATATTTTGTAATTTTCGCAATAGAATGCAATTTTTTTTTTCTTCTATTTCGTCCTCATTTAAAATATCATAAAAACATTGATGAAAAATCTAAATAGAAATTAAGTTTATATGATTTTTTTTTGTTTTGCGTTATTACAAAATAAAACAGAAAAAAACGAAACATATAGAATGGCCTGAAACTTTTTCTATTTCAGTTGAATATTATAAAAGGGAACACAAAACCATTTCAAATTATAAATACAAATAAGTACACATACCTAAAGGAGATTTTTACAGGGTGTATCTAGTTGAATAGGATTTTTTAATATAAAATGAACACTAAAAATTGTTGACGTTTTAAATGACGTTTTTTAAATAGGTTGTACCATTTTTATCAGACTTTACTAATATGAAGGCATACTTGACATATGAATAGAGTTTTTCTATTTATCATTTTAAAATACGTGCGGGTAAAATGGTAAAAATATTTGATAAAATATCTACTTGTACCTTAACAAATCCTTAAAAGTAGCCAACATAAAGTTTTCAAACCAAAATATTGAATTTTTGTATAATTTCATCGTTTGAGAGATTCAATTCGGTGGCATTTTATTTTATTGGTAAAAATGTCGTCTTCTATTTATCGGTTCTTATTCTCCTTAATATTGAATTTCTTAAAATGTGTAAATATTAATTGAAAGTGGCTTTAAGCCTATATATTTTTAAAATAGTATAATATTATTTTTGAGTGTTGTTCTTCCAGGGAATTATTTGTGGCTTTGAAGTGTATACTGCAAAGTATTGTAAAATTTACTACCCCAATTTGAGATTTTGATTATATATATTATAAATAAGTATTTATAATTGAATTTTTCAGTTTAACTAACATTAATTTAATATTTAATATCTGCCAAAATTAGTTTCTAATATTCTAGAGATATTTTCATTTCCTCATTTCGGATACAACTTGTATAAATAAATACTTTTCTTTCACATTGTACTATATGAAAAAAGGCATTCACCAGAATTTATTATTACTTACCCAAGAGAAAACATTGTACTATATATACTACATGTAACTGCATTAAAAGAATTTAATTGACACGCAAATTTGTACTAGTTACATATAAATACTTCTTTTTTTATTTCATAAGGAATTCTATTAATTAATTCCCAAAAACTCCTGAATTATTCCCAAAAAAAATCATGATATTATTGATTTTAATGTTTTAGTATATCATAAAGTAGAAAATTTATATACAATCCTCTAATGGACTATTTTCATAACTTAAAATAAACTTCATATTTATGCATATTACCCAAATATAGTGTCTTTATTCCATATTTTCTATTATAGTATTTTATGTGCTAAAATTAATTTCATGCACCTGAACTCGACTTCTTATTAATTTGTATCCATACCATACAAAAGAAGCTAGCCAAATAATATTTCATATACAACATATATGTATCACCTATCTCCTTTACGTATGTATATCATTTACTTTTGACCCTTCACTATTTTCTTCTTCCTTCAATGTTTTTATTATAGTTTTCTGTTTGTTATTATTGTTTTGAAAATTTTCGCGAATCCTGGTTACTCTGATCATTATAAGCACGCACAGAAGTGTATATATTTTTATTGAAACGAAACTCATCTGATAGATATATGTAACATATATGTATATACCTCATCTTTAAATCATATATGTATATCGTCTTCTTTAACATCATCCCTAACATATTAACTTGAGAATTTCTAAGAAGGAAGGACCTTTATCCATCATACCAACAATTTTTTTTCTTTTTTGTTTTTGTCATTTCAATATTATAATATGTGTGCATAGTATATGAAAATGGAAAAATGGGATTAGTATTTTCATGTTCGTTGTTCCTCCTATATACCTTTCATTAAGTATGTTGAATGTACGATGAATCGTGCCCTCCTGAAAGGATATACTTCTTTGTCGTATCATCTTCTCCTTCTATACGTATATAATTGTTATTTATATTTTTTTTCTTCTCTTCTCTTTATATATCGTTATTATATTCACTATGAGACTCAACTTCCGTTTTCTTCTATTTTTTTTTCCGGTTTTCGTTGTATATATAAAAGACAAGAGTGATATAGGAAAAAATATAAGAAACCAGGATACTCGTATAAAGAAGGATGTTGCCTTTTCAATAAAAAAATTGTCATCCCCTTGACTTGATGTATAATTGCACTTCTGTTTTCTATTTACTAAAGAGGTGAAGATCTGTGACTAAATATATATATATACATATATATATATAAGGCAAAAAGGATAGATAGAAGGAAAAAAATATGAAAAATTGTAAAATAGAAGGAATATTTATGCTGTACTACCACATAATGAATAGACAAGAAGTGGGTATCAAAAATGAAGAATGTCAATCTACGAGAAAAAAAGACATGGAGTACAATTTTTTATTAATGAATATATCCTGTATTCTTTGAGAAGATTCCTGATTCAATAAAATGTTTTACTATAGATGGTTACTAATGGGTTTTTCCGGGATTATTTTCTTGTTTAAAGTATATTTACACATATCGTGTTGGTTTGTTTTTCCACAACTGTCATATATTGTGATTACTGATGTGGGTCACTATATCACTCTTCTTACCTTTCTTACCTTTCTTCGTTTTTTTCTTTTCTTTTTTTTTGTGAAAACCAATTATTAAAGTTTTAAGTGCGCTGTCGAAAAAAGGATATAACGTCGACAATTGGAATTGAAAATAATATAAGGAGGTTAATATTTCAATCTCATGTTATTATAATATCTATATAGATAGTGACTATACACACACCTTATATTGGTCAAAAGTATATTTTTAGATGTTCAGTAAACGTGGGAGTGGAAAAATATATAATATCCAAAAAAAGAAAAATAAAAAGGATAAAAATATATAATATGAAAGCATGAAAATATATGTCAACAAGACGAAAGCATAAAATAATGGTTATTTTTTTTTTTTTTTTTATTTCTTAACGTGGGCTATTTTTGAGAAAATAAAACAAAAAAACTTTAGACTAGACCAAAATGGTTCTTTTATTGACCAAAGAAATAATGGGAGAAACAAAAAACTAAACTTTGCTTCACGTCGTTTTAATATCACGAATTTTAAAAGTTGAGAGGGTAGTTTTTATTGGGTAGCTTTAAATCATCATATATATTAGGTGTACCGGAAAATTTTATCAGATTTTAAGTAATAGAATTTTTTTCGTCTTGATTTTCAAGAAAATCTCTTGTCTGGAAGAAAAACTCATCTCTGATAATTCTTTTTGTTTTTCTAGTTATTATTATTATAAAATTGAAATATTTAAAGGACCATTTTCTAGTTATATGTACAGTTAAAAGATTTGGTAAAAAGTGGTAAAACGACGAACGTGCAAAACATATCTTGAAAGATCGATAGATCACACGCGATTGTTTTTGTTCAACGCGACCATTGCGAAAAAACGATACTATTTCCCGGTACACTTAATACTTGACCGGCTTTAGGACTATGTTAAGGATATTTATAAAAAGAAATTAAGCGTGTATATTAGCACTTATACATACCGAAAGGAAAATACCTTTTGTTAATTGATAAATTAGTTCAATGACGTTATTTTAATTATTAAATCAATAAAATATGTTTTTTTTTGTTAACAAGCCTTTAATGTCATGGAATAGCCCTAAAATAAAAATAGGTTTTTTTATAGCAGTTTTTTTTTTCTTTCTGATTTAAAAATAAATTTCTAAAAGTACATTTTTTCCTAGAAAATATTGATATTTAGTTTTTTTATTTTCCATATTTTTTTTTTTTTGTGGAAAATTTTTCTTTATTATTTAAATTTTTTCAGAATTTTTTTTTCTTTTCTTAAAATCTTCATTAAAACTTTTAACTAATTAATTTTCTTTAATATATTAAACGACTCATGTTTCGTGTGTAATGGAATAATCTCAGAATTAAAATAAAATCGTGTCTAATAAGTTTTTGTGTGACTTAAAACTAGTTCGTTTCATTGGAAAGGCACATTCATCATAGGGCATGCAGTATTTTGGTCTCATAAAGTTTGTTCTTAGTAATAGTATAGTATTATTATAGTTTGTTGGAAAAGTTGAACAGATTTAAAATTCTGGGTAATATTGTTGAGTTTTTATATGTATTTACTTGGAGCCTGTCTAAAAGGGTATATTAATTTCGTTTCTTGTTTCTGGTTTAAAGATGATAAATTTAGTTAGGTCTGCTTAGTTTCTTACTATATATTTAATCGATAGGCACTATCCCAAAAATTTCATTGGTCTTTTTAAATTACCGATTTATATGTAATTTATCTTATGCTATTTTTGAAGTTACATATCATCAAATTAGTGCCAGGACTTTACAAGGCACATGATATATATAACCTCTTATTTATTTTAAAACAGAATAGGAAAAATTTTAAAATAAAATGCGACTTTTCATTTAAAATCACTTTCCATGCATTAATTATATGTATATACTTACTGACCCATTAAAATTACTCCAACAATTACCGTAGATTAATTTAATCTATTTTAGTTATGAATACATTATTATACCGGTGACGAGGTTAACCATATAGGTTTTTTTTTCTTTTTTTTTATTACTTCAACTGCATTATTTTTCCTGTTAATTTCTTAATTACAAAACTATGCAAATAAAGCATTGTATTTATGTATATATGTATATCCTTTTTCAACATATGTCGTGGTTGTGATAATATTAATTTTGAAACATCAAAAATAGAAATGACACGCAATTCTATGAATATTATTTGAATCGTGTAAAACATATTTGTTTATAACATAAAATATGAAGATGTTTATGAGTCTGCATTAGAAGACATACATTTAATATATAGTATGTCAGTTAAATTGTTTGTGTTAATAGAAAAATAAAAACATACCATATAGTAACTGAAAATCGGCATATTACCGATTTTTTGATGTCCTATGGTAAACATGGGATTTGTAGTTAACAAATCTATAAGTTCAATGAATTAACTCTGAGAAAGAAGAATCAAATTTACTAATATTTGAAGGTTTTTTTCCATAACTTTGTTTCGTCTTTTTGAAATTCGCTCTAATTTACACGTAGGCTGGAATATACGAGCATAAATATCCTTTGCAGATTTTATTCAAATCGGTACATTAGTTTTTAAAATACATCGGAAAATTTTTATGAACAGGCTTATTTTCGCCTACGACTATTTCTTTCTCTACTATTCTTGGATCGGTTTTACTGAAATTTAACATAGTAGGTCTGTTTTATTTGCTCTGGAGCAGAGTAAGTGGCAAATAAAACGAGCAGGAGTAGGAGAAAGTTTTAATTCAAATGTTTGTAGCGTTGCTTAGCAACCATATTGTAATGAAATGAGAAACGTTTAGCTAATACACTTTTTATGGTAGAAAACTGAACTAATTTCGGGTGTAATAGTTACACCTGCTCTGAAAATAGTGTAGGATTTGCTCTTTTGTTGTTTTTGTTTTCAATGTAAAAATTTGCTCTACCCCAGAGCAAGTGGCAAATAAAATAGACCTAATATCGTATATTTATGTACTCAAACAGTGTAAATAATTTAAAGAAAATTGTTCTACAAAGTTTCAAATTAAATTCGAAAAACCATGAAAAAAAACTTTCTGATCTTTCGTCGTTTTTTCTTTATAAATTTGCGCCCCTTGGTCGATGTTGCTGAAATGCAATACCAAACCAAGTTAAGGAAGAAGCAACTCACATTGTAAATTTCATCAAAATTGCATAACGCGTTTTTGAGTTATCTTGTATAAGCAAGGACGGAAGTACGGAAGGATATACAGAAATAGATATAACTTTTGATTCTCTACCAACCTTTCTACCATGATTATTTCCATATGTTACAAGTATAGTGACAAAACTAATATACCCTCTGGTAGTACCTACCATAGGGCATAAAAAAGATTTAATTTCATAACTTTACCTTTTCGTTTTTCCAATATATGACATAGTAAAAAAATTTCCAAACCATTACAAGTTTATGCTGAAAATTAATATTAATAAATTTTTTGTTATTGAACTTTGTGAAAATTTGTTTATCTTTTTTAATAGAATTGACAATGAATAAAGAAATAGAATATTTCTCTATAATTGCATTTTCTTTTCTTTATAATCCAATTGGTTGCATTTTCTTTGAAAGTTTTTAAAATATTGGAATTAGGAAAACCTTTATAGTATATAGTATGTATTTCGCTTCTATACATATGTTTTTTGAAATTTTACTTTTGTACAGAAACATTTTAAGGAATTACTAGAAAACATGACTTTTATTGAATAAAATGAAAATTTTCGGGAAATTTTTGTAGTATGCCCAACCAAAAATTTATGTATATTTTCATATGTAAAATATTTTATAGAAAATTTCTTAAAATTATAAAATCAAATGCAACTAAAATTCGGTTTAGAAAATTATTTGTTTCTACTATAACTTATACTCGTAACAAGTACACTATACTCGTAATTAACGAGACTCAAGAACTTTAATATCAATTATTTATTTATCCAATTTATTTCTATAATTATATGGTACAAGGTTCGAGAGGAGAATAATATTAATTTTCTAGTATAGTCATGAAAATATTGTACATTAATGCATTTATTTGGTAAATAAATTACTTCTGAAGTCATTTTATACTTATGAAAATTTTCCACATCACATATTAAATTATTTTCTGTAATAAATGTTTCACTATTCAGGTATATAGCAGATTTTTAATTATGTACATATGTTTCGAATATATGTATGACAATTTTCAAGCCTTTTAATTTTAATAATTAATAAAAATATAACTAGAATTTTAATATATTCTTAGTTTTTTCCCATAATTGGATTTTCTGAGAAAATATAACAAAAATTTTCGGATATTACTTGTTTTTTTAAATTCTGGCAATGTTCTCGATTTGTTGAACTATCATATTGGCTAAAACTTTTTAAAATTTTTTTATGGATTTGTTATAGTATTCGGTTTTTTTTTTTTTTTTTTAAATTGTTAGTTTTCGATCAAAATATTGATATGAAACCAAAATTATAATATTTTGTTTTTTCGTATTTTTCTTGTAAAACGAATCAAATCTATTTTATAATAACCAAATTACAATTATTTATGTTGAATAATTTTTTTTTATTTTTTTTTGGAAAAATCATTGAGACAGACTGAAATGGATATAGTTTAAAAACTATTACAAAAATGAGTAAGCAACATATAGAAATTGCTTTTCCTTATTTCCTCCATTTATAATGTAAAACTGACCTAATTTTTCATTATATATAGAGAAACTTTTCCTTCTCATAACATGCAGTATGGCAAGCCTAAAAAAATATATATTTTTATTTGAAAAGATGAAACAAAAAAAAAAGAAACCAGTATACAGAAAACTAAAATTGGACTACAATCGATGCTTTGATATTTAACACGTTCACGGACGTGAATGCTATAGCATTCATTTTACTGTGATGCTAAATGAGATGAGCTTTTTACTGTCCGCGAACGTGTTAAATACATAATATGAATATATAATCTAATTCCTCGTCAACCAAAAAAACGCAAGAACTATTGTAAATGAACCAACTAAACTGTTTGATTAGAGGTTTTTCAGATTTTCTATCATTTTGTTTTAAATTTAATTTAAGTTTTGAAAAATAACCAACTAGAATATTAAAATTTAACAAATTTTTATTATCCTCACATATTTTTATTCTTCGATGGTCATTCATACTAAATTGAGCTATGGGCTCCTCTTTATTGGCTCGTTATTAGCTGCACTTTCATTCTTACTTTATGTTAGAATGAGGAGACTCTCCTTTGTATAACATTCCCACGTTTATTCGTTATATCCTCATTTGTAATTCTTAGGAAAATTTGGATTTTTGTTCTTATTTAGACCAAACATTCTGCTTTTTCCCGTTTTCTGTGACATTATCAACAATTAAAATAATTAATATTCTGCTTAAATTCAATACCAAATTAAGTTTTACAAATTTATATTTTAAATATTAATCTATCAGTGAAAATTTTGAAAGTAGATGATGCCTTTATGAAAGTAACTTTTGATTCTCTGAAAATTTATCGTCAACAGGAAATGTCTTAGAGTTTCACAAAAGTTGTATATGTTACATCAAAAACTTATGATCTGCTACTGTAGGATATATAAAGCTCAAGAAAAGTTTAACGTTCTCATATTTATAACTATATTATATATATATATAAATACTATAAAAAATTGCATACATATGGAATATCGCTTTTTCTTATCATATTTTTCATAAAAAAAAAAAAATAAATAAAATATATAGAAAAAAAAATTTTTTTAATGAAAAAGAAAAACTTGCGATAACTTAAAAAGTTCCTTGCTATAGTAATGCTTTTTAATGATTCTCAAATACATGTACAAATTATAAAACTATTTTTCCAGTACATTTAGGCTTATTCAAAAAGAAAACTGAATTTTCCATGTATTTGTATAGTTTTGTTTTTTATATTCAGTTTGGTTTTTCCATTTTCCATTTTCCTTTTTTTTTTTTTTTTCATTAAAATGAACAAAAAGGAAAAATTCAACTGTTCATTTTTCTTTTAGTTTGAAATTTACACATCAAAACAAAAAATGTCAAAATCATAATTAAATTGTTTTGTCTATAAAGAAAAAAAGGATTCGTTCTATTTTTATATTTTTTTCTTTTACACTATAAGATTATTTCTTAATTAATTGTGAAATGGTTTTGTGATAATGCTTTTCTTTTGGGAACTTTCATTATTTTATTCAAATTTGTTTTTCCTAAATAATTTAAACAATTTTCAAAGACATGCATTCTTAAACAAATCTGTTTGTTAGATTTTATTTTCTTAAATCAAAAGTATCCGTAAAAGTTATGAAAAGGTAATTCAGATCAGTTCTGTAGTTAAATCTCTAAAATTTGGACTTTTTTGTCTAATCTGTACAGCGAAGAATGCTGAAATTGCTGATTTGTGTTTCACTGAAAATATGTCTTAAAATAAGTCCAATGGAGTCGTGGGGTAAATAAAGAGAACCTAATGTTAAATTTTCACCAGTTTTATCACAATTAATATTTCTGATAAAAATATTTTATCAGAAAAATTCAAAATTTTTACTACAATTTTGTTACCAAATGTTTCAAAAACATATTCAAAATAGTTATTTTAAAAAATTCATTTGTAAAAATTGCCTGTTCAAAGTTGGAAATACATATTTAAAGGCTTTTGAAGCTGTATTAACATTAGTTCTCTTATTCTTTTATTCATTTATTCATCCTTTTTTAACTTTTAATCCTTTGCCGGTAATATTGTTAAAAATGGTAAATGCATCCAGAAGGTATAGTCCCATCATACTTTATGAACAATTGAAATGCGAATTTTAAAAACATACTTATACTGAAAAATATTTAAACCTAAGTCGATGGTTGTAAAATACCGCCGTACAATCCAGACCCGTAATCAGAACTGAATAACAGGGTGGGCACAAATTGGCTCGTATCTTACCCTTAGCCCTATGTTAGTTACGGGTCTGGTGGAATCATGTAATTCGATTCGGGACTAACTCGAATCGAATTATAGAATTATTTATGTCGATTTTTATTTGATGAAAATCCGTTTATTCTCATTTCATTTTTAAAAGATACCAAATTTTTCCAAAATTTTGTAAAATAAAAGCTCAATAATAAAATTCTTCAAAAACTATTCTAAAACATAAAAGTATCTTAAATTAGAAAAAATTACTTAAAATTACAACTAAAACTACCAAAAGAAAGAAAATACTTTAATTTTTACTTCAATCATTTTAAACGTTATGACGTCTTCGCCCACTTTTCATCGCGACAACAGAAAAAAAAGGAAAAACCAAACTGAATAATAAGAGGATATATATATTTTTTTTAAGTTAGAGAAACTAAAATATTATCATATGACACATGCGGATATACTAACTTCCACTATACTCGTTTTTCATTTTAATAGAATTTTTATGTCATATATTATCTTATATATATATATTTATTGTAGTTCGCCCACAGATGTCATAACCAGTCATTCATGAATTTTTTTCAATATATACATACATAATCGTATACAAATGTATGTACTACTATATGGCTATGGTACTCGTATATCCGAAATACAAAGTAATATTGGATAAGATGCTGCCGGTGATGATTGGTTTGGGAATTCAAAAAATATGATAAAATTTATAAAATATCAGAGACGATCACCACCCCATTATCCATTCACCCAAGAGTATAGTTTTCCTTCTTCTTCTTCATCGTCCTTTAACTAATACTTGAATATATTTGAGATGTTTTAATGGCGGCGGTTTCTTTTATCATGTTCCAATATGTTTGTTTTCGGGTCAAATAAAAAATGAAAAAAAAAAAAAACTTTTTTTTTTCTTCTTCACATTGATATTTTCAACACACATGTTTGAAAGGATGAAAAACAAATTTAAACTTATCAAAGTTTTCGTTCTATTTGGTATACACATGTACGTAAATCCTGAAAAGAAAGGATGTGAAGTAAACTATAAAGTTTTCTTCTTTTTTTTCCCCCTTTAGTAAATATGCTATAGTCAGAAAGAAAGAAAGGAAAAAAAATTTTTTTTCTTTTGTTGATGACGTATTTTGGAGGGGTGGTTGACGAAAAAAAAAAACCACCCCACAAAACGAAAAAAAATATATAATAATAACAACAACAAAATGTGTGTCTGGTTGATTTTGTTTCTATCATTATTCTGTCGTCTTCGTCATGGTCGTCATCATGTAGTCATCTTAGGTTTATTTGGTAACTATTTTTGATACTTTGAGGACAACAAGACGACGACAACGAATGAAACGCAAAACCAATTTTCCCATATAAATATATATATATATATATATGAACAATAACAAATAACAACAATTTCGTGACGGTTATAATATAATACCAAATGAATCGTCTTGAATGGAGTCTGTCTGTCTGTAATCCTCATACTCTATCTATGAAATATTCAAAAATTAGAAGAAGAAAAAAATAATCCTGAACATCCTTCTTAACATAGTTCATATTATGCAGTCACTCTGTTTTTTTTTTTTTTCTTAACTTTCTTCTCGTCCTTTCATCAAGTGTCCTTGTGAAGGAATAACATTACTTTTAGTATATCACTATGTATAAAACAGTGTTATTTTGCGTTTGATTTTCTTTGCTGTTGTCATCCCTTTAAATATATGCTCACATCCGATACCACTAATTTTCTTTCTTCTTTTGATTCATTTTTTATACTATATGTTCCACATCATTATCCAGTTTTGTCCTTCCTCTTTCCATAGCACAGCATTGTGGACATAGGCAGTAAACTTTGATATAAAAAACTTGTGTCTATGATTTGCGTATATAATATAAAATGGTACATGAGAATGCCTAATATATATTTATTTATATATTATGAACGTGTGTGGTATTGGATAACATTGCATCGTTTTTCTTTTTTTTTTTTTTTTTGTTCATGACACCACTTTTGGGAATGATTTTTATACAAAAACCACTAATTTCAATATTATATGGATGCCCTTTTCTTTTAATGTGCTCATTCACTTGAGATGCGACCTTTTCGTTAGGAAAATTGAGAACCATCATCAAATTATTTTTAGATATATAAAAAGAAAATTATTTCCAATGGGATGATGACAGGGTGGATTATTTATTATTATTATTATTAATATTTTTTTTTTTTAACTGAAATCGAAATTTGAGATGTAATGCGCGTTAATAAATTTGAATTTTGAAATTAGAACTTTAAAGTTTTTTTTTTTTGGTTGGATGTAGTATATCTTTGAAATCCTGTTTAAGATTTTCTTCAATTTATTTTTTTTAACAAGATTACGATTTGATTAATGATTTCCAAATGAAATAGCATAGTTCTTGACAAATTCGAAAGAAAATAGAAAGAAAAAAAGGAAATATTACGAATTAATTAAGAATTTAGCTAGAAATGAAATTGATTTTAATATTATTAAAAATTAATTTAAATCGTATTAAATTAATGGAAGGACATATACAAAAGTTAGTCATATTTAAAAAGAAGGACAAAAAAAATTTTCCAATAAAATCATTAAACACTGAAAATTCATATACGATGTATAAAAGAGAGTAAAATTCAAATTACATTATCTCTTTTTGGACATCCCATTTGACTTTTTAAACGATGAAAATTGAAGTTTCCTGTCGAAAAGGAATATGCACTTAGTTGAGAAGGCATATATGTAGTTGTAAATGCGGGTACTAGTCAATTGTGTTGTATTCCTTTACCTTTGAGACTATGAAGTCATTAAAACTATAACAGATTGTTTTGTTTATGCCAAGGGTGTCCAACTTTTTGTTTCCCTGGGCCACATTGGAAGAAGACATGGCGTTTTGGGGCACATAAATCCATATCATAAAATGAATATAATACTGGGCATTGAAGTTGAGAAATCAAAGCGTCAATATATGGTTCGATTGACGTGGTTGCAATTCTCAGGCAGTTCTCAAGGTGTTCATCCAACATGTTGGTTCTAATTTTACACTTAGTATGTTTCATTCTTCATTTAAGCCACCAGGTGACAAACAACAGAACAGTGTAGCTGAGCGACCAACGCAAACAGAAAGAGAATTTACTACGTAACGAAAGAGCTTTATGTTCTGTTCCTGTTTCTGCTGTTTGTCACTTGGCAACTTTAGCACGAGAGCGCACACAACACACAAATCTTTGCACAGAAAAATGGACAGACTTCAGTAACTTTGAATATTTTCGGGCCGCATTGATACTTGGCTTGGGCCGCATGCGGCCCGCGGGCGGCGGTTTGGACAGCCTTGGTTTATGGCTTCTAATTCAAGTTTTCAAAAAATATCTATAATAAGTGTATTCAAAGGACCTTACTACCAGTAGTGTGTACTTTTCTCGAATTTTAGTGGATTGTATCAAAGTTGGTAAATTTTAACTTTTAAATATAAATCCAAGCATAAAATCATTCATTCTTTGTTTGGTAAGAATTTTTTTGAATTTTAAACATTTCTGTTTGTTTTTAATTTTTCTGCATTAACATGAATAAAATAATGTTAATAGCCTTTTTTTTCTCTATTTAACGAAAACCATAAAATATAAAACTGCATCAAACCAAAAGGACTTGATTCATGTTAAAAATGTTTTCTTGTCCTTTGTATTTTTCTGTTTTTAAAGAACTTGAAAAAGAAGTTTTGAAGCTTTCACTACAAACTTCCACTTGGGAACAATATTAACATAGAGAAAAGTCATCAATTATCATTTTAACCGCATTGGCGTGTTCATCATTTATTTTATGTTGTTGTATTATTATTATTATTATTATTATTATAATAGAATATGTATGTAACCCATTCATTATTTTTCCAAATGCAATATGTCACCGAGTGACAGCTTTAACTGTAGAATTATTAACTATATAAGTTACATGATAATGATATGAAACAGAATAAATATATACTATATTATTAAAATGGGGTCAAATTCTTTAAAAAGGAAGAAGTTTATGATATAATACAAGTAATTATAATGAAAATTAATATTAAGTAAAATTGATTTTAATTTCAATAAATTAAGATAATGAGAAGAAAAATAAGATTCCTTTATTCAATAAAAAAGAAAAATATCCAACAATGAAAGAAAATGAGTCCAGTTAACAACTAAACTGTATTCATTTTTTTAATTTATCTATCTTGCTCCATATAAGTTTCAATTTTTTTTTTTTGCTATTAAAGTTCTTATTCATAATTTTAATGGCAAAACTCCAAAGCATCTATATATATGAAATTTTGTATGTCAACTAATTTTTAAAATAGAAAATGACTGAAATAGTTCATATACCGAAGAAGGAAAAAATGAATTAGATATATGTATGTCAACACATGAAAATGAATATAAAAATTTAGATATGTTAAGTTCAAAAAAAAAATGCATCTACGGCGATATTAAAAACACTATTCTTGTTGCCGCTCTAGTTGGTACTATTCCAAATGGAAAACTGACGACATTGCGTATATATAAATCCTTAAATCTGGTCCGTTGCGTTTTCCATTCATATTTTTACACTCAGCAAAAATACAAAAAAATTATAATTTTTTAAATAATATTGTTTTAAATATAAGATGTTGAAAATAATTTATTAATAATACCATTTTAAAATATTTAATTTTTTAGGTTGGCAGCGGCTCAGGAAGCGGCGCTTGCAGGACAGCAACAGGGCTCCACAAGCGGGGGGCACTCGGGTCGAAGGGGAGCCCATCGCTTAGCTGATAGAATGGGTGGCCCGAGTAGTCAGGCCCAATCACCTCCGGGTGGTGGGCCAACATCATTATTTATCCTTACCGAGGATAATCCAATTAGGAAATATACAAGATTTATAATCGAATGGCCGCCCTTCGAGTACGCTGTGTTATTGACAATCATTGCTAATTGTGTAGTATTGGCATTAGAAGAGCATTTGCCAGAAGGTGACAAAACAGTATTGGCTCAGAAATTAGTAAGTGTTTATACGCAACGAAAAAAGAAAAGAAATTATTTTATATATAATTATATATTTCTCTCTTTTTTTATAGGAAAAAACAGAGACCTACTTTTTAGCCATTTTTTGTGTTGAAGCATCGCTCAAGATCCTTGCCTTAGGGCTAGTTCTTCATAAACACTCCTACCTCAGGAATATATGGAACATAATGGATTTTTTCGTTGTAGTAACGGGGTAATTATTATTTTGTTTAATTTTTATTTTCAAAAAAAAGGAAAAAATAAAAAAAAAACAATATAAATTAATTGAAATTATTAAGTATTTATTCTAAAAAATTATTTGAGAAAGGAAATATTTTCGAATATTTTATTTAATATTTGCAAAACAAATAAATATAAAAAAAAACAATAAAAAATAACCTTAGTTCTATGACGATCTTCGCTGAGGCCAATGTTGATGTTGATCTTCGGATGTTGCGGTCATTTCGTGTCTTAAGGCCGCTTAAACTCGTTTCTAGGATACCAAGTAAGACGTCCCAGTGCTCAGCCAGGAGTGCCATTAAGTAGGACTTGTTTGCAGAGAATCAAAAAAAGACATTTATTGTTTTGGTTTTTTTCTAGATTGTTTATCTTTTTTTGATTTTAAAATGTCATTTTTCATGTGATTAGCATTTAGAATTGTTAGAAATCTTCTTAATAGGTGTCCTAAATTTTAGCTAGGATTTTTTTTATTCACAGTCGGCTAGATGAGAAATATAATATGTGAAGACTAGAAATACGAAAGCTAAATAAATATTTAAAATAATGGAATTTAGATTTTCAATGACTAAATATGTGTGTTAGAAATGAATTTTAAGAATATTTAGAAAAATAATTTTCTTATAATAATTAGTTTTTAATTTTTTAAATTAACGCTTTTATGTTTCATTTTATTTATTATCATATTTTTGAATATTTTTGAATATTTATTAATTGTATATTAATTAAAATATACATTTTATTGAACTAATTAATTCGGATTCACGTCTAAAAACTTTCGGATCTAATTTTGTTACTCCGAAAGATGTCTTATAATCTGTTTGTCTAGTTTGTTTTACGACAAAGCTATAGCTTTTATTGATTTTCTTCTATTTTGAAGCAGAAAATTGATGTTTTAATTAATATACTAAATTAGAAATTAGTTAAAAATAATATTCTTTAAAAATTTCATTACTTTAATTTTCAGAAAATAAAAAAAAATTATAATTTTTATAGCTAGATGCCGAAAAACTCTGTTTAAAAAAAAAAACATCTTTAATTAATAGAATTATTAATTAAATTAGTAAATAAATAGTAATTTTATTATAATATTTTAGTTTTAATTTGCTAGATATGTGAAGAAAATTATTAGATTTTAGATAAAATAATTGTTTTTAAGAGAAATAGAAAATTTCATAGATTATTTTTATTTTCTATTCCTTTTTTCTAACCTCCTTATCCAATATATCATCAATTCCCTAAACAAAAACAAAATCATATTCCTAAAACAAAATAGGTTCATCACAATGTTACCACAAAAAGGGCCCGAAGTAGTAGATCTCAGAACATTAAGGGCTATACGTGTGTTACGGCCCTTAAAATTAGTATCTGGAATTCCTAGTGAGTAGTTTATTTATCGTTGTCTTAGTTTATTTTGATTTTGCTTTTAAAAAAATTATGTTATTTTAGTACTAAAATAATTAGTAAATATAGAATATAAAAAATAGAATGCAAATTTTGAAATAATTTTGTCACCCTAAAGGATGTTTCGAAAAGATTTTATTAATTTCTGTCTACAGTTTATGTTTCGGTTATTTTAAAGATTGATTTCTGGACAGCCTGTGAAATTTGCATTTTATTTTTGTGAATAAAATATGTATTAGGAAAAATAAATAAAATATATTTTATAAATAATACTAATGCTAAAATTTTCTATTTTCTTTTGTTTTTTTGTTAAAAATTTGAAAAAAAAAATCTTCCAGGTTTACAAGTAGTTTTAAAATCAATTATAAAAGCAATGGCACCGTTACTTCAAATTGGACTTTTGGTCTTGTTTGCGATCGTTATATTTGCAATCATCGGGCTCGAGTTCTATTCGGGTGCACTGCACAAGAGTTGTTATAGTTTAGAGGATCTAAGTATATATCGAAATATCTATATTAAAATTATGAAATTAATTTTAATTTTAATTCAAAATTTAATAAATATAAATATATAATTTTTTTTGATTTTAGATAAAATTGTTAAAGAAGGTGAAATGGAAACACCTTGTCATTCACATAATATGTCGATGTCATCGAGTGGTGCATATATTTGCAATTATAATGAAAGTTTATGTTTAGAACAATGGGAAGGACCAAATTTTGGGATAACTAGTTTTGACAATATCGGTTTTGCCATGTTGACTGTATTCCAGTGCATCACTATGGAGGGCTGGACTGCAATACTGTATTGGGTAAATTAAAAAAAAGAAAAAAATATGCAATATTAAAAGCCTTCAATATTGAAAGCTTTCAAATGCTGTGTGCTATCTTTTGTGTATATTTATTTATACGTGAATATTTTCAATGTTTACTATAAAACCTTATGTTCTTCTTCTATCAACAAATTTTATCTTCCTGTGCTATATTCTTTAAAAAAAAATAACTAATAATAATAATTTACCTAATACAGAATTGCCTATCGTTTACGATAGAATTGTTTTATGTTTCTCTCTCATCAAATTGTTTGCAAAGAAAATGATTTATTTAAAAAAAAAAAAAAAAACAAACACATTAAAAATATGTTTTATCAAAAATTCTGTTCTGTTGCATTTCATTAAATCATGATCTGGAGACGTTTTTATTTTTCAATTAATTAGCGATATTATTTATTGACAATTAAATACAGGTAATATTTTTATAATTAAAACTTACCTGTTAATGAAAATTCCATTTAGTTTTTTTATAATTTTATTTATGCAATTTTATTTGTACGCGATTTAAAAACACTTCATGAAATTTTTCAAATGCATCAGAATAGAATTTTTTAAATGTGTGTGTCTCTTAAATGTACTTTTTTCTTTTCTAATGAATTTCAATGTTTTCTTAATTTATTACTTATTATTTTGTATATTCATTTATTTTTTAAAATTTTGATATTTTTTAAATGTTAAAAATTGAGTATAAAAATTAAATCGAAAAGAGTCTCCGAAAAAATTTCATTCTATACAAAATTAAATATAATATTTTAAATAGTACTTGTCTTCAAACTGTTATACTTGTTATACTGTTTCTTAGGCCTTATAGGTACTCTGCTTCGAATCAAACCAGAATATGAAAAAAAGAAGGAAAAAAACTTAGATATTGGTAGTATATATTCAAAAAAATTATAAATAAATATTTTGGTCCAAGTAAAAGGTGTATATTGTTGTATTCAATATAAAATTTTGCTCTACTCTGGAGCAACTTGTGACAAAAAATGCACTGAATACTACACTATGACCACGTTTAAAAGATTTCATATAGATTAGATTAGGATACATAATAAAAGAAGTAGTACTTCGATCCGTATCCATCTATACTTCTTAATACCACCTTCATTATGGTTCTTAGAATCGTTCAAAACAAATTTCTACCAATGTAACTTTTGAAAATTTAAACTAATATCCAGTATAATTTCTTGTCAGTTTCTTAAAACCTTTTTAGAACTTCTTTCGATGAATGCTTATTTGAATACCTTTGGGAATTTACCAATTTAAGAATTTTTAGTGGTTTTCTTTTGACACTATTTACAATATTCTTCCGGATATTTTTTTTTACCAAGATTATTACTATTTAAGTCCAAAATAAAAGTATCGCCTTCAATCTAGTCATATGTTTCCTCATAAATTTTATCAAAATTAAACATTTTAATATTTCCAATATTAAAAAACACATGAACTTTATCATAAGAGTTGTACCAATATTTTCCTTATTTGTTCACGATATCATCTGAGTAGATATTTTTTATCAAATTTATGCAAAGATAAATCAGTTTGAAGGGATCTGAAGTCTGATCTGTTGAAATTATGTTAATGGAATGAATAATCTTTAGTATATAAATGAACAGGCAAATATAATTTAATGAATCTTCTTTAAAATCTCTTGATTTGAAGTTTTCTTTAAAAATGGTCACTCTTTTCTTTTTAACTTTTTATGTATTGGCATGCAAAAAAAAAATTTCTTTTAAATTTTTTTTTAATTTCAATAATTATTGTTTTCTGTATTTTTTGTTTTCTTAAATGTTGTGTTTATATCAATGTGGTTAATCACTTCAAATTGTTTGGTTCTTTTTTTTGTTTGTTCGTTTGTTTATTTTCAAAAAATTAATTAAATTAATTTTAAAATATTTTAATATTTTTCATAAAATTTATATTAGACCAACGACGCGTTAGGTGCCACATATAACTGGATCTATTTTGTGCCTCTGATAGTTTTGGGCTCATTCTTTATGCTCAATCTAGTTCTTGGTGTTCTTAGCGGGTATGTATTTTTATTAATTTAATTTTAATCTAATAAAAAATAAAGAAAACAAAAACAAATAATTATTATATCAAACGAAATTAACTTAATTTCTTCATAATCATAATCGATTTCATTAATCTACATGATTTTCTGTTATTTTATGTTTATTCATAAAAAAATTGGCGCAAAAAAAATTACTTTTTTAAATGTTATTATTAATAATAATAATAATAATACTAATATTAATAATAATAATAATAAAAAAAATCAAAATCAAATCTATATAAAGCGAATTTTCAAATGAACGAAATCGTGTTGAACGTCGTGTACAATTTCAAAAATGCAGAACAAGGCAATTATTTCAGGACGCAATGACAGCGTATTTAGATTGGATAACTCAAGCAGGTTTTTAATTATTATTAATTTTTTATTTTTATTTTTTTTGTTGGTTTTGGTTTTTAAGTTTTAATTTTTTTTTTGTTTTTTAAATTAGTTTTTATTAATAATTTTGTTTATTTAGTTTTGTTGAGTTTGATTAATTTACCCTAATTTTTTTTTGGTTTGTTATAATTAAATTTTAATTTAAAACCAAAAATTCAAAGGAAAATACCATGTTGTAACGGAACACATTTTTAGTATACCCCAAAAGAATTTTGTTTTTTTAATCAATCAAAAACCTTAGTTAATTTGTATATAAATTATTAATAATTATTATTAGAGAACGTTTAAAAGAGTGTATGAATCCCCTTCCAAATTGATTGCTAAAATTATTTAATTAATATTATATGATAGATCTATTGGAGCCTACACACGTTCAATGTTAGTTATCAATGTTACTTCAATGACTCATGTTTCAAGTAACATATTGATCGTTTGGATGCTCTTCAATGCAATGTGTGGAGGCAATTTCCATCCATATTATTTGACGAAAATTTTCGTCAATAATACTTGTCAAGTAACATTGAACGTGTATAGGCTCCTTATAAGAATAAAAAGCTCCTCCCAATAAATTATGAACAGTATATTTATATCCGCAAAGAAAAATGGAAAATGGTAGGTCTATATAGTGTGTATTTCAAAATAGTAGAAATCAAAAGTTTCAGCACAAAAACAAATTAATTTTAAATAATTTTATTTTATTTATTTCTATTTTATTTTTATTAATAATTTTTTTTTAATTTCAAAAATGCCACAGAATAATCTACTTGATTTTAGGCTAGAAAAAATTTACAAAAACAAACAAAAATAACACGAATTTCATCGAAAATATTCCAACATTTAAGAAATTGATTAATTTGAATCATTTAAGAACCTTAACGTCAAAATGCCAATGATCACATTTCAATTCCACTTCAGCTTTATTTAACTACAAACGGCATATATTTTTATCAAAACTCAAAAAGTATTATACTAGAGCGCTTATTCTGGCATTGTGACAGTTTTGCTGTCATAAATATTTATAACAATAATATGCTGACGGAAATTGTGACTGCTGCGAAAATTCGTATTCTATCGAACGGGTCATAATTCTGTCCAAAATATGAATTTATAACAGTTTAAACTGTTATAATTTGAACAAGTTGTCATGGTTATTTGAGAAATACTCTCGAAATGTTTGTATAGATTTGAAATTGTTTAAAAAAATGGTGGAAGTTATTCCATATTTATCAATTGAATCACTCAGAGAACACATATAAAATTCCGCTATGATGTAAAGTATTTTTGGTCAGAACTTTTGATATTTTTTTATGACAGTTATTAGTTATGACCGGGTCAGAATATCAAATAGTCTTAAAAAAAAAAGTTATGACAACGACGTCATATTATGACAGTCGAAACTTGTTATGACTACGCTCGGAATAGACGAATAGATCTAGAAAATGTATTATTTTCTGATGAATTTCATCTAAATAAGATCTTATACTAAAATACCGAACATAAACTAAGTTTGTTCATTCGTGAAGTCGTAGAGCTAAAGTGGAACCTGAGAAGTTATCGCATTTAGGCTTGAGATAATAAATTCTTATAGTTAATTTTGAATCCAAACAAATTTTTAAAAGAAAAACTATATTTTTTGTTTTATTTTGTATTTTTCCCTTCGTTTTTGTTTTGAAAATTTATCTTTTGTAGTGAATTCGCAAAAGAACGAGAAAAAGTAGAAAATAGACAAGAATTTCTAAAACTTAGAAGACAACAACAGCTAGAAAGAGAATTAAATGGCTATGTTGAATGGATTTGTAAAGCCGGTAGAGTATTAAAAAAAAAAGCAAACACAAGATTTCATTTAACAAATTCAATTTTAATTTAATTAAACCTTTTAATTAGCTACTTTTAAAACCACTTCCAAAGAAAATGTGTGTGTTATATTTATTAATAATTTGCATTTATTATTTTTTTAGAGTACAAATTTTTCTTTATAATATTTATTTTTCAAGTTTTTACCAAAAACCATTAATATATTTTTCTTTTATGGAAACTTTCTGTTTAATAGAGGAAGTAATTCTAGCTGAAGAAAGAACAACAGAAGAAGAAAAAATGCACATAATGGAAGGTGAGAATATTCCTTTTCTTTTTTTTTTTTTTGAATACCTGTATGTCTGTTTTATTAATTACATATTTAAATTGTTTGGTTTTTAGCACGAAGGCGTAATGCAGCGAAACGAAAAAAGCTGAAAAGTCTGGGGAAATCGAAATCAACAGACACAGAAGAAGAGGAGGCCGAAGACGATTACGGCGATGATGGTAAATAATAATTAATATTAAATTGTTTAAAAAAATATATAAATTCTGTTTGGTTTCATAATTTTGAAAATTTTGAAAAGGGAAAATTTATAGACTAAATAAAGAAATTTCATATTTTTATTAAAAAGAATTTATGTAAATTTATTTACTGTGTTTTAAGTTATAGAAAGCATTTTATTTATAAAATTAAAAAAAAGAAAATTGAATAATTTTTAAGAAATTTTTTCCTTATAATTTTATTTCCAGTACTAAAATCAAAGAAAGGTAAAAAAAACACACACACACGATAAAAATTAAATACAAAAATTAAAAGAGTTTATCTGCATATACTCGTGAAATCCCGAGCGCGAAATTAAAAAAAATTTAAAACAAAATAAAATCAAATGCAAATTGAGGTTTTTTAAATGTTTGTATCAGTTTTTTAAAATTTATTTCGGGCTTTAAAATAAATTTAGTAATAGATACAAAAAAAAAAAAAAGAAAATTATTTTATTATGATTTTTAGATTGATTATTGTTAATAATTAAAATAATATTAAATTTGTTGTATTTTTGAGCTTTAATGCTAAAATAAATTTTGAATTTTATTTTGGTAAAAATTTTTAAGTTTATTAAAGTAGAATATTAAAAAAAAAACTAGATTTTATTATTATTATTAATTTGTTTTTTTATTTGAAGAAATATTAAAATTTTAATTATGATATTATTTTTCAATTTAAATTATGGTTAAAGATAAAACTTTAAGAATCAAAAGACTTATTTTGAATTAAAGAATTAATCTCACTCTTTGCTAGAATATTTAAAAAAATTTTCTGCTTTAACTGGATACTTACAAATTGTATAAATATTAAGCTAGAAATTTGTAATTTCAATGAAATAGCTGATACAATCCAATGGTACAACTGGTGAACTGGATATCCCAAGTATGTACCTTCCATTTACCTTTACCCTTGATTTATAAGTTTCGGTAAGAAAAGTAAGGATTTCGGTAGAACCTGTATGGATTTCATATATTTTAACTTCTTATTTTACTACGTTCTTACTTTCTTACCATACTTTTGCAAAAAAATTGGTCTCTTCTTGTTTAATTTTTGTTAAAGTTAGTAAGAAAAAGTGGTTGAATTTTTTTAAAATTATAAAGTTGATCGTGAAAACCCTTACAATTATACTCCTGAAAAAAGGTTTTACAAAGTATCCCCTAAAAGTGTACAGATCGAGTTTAACCAATTCTGTTGAAAATTAATACCTCAAAATTGTCATTTATTGACGGTCGAGTGTCAGGCTTTCTTACTTCTGAATGCATCCGACGGAGTTAAAATGGATACTAATACTTTTATGTAATCCTGCCAAGGCAACACATAAACATAAAATATGTAATTACGTTTTCTCAGCAGCTCTGCATAATTGAGACTTATCTAAGATTAAAATTAAAATGAAGTGATTTTCATATTATAAAAAACACTCGGAAAATGGTTTAAACTCAGGGCGGCTAACAAAGAAAACCGATCTAACATTTCCTAATAATTATTTCAAGTGAAATTAATTTTTACGGCCACTGAATCTACTCTAAATACCTGTATGATCTCTGATAATAATGTTTTTAGTCCCTCTATTATAAATTATGTTTTCCGATAATTCAAAAGAAAATTTACTTCAAAAATGGAAACCAATCTAATGAAAATGGGTTGAATTTAAATAAATTATAATTTTTTTTTTTTTATGTAATAATTTTCTATTTTATTTATTATATTTTAATTTTTAAGTACACTCACTCCATCGAATGGCATGCAAAGTGAATAAATTTAAAAATAATATTAAAAACAAAATTAAATTTATATTCGCCTGGCTACCGAAAAGTTATAAATTATAATAGAAAATAACAAATAAGAAAATTTCGTAAAAATGCTTTCATAGAATTATTTAAAAATGAACTAGTTTCAAGAAAATCCTTACAAAAAGTATTAATAATTAAAGATTTATATTAAAAAGTATTCGTAAAATAAATTTTAGTAATAAAAACGCTTTTAAAAATTTTATAAAAATATTTTTTGCAAATTTATTTTGTACAATGGAAAAAAAAGCAACAATTAAATAAAACTTTTTTAAGAGATTATTGTACAAATGAATTCCCATAAATTCAGTAAAAAAATTAAATAAAAAATTAAGTATTTTTTTTATTTTTTTTTATATAAAAGCATGTGAAAATCTTGCTAAACAAAAAAAAAATTTAATTACACAAAAAACAAAATCTGAAAAAATCATATTTAAAAATACGCTAATTTTAGTTAAAAATAATTAATTTATTTAATTTTTTAATTTTTATTTTTTTGGTAATTTGTACAATATGCTTTTATTTATTTTAATTTAGCTAAAGAACAGAATTTAATTAATAATAATATTGAAAATTTTTGCAGGTTATCTAAAAACAAAAGTCCGAACGCAAGGAAAATGTAAAGGATTTTGGCATGCGGAAAAAAGATTTCGTTTTTGGATACGACATACAGTTAAGACACAATGGTTTTATTGGTTCGTCATAGTTTTGGTATTTTTAAACACCGTATGTGTAGCTGTAGAACATTATGGTCAGCCACCGTGGCTGTCACAATTTTTATGTAAGTAATTATAGATATATAAAAAAAAAAGAAGCCATCAATGGACGGGTCTCTGTCCTATAAAAAAAAAATAGTTGTTTTTTTCATGTTTTAATAAAACATTTTTTTCTTAAATTTTTCTTTTCTTTCAGATATTGCTGAATTCGCATTTCTTGGTCTATTTATGATGGAAATGTGGATTAAAATGTACGCTCTAGGTCCTCGAATATATTTCGAATCATCATTCAATCGTTTCGATTGTGTCGTCATTAGTGGTTCGATATTCGAAGTTATATGGTCCGCTGTGAAAAGAGGCTCATTCGGTTTATCCGTATTGAGAGCATTACGTCTATTGAGAATATTTAAAGTGACCAAATATTGGTCATCGTTACGTAACCTTGTTATATCGTTATTGAACTCAATGAGATCAATTATTTCATTGTTGTTCCTATTGTTCTTATTCATTCTAATATTTGCGTTACTCGGTATGCAATTATTTGGTGGACAATTTAATTTTCCTGGTGGTACACCTGAAACTAATTTTAACACATTTCCGATCGCACTATTAACTGTATTTCAAATATTAACTGGTGAGGATTGGAACGAAGTTATGTATCAGGGTATTGAATCACAAGGTGGAGCAAAAAAAGGAATGATATATTCATTGTAAGTTGGTTTTTTAAAAAAACCTTAAAAATCATCAATATTCGATTTTTTTTTATTATATATATATTTTTTTTATAGTTTTAGTTTTTAGTTTTATGTTTTGTTTGGTCAGTGATTGAAGATAAATATTATTAGAATTGGATTATTATTTTTAAGTTATTTATTGATTGGAAAAGAAAATGATGTTCAAAACTTGAATATGTATTCTCAAATTTTCCTGTTGTACTGCTTTAAATGTTTATTCTATAAAAAACCAAATAATTCAATACTTTTTCGATGACGAATTTAATTAATGTTATGTCTCCAAAAAAAAAAAAAACAACAACTTTCAACAATTTCAGTATGTATAACGAGTGCAGCCATTCTTTTCACCGTTGGTATATGTCCTATGATAAACAGAAATGTTTCTTCGAGTACGAACCATATTTAATATATTCAAAAATCGTTTTATTTCATATAAAATGTTAGAGAAATGTTAGTTTTTTTTGTTAATTGTTAAGTAACCACACAGCTTTTCCATGTTATGTACTTTTTTTTGAAATTCATTTCACCAAAAATGTAATAAAATTTTCATTTAGAATTAAATATATTTATTAGCTTATTTCCTTCATATTGGTGGTTTAAATCTCTGCTTAATTTTTATCGCTAAAAATTAAATAATATTTAATAAAAAAGTATGTTTCATGGAAAATTATATAAATTCCCGCAAAAAAAAAAAAAAAATACCAAAAAAAAAAATTTTTGTAGGAAATATAGAACGTCGAACCATTAATCACACAATCATCCAGTATTGCTAAAACAGTTCGTTCCTATAGCAAAACGTATATTGAATCTAGAAAAATCGTTGTTAATAGTTTAACTTTAGTTAACTATTAAAAATGGTCGTCTAATTTTGTTTTTCTTTTTAGAAGGTTTCTTCGGAAATCTTTCTAAAAGAAAATGTTCAATACATTTCAATGAATTTTTCAAAAAATTGATTGAAAGTGTTTATTCTTTGAATTTTTAAGTGTTTCTTTTCTTTTGAACACTAACACCAACACTCACACACACATTCCTTTTAATTTATGCACTTTTCAAAGTAGTTTTCAATAGAACCTTCTTCCTCTCATTATATGTATGAATATAATTTTTAAAATTTTAGAATTTCTATTTAGAACACAAATTAAAAAAAAAAGACGACAATAAATCAAATTTTTGTTTAGAAACAAACACCACACAAAAAGAATACATATTTTGAAAGATTACACAACTAAAATTGATTTGCATGAATTAAATTATTTATTTATTTTAAAAAATTTGAAATTATTAAATTAGTAGCAACTTCAAAAACTTCATAACAAAAAAACACTCCAAAAAATACTTTAATATCAAAATATTACTTTAGAAAATATTATATTATATATTTCTTTATTATGTATTACTATTTAGTAAGACCAGGGTGTTTCTTAAATATATATTTTGTAATAATGCTTTGGTAAAAATATTTACTATATATTTACAAGAGAAAATACGAGTAACTGCTATAAAGGAAGTTTCAGGATGTTTATGCGTTAACCAAATTAGTTCAGTCAAAATAAAGCGCAATAAAGATACAATCAGATCTCTACGATCTTCACTTATGCGTAGACTAAAATGATTCAATCTTATCGATTCGGTATAAGCAAAAACGTACTGTTTGCCATTTGTTTGTTCATCAAACTCGCGATGGAGCCAAGGGAAGCATATTTTCTCATGTTTTATCAAAACTACTATTTTAAATCATATTGCAAACGTTGCTTATTTTTGATACGTGTTCTCTTGGGCTTATTTACACGCTCGAATTTCTTTTATACTTTTATGAAACACCGTGTTCTCATCTTCTACAAATTAAAATTTAATTATATTTTTATTATAAGCAAAAAAAAAAATCGTTACTGACCGAAATATTAAATTATTGAAAAAAAATTTTTTTTTTTTCAAAAAGAAAATTTGAAATTAAATAAAATTTTGCAAAAAATTTAATTAATTTCAAAAAAATACATTAAAAAAAAAACAAAAAAAATACCCCCAAAATTATCACAGATATTTCATCGTTTTGGTGCTATTTGGTAATTATACACTGCTAAATGTATTCTTGGCTATTGCCGTCGATAATTTGGCAAATGCACAAGAACTAACTGCAGCAGAAGAGGAGCAAGTCGAGGAGGACAAAGAGAAACAACTACAAGAATTAGAAAAGGAAATGGAAGCATTACAAGTTTCAGATGGATCACCGCCACGGGTTGAAGTTTCACCTCCATCACCGACACGTGGCGGTAAAAGTAAAAAGAAGGAGGAAGAAAAGAAAGACGATGATGATATTCCGGATGGACCGAAACCAATGTTGCCATATTCATCAATGTTTATATTATCACCAACAAATCCGTAAAAAGAATTTAATTGTTTTTATTTTAACTTAATTTATAGTTATATTTAATAATACGCTATTTTTTTTATTTTTTAGAATACGTCGCGGTGCACATTGGGTTGTTAATTTACCATATTTTGATTTTTTTATAATGGTCGTCATTTCATTATCATCAATCGCATTAGCCGCTGAAGATCCAGTCGATGAGAAATCATCGCGTAATGAAATTTTAAATTATTTCGATTATGCATTTACTGGCGTATTTACAATTGAGATGTTATTGAAAATTGTCGATTTAGGTATTATATTACATCCAGGCAGCTATTTAAGAGAATTCTGGAATATTATGGATGCTGTTGTAGTTATATGTGCAGCTGTTAGTTTTGGTTTCGATATGACGTATGGATTTTGTTTGAATATTTTTCTAAAATATATTTTTTAATATTAATTATTTTATTTTTCTCTACAATATAAAATTTATAGTGGCAGTAGTGCTGGACAAAATCTATCAACAATTAAATCATTACGTGTATTACGTGTCTTACGTCCGTTAAAAACAATAAAACGTGTTCCAAAATTAAAAGCTGTATTCGATTGTGTAGTGAATTCTTTGAAAAACGTTATTAATATTCTAATCGTGTATATATTGTTCCAATTTATTTTCGCTGTAATCGCTGTACAATTGTTCAATGGGAAATTTTTCTATTGTTCGGATGAAAGTAAACATACTGCCGAAGAGTGCCAGTACGTATCTATACTATATTAATGCGTTTATTTTTATTAATATGTTATTTTTTCATTTAAGGGGTTCTTATTTTAAGTTCGAAGAAGATGAATTGCTACCAAGAAAAGAAACTCGAACATGGCGTACAAGAAGTTTTCATTACGATAATGTTGCAACAGCCATGTTAACATTGTTCGCTGTACAAACTGGTGAAGGATGGCCTCAGTATGAGATTATATAGTTTTTTGTTCTTTATTGAAAAGATCATAATTATTATGTATATTTATATATATATTTTTTTTAGGGTCCTTCAAAATTCAATGGCTGCTACATATGAGGATAAGGGTCCAATACAGAATTTCCGCATTGAAATGTCCATATTTTATATTGTCTACTTCGTAGTGTTTCCATTCTTCTTCGTTAACATTTTCGTGGCCTTGATTATCATTACATTTCAGGAGCAAGGCGAAGCTGAATTGCAAGATGGTGAAATCGATAAAAATCAAGTATGTATAATTTTATGGGAATATTAGTAGTGCAGAATTAGTCATATGACATTGCTCCTTAAATGAACACATGTGGAACATAGGGGTGGCCGAGAGTCCGATATGCGGAGCCTGTCTGGAAGAAAATGAGTCAGCTGAACATTTTTTGTTTGAATGCCTTTTCTAGAATCAGACTTGCTACACTAAGGAGTAAGGAGGGGTTAGTTAACTTGGACCTAATTACGGTGCGGTCCTTCATTAGAAGGACTAACCGGTTCGGGTAAGTGACCTAGCCTCAACCAACCTTTTTAGTTGGAGGGGTTAGTTATGGGCTAGTTAGGCCTACGTGTTTAGGGCCCCTCCAATACAATACATACATACATAAGTCATATGAAATTATAGAATGATACTTATCTCGATTTCTATCACTCTCTCTGAGTATTAGTGTTGATTGCTAAGTTAAAGTAAACCTGGACATGGCAATTTCATTAGTAGAGTGTATAAAATATGTGTTTAATTGATCTAATAAGTCTTAAGAGCATGAGTTCTAGATATAATCCAAACTAATTACATACGACTAATTGTACTACTCTAAAACTAGAAGAAATATATTTTTTGATTATTTATAATTCTTGAACTAAAATGTTAATAAATTAAAACTTATTTTATTATAGAAATCGTGTATAGATTTTACAATAGGTGCGCGACCATTAGAACGATATATGCCAAAAGAACGTAATAGTTTCAAATATAAAGTTTGGCGAATAGTCGTGTCAACACCATTTGAATATTTTATAATGATGTTAATTGTATTTAATACATTGTTATTAATGATGAAGGTATGTTCTATATATTTATTATTAAAACGTAATTTTTTTTCTTTTTAAATAAACATTAAATTAAATAATAATAATTGAATTAAAACATATATTTTTTAAAAGAAAAAATAATATAATTTCGTTTTTATCTTAAAATTACTATAAAAATAAACAGACAAAAAAAAATAGTAAAATTTTCTAAATAATGCGATTAAAAAAAAATTAAATAAATTAAAATAAAAATTTTTTTTTTTTAATAAAATTACCGACAAAAATTAAATTTTTCAACAGAAAACTAATAAAACAATTTAATTTTTTAACATTTTCACTGATTTTTTATTATATTTTTCTAAAAAATTGATAATTTTTTTTTTTTTTTTTTTGGGAAAAACTAAAATGCAGTGAATTTGTTTAGAAATTAAAAACAAAAATTTACACACACGCACACACAAAAACATGAAAATTTTTATTAATTTCTTTTTACATATTTTATATTAATAATTTTATTTATTTTTTTATTTTAATAAATATTGTAAAAAAAAAGCCAGAAAAAAACAAATTATTGAATTTATTTGTTGTATGTGTATGTATAGCTTTTCTATGGTAAAAAAAATATTAAATAAAAAACTAAAATAAATTATAAAATATATTACATTATAATTTATTTTTATAAAAAACAAAAAAAAAAATAGCATTATTTAATGTATTTTTATGTTAATAAATTTTTTTTTATGGTTTACAAAAAATTAAGTATAAAAAATTAATAATAATAATAATTTACAATTATTTGCATTTTGTGTTAATATTTTAAAAGTATTTGCTTTTGTGTTTGTTATTTTTGTATTTGTAAAATTGTTAGAAATATTTGATTTATTTTTGTGCACAATTTTAAATATTTTCGAAAATTTTTTGTAGTAAGAAGCAAACCTTGCATATTTAAATCGATTCAAGCAAATCAAAATCATATTTAATATCTATAAAAAATAATTCAAAATTTACTTAAAAAGATTACTACAATAACTGTGAAATAGTATTAGTTTGGTGATATTTTTGTCAATTCTGTTAATATCTTTAAAATATTAATTGTAATACTTGTCAGTCTTTATCATGTTATATTAGAGGCACACATAGAGTATTCATATCATGGTTTAAGAATATCATCGAATATATCGCATGTGTTTCAACGAAAACTAGCTTAATACCATTTTAAATACGATAGCATAAATATGGTTTTGAAATTCGAAAATGTATGTGGTTTACGTTTTGTATTTACTTAGTTTTTTCATCCACTTTGATATATTCTTTAGTATTTGCTGTGCCTTTTTATTGAATCAGAAAATACCGCATCGAATTTTGTAGCTGAGTTGATGAGCAATTTACACATATTTAAAAAAAAATGAAACAATGATCAAAAAACGCAAAATTTTATCGGTAAATGAAACCTCGGTACCAGGTTGATGAGTGCCAATACTTTTCTATACTATGGTATGTTACAAGCTATACTTTAATATCGATACAAATATATGTATGCCTCTAATATTATCAAAATTTCAAGAATTTCTACACACTGTGAGCATATAGGCAAAACTCCGATGAAAAAACATATGAGAAAACATATGCGTTTTTTTTTTTTAGAAATTAAAATAGAAATAAAGCAAATGCACATTCTAAACATTATTTTTATTTCTGTTATATTGTTTCGATTTCTCCGGAAAAAACTAATTAATAATAATTTATTCACGAGTTTTCAGTTAGAGGATAACAAAACAATATTACTGAAAAATCATATGACAAAACGGATATTCTGAAGATCCATTTCAAAATAAGTTTAGCTTAATGCAGATAATAGTAATTATTTATTATTTCACTTCATATTTAAATCCAATCAACTTCATTTTAATTTAGATCTACTACTAGTTCTTTTCTTCTGTCTTCTGTGTCTTTTTGAGACACACATTTATAGTTGAATTATGATATTTTATTCTACATGTAGTTTTCCCAAATTTTTACCTTATTCGATTCAACTTATAGAATTTCCATGTTTAATAAATGTATTAGAATTAAAAATTTCGATAAAGATGTTGATGTCTAAATACAACATTTCTTTCTTTGAATTTCCTAATTTTTGTAAAAAAAATTTAATGTAAATAAGACAAGTTCTTTATGTTACAGTATCAGAAACACACTCCTTTGAAAGTATCGTAAAAATTTTCCTAGACCAATATATCTATTTGTATATTCTTTGTTTCTAGTTTTATTGAATTTTAAAAGCTTTTACGTGAAAATATTGTCAATATTTGCTAATTTTTTTTAAAAATATTTTTCATTTCTATTAATTCACCGCAATCAAATTTAATTAAAACAAAATCACTTTAATGTTTTTTTATTTTTTTTACGTTTTTATTTGTTGTTATAAAATGTATTCTATTTATTGTTTTTTTGAAATAAATGTTTAATGCAACGCGTGCTACTTTCCGTTAATATAAAAAAAAGAAATTACAAAAAAAAAAAAACAATTAATATACTAATATTATTCTCTACTACAAAATTATTATGAAGCTTTATTGAGAAAGAATAAAAAATTTCCAAAAATTCCAAAAAAAAAAAAAAATATTTTCCCAAATCCTTCTCCTTTTTCCAAGAATATCAACAAAAAAAGAGGAAACGAACAACAAAATACTTTTAAAAAATTAAAAAATATCAAAATTGATTACTTTTCAGTTTCATTTCATTTCATTTCATTATTTCTTTCAAATTATTAATATTAATTAATTTTTTTGTGCTTAATTTTTTTTTCTAATTAATGTTTTTAGAAATTTGAAATAGAAAATTCTGAAATACGAAAAGAAAAAAAAAATAGAAAATAGTTTTTGTTATTAAATTTGTCATTATTTTTATTGAAAAATTAAAATTTTGGGAAAGAAAAAAATTCAATATTGTAAAATTTTGGTATTCAATTAAATTGAAATTAATTAAAAAGAAAAAGGAAAAAACAGTATTTTTTTTAAAAATAAATTTCCCAAATTACAAAAATTTAAATATTTTTAATGTATTTTTCAAATTTAATTTGCATTGAAATTTTAAATTACAAAAAAAGTTTTAATCACTTAATTAAATGCACGGGTAGACAGCAATATTTTAATTAGTCTTGATTTTCTGTTTATTTATTTTTGCATTTTTATAATTTACTAAATTTGTTTAATTAATTAATTGCGTTGTCCGAAATCAGTTTTTTGATTTATTATTATTATTATTATTTTTTTGTTTTTTGGTTTCGCTTCTTTAATTTATCTAAAGAAGTGATGATTGTTTATTTTGTATAATTGTTTATTTAAAAATAACTAAATTAAAAATTCAATTAAAAAGTTTAGCATTGAAACAGAAAACTAACTATTAAAAAAAAATACAAGTAAAACTAGTTTTCTTCTTATTATTTTGATTGTTTTTAATTTTTTAATTTAATTTTTAGTATTTCTTACATACACAAACAACTATATTATATAATAAGAAAACATGATTTCGTTTAAAGTTTTTCTAATAATTAATTTTCTTTTTTTTTTTCTACTAATTTTTAATGAAAACTATAAGAAATAATAATTTTTTCTCGGCTCTCCTATTTATTTAATTTTTAATTTTACTCGAAAAAGAAAAACATTTTCTACAACACAACAAATTTGAAGAAAAAAAAAACATTAGTTAAGATATAAATGCTGTATTTTTTTGAGAATGCTATCCGCGTCTATCATACAAATATTTAGCGCCGGATAATATCGGGTGCTAATTAGCGATGGATAGGAGGCATGGACAGCAGGATGGATAGTACTATCTACCAGATAATAGATGGCGCAAATTAAAGCGTTTTTTTCTCATTAGAATATTTAAGGATAGCAGAATTGGTTGGAATCTTGAATCATCTTACCTGATTTTAGTCAGTTTTTTTGCTACTATTTTTATTGCTTTTTGCTTTATTTAGTTAATACAATACTTAAATAGCTGTCTCACGAAATATTATTTGTCTTAATTTCATTATTTGTCTAAAAAAAGAATTTTTAATTTTTTGAACCAAAAAAAAATGCAATCAAATAATTCCATCAAATAATTTCAGTGGTTTGAACATTCAAAATTGAGACTTTTAAGAACTTATATAAGAAAAATCGTTGTTTTGAGAAAGTAAATTAGCGCCCGATAGAATTCCAAATAAAATACAGCAAAAACTTTCTATTTTCTTTTAATAATTTTTTTTTTGGTTTTTTATGTTTTACCTTTTTTTTTATATTTTAATTGAATTAAAAATTCTATATATAATATATATATCTATATAAATATTATAAATAATTAAATTTATACAGTATCATAAGCAAAGCAAGATTTATGAGAAATCTCTGAAGTATCTAAACATGGGATTTACCGGAATGTTCAGTGTTGAAACAGTATTGAAGATTATTGGATTTGGTGTTAAGGTGGGTCAAAAAAAAAAACGACACAAAAAACAAAATATAAAATAATCCTAACAACAACCACAATCAAAAATTAACATTTAGAGAAGAGGAAAATAATAAGAGCAAACATTTTTAATTATATTTCGCTTAAAAAAAATATTCATTTTTTGTTTCTTGTTAATTTTTCTTAAAAACCAAAAAAACAATTTTGTTTTTAAATTATTTTCAATGTTTGAATGTTTTTCTTAGAAATCAAAAAAAACATTAACAAAACAAATGTTTCTAAAAAAAAAATTTAAAAAAGAAATAGTAGAAAATGCGATTAGATTTTCTCAAATATTAATAATATTGTTTTTAATCAATTGATTAAGTGCCTTTAGCGTCAATTAGATTTTGAGAAAATTTTATTTAGCCTAGACACATAAATATGTGTCTTAACTAAATTTAATTTTAACAAAATATTTTAGTCGAGACACATAATTAATTAGACTACTCTCACAAATAGAAGAAAATTCTGGTAAGTTTTTGAATATACATATTTTTTTTGTTTTGTTTTATTATATTTAGAAATATAGAAATTTAATTTTATATTAAAATATTTTATGTTATTAAGAAATTTTCGAAAAAAAAATCCTTAATTTTTCAGTGACAAAAATTCACCATATTATCCTTTATATTATATCCTTTATTTCCATATTTTCACCATTGATTAACATAAAATCATATGAATTCCGTGAAAAACTATTATTTAAGCGGATTGTGCATGCGTAGCATTTTGTACAAAATCCATATATATATAAACTATATTATACAGCACAAGTTTATAGCAAAAAAAAAGCATAATAATTTGCATGTTTATTAGCAAAAATCTGCATGTTCCAAAAAGAAAAATGTCGCATAAATTTTATGCTTCTGTATTTATATTTAGTTCGGAATTGTTGTGTTTTAATTTCATATTCATTTTAATTTTAAACAAAAAAGTATTTTTATTCATTTTAATTTGTAAATAATTATGAAAAAAAAATATATAAAATGAAAGAAAAAAAAACGATACACACTCATTAAAACACATTTCGTTTATGCAAAACCAATCAAAAATATAAATATTTGAAAATGAAAATAATCACTGCAAAATTTACAACAGGATCAAATTGTGTTTTTTTTTTAATTTTTTGTTTTTATTTTGTTGAAAATTACGCGCTCAAATCGGAAATTTTTTTTTTGGATTTTTTTGGATTTTTCATTTAGTAAGAATAGGAAAGAAAATATTCAATTAAAATTTTAAAATTTAGCTTTTTTAAAAAATCGACAAAAAGAAAAACAAAATATTGATTTTTTTTTTGAGTATAGTTTTTTAATTTGCTTTTATTGAAAAAAAAAAAACAAAAAAATGAAACAAGAAAAAAAACAAAAATTCGGCGTGTTGTATTTTTTAGTTTCATGATGCACCACCCTTGCATATCGACATCTTGACATACATGAATTTGGTATTCACATTCTTCTTTCTACTGGAAACTATGCTGAAATTAATTGCATTCGGATGTAAGGTTGGTAGTCTCCCCTTAATTGAAAACAAACCAAAAAAATAAAAAATGATTAAAAATAAAATTCTTTAAATGGACTAAAAGAATACAAATAGAATAATAATGTCTTAAAAACTTTTTTTTTTTTTGTTTGTTTAATTTTGATTTTTGTTAGTGTGCTTTTAAATTTTTGAAAATTTTTTCCACCCAAAAAAAAAATGCAATAAAATCTACTTTTTTTTGTTTTTTTTTTGTATAATTTTGATATTTCTAATACAATTTAAAATCAGTTTTAATATTAAAATGAATTATTAAATTCCACACATTTGAGTAAAAATTACAAAAAAAAAAAATTTATTTTTAGCATTTATTTTTAATATTAACAAATAAAAAATTCAAATTTCTTTTAAAAAGTGAGTACAATATTGTAATTTGTTTTTTTTTTAAAAAAAATCTCTTTTTCTTCAAAACATTTTCATTTTAATATACATTTCCTTCGATTAAAATATTAGTTAGATTTTTTTTTAAACAATTATTTTTAAATTAAACTTAATTGTTTATTAATTTATGTTTATTCTTTTTTTTTAAGTAATTTAAAATCGACGCTAAATATAATAGTATTTGAATGATTAATATTTAGATGCAAATAATAATAATATTTTATTCTTGTTCTTTTTTTATATTGGTTTTTGGTTTTTTGATATTATAATTAAATTTTCTTCTTTTTTTTTTTTTTTTAAATATTGCCTCTCTAGAATTTGATTAGAATTTTATTTTTATATGGAAATATGAAAAATGTTTGCTTTATCGACAAGAAAAATGATCAGGAGAAAAAATTATTAGTATTATTATTTCCCCCCATAACAAAATTTTCACATACTATACTATATATCTCTCATTTATTAAATATTTTTATTTTTATAAAAATTTCAGAACTTCTTTAAAGATCCATGGAATATTTTCGATTTAATAACAGTCGTTGGAAGTATTATTGATGCATTATGGATGGAATTCGGGGTAATTATATTTAAAAACAAAAAAATTTCTTAGTTTATTTTATTAGATTATTTTAATGATATAAAAAACGTATATCAATTTTTTATATAATTATAATATTATTAAGAAATAAGAATTTAGTTTTTAAAATAATTGTGAAACAGAAAGGGTTCATAGAGAAATATTAAAATATTTAGTTTATAAGTAAGCATTCTTTTATAATTACAGTCTCTAAATGGATTTAAGATTTAAATGTTCGTTATTTTCTTTCTTAAATGTCTCCTAGAACCTTTGTTTTTAAAATTTTATATCCAGATAGGTGTAAACCCTTTTTATAATTGATGTTCTACGGAAGTTTTCTTTCAAGATAATTATAAATATGTAGATCGTGACTATTTTGATATTAGATTCTTTTTTTTTCTTGTCTGCTCTAATACCATTTTGTCTGGTACTATTATTAATATAAACTCATATAAATTTAAAATATATCAATATTAATATTTTATTATATATTTAAAAACAAAAAAACGAAAAATACACACAAACACACACAAAAAAATACAAATAAAATCATCAAAACAACACCAACAGCCAATTTGGCCAATCGTAAGTAAATTCAACAATTCTTATAATTGTTTATGATTTTGGCTTAAATTGTATTTTCTACAAAATGATTTTTGAATAAAACCGAAAATCCTTATGATCCTCCAGTCAAATTTTTAAGTTTAAATTTCTAGCTTAGTTTCCCTTATAAAAACGTATTTATTTTATTATTATTATTATTTCTTGGGCATCAAATTATTTCTTGTTTTGTTTTGTGTTTGCTTAATAATTTTTAATATACAAAATTTTATATTATTGATTTTTCTAAATTATAAACAAATTCTAATTAAAAATATATTTTTTTTTATTTAATTTTCATTTTTATTTTGTTGGATTTTATCACCTTGTGTTGTGTTTTGTATTCCCAAACAAAATAATTTGCACACACACACACTAAACTATTTGTGGAAAAACCAAAAATCAAATCAAACATATTTTTTCATCAACAAAATTGTCCTGAAAAAAAAAATAAATAAATAAAACACACACAAAACAACAAAAATTACATCGCCTTATATTCATCAATCACCAACAAAATCAACAAAAACAATCCAAAAACAAAAAACAAAACAACATAACAGACGTTATTAGTCGTAAGTACCAAACAAAATTTTGATCTTCATTAAAACATTTAAATTCGCCTAATTTTTGATTAACAATGTTTTTTTTAAAAAAATCACTATTTTTTAAGGAAGTATAAATAGAAAAACAAACTATTTTCTTATTGTTAAATTCACAATTTTTTTTTTTTAAATAATATTAATTGTTTCTTTTTTTTCTAAGTGGATATAATTAAAATTCCTTTTTTTCTGTGTCGAATTTAAAAATTTAATCGATTACGCATGTAATATGTGCGCTAAATTACTGAATTCAAACTCAATAATTGAGTATTATTTTCTAAGTTTTATAAAATAAAAAACTAATTGTTGGTATTTTATTTTTCATATATTTCTATCACAACGTTTATGTGCAGACCGAACCGGTACGAGTGGACTGGTTCGGTCCTTTTAGCCTGTTGAGTTTATGCGGGCTTTTTATTATAAATTAAGGCGCTTTGTTATTAAAAACCTAAAAATCGCATCAGTAAGATTTTTCCATTTGTAATAAAAACGTTAGGTTATGGTTTCGGCTTTGTTTTGGTCCAAAGCAGTATATGCGGCAACATGCGACCAGTTCGGTTTAATTTGGTTCGTACCAAACTAATGGATCAAATTGGACCGGTACGCTCCAAATTTAAGCGCGGATTTTTTTGGTCCAAACCAAATGTACTCATTTCAATATAAATTGATGAGACGTTTGCAGCGCTGCAAAGCGTGCCTAGTTTTTAATAGTATTTGTAAAAAAGACTGTAAATACATGCAATTTTATATCACACAGAGTCATTTTAACAAATACTATTAATAAGGTGATGCTTGCAGATAATCCCAAATTGGAAACTCTCATTATTGTATGGCTTTTGTCCAAACGTACCGGTTCGATCTGCACATAAACCTGCTGTATGTAATCAATTGAATTTTTAAATTCTTTTTTTATATATATATATATATTGAATGTTATTCAATAATTTTTTTAAATAAATTCTTGTATTTTTCATATAATATTTCTAAATGTGTAAAATCTTTTTTTAATTTGGATATGTTTTATTATTTTCTATTTTATTTCGGGACCTCAAATCATAACACAAATTACAAAAATAAAAAAAAAAATATTAAAACACAATCACACAACAAATTTAATGTCTTTAAAAAATAAAAAACAATTTTATTATAAAAAAAAAAATAATAATTAAATGTTGTAAATGGAAATGATTAAAAATAATGCAAAAATCAATATATATTTTGATACAACTTGTACAACAAAACAAACAACATCAAAAATACCAACAGCCTGATGTAAGTACAATATTTAAAAAAAACTGAAACAGAAATAAGTAGAAACACATTACCTAAACACATATATCCATTTTAATTGAATTTCGATTTTAAGTTAGTCAATTAGTTTAGCTAAAACTTAAGAAGTAGTATTAGTTTGCTATATAAAAAATATAATCATGTTAAGTGAATATAACATTTAATTAATTTTGAAAATTTTTAGAGAAAATTATTTATTCATACAAAATTGGTTTTAATTTGTATTAAATTCTATTTTTTTTATGATAATTAATACTAAATCACTTCTAATTTTTACTAAAACATATTTATTTGTACTAAATTAATACTAAATCTTTCGAATTTATATACTAAATATAGTAGTATTAATTTGTTTATAACTTAACATGATTAAAGTTGTTTCGGAAGTGTTATACAATTTTTGTGTTAGTAATTGTAGTGTTGTTTGAAAACTTAGTGCTTGGTTCTGGGGTATTTTATATTTGACTTAAAAACTGCTCTTAGATCTTAATATGCTAGAAATGCTTGTATTTTATCAAACAACAAAAGTACTAAAATGAAAAGATACAATGCAATTTTAATATACATAATATAATTCTTTAGTTTTTATACAAGTAAAATTGCAACACGTTTTTCGTGTTTCTCAAATATATTTTGATCATATTCAGATATGATCATTTTTCGTCAAGTAGGAAAATTAGTTTAAATATACAAAATTAATTTAACTTCATTTAATTAATTAGATATCAAAATAATAATATTAGTTTGCTAAAAATTAACTAACTTCATTACAGTAATATTCACATTGTGTACTATATTAATTTCTTAAGGGGATCACATCACTTGTATCGCAAAAAATAGGTCATTTTTAGGAATTTTTTTTTTTTAATGAAAACTACTAAAGTTTATATCATCTTAAAGTATAGACAATAAAGATCTTTTAGGAATTTTTTTATTGAAAAATATTAAAAAGTTTAATTATAAATGACCATCATATAAAATAAGTTTTTAAAAAGCCGTTTCGCGATGACCAACACTGTGGCGAACTTGATCATCTGAAACAAAAAATGGATTAAGTTAAATAACAACGTAAACTAGTCTTTAATAGTTCAATTTAAAAAAAATATGCATTTTTGACAAAATGGCGAATAGTCGTCAAAGTTAATGTTTCGATTTTCACAAAGAAAAAAAAACGGCTGTTTTTTGGCTGTATAAAAAAAAGTTTTGGTCGAAGAAAAAATCGAACGATTAAAGACTAGATTTTTATGTATTGAATAAGCCTGCGAAATTTCAAAAAGATCGGTTCAGTAGTTTTTGAGTAATTTTGGTTACCGACTTGAGAAATGCCATTTTGAGAAAAATGCGTTTAAAGTTTTAACTTGCCACTCGTCTGCGTAACACACGTTTCTCTTTCAAAGCCAATATCTCATTCAATTTTATTCGGATCGACTTGAAATTTTGAGGACATATTTTTAGATAATTATACTTCAAAAAATGCGAAAATAAAAATTCGATTTTTTCCAAGTCACAAGTGGTGTGATCACCTTAATAGCAGTTTTCTTATTCTAAAAACCAATTCGTGAAAAGTTTGGTATTTTTAAATTAGCAGGAATTTGAAGTTATGTGAATATTACTGTAAATTATTAAGGAAACCACTTTTTTAATCAATCCCAAAAAAATTCCATACCAAACTATAACAAATATTTGCATTCGCATTGCGCTTGAATTACTTAAATAAAAGCTTAGTTTTTTTTTTAAATAAATACAAAACAACGAAAATCGTTTTAACTCCTATTCTTGGAATTACTGAATTCAATAAATATTTTTTTAAAAAAAAGCCTGCAATGCATTTCTACAAAAAAATTTTTTTTCATTTTCTTTTAAATTTAAAATTTTATAAATACAAAAAAAACAAACATTTTTTTTTTTTTAAACACTAATTTTACACTAAATACTAATTTTTATTAAATTAAATTCTTTTTTTTTTGTAATTTATAAATTTTTTACATAATTTTTTGACATGTTTTATTCGATTTCCTTTTAAAATACAAAATTTTACTTCATTTCTTATATTATTATTTTCTTTAAAAAAAAAAATCACACATGGAAATAAATTCATACGGAAGAAAACAAAACACCAAAAAATACAAAAAGTATTTTAATTAAAAATATTATTTTAAAAATTCATTGCCGGTTTATTAAAAAAAATTTATACAAAAATTTTGAACGAATTTCGGTGTAAATATAGTATATTAAACAAACTTAGAAACAAACCGCCGCATCATAGGAAGCAATCATATTCTAGAGCTGCTAATAGAGCACAATTTATATTTAGGCTGCAAAAAAAAATACACAATTAATGCTTTTTATATTACCGCTAAATATCAGAAACGAAAATCATAGTTGATAAAAATAAATATTAGATGAACCCCTTCTACAAAATACGAACACACATCCTTTTATAATGTTAGTTCCTTTTAGTCCTTAATAATTTTGTTAAACAATTTTTATTGGGTAATTAATTATTGGTTATTTTTGTTTTTTTGTTTTCTTTAGTTTAGTATTAATTTGTTTAAATCTGAATTCGCAAAATATTTATAGTGAAAGGTTTCTGCAATCTTGACAAAAATGTGTCTAGACTAAAATTTGTCGAATGCTAAAAATTATTTTAAATAAAATTTAAATATTTAATTTTGTAAATAAATTCATGTTATTTAAATTCTAATAATATAAAAATTTTGTTTACTACTAATTTCCTTTTTTTTTTATAATTTTTTATTTTTTTTTAAATAAAGGCTATGTTTACACCGAGACTTAAAAAGAGACCTAAGTGCTTAGGTCGACCTAAATATGATGTCCAAAGTAACTTAGGTTAGGTCATCTAAATTGCAGATCTACCTTAAATTTAAATCGACCTAAGAACTTTTTGTGAACTGATTAGATGGTACTGCAGTAGTTGTTATTGTTTAAATGCTCACATATGGCGTGGTTTTAGATTAAGGTCTAGTACGGTGTAAACACGTGTGACCAAACCTAACTTTTAGTTAGGTGACCTAAAAATTTGTCGGTGTAAACGTAGTAGCCAAAGTCTTATTTAGCCAAGACACATTTTGGAACAGATCATATGAAAATTATGCATAACTAAATACTTTACGAAAACAAGTTAAATTCAAAAAAACAAAAAATATATACAAATTAGCAGCTTATTTGTTCTTAGATATTATTCCACGTTTTCATAATTTGTTTTTTGAGTTAATAATTATTTTTTGTTAGAGAAAAACAAATTTTTTTTCGAAATTTAAAAAAAAAAACATGTTTTTTAATAATATTTTTCTTTTTTTTTTATATATATATATACTTTTTTTCCTATCAACTGATGAACATTATATGAACTAAATTAATCTTCATATGCATACGCACAACCAACCACCACCACCAACCACCAAAACCATCACAATCAAAATTAATCATGAAAATACCAAAAAAAACCTGCTCTATTTTATTTATGTTTTTTCCAAAAAAAAAATATCTTGAATGACAAAATGTTTGCACAAAATTATTCCTGTTAAAATGATTGCTTAAAAAAAATAAAAACAATATAAAATATTAAAAACAACATCAACAACAACAACAACAACAAATAACAATCAAATTTAATTAATTAACAACCAAAAAAAAAAAATTAATAATATAAAATTCCAAAAAAAAATTAACTTAAAAATCTGCAGGAGGAAGTAAGTAAACAAAAAATTTGCTTTCATATATACTATAAAGTACATATTAAATATTAATTAAAACATAAATATTAGACGAAGCCAAAGTATTGATTAAAAAAGATAATCGATAATAAAAAAAAACATAATTATCGAAATTTTTAGTCGCTTGTATTGTTGTTGTAATATAAAAATATGAATATATTAATATTAATTTGTGTGGTATTATAAACGTATTTTGAAAATAATCGTAAATTTTCGTATCCCTTGTATAAATAATGTCCTTTATATTTATCTGTCTGTTTGTCATATATTCTGTGTTTTTTTTTTTAATTAAAAAGGTTTCATCACAAAGAACACGATTTAGATAGGATCCTGATGGATTTTTTAAACATAAGATATGTACGAATATAATGTAACCACACTTTATATTGTTTACAATAAGTTTTTATATGTGAACAAAACAACCAAAAGCTAAAGTTCTCAAGAAATGTTATGCTCTAAACAGATCTCCAATTTTAATTACAATAATTATTTTTTAATGATACTTCTGGATGACCTATGACACATCTTCTTTTTTTCACAATGATCATTATTCTTATCATTCCAAAATGTTCATAAAATTACCATTTTGTTTAGAATTTTCGGAACAGAATGCTTATTCATTTTGATTCAATAAAATTAATTTTTTTAAATTGTATTTTAGTATAACCATCTTTCCTCCTTTTAAGTTTATGTGAAAGAAGAAAGCATGTCAAAACCAGATGAAATTTTTAAAATAGTCAAATGTGGATGGCCCTGTAAAAAATGTGAGAAAAAAATTTAGGACCTCTTCACAATTTCATTTGATAATTAAAAAAATAATGATGCTTGAAATAGATACTTAAAATTGATCATTATTACGTAAATAAAGGTCATTCGCGAGTTTAAATGACCGATTGGGCAGTAATGATCATTAAAATCGGAGATCTGTCTAGAATATAAGTGTTTTAGTCTACCAAATTATTTAAAAATTTCAAATTTCCGAATAACATGAAATGGGTATACTTTTTCTGTTCGAGGCTAAAATCAGAATGTCTTACAGTTTTATATTGTTTACTCTTATTTGTAATAAACTTAGTTACTATTATTATTGTATCGATTTTACTACAAAAAACATCGACTTCCATAATTTGAGTTCACGATCATGGAGAAAAGGGCACAGACAATCTCTGTTCGCCGCTATTTGAATGCAATATATGTTATCCATCAATGATTATTACACAAAACTTTCGGAATTTTTACATTAAAAGTTTGATGATCGTATTTCTTTCAAAAATTATGAATTCATAATTCTATTTTATACTTATGATTATGATCATTGTATTTCTTTTCCCATTGACGAAAACTAGGAATAGTTGTTCTAAGTGATGAAACTTAACAATTTTGTAAAATATCGTCTCGACTTTTTGGATGGAATTAGAAATCATTTTATTTTTAGAACGTATAAAAAATAATAAATTTTTGATCTAAGTAATAAAATTTATTATTTCCTTTTTGGGTTTTAAAGAGTGATTTTATCCGATTAGACGTTTTTCTTAATGAGAAATCCAGAAAAATTTTCTTATATTGTGTCTGTTTTTTTTTTTTTTTTTATTAAGAGTTACAATTAGGCAGATTTAAAACAGTTTTAATTAAAATTTAGCAAATCTCTTACCAGCGAGAAGTCTAGAGCTAGACTATTATTAGATAATATTTTTTTATTTTGTATATTTATCACAAAAGAAGAGTGCAGTTTCCATGTGTGATCCTGGAAGAAAATTTCTTCATAAAAAAAATATATCTATTTAGTAGAAATAAATTTAAAATATTTTATAATCAATTTTTATTTTTAATGTAATTATTTTCTTTTAAAGTTAAATATTCTATATGCAAAAAAAAAATCAATAACTAAATAACTATTTTTGCAGGTTGTAAATTTTTTTTTAGGCTAGATTAAATTTTCTTTTTTTTTTAAGATAATTTCAAGTAAAATTTTTAAACTTAATGAATTTAAGTGGAAAGAGTACAGATTAATTATTTTTTTTAAATTGTTTTGATAATAATAAATGCAGAAGACTATAATTAATCGCTTAATTAGAAAAGTCTTAAAGTCTGACTTGAATTAATACTGGTAGTGACGGGCAGCAGTCCCTGAACTAAGTTCACACATAACATACAAGGTGGAGTCCAAACCCAAAAAATCGCGCCTGGAGAAGTCAAAAGTGAAGACAATGCTGATTTGTTTTTATGATTCCAAGGGTATTGTCCACAAAGAATTTGTTCCACCCTGTCAAAACGTTAATGCGGTATTCTACCTAGGAGTTTTGAAGCGTTTGGTGCGCCGTATTCGACGTGTTCGGCCCGAATATCGCGAAGATGGAAGTTGGCGTTTGTTGCATGATAATGCGCCGTCTCATCGATCGACGCTTGTGACCGATTATCTCACCAAAAATCACATTTTAATCATCAACCACTCCCCGTATTCACCGGATATGGCACCGTGCGACTTCTACCTTTTCGGAAAAATGCATTTGCCGATGAAAGGAAAGCGTTATGCAGACGTAGAGACCATTCAAAAGGCTTGCACCGGCATACTGGCGGCCATACAGGCCAACGAGCTAAAACTCTCGTTCGACATGCTTTTGGACCGTGCAAAAAGCTGTATTGAAGCAGAAGGAGACTATTTTGAATAAAATCAATTGATTTTGCCGAAAAAACCATTTGTTCTGTTTTTTTTTTTTAAAGTCCTGATTACTTTGGACTCCACCTTGTAGTTAATAAATGTTAAATAGATACGAGCTCATCGTGTAAATGTGTATCTATATTCTGTTTCTTCATACAACTTGTACTGATAATTTTACATGCATTGCTAACGATGGAAAATTTCAATTGTTTTGTTGAGTTCAGATAGTACTGATTATATTCTTCAGAAAAAGCTAAGTGAACTTTTATTAACCGTGTATACATGAGAACTTATAGTCTACTTGAAGCGCTTGTATTCTCTAATCGACTTCAAATCGTCTTCACTCAAGTCGATCACAAAATTTTCTATGATCGACTTAAAAAAAATTCAAGTGAACCCACCCACCTTCAAAAATTTTATTTTAAAAATACGTTTCAAATTAATTTTTGTCTTTTACAAGTGGATCTTTCAAAACTTTAAGTGTTGAGTAGTGTCGATTCGACAAATTACTATGCCATCAACATTGTCATATTTGAGTTATATTAACTTAATTCAATTTCATTCTGATAATAACTGCATTGCTTGTAAAGTTGTATGACTCTATAATCGAATTCTTAAGACTTAGCAGATTTTTCGTTGATTTTCCCTAATTGTAAAATATGAAAAAGGTCCTAGTCAGTCAAGTCAAGTGAAAATTTGTTTACAAAACTTTCACTGACATGTAAGTCAACTTAATTCTATTTTATTTAGTTCAATTAAGATTTATACAACCTCAATCAAATATCCTAAAATACTAAAATTTCTTTCAATTTTCTTCATTCTCACAAACAAATAATACTTATATGGAATTATACGATTTAAGATTCATCTTAACATAAATTCTTCAATTTTCAATTAATATGCGATTCTCAAAACGCCGCCAAACCTTGGAAAAATATGTTAATTTGCATTAATTTTCTTATTACCAGTTTGATCAAAAACTTTACTAGAAATTATCTAAAAAAATTTTGTTTTGATGTTTTTACGAAATTTTCTTTTTAATCGTAATATTTTACAAGTTATAGTAGTTAGCTTGTAAAGTATTTGAAATTCTTTTTTAGAGTTATTACATAAAAAATAAAATATATAAATATATAAAAATATATTCTCATATAATTAAAATATTAGGCTTTCATATTTCTTTGTTTTTTTGTTCGTTCATAAATATATTTATTTTCGTAAAAACAAAATTATTTCATTCAAATTTTCTTTAAAAAAAAAAAAACAAAAACATTTTCTTTTTTTAAAGAAAAATTTCAAAAAATTTTCTTTTATTTTCCAAAAAAAACACAAAAAAATGATTAAAATAAATTTTTTTTTTCCAAAACCAAAATTTTCTAGTCAAACTCAATAAATGTCGGATTCTTGAGATTATTTCGTGCAGCACGTTTAATAAAATTATTACGTCAAGGATACACAATCAGGATATTATTATGGACATTTGTGCAATCGTTTAAAGCACTTCCATATGTCTGCTTGTTAATTGCAATGCTATTTTTTATCTATGCAATTATTGGAATGCAGGTATGTTTCTTTTTAAAAATATTAATAAAATTTTTATCTTTTCTTTTTGTTAATTTTTTTTAATTTTAATAATAATAAAATTATATTTCAAAAAAGAAAAAAAAATTTAATAATAATTTTAAAAAAAAATGTTTTTTTTGAAGAATTTTTTTTTGGTTTTTTAAAAAAAGATATATTATTAAAAAAAAAGAAAATTGGTTGTGATTAGTTTCATTTAGTTAAAAAATAATAAAAAAATGGAAATAATAAAAATATAAATAAAAGCTAATTCAATTTTATTTAAAGAATATTTTATTATGTTTTTTTGTTTTTGGTTTTTTAATCAATAATAATTAAAAGGGTCAAATTTTTGTTGGTTTTTTTTTCTCTAAACAATTTAATAATATTAAAAATAATAATTTTTTTTAATTATAAAAATGAAATGACAGAAAGAAATTTGTATTAAGAGAAATGTTTGATTGAGATTTTCTTTTTAAATAAAATAAAAGAAAAATCCTTTTTGGCTTTTTATCCAAAAGTAAATAATAAAAATAAAAAACATTTCTCTTAATACAAAATTGTGATTTTTGGATTTTTTTTTTTTAGCTTTAGTATAGAAATATTCAAAGATTTTTATATAAGAAACTTTTTTAATTCTTTTATTTTAAATTATTTTTTATTTTTTTCCAATACTTATTTTTTTTTTAATTTTTAAATTTATAATTTTTTTTTTTTTTATCAAAATTTTAATTTTTTGTTTTTTTTTTCTTTTCTTTTCTTTTCCATAATATTAATCTTTTTGATTTTCGTTTTTTATTTTTAAAATTAAAATACATAAATATATATAAAAAATTAAGGTTTTTGGCAATATAAAGTATGATCCGGATACTCAACTCAACCGGCATAATAATTTTCAAACGTTCTTTGGAGGGCTGCTGCTGCTTTTTCGGTAAAAATCGTTAAAATAAAACACACAAAAATCATAACAAAAAGTTAATGAAAATTAATTTTAATCGTACAAAAAAAAAGAACAAAATATATATATATATATATATATATATATATTATATATATATATATATAAAATTTATTTATTATTTATTTTTAAATTGAATAATTTATGTTCTTAATTTTTATTTCAATTTTTTTCTTTTTTTTTTGGTTATTCTAAAAAGTTGAAAATTATTCCCTAAGAAATTAAAATCTCTCTATTTTTCGTATTTCGTAGTTTTAAAAAATAAAATTTTTAAAATTAATTTTTTTTTATGAAAAAAGTAACGAATTTTTGTGGTTGTTTTGTTTTAAAAAAACAAAAAATAGCATAATTTCTTTGTAAATATTTTAAACGTTAAATATTTTGGAATTTTTTTTTTCTTTGGTATTACTAACGCATATTTATTAATTTTTGGTTATATCTTTAATGTTGAGAGTATCTAAAATTAAAAAAAAAACTAACAAAACGTTATCGAATCTTCGTAAAAAGTTTGAAATTAATTTGCACAAAAATTATTTTGTAAATAAAATTTGTTTTATACAAATTAAGAAGCATCGTGATTAACTATTATGCCCGACAAAAAAACAAAAATAATAAGTTATACTACTAACAAAATTTTATCAAAATTGATTTCATAAAAAAGGAGAATTTCTTTCGAAGCATTTTATCTCTTTCGGAGTAATTTTGTAAACACACAAAAATGCGCTTATTTAACAAAAAAAAAAGTATATATATATATATTCAAAAGTAGTAGATTTAATACTAATTATTAGTAGATGCGTAATTTTTGTTAATTATAAATGTAATTATATATATTTTGTATTTTTTCTAAAAAATTTTTAGAGTTTATCAAATTTTCTTAGATTTATTAATTTTTTTATAATTAAATTTTTTGTTTGGTTTTTTACTTTTTTTTTTAAAGTAGTTAGAACGCACCCCAATTTAAAACAAAAAGAATTTATTTTAAATTAATTATTTCTGAATTTAAATTTGAAGTTTTTTTTCTAATTCAAAATAAACTTAATTAGAACGATTCAAAATTTCAATTGATTAAATGCAATTATATTTTGTAAATAATAATTAAATATTTATTATTTGCATGTTTTAATTTTTTTGATTTTTGATTTTTCGATTTTTCTTTTCAAATTAAATTTAAATCAGTTCAAGTAATTATGATTAAATATTTAAATTCTTGTTTTTAGGACAACAGATTAGGTAAAAAATGCAAATATTTTAATACATTTATGGATGCGGTTTAATTAATTTTCTTAAAATTAGATTGAGGATTTAAGATAAATTTTTATAAAATTGAAATTAAATTTAGATTAATTACGAAATGTGTTTGAAATAAGAAATTTAATTTAATTAAGTATAATAGTTACAAGATCAAAAGAACTTTTTATATACCACGTTTTTAAATTTTCTGTTGAATCATCAAACCGCCACCTTGCGGATTTTACTGAAAATGAATTCAATTTTGCTTAAAGATGGCTAAAAGTATTAAAAGAATGCATTGTCATCGTGTTCTGAGCTATTCTAAAAGTTTCAAATGTCTAGCTAGTCGGGGAAATTTGTTAAAAATCGATTGCGCGATTTGTACTGGACAAACAAACAAACAAACAAAACGTGGTAAAAACTTAACTGATGACTGGAAAAATTTCAAGCTTTACAAAATTCTAAATACCCCTAAAGTGCCCAAAATTACTGGCTTTAAAAAAGAAGCTATATGACACTTGCTCGTATTTTTTTTTTGTTGAAGTATAATGTTAGTGTAATATTGTACATCCTCTACATCCGTACGAAGATACAAAGATTTATCGTATCGTCCGTAGTACGATATTTTGTATATATGGGCTGAACTAGGGTTGCAACGAAGTTTCCTTCTATTTGGTGGACATATTTGACCAAACAGATATGTGTCAGATATTTAATGGCTTGACTATTTGTTTACACGTCAAATATTTTCATATATCCAACTCAATTCGAAAGATATGAATGATCTTTATGATCACAATACACCTATACCTCGTTATACGGCCTTTTTTAATTCTGGCACTTTTTCGATTTACGGCCCCAATGTTATGTTATACGGCCAAAAAAATGTTATACATACTTTAAGCGACCTTTTGTTTAGTTTCAGCTTCTCCCTTTAAGCAGCACTTCCACAAAAAATAATTGATTCATTATACGGCTTTTCGCTTTACAGCCAATTTTTCCGGAACGTATCTAGGCCGTAAAGCGAGGTATGAGTGTATTTACCTATTATGAAAAGAATTGTTTTCGAGAAAAGCGACATGAAAATCTCTAGTTTCATACACAAATTGTGATAGTATCTGATTTTTAATCGTCATATCAAAATCGAAGTGTATTAAAATATGAATTTTAATAAATGGTTTTTTTTTTTTAATGAAATAAAGTTGACCCTTTTAGAATTTTTGTTTCTTATTTTTTATATTTGAAAGTAAAAATATATTGTATTATTATTTTTCGTATTTTTTTTTTTTTTTTGTATTTACCCGGGATGTATGTATACGTAAATTTTGCTTTTAATAAAATTGTATTTTATTTAAAAATATATAAAAAAAAAAAATATTAAAGTAAATCAATATTATATGAAACAGTATTAAATACAAAATCAAAACTGAAACACACAAATCACAAAACCAAAAGAAATTAGAAACTATTGTTAGAATTATTAAATTAATTGATGAGAATATTTTCTTTTTTAATTTTTTTATATTTTAATTATTTTTCAAAAAAAAAAACAGGAGAAAAACAATATTTAATTTTTAGGGTTTTGTTTTTTTCTTAAAAAAAAAAGAAAAACAAATATATTTAAATATAATTTTTTTATGGGTTATTTTTTTCTCTTAAATTGATTTAAAAAAAAAAAATTATACAAATAATTACCATCAACCAATCAAAATCAGGTATTTGGGAATATTGCACTTAGTCCGTCACATGCCATAAGCAGACACAACAACTTCCGATCCTTTGTACAAGGACTTATGTTACTTTTCAGGTAAAAACAAGATGTTTTGTTTGATTTATTTTTATTTGATTTTCTTAAAAGATACCTAATTCAAAAAATATAATTTTTTTTTCTTGTTATTTTTCTTTTTTACAAAAGGATTTTGACTAAAATTTTGTGTTGAGTTCCAAAAGAGTTTTTCTTTAGAATTTCAGTTTTTCATAATTCCTTTGGTTTTAGACCTCCTTCGATTGGCAAAATTGTATTTTCACTTTTTTTCTTCGTTTTGTTTTTTCACTTTTCTTAATGAATTATTTTTAAGGACCCTGTGTCAATTTGTTTGAATACATTTTTTTTTTTTTTTCAAAATTTTGTTAAAATTAATAAAACTTAATTCAAAAACAAATTAACACACGGTTTAAACGGATTTTTCTTTCTTTTTTTTAGGGTTTTTTTTTCATTAAAAACATTTTGTTTCATTTCGATTTATCAAAGAATTTTAAATTTTATACTATTTTTGAATGACTCTTCTTGTGATCGCATAAGACTCACAAACAGTTTCGTATAAAAATTATAAAATTAAGAATTTCTTGATGAATCAATTGAAATGAAATGTGTCGACTGTAAACACCTCCAAATTTTTAATCTGTTATTTTTATTCATAAAAAATTAAATTTCATTAGGAATCTTATATAAAAAAAAAATTTAATTACTTTATTCTTCAAAAAAATAATGTCTGAAAAACTTTTTAATATTTTTAATGAATTTCTCCTTAAAAATTTGAATTTTGTTTCGTTTTGTTTATCATTTCATTTAGTGAAGAAAAGGATTTTCATAGAATTAGTTTCTTTACAGGACGCACAAATTTTTCACTTTAAAGGAAAATACACTTTAGTTAAAAACAGAAAAAAAACACGTTTCCTCTGATGACAAAATTAAAAAAAAAGAAATAGACACACTTAAATACACAAAACAAAATATTTTCTCCCAACAAAAAAATGCATAAACATAAAAAACTTTAGAATAATGTAACTTTTAGTGGCTTTAAAACAATTACGAAATTTTTGTCTACACAAAAACTAGATAATTTACTTAAAAAAATTAGTATTTTTTTTTTTTTGATTGTAGAAAATTAAAATAAATTAAAAATTAGTTTTAATTAAAAAAAAAAATAAAAATTAAAATATCTGTAGAATCGAATTAATTAATTATAGTTTATTATTTTTGTTCTAAAATCCTTAAAAAAAAAATAAATAACAAAAACAAAAAATACTATCAGTTATAAAACCTGAAAATGCATATTTGTTGTTAATTATATAATTAAAATTTTTTTCTAGAGAATATTTTCTAAAAAAAAAAGTCTATAAAATATATAATAATTCTGTGCTACTTTTGAATTCCCAGTTCGATTTAGATGAGTTTTTCTTTTGTTAATTAAACGTTATTTAAATAAATATTTTATGTAATTAATTAATTATAATATAATACCTTTTTAGATGTTGGATCTCTGTTCTTTGGTTTGCGTTTTTTATGTTATTTCTTCCCTTCTTTTTTGTTTTTTAATTTTTATATTCATTTAAAGCAAAACAAATTTATAATATTTTATATTTTTAGTATATTTAAATATTTTTTTTTGTTTTTAAATTTACACAAAATATTTAATTCCTTTTTTTTTCTTTAAATGTGTTCCAGAAAATTAATTTCAAATGCAATTTTGAAATATATTTTTAGAATACATTTTTAAACAAAAGTTTTGAAAATAAACTAAAAATTTTTGTTTAAATATTTAATTTTTATTTTTATGTAAATGAATTTGAAAGTACTTAATTTGCGGATTTTATATATGCGATCTTTCTGTTGGTTGTACATGCCTTTTAATCTTATGTATTTAACTTAATACCTTAACTTATTTAGTACTTCAATACTAGCCAATTAAATATAGATATGTATAATAATTCATTTTGTCAATTCAACATGGTGGTTTGTTTTCCTATTTGTGGTATGAAAGGAAAAGATTGTAATTGTTCGTTATTAACAAATTATTGACTAAAAAAATTAATAACTAATCACTAACAACTAACCATTAACCACTAATCAGTAATACTCCTTCTTTACATTTTTCCGATCGTGGCACTAAATGAGGATTATATAAAGCGTTTGAAATTTTTTTTGCTTGCTTTAAATATATCTGTTAGTGGAAAACCTTGAACGAAATTTGGATTTTATTTTATGATTCCAAAAAAAATTATTGGATAACGAAGTTAAAAGCTCTTCAATAATGATTCTGGAATTTCGTACCCAAGCTTCATAGGAAAATTCATTGGAGAAATATATAAATTTCTGTCAATAAATCAGAAATTGCCTAATTATAGGCGCACATATAAAATAATATAACTTTATATCAATTTTGATGTATTTCTTATTGTTTCAATTGCCAAAAACTTACAATAGAAAGAAATGGATTTTTAAGATATTAAAAAATTGATCAAAACTTGCATGATTCTCGACCATAAATTGTGTTTAAATAATATAATTAACATAAACACCAGTTCTTTGATGGACTTGGTTGTAAAAGCTTTCAAATTTATTTGAATTTCGAACACAATAATATCGAAATTTCTCGTTTTTTGATTTCACTTTTATTTTTTATTTTTAGTTCAATAATTTTCTAAAGAAATTTTTAATTCTAAAATTTTTCAAAATAATGTTTATAGGTGTGCAACAGGCGAGGCGTGGCCGAACATTATGCTGGCGTGCCTTAAGGGGAGGCCATGTGATGAAAAGGCAAATAAATCAAATGAAACATGCGGCTCAACATTGGCTTACGCGTATTTTGTATCGTTCATATTTTTTTGTTCATTTTTAATGTTGAACTTATTCGTTGCCGTTATTATGGATAATTTTGATTATTTAACACGTGACTCAAGTATATTGGGCGCCCATCATTTGGACGAATTTGTTCGGATATGGGCTGAATATGATCCAAATGCGACGTAATTATCAATTTAATTAATATTTTTGTTTGTTTTTTTCTTTTCTTGGTTTTTTATTTTTGTACAAAATTTTGCAAAAAAAAAAAAAAGCACAAAATTTTTCGATTGAAAATAATAAAATTTTTTAAGAAAAAGAAAATTTAATGATTAGAAATTTTTTCATATTTTATAATTTTCAATCAAAAAATTTCAAAAAAAAAAAAAATAATTATAATAATTAGTATGTGTTGTCTGTGTGCCTAAACAATTTTCTGTTTATTCTTTTTATATATTAAAAAAAAAGACACGAACCACTTCTAATATTATTATTTTGATTATTATTTGTTCGTATTTGTTTCATATTAAAAAAAAACAAAAACAAAAACAAAATATTGTTTATAGAAAAAAATCTATTTTTCTTAAATTTTTCGTCTCAAACTTAAAAAATTTGCCTAAATTTTTCTTTTTTAATTTAATTTTATTTATCTTTTATTTAATTGGTTATAATTTTCAAAATTTTACGTTTCTTATACACATTTTCATCTTTTTTCTTCACTCTGTGTAAATATAGAGTTTTTCTTCTAAATATAAATGTATTTGTTTTTAAATGTCTAGAAATTAATTTATAATAATTAATTCCACACAAATTGATATATATTTCAAAATTTAGAAAAAACAAAAAATTAAATTAATTTAAAAAAACAAATATTTAATATGAATTTTTTAGGGGTAAAATTCATTATACAGAAATGTATGATATGTTGAAAAATATGGATCCTCCATTGGGGTTCGGTAACAAATGTCCCAATCGCCTCGCCTATAAAAAATTAATACGAATGAATATGCCACTGGATAATGAATTGAAGGTGAATTTTACAACAACATTATTTGCATTGATACGTGAAAATCTCAGTATTAAAATGAGATCTGGTAAGTTTTATTTTATGTTTAGGTTTGTTGTTTTTTATATTATTTTGTTTTTTATTTGATTTCGGGTTTCCCCAAATAACATTGAAATGTTAACCAAGTATATATTATTGCTAAATTACAGCGATTTTAATGCTAGAATATATTAGAAAAGGTCATTTCTGATGATTTTGTTTTGTAAATTGTATAATTTTGAATATTTTGTTTTTAAAATTCCTAAATTTAAATTAATTTATAAAAGTGATATATAATATTTTTGATTTAAAGTGACTTAAAACAAAATTTTGTTTTTAAAATACTACTTTTCTTGGAAATTCAGCTTTCATTTGATTAAGTCATTATGAATGAATGATTTATTTTAGCCGGAGTAGATTTACTTATTTAAAAATAATGATAACTCGAATATATAGTGCTAGTTTTTGCATTTATTACTGGCAACTTTCTATAAGTGTAGACAATTTTCAATTTAAATTTCAGTTAAGCACTTTTCCAATTCAACTTCCTTTTATTTTCTGAGAGTTATATATTCTCACATCACACATCTTTTCAATGCAATTATGATTTGTTTTTATAAATGTTATTCAATCCAAGACGATTGATACATGACCGTCTATTTACTCTACTACATCATAAAGGTTCTTAAATTTTTTCTTCTTTAATTATAAAATATTTGAAAAAAAAACCCTGTTCAATGTTTTAAGTAAGTAAGTCAATAAGAACCTAAATTTTAAGAACCAGTTTTCATTTTTTTCATGTATGATGAATTTTTGTTTATTTCTTAATATTATTAATAAAATATATATTTTTTTAAAATAAATCTATTTAGCCGAAGAAATGGATCAAGCCGATGATGAATTACGAGAAACAATTCGTCATATTTGGCCGTTACAAGCCAAAAAAATGCTCGATTTATTGATACCACGTAACAATAATTTAAATCAGGGAAAAATAACGGTTGGAAAAATTTACGCTGGTGTTCTTATATTGGAATCCTGGCGTAATACACGTTTCGGACAAATCGAATCTGGATTGCCGGTATGTACAATTTTTCTGTTTTCGTTTTTAACAATTTCTTTATTAAATAAAATTAAAATATTTATCAAATTAATTATATTATTACTTTTTAATTTAATATTTATATAATTAAGAATTAAAAATTTAGGGAAACTTATTAAAAATATACTTTTGGAATATATGAAAATTTTCAAAAGTATATTTTTCAAAATATAAAATTCGAATAACATAATAATAATAAAATTATTTTTTTTTATATATATAAAAACACGTAATTTGGAAAAATATTAAAATAAAAAAAACAAAAACAAATCAAAATTTTAAATGTGTGTAGACCCCCCGTCGTCTCCAAAATATAGTTAGATGAAAATTAGATGTTTTACAACACCAAAATTTTTTTAATTTAATTTAATTTTTTTTTTTTGTTTCAAAATTCGAAATTTTTTTTTGAGAATATTTAATTGCATTTCTAAATAATTTCCGAACATAGCATATTTGTGTCTTAATTTTTAAATTATTAAATATTCTCAATTAATGTTTATTTGGAATTATTTTCTATGTGATTTTAAACCCTTTTTGTTTTTGTACACAAAAATTTAGAAAATTATTTTGATAAAATATAAAAAATATTAAAAATTTAAAAATTAAGTAGGAAAAGAAAAAATACCTTGTGTTAATTGTTTTATTAATTTTTATAATAAAATGCAGATTTGGACAGAGGTATTAATTCCATAAATTTAAAAAAGAAAACCAAAAAGGTTTTTATTTAGAAAATTTTATTTAAAAGAAAAACTTAATTTCTTATATTAATTAAATTAAATATTTGTAATATTTTTAACGTAAAAAAAAAAGTTATTACATGAGTAAATTATAGTTTATTTATTAATTTTTAAATTTTCAAAATAAATCTCTCGTTAGTTTTGTTTATAGAAAGCATTTCTTTTTGCACAAACGAAAAAAAAAAAATAAGTAATTAAAATTAATTTTCTTGTTGATATTAAACAAAAAGTAGGTATTTGAAAAAAAAAAGTTTAGGTTCTGTTTTAGCTCGGTTTTTAAATATTTACAAAAGTACAAAATTTAGGTTTGTCTTAATAATATAAATGTTAAAAATTTAGAAACAATAAAACCTTAGGAGTTTTTCAATTTTAAAAATAATATAATTTTTTTATTTTCTTTAAATATTCTTTTCTAATTTATTGTTTTTTTTTTTTTATATATATATTATATCACAAACTTATCAAATGCTCCAAAAAAACATAAAAAAATAATATATATTTATATATATATAAAATAAACCTACAAAAATACTGATGTGATCCGCGATTCAGACTAAAAGAGATGATGAAACGAAAAATAGTCCTTCGGCCAATCAGCCGGTATTTGTTTTAAATTATATTAATTATATAAAAATGAATATTTTTCTCCTATTTTTTGGCTAAAACAAAATTTGTCCTGGTTTGATTTCCTATTTTTGTTGTTTATTGACATGTTTCGCTACTAATATTTATTTATTATTGCTAAAAATGAATTTCTGAATTTCCATATTTATATACTTCTTAATCATTAAATAACCGGAAAAAATGCTTTTAACATTTCCATAAAAAAAAAAAATAAATAAATAGTTTATAGAAATACCAGTTAAACTAAAAGGATATGTTTTTTTATCGCTTGGATTGTGTTTTTCTTTTATTTTCCTAACAAATTTTCATTATTTTTATATCTAACCAAAAAAAAAAAAAAAATAATAAGAAATTATCCCAGCGAAATTGTCTTGTATGCTTGTACTAAAAACTTCTAAAAAAAACTTCTTAAAAAGAAACCAAAAGAAAACAAAAAGAAAACAAACAAACAAAAAATTAAATAAAATCTTTGGATTTGTAAGAAAATTCGCTAATAATCAAATCAAAATTTTCATCAAATATTTTTTTTAAAATCAAATTTCCAATGATTTTTTAATTAATGAATATTAATTTTTTTTCAATGCATTTTTTATGTTTTAAATTAATTAAAAATTTAAAGCATTTTTGGAAGCCTCTTTTATTTGTATTTTTTTTTTGTCCTTTTTCTTTTGAGAAAATTCTAGAAAATTTATAAAATTGCCTGCGCCTGCCTACAAAAAAAAAGAAATGGAAATCCTTTTTGTGCAAATCTAGTGAACAATATCTTAGAGTTTTGTTTTTTAGCATTTATATTTTTTTTTAGTAATTAATTTGTTAGAAATTATTGAAAAATTGAATTATAATATGAAGAAATTCGATCAAAATACTATTGGAAAAGGAAGGTTTTGTTGAAATTTATTTTAAAAAATTCAAATTCTATATAATACAATTTTTTGTGTGAGATTCTCTAAAGTGTCTACCATTAAAATTTTTATATTTTGTCCTAGCCGGGTCTTTAAAAATTCCTTATATAGCGTATAAAGTTTAGAATTAAATGAAATGTATTAAAAGCTGATCAAAATTGGAGTCAAAATAACAATTTTAATAACATTAATATACGAAATAGGCTCAAATAAATCTAGTTTACGGAAAAAGTCATATACCAAAAGTGTTTAGGAGATCCCGAGATATTTTTAGAGTATGAATATATTTTTGCTAAAGCTTTACTTTAATAAAAACGTATATACTGGGTGGGCCAAAATTCACCATGGGGTTTAAAAATTTATATAATCTGAAAAAATAAAAAAAATATATATTTTTCAGATTATATAAATTTTTAAACCCCATGGTGAATTTTGGTCCACCCTGTATAAACATTTAAGAAAAAATAGGCTTGTTCGCAAAACACTTAAGGACAATCTCACAGCCGAAGCGAATCTCCAAACAGCCGACATCCTATTCTGACTGGAAAAATCAGAAAACTAGAAAGACATGGACTTTTGCAATTCTCGCTAGGATTGATCGAATAAAAACCTCAGAGTCTCCCCATCGCAATTTATAAAAATTGGTAGTGTGCGACGGTATCGTGTGTGATTATTGTGAGAGTTATAGCACCCTCAGATGAAGTGCCATATAAATCAGATAAACATGTTCATCTGTTTATGAGGGGAATCATCTGCAGATCGAAAATCAGTTGGGGAAATCAGAAATGCAGAAGCCGACAAAATTTGTAGGATGATTGTTTTCTCCCTTTCTGTTTAACCAATATTTGTATAGTGTTATCCCATACTTGCATCAGAAGTAGGAAGCCGGCTGTATGGAAATTGGGCTTTACTTACTATTAGGTGTCCTAAAATTCTTAATCGGCTCTTATTATTACAGACACTAATATGTATTAAGTGTTAATCTGGGATACATCCAATATCGTTCTTATTGTACTAAACATCTACCAATTGTTACATCTCTTTGGCATATCTAAAACTGCTACACCACTTGAATTTCTATGAACTTCAGAGAATCTCGCATTAATAATTTATAGAATTTTCTAAACCAAGTTAATAATATCCTTTTTTTGTGGCTGTGTTAATTTTATAATCGTATAGGAATGATAAGATTTAGTTATTTTAATTCAAAAAATTTCCTCCACAATAAATATTTTTCCTTTAATTTTCCATATTTTTAAGAATTATAAATTTTTGGTTTATTATACTAAAAAAATTACTTTATAGAGTTTTTCCTATCCAAACGAGAATATCAAATAATTAGGCGTTAAAAAATTAGTTCAGTAAAAATTAAAAAATTATTAAAGAAAAACAGAATTTTTTTTTGTATTTAGAAAAAAATTTATAAATCGAAAAAAAAGTAAAACAAGAAAAATTAGAAGTTAATTTAATTAATAAAGAAGAAAGAATTCTTGTCCTATATTTAATTTATATAATGATATATATTTTTTAATTTTTTTTTATTTAATTTTTGTATAAATTAGTTTCTTTTCAAAGTAGTTAGTTTAAAAGAAAATATTCTCGAATTTTAAAAAGAAAATTAACGCTATTTTTATATAGGCATGTAGTTTCGAATTATTTTTGAATAGTTTTTGAATACTTGCTATCTACTCATTTAATTATTTGATAATTATAAATATTTGAAATGCATTCATTTTGAAATCTAAACAAAACGTTTTGTCTCTTAGATCTTAGTTTTAAAAAAAATTTCATAATTGTAAAACAAAAAGTACATTTTTAAAATAAATTATTTTTAACTTTTCTTAAAAAAAAAAAAAAAAAAAACATAACATTTAGTTAGAAACAATTAAAAAAAAAGGCATTTTCTTTGCACGTTTTTCTTCTTTTTTTAAATCCAAAATTATAAAATATCAAAAATTTCAATTTTTATGTGTTTAAAGTTTTTTTTTTCAAAATCTTGATTGACTTAAAAAGTTTTGCATGTTTTTTCAAAAAAAAAAAACAACTTTTTCAAATATTATATTTTTAATAGAATGTAAATAAAATATTTTAATTAATTTTTCCTAATTGTTTCTTACGCTTTTATTTTTTTTTTCTAATTCTATTTAAAAACATTTTTAACAAAAAAAAAATAATAATAATTTAATTAAATTAATTTTTTGTATAAATTCTAATAATTTTATTGCACAAATCATTTTCATTTTTGTGATGTTCATCATTTTTTAAATACAATTTAGAATAAATAGAAGAATAGTTTAAAACTAATTTTAAAAACAAAAACACAAAATAATTGCAACAAATTTTTTTATTTTTTTGCTAAAAAAGTTTTTATAAAGTTTATTTTTATGAAATAAAAATTTCTAAATTGGTTTTTTATCGCAAATAAAACTAAATAAATCTAAAAAATATAACACTAAAAACTTAAACAGCTTTATTCTTCAACTGTAGCGATAAATTTATTTATTCTGTCTCGTTAATAATTTCGTGTGATTGTAATGACAACAATCAGAAATACTATTTCGCAGTTCAGCTCTTGTGTCCGCCAATGTATGAGCTGATTTGACGACAGATTAAATTTCTATTAAACTTCTTTTTAAAGATCAATATGTGATCACAAAATCTAAAATGAAGAAGGATTTTAAATAAAGAAATTATAAATTCGGAAATATCCCTTTTTTTTGTTTATGCCCTAAGAGGCTCACACATAGGCTCTACGTTTACTGCGCACGCTTTCGAAGATGAGAGCAACGATAAATATACGAGTCTAATATGGAAGTGGCCATATAGCCGACTTCGTTGGAATAGAGAAAAGAGATGAATTGAAATTCAATTCTTCGCCTCTTTCGAACAAGAACGCCATGAGTTTTTTTCTTCAATTGTGAAGAAGATTTGTATTTGTATTAAATTAACTGACGAACTAGAGAAAATGTAATGTTCAACGACAAGAGTGATATCCGATGTGGACACTTTTCCCTCACCATTTTCATTTCTCTCACCGCGTTAATAATTTTCTCACTCCGCGCTAGAAAGCGCAGAACCTATGTGGCCGTACACTAAGAGAGAAAAATAAATATTTAACGAAAAAAAGTCGCAGTCGCTACGATTGGAGAATAAGCGTTGTAAACAAATTTTTAAAAAAGAAGAATATTTTTAAACCAAGAAAAAAATAAAATTTTTGCTAAAAATTTTTTATTTTGTTATATTTTTTGCTACATTTTTAATATTTAAGCTAAAAACAAAAAAAAGAATTTTTTTCTTATTAATAGTTAATATTTTTAAATCGATTAAAATTTATTAAATATTTAAAATATTTTATTGGTTTTTTAAGTTTTTTTTTTTTTTTTAAAACTAAATTTTTTGTAATCACATTTTAACATATTTCGCTTGGTTTTTTTTTCTTTTTAATCTTTTTCTCGTGCTTCTCTGCATCAAAAACATAAAACAAAAAATATTTAAAAAAAATAATATAAAATATTTATTTAAAATAAATACAAAAAAATCTATACAAAAAAATTTATCCAAAATACAACAAACTTTGTTTTGGAAATCAAACACAAAAATATACAACAATAACTACAATAACAACAATAACAACAACAAAATATAAATTATTTCTAAATATCGGAAAATATTGATTTATGATGATAAAATCAACAAAATAGAAACAATCATTCTTCAATTGCTTGCTTGATATGGCAGCACTAGAAAAAAGTGGCGGTGGATCACGTGCCGGTTCAGTTACTTTAGAACCAAATGATGGTGGTGGCGGTGGTGTAAGTGGATCAGGTGGCGGTGGAAATGCTGTCATTAATTCACAAACACATTTGTTGCATAATCAACAAAATGGTGGTGGTACAGTTGGTGTTGATATTGATGAGACCAGTTTAGCAGCTATGGCACGCCGGAATACGATACGCAAACGATCAGTTAGGTAATGATCATATCTACGGACGAATTGTTTATTTTTAATTATTTTTTTTGATTTTTAATGATTACTCTTAAAAGATCAATTCGTTGAGATTTGTTCAGATCTATTTTTTATTTAAATTCAAAATTTAAACCCACAATTTACTGATCTTATAGTTATTGTATTTATGAGTTGAGTTATTAAATGTTTACTCAATCATTCATTATTATTCTTATTACAATGCGTGCTTCGTTTACAAGCGAAAGTCAACTTGGTGTAAGTGTCGTGGAACTAAGAAAGTCATTCAATTTATGACTAGGTTTAAGTTTCTCAGTTTTTTGCTAAAACACTTCAGATATATGATTAAAGCAAGCATCACATATTACATATTATTCATAAGGCAACGATTAAACGAAGCATCGAATTTAGTATAAAGTGATATTATCATCATTAGTGTTGGAAAAGCAGGAAAAGGGAAGATATTAGTATACAAAGAAAGTTTGTAAAAAAAATACTCCCACCCCTTAACTAACACAAATAAATAAAAATAAAATTGACCACTGTATTGGCGGTCACATAAAAGTTAGTTCAAAAAGGAAGCTAATAATTATATAAGAGTCTTTTCAGCTAGTACTTGCTGAGGAAAAATTCAAAAACTTATACATTTTAATCTACCTCACGTAACATTCTGGAAATTGCTTCATTTCTCCCGTAGTCAGTTCGGTGAAAATTAATGTTAAACAACTCCATGGATCTTAAGAAACAAATGTTTAAATTAAGGTACATTGGGTCTAAAATATCGGAAGCATCAACTTTACTAAGATCGCGGCCATAAAATATTTCCCTACCAATTTTCGGACAATTTTCTTTCGAAGCCAGTTCAATTATCTTATACGCTGTTCTTAAAACAAAGATATTAATAAGGAGAAGATGTGGAAACTTCAAAAAAGCTTTTATTTAAAATAAGTAATTTACATTAGTTCTTATAGCAAGAGCTTTAAGCTCCCAAAGTTCCTTCCATAAAATCTAAATAGTTTACTCATGTTAAATGAAAGTTTTTTTTATAATTTTACATATCTTTACTCATTTATATCTTTTGCTTAAAATATCTACATATTTTAATCTTTTTTATTTTTGTATAATTTATATATGTGTTTTAGCAAAGTCCCGAACCAATTTCTCGGTCGAAAAAAGAAACCTTAAAAATCTCACTGAAATGATCTACAAATTTGAAATTATTTAAATTTTTACAAATTATTTCTTATTGTTCTTTATTTTTGTGATTTTCTATGATTACACTTTGTTTTTAACATATTTTTATTTTATTTCCAATATTTCAGGAGCAAAAAGGTGATAACAACAAGTCGGTAATTTTTAAAATAACCCAATTTTAAGAAAAAAAAAATAAGAAAGCAATTAAGAAATGTGTTGTTACATAATGGGTATCAGTTTTAGATATATTTAAAATAAAAATCGTTATGTTAATATATTAATTTAATTAATTTCTGTTTTATAAGTTAATATTTTGTTTGTCTATTCTTTTTTTTTCATTTTATTTTTAATTAATTAAATGTTTTATTAATTTAAAATAAGATATTTTTGTTGTGAGTGTAATTTTTAAGTATTAGTTTTAAGTGATAAAAGAAAAAGCAAAAAAAAAAACATTTTAGTTGTGTAAACTTTTATAAAAATGAAAAGCTTTTAGTTGTGTTTTTTTAGGGAGTATCATTTCTTTTTTGTGGTTTTTATTGTAGGATAGGATTTTTTATATAAATGTTTTCGATATGAAGATTTATCAAAAAGGAAAGAAATTACATCTTCCTAAAATCAAATATACCTCTTCTATGACATCAATGAAATGATAATATTCAGATAAAATTAGTAATGAATTTCATACTTATTAAAACCATTCAAATAGTACTGTTAAAATAAATAAATGTTTCAATCAGTACTCAAAACGATTTATTTTGTGGTTAATCATATAAACTTTGTGGTTAAGGCCTTACAATTCATTGTAAACTCGGTAGAGTTTGGCTAATCCTGTTGGAAATTATTTTACCTTAGGTATACAAGTAACAACTACATTTTTTTTGAAGAAGTCCTATCTTCTTCAGGCAATCTCGTATTGATCCAGCATCTGATAAAGACAAGAATAATTTTTAAACCATCGAATATAAATTTCAATAAAGCGTACTTTATTTTATTTTGCCTTGCTTAAAAACAAGATCTCGTGTACAGCAGGGGTGGCCAACTTTATTTTATTTATTCTTAAAATTGTATCCCGATCTGGCTCCTAAAATCTATTAAAACAATATGATATTTTTTTAGGTAATAATACTAGTAAAAAAGGCCATTGTACAACGGGACTCCAAGAATCAAAATCGTAAAATAAGAAAGTAGCTACAGCGCCACTCACTGCCCGTTTCGTGTTTTGTATAAGGCTTAAGTTATTACACTGTCGATTCTTTTGTAAGTTTTTATATGGTAATAATGCCAGGGAAGTCTAATAACTTTGGCAGTTTAAGCTGACAAAGTTTATCAATGCACTGGCAAATGAAAATTGAATGAAAATGAAATCTTTGTAGATAATGGGATAATATAAGCCAAAAAACAAATTTGGGTTTTTGAGTAACTCCAAAACGGCTTGACCGATTCTTTCAAAAACTACCGCATTTTCCTAAGTTGGATCGGTATATACGCATATACCAAATTTGATTGAAATCAATTGAACCATTTCCATGAAGGCGGAGAAGGAGTAGCATTCTTGAATTTTTAAGATTTGTTAATTGAAAAGTAGCCACAAAAAATGCAGATTAAATTTTTTTTCCAACGGTGATGATCTACCAAAAATTACTTGTTTGCCTGGTGTACAGCAGTTTTCAATGTACAAAATTCTGTTTTCCTTCGTAAAAAGTGTTAATTAAAACACGTCAAAAAATTTTCATTATTTTAAATTTATTTAATAAAACAGGGAGGTAGTTTCTTAGTGGGTGTATAAGAGATGATGTAGGATTCTTTTTTTTTTAGAGTAGAAAATAAAATATGAAAAAATTTTAGTTTCGCTTAATTTTAATGTTAAAAATAAATTTGTTTTGCGTCCCAAAACATTGAATAATAAATAAAATCTTTTTACTATTTTCAGTGGTAAGTATTTAAAAACGAATACAAAATAAGATTTATACTTAAAAAAAAAATCACTAGACACTAATTTTTTTAGAAAAACCAAGAAAAACTAAACAAAAATAAATATAAATTAAAAAGAAAAGAAAAAAAAAACATTTAATTAAAATTATTAAACAAAAAAAAAAATAGTACGCATGTTTTATTTTGCATTAAATAAAATTTAATTAAAAACTAATTTTTCTCTTGAAATTTTTCTTTAACTTTGTAAATTATTTATTTTATTTTTTATTTTTTGTAAATAAAGTAATTGTAAATTTTTTGAACGCTTCAAATTAATTTGCATGATTTTAAAAAACACGTAGAATAATTTATATTTAATATAAAAAATGCGTAGATAATTTTTTTTAACTTGTAAATAATTCATAAATATTTTGCATAAAAATAATATTTGTTTGTGTAGTTTTTTTATTTTTAGTATTTTTAGTATTTTTTTGGGTTCTGGAATTGTAATAAAAACAAGAAAGTTTTATATTGCAAATCTTTTTTTTAAAAATTTCATAAATATAGGACAAAGATTAAGAAAAGAAAAAAAGAACAGTATAAAATAATAAAATTTAAAATTGACAAAAAACGAGAAAATTGTATTAAAAAAATTAGGCAAATTATTAGATATTTTTAAGATATAAAAAAAATCTATTTTTTTTTATGTAATTGGCTATCAAAAAAAAAACGATAATTTTTGTTAGATAATTTCCTTGTATGAACATTTTTTTTAAATTCCATATTTTTTTTTTAATTTCCTATTAAATTTCATTTTTTTTCCTTAATTAATTAATGCTAATATATGACTTTGTTTTTTTAAATGAAAATTTTGGGTAAAAATTAGATGCTAGAATTACAAGATGTACCATCAAGACATCCATCAACAGAATCATTAACTGGAGCTGGAGATCCTAGTGGACATTTACATCCTGGCCATGCTTATGGAAATGGCCATCGACGATCACCTAGTTTAAGGTATAGTATTTTCATATTGAAATTATATTTGATTCGTTTTAATTTTAGTTTTTTTTTTTGTAATGGTACAGGGTGACAGCTGTTTGATGTTATTATTTTGCTTATGATTTTTTATATATTCTGCACCCAGCTTCAATATGTTTTGTATTAATTTTTTTTTAATATTATGCTTTATTTTATTTGTTATTATTTTAGTTATATTAAAAGAAATTATCATATTATAAAGAAATTTTTATGTTTTTTTCTTTTTTAGTTCTGTTTTATTTTGTTGCTTAAAAATTATTTGCGATTTTAAAAATAAATATATTTTTTAGTGTATATCATTTTATTTATTTTATTAATTCGAAAATATAAAACAAAATTTGTTGTAAAAATAAATTTTACTATTTATTTTTTCGAAATTGTATCGAATTCAAATACAGGCATCCCTCGAATAACATGGTTAATTGGTACTGTGTTATTGAAATTCGTGTTATTCGATACTAATAATTCATATAAATGTTCCGTGATATTCAAAACCGTGCAATTCAAAAGTCGATATCCATACAAATCTGTACATTTAGTTCCAAAGAGAAGTAAGCACTCACAACTTTATGTAATGATACTAAAACTATTCTCAGCACAAAGAAAGAAAGAAAGTCGATTTACGACTGACTGACATAAACAACTTTGCTTGATATCTATGTATTTCTGGCAAATCCGTTATGTACATATGCAAATTCGCAAATTCGTGTAAGTCACAATTTTGAACCGTGTTATTCGCGACTTCGTGCTATTCGAGGGATGCCTGTATATATTTTTCACAAAAATTTGATTAATTTACTAATACATTTTCTTTACGATTATATTAACAAAAATTTTTAGACGTAGTAACTCACCTTTAGCAAGATCACCAAGCCCGAGACGTCGTTCACATTATATGCATCATGATATCGGTTTTTCGGATACCGTATCGAATGTTGTTGAAATGGTTAAAGAAACCCGACATCACATAGGTGGTAGACATTATGGTCCACATGGTCCACGACTTCCTAGAGGTATTTATAAAGCGAAGAAAAAAAAAATAATTTTTGTTTTTAAATATTACTATAATTTATTTTTAACAAAAAAAAAAGAATATACAAATATTTATTACAAAAAAAAAAAATATATCATAAATATTTTATTCATTATATATTTTATGTTAGTGTAGAAACTTGATGTTTTTATAATAATAATCATATTTTTTTTTTTTTTGTCTGTATCACTAATATTTCGGTTTTCCATTTTATATACAAAAAAATTTATGTTTATGTTGCAGAACAAATTTAAAAGTATATGAAAATAACAAAATTAAACATTTTTTTTTTTTTAGTTGTTTCTTAATATGTGCTATTGAATTCGTTATTAAAATGAAATGCCTAAGCATCACTTTCAATATAGCTTATTTTTATATGTCTATTTGAGCTTTAAATTATAATTATAAAAGCAAAACAAAGAAAAATTGATTTTCAAAAATTTTCCGAAATTATAGCTTTTTTTTTACATGTTTCTTATTTAATTAATAAAAATCGATTCATTGTTCATTCATTATAAATAGAATTCATTTTTATTTTGCAATCATTCTTTTGAAATTAATCGTTTGTCCATAAAACGTTTTGAGATGCAGCTCATTGTATGCTTAGATTGCCATTTACTTTCGAGCATCTAAAAAGCCAAGAAATATGATAATCATGTTGTGTGTGCAGATGATTGTCAAATTTTTGAGGTATATGAAGATACTCACAAGCAATCTAGTTTTATTTCTGTATTTCACTTTCAATAAAGAATACTTAGTTTCATGGATAATTGGGACTATCGTAAAGAACCTATTCCTTCTTAGAGTTATTTTCTAAGCTATAATCCGATCTCTCTAATTAAGAGCGTCAATAACAACCTCTAATCTAATGTAGTTATTAGCAAAAATCATATTTTCTAATTAATCAGGTTTAACATTACCAATTATAACAATTTTTCAATATTATGATATATAATTTTTTTGATTTACAGACGCAGAAAAATTATAAAGCTTTCGGCTAGTTGTGACAATTGTATTTTGGTTCTCACAACTGAGTTTTCAGTTCTTACAACTAAAATTCAGTTATCAGAACTGGCCAAAAGCTTTAAGATTTTTTTGCGTGCAGGGCAACAATAAAGTTGTTTACTGATCTAAATCAGTTTTAAATCTTCACACAGCCGACTTCCTACTTCTGATGCAAGTATGGGATAACACTATAGAAAGGGAGAAAACAATCATCTTACAAATTTGTCGGCTTCTGCAAAAACAGATGAACATGTTTATCTGATTTATATGGCACTTCATCTGCGGGTGCATACTCTCACAATAATCACATACGATACCATCGCACAATACCATTTTTTCTAAATTGTGTGAGGAGACTGATTTTTTTATTCGATCAATCCTACGGAAAATTCCAAAACTCCATCTCTTTCTAGTTATCTGATTTTTCCCGTCAGAATAAGAAGTCGGCTGTGTAGAGATTGGCCTTAAAGTGAAGAACTTTCTTTTCATAAAAGGTTTTTTGTATAACCAGTAAGAGAAACGATCTAATATCCCAAACATTAATTAGGTTTCTGTATGTAATCAAATATAGTTCTGAACTAAAATCTTAACAATATTAGTTTTGCTCTTCTTCTGAAGGTTTTATTAGGGCACAGCTAGTATTCTTAAAAAGATTTTATGGACAAACTTAGCACAGAATTGAATTATTTTATTAAAAGCAAAATAAATACCATTGATTTGTTTTTCTTAAACAAAAAAAAAAAGAAAAAATGTTTCAGAAAAATTTAATTCCCTCAAAAAAAAAAAATTATAATTCAAATAAAATGCTTTTAAATATCACCAAAAATATAGTAGAAAAGTTGTTTTTTGTAGTTAAATTTAAATAATTAAGATTTTGTTATTTAGAATTGGGATTCCTATATTAAAACTGTGCCCTTTTTATTTAATCCACATTTTTATTATTTTTTCTTTTTTAATTTTTTAATTTTTTTTTTATAAATATATAATTTTTATTTACTTAAAAACAGTTTTTATTTTTTCTTTCGTTTTTCTTGTATAAAAAACAATATAAATTACTTGCCTTTTTCAATTTTTATCATTAAATACTATTATTTAATTAATTTTTTTGTTTTGAATTTTTTATTTCATTACAAATTTTATTTTTAAATATTTAATAAAAAAAAAAGAAGAAAAATATATATTTAATAGATTTAAATAAAATGAAAAAAAGAAAACTATTTTTTTTTTCATATAATTTTATTTATAATTTTCATGAAAAGAAATCATTTTAAATTTTTCGGTTTTTTAATTCAATTTGCACAGAAATATATAGTGCCCATTTCATTCATAGAAAAGTCTATCTACATTGTCATTAAATTTAATTATTTAATTAAATAATATTTGCAGCTACATTAAAACAAAAACAAAACAAACAAAAAAATAATAAATAAATAAAATTCATCTTGCATAATATTTTTATTTTAGTATTAAATTAAGAAAAGAATTTCAAAACGTTTTTTTTTCTTTTTATATATAATTTAGTTTAAAAATTCATTTACTTTTATGTTTTGGGTTTTATTCAAAATACATTTGCTTTTAAAAACATTACAACAACAAAAAAATTCTTTTTACATAATACATAAATTTTCATAATTATAATTTCCTCTTTTGTGAACAAAATTAGCATAAATTTTAGCAAGAAAAAAAAACAATTTAAAATTTTTTTGAGTGATTTTTCATTTTAGCTTAATTAATTTAGAAGTAATTAAAAAAAAATACGTGATTCTGTTAATTTATTTAAAAAATCAAAAAAAAAAAAAAGAAAATGTTTTGTCTTAGACCAGAGTTATGCAAGGATAGTTCGTGAAATAAGAAATCCAGGATATGAATTGTTATCGATTTTCCAGTTAAGATAGGAGAATAATCTAGTTTTCAACAAGACTGCGATAGAATAATTCTTAAAGTCTTTGAAGTTTATACTCGAAATCAAGCTCATAATTTTTTAAAATTATGAAAGTTTTCTCTAATCAAGAGATCCGGTGGGGTTGATTTTGTTCACAAATTGATCATTTTCTATACAAAATGCGAGTCAGACTTTCAGAGTCCGTCGTTTTTATAAGTTTAAAATAGCCTTAAAATATATTTGGTATTTTCGAATGAATTATTTAACAAAAAAACGGGTTTTGTTTAATTAAACTAACCCCTTTATTCGTCATTACATGACGTCATTGTCATAACTAATAACTGTCATAAAAAAAATATCATAAATTCTGACCGAAAATATTTCACATCATAACGGAATTTTATATGTGTTCTCTGAGTAATTCAATTGATAAATATGGAATAACTTGCACCATTTTTTTAAAAACACAAATAATTTTACATCTATAGAAAAATTTCAAATCTAATCAAACATTTTCGAGAGTATTTCTCAAATAACTATGACAACTTGCTTGAATTATCCGACCTGAGGGGTCAGCGATATCTAATTTGTGAAGTCTGTTTTGTCGTAATTTTTGCAACTAGCATATAAGTAGCACTTATTTAAAAAAAAATTATAACATTGCAGCTCTAAATCTGAAAATAAGTATTCGTCCAAAACACTGTCCTCGTGTAACTCGCATTAAATTAATGTTCCAATTTAATTTTTGTTAAAAATTTAGCGTTTTTATAAATACACATTTTCATTATTTAAAAAATTTTTTTTAAATAAAAATGCGTTTATTTTCGCGTTCGGTTTTTTTTTGCTTCGGTTTTTATTTTTAAGATTTAATTGCTTCTCAATAAACAAAAAAAAACTTACAAAATTTGCGAAAACAAGAATTTTGATTTTGAAAAAGTTTAATTTGTATTTTGGTTTTTTTCTTCAAACATTTTTTGATTTAAATTTCTTTGTTTTTTCTTAGAAGAAAAAAAAATAATAATTACAAATTTATTGATCGTGTGAAATTTAATTTAATTTATTTAAACAAAAACAAAAAAACAAAAAAATTAAGCAAAAATTAGTTGCAAAAAAATTAACTTAAAAATTCCTTTTTGCATTTCGTTGTTTTGTTTTTTTTGGTTTTGTGATCGTTTCAAAAAGAAAAATTCTTTCGTCTTATTTTGTTTTATTTTCATTTTTATTTATTTTTTTGGCTCCCAAAAGAAAATTTTGTGTTTTTTGTGTTTATACTTTTTCCAAATCTATAGGTTCATGGTCAGCATCGACAAGTCCGGCACGTTCGCCATCGCCAGCTCGTTATGGTGGCCATTATCCAAGATGTAATAGTAGGCGTAATCATCTGCCTTATCCCACATATGGGACAACAAGTCTATGTCAAAGATCACGATCACCAAGTCCCGCTCGACTTCAGGAGATGCGTGAAAGAGATAGACTTGGGATTGATGAAATGGGTACATTAATTAAACTTAAAACAAAAAAAAACAAAAAAAAAAAATTCATCAAAAAAAATGAGAAAAATTAAAAAGCAAAAGAAAATTACTTTTTTTTTAAAATTTCTTTTTTAATTAATTTTAATTTTTTTAATTTAAATATGTTCTTATGTTTTTTATTTTTCTGTTAAATTTCATTCTATAAAAAGTATTTTTTTTATTTTTTTATTTTTTATGAATTAATAATAATTAATTAATAGTTAATTAATTGTGTACATGTTTGTGTGTGCACGTTATATTTTCCTTTAGTTTTAATTTAATGAATTATTTAATTTTCTTTTAATTGTTATTATTTTTATGTATTTTCTTTTGTTTGTTACAATTTCTTCCCTTTTTTCTCTCACACACTAAAAAATAAATACCCTCAAAAAGAAAAACATTATTTATGTTTTTAGTTTTCTTTTAATTTTCCTTTTGATGTTAAAAATTAAATTTTTTTTTTTTTTAGTTTATATTTAAAAAATTTTTTTTCTTTTTTTTTTGTAATAAAATTGCATGAAAATTTTGCACCTTCAAAATAAAAAAAAAGAAAAACTATTAAATAACAAAATAAATATTTATCCAAAAAAAAAGAAAGTAAAGAAAAATGAAAATTATAAAAACATTTTCCTCGTATTTTAATAATAACGAAAATAAGAAAAAGAAAAAAGAAAACTAAATAATATTAAGTAGTTTAATTGTTTAATTAATTGAGTAAATTTTTTTTCATTTTCAAAAGAAAATAATTTTGCACTTTAACAAAAAAATATTTTGAAAATTTTCAAATTACAAATTCTTCTTTTTTTCTGTTTAATTAAATGAAAAAAAAAAAAACAAAAACAAAAAACAAACAAACAAAAATAGGTAGCTCACACGTTCAACATAGCTATCCAGTGTTAGCGGCTAGACGTGGAGGTCCTGGTAGACGTTTACCTCCAACGCCTTGTAAACCTTCGACATTACAATTAAAGCCAACTAATATTAATTTTCCGAAATTAAATGCTAGTCCAACACATGTAAGAATTAATTTTTTTTCCGTTTTGTATAAAAAAATAATTTAATTCAATAATTTTTCAAAATTAATTTCTTATTTTAATTTTTATAATTTTTTCTGTTTCTCGTAATTTTTATTCGGTTATTATTTTGTTGTTGTTTTTTTGTTTTGTTTTTTTTTTTTTTGTAGACACATCACTCAACACCTCATAGTGTTCACTCGTTGCCACATTCACGTGATTTCCTTCGGGATCAAAGAGACATATATTATAGTAGTAGAGATCGTGAAAGAGATCGTGAACGCTTCCGTGATAGAATGCGTGATTATGATTTACGTTATGAATACCGTGATCGTGAACGTGAACTATATGAAAGGGAACGTGATCGTGAACGTGAATTTGAAAGAGAAAGGTAAAAAAAGAAAAAAAATTAAGAAAAATACAAAGAAAAATAATATTAAATTTGGTTATTCCTTTAGTTTTGTTGAAAATTTAAAAAAGTAGAATTGACAAAAATACGAACTTTTCAAAAGTAAATTAATTTTAATTAATTTTTGTTTTTTGTTTTTCAGGGTTTTTGTTTGAAACAAAATTTTCCCTTATTCTTGATTCTGTACTGTTTCTTTTTGATAGATCGATAGAGTCATAAATTTGCACTAAATTTGATAGAAGTTATATATGTATATACGATATTTATCTGGTAGAGTAGAGGATGAAAATATACGACTTTACTTCTATTGAATTTGCCCAAGATCGCACATAGTTTGGATATGAATCAGTACAAAATGAAATATTTACCATACTATCATTGTACATATCCCTTTATCTGTCCAATTATTATGCCAATAATACTCGTTTCTATGTACACAATTATGCTTCATTACTATCTGGGGCAATTATTGTAAAGCAGTGATAAAGGTATTTTCTGATATTTTTTCGTAGGTGACACAAAGGGAATCCACAGTTTCGGCATAGTTAATACTTTCAATTTTGCTGGTAATTTCAAGCAGACTGCAAAAAAGTCAATAAAACATTTCTAGCCAGTTTAATTTAAGCTGACACATTTAAAACATAGTTTTTCACAGGAACTACCTATAATAATGATAAATTTGTAATTGAATCTTTTCAAAACAAAACAAAAACAGAAAAAAAAACGGTTTCATATGAGTAAATTTAATTCATTTTCCGCAATATTTAGTAAAAAAAGAAAAAAAAAGTTGTCCATAATTTTCCCAAAGGGATCGCGCTTGAATAGTTGGTTACAAAATTTATCATTTAAGATTCAATAATATTGCACAGAATTAATAATAAGAGGCTTATAAGTTTTTTTCTAATCACCCTGTTTATAATTTATTTTATCATTTTATTTTCTACACTGAAAGTACTATAAAAAAATTCAATTTCACACAAAATCAAAATTACACACAGAAAAAAATCTATATATATATATATATCTTTTTTAAAAGACTGGAATACATAGCACCACTGTCGTTCGAACAGGCCCTTGCTATGGGACGAACAGGTCGAGTACTTCCATCACCTGTTCTAAATGGTTATAAACCAAAAGGTGGACTTCATACACGACATTCTGATTCTGATGAAGAAGATTGGTGCTAGCAAAGGCTTCGACTACGGCGTGATCGTAGGGAACAGATCTGGGTATAGGAATAACATATGCCCAAAAAAAAACCAAAAAGAAAAATAAATAAATAAATAAACCAAATATGAATAAAATTTTCAAAAAAAAAAGAAAACATCATACTTTTTTTCGTATTATACTTAAAAGAAAATGTTAAAAAAATTTTCAAAGAATCTTTTCTTCTGAAAATGTATTAATGAAAATATTAAAAATGAAACAAAAAATTGTGATCAAAGTAAATACTTATATTATAAAGAAAAATATATATATATATAAAATAATTAATAATAAATTAATAAATAAAAGAGAATAAATTAATTAAAAAATTTGTAATGGAACGAACCGAAGAAAGCTATACCAACATTAAAAAAAAACAAGAAAAAAAAACTAAAAACACAGTCATTTCACAAAAGTAAAAAGAAAAAATATATAAAAAATATTTAAATTTAAGAAATTTTTATTTAATGAAGAGAAAAATAAATAAATAAATAAATTTCGTTTAATATAAATTTAAATTTAAATAAATTTTAATTGTTATTATTGTTAAAATAGTTTTTTCTATCTGTTTTATTAAAAATATTTATTAAAAATTTAAAAACAACAAATGGAAAACTCATTATATGAAATTTTTATAATTACTATAAAAAAAAAGAAATTTATTTAAATGTTAAAAGAATTATTTTAAAACTAACAAATCCAAAAGAAAAAAACACGAAAAATATCTAAAATTAAAAAACTTTGCTTTGACTGAAAATATCAATAAAATTAATTTTTTTCTTTTTTTAAATTAAATTAAATTAAATTAAATCTACAAAATATATTATTTTATTCAAAATTTTTTTTAAAAAATTCAAACAAAACATGTTTTTTGAGTACATTTAAATGATTTAGGACCGAATTAAATCGATATAATAAAAGAAGAAGTTAAATAATTGTTATTTACAGGACTTTTTTCAAAAAAAAAAAAAAATTTATAGTAAGCAGAAAGCAGAAAGCTTTTAGTTTTCGAGAAACTTAAATACAAATCTGGGTGAGATATTACATTTGTAGATTTTATGGCATAATAATTATAAGAGAGAAAGAACTTTCTATATACCACGTTTTCAAAATTTTCTGTTGAATCATATAAACCGCCACCTTGCAAATTTTTTCTGAACTAACTTTCCATACAAAACAAAAAATGTACTGAAAATAAACTCACTTTTGCTTAAAGATGGCTAAAACTATTAAAAGAATGCATTGTCATCGTGTTCTGAGCTATTATAAAAGTTTTAAATATCTAGCTAGTCGGGAAGTTAGTAAAAAATCGATTGCAAGATTTGTACTGGACAAACAAACAAATAAGAAAGCGAATTAATAAAAACATGGTAAAATCAGTTATTCTGAAGCTTTAATTTAGACTTCCTATTTTCATGTTCGTGGTTAATCTGATTTGTTTGATTATTATATGTTCTATGTACTACTAGTATAGAAGGAAAAAATGAAATGAGAATCTATTTGAATTCAATTTTGAAACTGGATGAGATGATATTCCATAAAAAAAACAGGATTTTGGGCCACGTAATTTGTTCGTGAGAACCTGGGATAATATTCAAAACTTTTCTTTGAAATCAAATACAGATATGAATGAAGTTGTCAACCAACGAATGTTATCTAATTTTTCATTATACTCCATTCAGACATCGAGTAATATTTCTCTTTTTTCGGATTGTACTTTAATAACTATATATCATCTTATTAGAAACAAAAATGTCATTTTTGTATTTGTAAGCGCTTAAGGATGGGCTCTCATGTTTGCTTATTACAATAATAAGTGAAATTGTTTTTATATCCAAACAAATAACCTCTAAAAGATGTTTGATGTTGAAAAAAGTCTAGTGAAATAATTCTATTAGAAATTGTTTGGGATGGTTTTCGTAAAATAAATATTTAATAATTATATAAAAGAAAAAAAAAGAAAATATGTAGCAAATACTAGCGCAAAATATACACGAAATAGAGAAAAGAACAAAAAAAAAACTAAAATACTGCCAAAAATGAAAGAGTTTATATCCTAAAATAAAAAAATCATATAAAATAATATATTAAAAAATAAAAAATAAAAAAAAAGAAACCATAATAAAATGAACCGAAATTTATAATCATTTTTTTTTGGCGAGTTTGATCTTCTATTTTATTCAATCAAATAAAAAAGTAAATTTATTTTTAACATCAATGAAAAACAAATCAAAACACAGATATTCAATATTATGAATGTTTTATAATGAATTTTTAATAAAAAATATTCTGAATTCAATTTAAATTAATTAAATTCATATTTTTTAAAACAGTAATCAAAAAAATTTATCCATTAAAAATTTTAGCTATTCTATAAAAAATAAAATAAAACGAGAAGAAAAAAGGAAAAGTTTAAAATTATAGAGAAATGATTGTAGAAAGTTAAAAAGAAAAAGTATGTACACTTTTAGTGAAATTATATTCTTTAGAAGAAAATATTTATTAAAAAAAAAAAAAAAAAAAAACGAATGAAATTTTGTAGGACAAAAAGGACCTTCGTGAAGAGAGAAAATATATTATTTATCGAAACAGATATCAATTGATATTGTTGGAAGTCTTCAAATATTTCAATTCGATAAAATATTAATTTATATTTTATTTCCTAACATTTTAACAATATTTCGCTGTATACACCCAGATAAGAGAACTTTCAGGTACACAAGAAAAAAGAAAAATAATTTGATTCTGAAGATAAATCCCAATAAAATATAATCTAATCTTATTTCATAATTTTGATTAAATATCTGGAGATTAGAGCATGGTTTGAACAATCAATTACTTGAGTAAACAGAATCCAATATTTTGAGTATTCAACCTTACAATAATTACTTATTTCATTTAAGAGAAACAAAGCAGAATAAATTTCTATAAAAATAACAGAAACAAAAAATTCCACACAAAATAAGGAAAGAAAATTACAATTTTTCATTAGAAAGAATGTTGCATTAAAAAAATAATAGATAGCTAAAGAGAATCATATGCATTTTTAAGAGAATATTTCTTATTTTATTTTTTTAACGCTTTTTCTTTTCCTTTTATATAATAATTTACCTCTCTTCGTAATCACTAATTTTTACTTCTGGCTTTTAACATATGAAGGAATTAATGACTTTAAGACCACCAATTACTCGATTATTCACTAACCTCGAAAAGTAATTAATTAACCATGCCCCACTGGAGATTAATTCTTGTGAGACACAATTTATTTTCATGAATATAAAACACATAGAACTGTTTTTTTCCACTGGTAGGATATAAACAAAAAAGATGCAATTATGAAGTAAACAATTCCCAAAATCATAAAGAAAAAGTGAACAACAACGATCCAGTGTAGAAAATATTTGAATCTAAAAGTAGTGAAATCATAGAGCAAGAATATCATATGATTAGTGTTAGGACTCAATAATACTTAAAAATTACACCAATAATAGGACAAAAGAGTCTCCTGGTCCGATGGTATATGTGAGTCAATTTTTTTCGTTTTTTTTTTTTAAATTTTGCATTTAAATGCAGTAACCACCTCCTTATTATAACAGTCCTACAAAATACATTGTTTTTTTTTCCAATATTAGAAAAATGATTTTTAATTCTTTTAAATGTATTTAAAAAAAAAACAACAAAAAATTTATGATTAATCAAATATTATTATTTACATAAATTATTTCAGAATTATATATTTTAATTTTTTTGTTTTTTTTTCAGAACGCATTTATACTGAAAATAGTTAAATAATATTCAAATTTTTACTATAAAATGAAAAAATAAAACAAAATAAAACAAAAGAAATTTTTAAATAAAATTTTATATAATCAGAAATTAAATTTAAACAATAAATATTAACAATATAAGACCAGCTACAAAAAGAGAAATAATATATATATATAAATAAAAACCAAAAAAAAAAAAAATAATAAAATCCAAAACGCATCAAAAAAAAAATCTCTTAAAATTATAATAATTAATAAATTAAATAAATAAAAAATTAAAATACAAAAATTTTGTATTAATTTATTGCTAACAATTTTTTATTTATTATTAATTAATTAAATTAACAACAAAAAATAACAACCAGACTTTAAAACCAAAAAAACAACCAAAAAAATACGAAAAATTTAAATGAAATTTTGATCTGTTCCTTAATTTGTTGGTGGAGTGTGTATAAAAAAGAAAAAAACAAACAAACCCAGAAACAAAATTAAATAATATTTAATTTTTAAGACATTTAGGATATTTAAAAAAAAAAAATAAACAATTTTAAATAAATTAAAACACAAAAAGATAAAAAAAATTTATTCGAAAATTTCTGAAATTGAATTTTTAAAATAAATTTTTAAATTATTAAAAACTTAAAAAATTTTTTTTTTTAGAATGAATAACAAATCTTAGATAAACAAAAAAAAAATTATAATTAAATTAAAAAAAAAGAAAATGAAAAAAAATTTTAAAAACTAATTAATTAAGAATACGCGACATTATTGAAAGAAAAAAAAACTAAATTTCAGAAATTTTTGAATCGCGAATTATTTTAATTAATAATTTAAAAAAAAACAACAGAAAATAAAACATGTGTTAGAACAAGACAACCAAAATAAAACAAGAAAAACACATACTAACTCATAGACTAGACAACTAACAAAATATTAAAAATAAAAAATTTGAAAAAAATCAAATATAAATGCAAATAAAATTCCAAAAAAATATTTCATACTTACAATTTTTAATAAACCAAAAAATAATATAAATTATTACCCAAAAAAAAAGGAAAAAAACTGGAACAAATACAAACAAAAAGGATAAAAAACAAGTGGAAATCTCTAAAAAAAAAAAAAAAAACAAAAAACATCTCGTATTTAATATGTATATTATATATATATAAATATTATAAATAAATTAATTAATAAAATATAATTTAAAACCTGCCTTCGATAAAATATATTTAAAAATAATAATAAATAAAAAAATATTAAAAAAAACCAAAAAAAAAATCATCTAAACATAATTTATTTATAAACTAAATTTTAATAATTAATAATAATTATAATAAATAGAAAATTACACACAAAACACACACACATTCAAAACCAAAAAAAGAAGAACATCAAAATTGTCTGTAAAAATTAATTAAAAAATTTATTGAAAACAATTTTTTGAACTAAATACAGAAACGCTAACAAAAACAGTAAAAAAAAAATATTTTGTTTTAAAAAAAAATTCCATACAAAAAAATTCAAATTCCATCAAAAAACAAAAAAACCAACCAACAACAAAATAAGATTAATTTTTTTCGAAATTTTTTTCCATTTTTGATAAATTCATAAGAAAATTTCATTTGTTTTTAATTAATTATTAATTAATTTTTTTTTAATATTGAAACAAAACAACAAAAAGAAAAAAAAGAAAAAAAAAAACAAAACAGAACAAAAAACATTTAACACAAAAAATAAAATATAAAAACCACAAAAAAAAAAAAATATTACTTACCTGTAAATTTAAACGTAAATAAGTAATCTTAATTAATAAATAATAAAACAAAAATCCAAAAAAACATTTAAATATTAATAAATAATTAAAAATAAACAAAAAAAAATAAATAATTTAATCATTTTTTCATACTCTCGAACATAGTTCATCGACTTCGCGCTTTAAATAAATAAAAAAAAAGAAAAATAAATAAAAAAAAAAACAAGTATATATATTAAAAATTAATAACAAAAAAAAATTAATTTAAAGAGAAACAAAAATAACATTTTTTCAACTTCAAAAAAAAAAAAAAAACATAAATAAATTAAAAAAATTAATAAATTGGAAGAAAAAATAAAATCGAGAAAACCAACCAGAAAAAATAAAATTATTAGAAATAAATTTAAAAAAAACACAAAAAAATTGTATAAAAATTAAATTTAAATGATGAAAAAAAAAAAAAATAATCGAAAATTTTTATTTAATAAATTTCACATTAATAAAAAAAAAACAAAAAATTAAAAAATTGTAAATTTTTTTGAATTTCTAAAAAATTGTTTTTATTTTTTATATTATTAGTTTTTTTTTTTTTTTTTTTGTTTTAATCTGTTTTGTTTTTAAGGCTGGAATTTCAAAAAAAAAAAAAAATTTCATTTATAGTTTTAATTTTGTTTTACGACGACAGATATTTTTTTTTGTAGGATAATTAAAAATTTGAACATAATAAGTTCCTGAACCGAATTTTTTTAAAGGACATGAAAAATATTCGCCGTTTTGAAAAAGAAAAAGAAAAAAGAATCTTGTCAAGGAAAATTTCAATTTAAATTTTGCGCGAAAAAAGCACAAGAACCACAGTCGTCAAAATACCAGAAACTAGATCTTAAAAATTCAACTTTATAACTTTTTATTTTCTTTTTTTTTTATCTTATTTTATGTTTCAAAATAAATCTTTTCTATGAAACACAAAACACAAACACACACACATATACATTTTCTAAAGAAAAAAAAATTCTAATAATAAGAAAACTTTTCATTAAATCTTTTACTTAAAATCAAAAAAAAAAATAAAAATTTAAAACTTTTCAATATTTAAAAAGAAAAATATATATAGATATATTTAAAAAAAACTGCCAGTCTACGATTTTTTATTGAAAACAAAATAATAATAAATAAAAAAAATAATTAAAATTTAATATTCTTAAAAAAATTAATTAAAATTATATAAAAATTAAATTTTCAGAAAAAAAAAATTAATGCAAAAAAAAAACACTTAATCTAAAAACGTGTAATAAAATAATTTTGTTTAATTTTTATTCTTCTTAATTTGTGAAAGTCAAGTCATTTCAAGACATTGGGCGCATTCAGCAGTCGTAAGCGCTTAAAGCGCTTTACAGCGCTTAATTATGGCAAGACGACTGAATGCAATTCTAACTTTAGGCATTTAGTGAAATTCTAGCATAAAAATTGTTTGCTAATTCAAATAGCGTATTTAAGGTTGTTGTTCACGCTACAAAATTCTAACTGCTTAGATTAAGAATTTTGACTAAGCGCTTAGGACTGCTGGATGCAGCCAATGTTTCAAATCAGTTTTGAATCGAATCTTGTTAAAATAATGGAGTTTTTCCAAAAAAAAACGAAACATATTTTGTAAGCCAAAAACCTAACAAGATCCAAAAAATATAGAATTTAAAAATCGAAAATCAAAGACTTGAAAAAAAATGAATTCAAGTTCTTTGAGTTAAAAATTTTTCTGGTTTGCTTCTTTGGTAATTTTTAAACGATTTTGTATTGTATTCGAGAGGCCTGCACAATTGCGGGCCCTAGCAATCGAATCGGTTAGTCTTTCTAATGAAGGACAACAACGTAGTTAGGTCCAGATTAGCTACCTCCTACATTCTTATTAGAGTATATGTATCCAGTGTACCAAGTTTCGTTCTTGGGAATGCCCGGTATTCACACAAAAATAGTGTTATACAGAATAATTCTCCTCCAGACAAATTTCACATACTGGACTCTCAGTCTCCCCTATTCTTCACATGTGTTCATTTAAGGAGCATTGTTCTGGTCATCATGTCCACAATGATCCTAAAGGTTTCGACACTTCAATTGATAAATGTTAGTAATTCAAAGTAAATTCGAAGCAACATTTTTTAAATTCAATTTTTTTTTTTTGAATTAATAATAAGAAAGGACGACAAAAAACACTCTGACACATGTAAACAAATAAATTAAATAGAAATATCAATCAGTAACTAATTATTAAAATAAACACCAAAAACATGTTCTTAACAAAACCCATCGACTAGTTTTTTTTTTTTTTTAGTTGGAAATCGTAAATATAAAATAAAAAACAAAAAATAATTATAAACAAAATGAGAAGAAAAAAAAATTAAATAATTTAAAAATATTTATAAATATAAAATGTTTAAAACAGAAACAATATCGCGAAAAAAAGATAATACTACAGGCACGTACCACACACATTCCACACACACATAAAAAAAAAGAAACTTTAAAAATGAAAACAATAAAAGTATTTTTAAAAAACAAAAATGGTCCAAAATAAAAAAAAAAATCTGCTAAACTATTTAATGTTTTTTTTTTTGATTAATTTAAAAATGGCAACAAAATTTTAAAAAAAATCAAGAGAAAAAATTGATTACGTATAAATATTACACTTTAACATAAAAACATAAAAAAACATAAAATAAATATTTTAAAAAAATTGGTTTTTAAAAATTTCAAATTTAACAAACTTTTGAAAAATCTAAAATTTAAAAATAATAAACGAAACAAAAATAAACAAACATGAAAAAAAAAATCTTTCCAAAAAATGCATTTTTTCTGTTTTGTTTTTTTTTTTTTTCTAAATTTTTAATGAAATTTTTCCAAAAACCCAGCCGAAAAATAAGTAAAAAAAAAAAAATTATTTTGAAAATGCAAAAAAAAGAAATTTTTTTTTTTTTTTTGAAATTTTGAAAAATAGAAATAAAATATGAAAAATTTATGTTCAATTTTTTAAATGTGTTATTTGTTGATTTAATGTTTCAAAAAAAAAAAGAAAAAACAAAAAACAAAAGAAAAAAAAAACTAAGAGAAAAAAATTACAAAAAAAAAATAATAAAAACATTTTATTAACTGAAATAATTTTCTTTTATAAAAATTGCATAATAGTTTTGTGTTCGCGCGCCACTGTAAAATCACAATCAACTCCAACAATAATCACTAACGAACTGTTCCATGTAAGTGCTGTCATTCATACAAGCGATTTTGAAACTAAAGGCGCTACCTCACGACGTGTTTTTACATGTGTTTTTCACACAGAAAACTATGCTAAAAATTACAAATGCTTTTATTACATATGTGATTAAATTTGGGAATAATAATAATAAAAATCCGGCTCAAATCGCGTCTGAATGGGGGAAATTAATACAAAATATCATTTGTAGGATATTAGGAATTATATACTAGCCTTCTCAATTCATACTTACTGAGGTAAAAATCAATAACTTGTGCATTGCTACTTACAACTCACAACATTCTGGAGACCGGTTCATTCATCCCGTAGTCTGTTGGGCGGATTTTAAACAAATCGACAGATCTCAATGAACGAATGTTAGAATTTAGGATAATCACGTCATGTGAAATATATTTGGTTTTGAATATGTTCCGGTTTTCCAATTTTAAAAAAGTCCTAATGAAAATTCAAACATAATGTTATCAGTTTTGGTTTAATTTCATTAATCGTTAGTGTTTCTGGTTTGAATCCTTAAAAACAAATTTGAATTCAAAAATTATATTTACTTTCTTTTTAGATTAAATTCCAGGTCAATTATAAATATGAAAACACAGAAAAATGGGTCTATTGACATTTTTTCATATCACATAAGTGTTGGGACAGAAATGAACCATGTGTGGATATAAACGAATGTCTCAAATGAAAACACATATGTAAAAACACGTCGTGAAGTGGCACCTTAATACATTAATTTAGATAATCAAAATCCTATTAAATTCGATAAGCCACGAGAAAATGTACCGATATTAATAAAATTATATATACTTTATTGTTTTGATGGCACTAAATGATGAACATAAATACCTTGAAATGTTATTCCATCTTTAAAGCATATTTAATAATATCATAAGTCTAGTGTTTGTGTTGAAAATATTTAGTTAGGTTTTTTGGAAGAAACTAATCAATTCAAGTTGCAACGATAAATTTATAGTTTCTCGTTCAATTCTTCATTTCTAGTAAGTACTTTAATTTAAAATATTCATTTATATTTATACATACTATACAGCCTTACAGCCTTTTGTTTTAGGGTCATTCTATTAAACTTAAAGTTTTTTTTTTTCTTTTTCTTTTAAGGAAACTAATATTGAAGTTTATCGATTAAAGGAAAAAATGTGTAAATCAATTTTTTTCTTTTTTTGTATAACACAAGGACTTCAAAAATTTCAATAACTAGTTAAAAACTAATTTTAAACCCAACCCACATTGATTTGGTTTTTTTTTTTTTCATTTCATTAATTTTAATGAAACATTAAAACAAGTGGCTATGGTAATCATGATAATAGTCACTGATACCATATTTAATCATTTTTAATATAACAAAAGAATCGATTCGAAATACTTAACTTCTTAACGAATCGACGAAGTGTGTAAGTTTTAAAGATCTTTACTCAATCGAGAGATAAAATGAAAATCTCTAAAATATTTACAAGAAATACTAAAAAGGTAAATACATAAACATATTTTAAAATATGTAATATATAAATACAATACAATTATATTTCCTTCATACTTAATATTGTAATATGTACTACAAAAGGACCATATTGTTTCCCGATGGTCCCAAAAAAAAAATGTGTCCCAGTTCTGCCACTGATTAAACGAATAATGAAAGTTTGATTAGAAATGATCTACTAGGAAATTATATTAATTTAATTTGAATCATATTTTATGACTTTTTTTCATCTTTTTCATTATTATTAATTATTAATTCAGTTGTCTTTAATTTGTTTGTTATCGTTTCTAATAAATTTATTTATCATCACGAGAATAATATTATATCCTTGTCACACTTGCTTGATGTGTTTTCGAATTGATAAAGGGAGTTTTTTTCTTTTTTTTTTGGGAAATTATCGTTCATATTTTTCATATAACGCACATGCGTATTAAAAATATATTGATTTTTCGCAAAGAAAAAATATCACAGAAGTATATTACATATGTTTAGTTCAAGGGAAATCTGTATACATTCTAAGAAAAACTGTCAGGGTTAAAAAATGTATAAAAAGTCCTAGTGTAAATTTGCTGTCAGAAAACACAATACTCACGCAATAACTACCCTCTAACATAATATAGAGAATATAATTATTTACCCCAAAAGAAAAATTTTGTTTATATAATTTAGTATCCTTTTCTAACCGTTGGCAATTCTATATATGGGTGTGGGTGTAAAGGGTACATACATAAATTGGGTAATTTTCTTTCCCCCAGATTTTGGGAAATATAATATTTTTTTGTTCGAAAAAAACAATTCTAGCCAACAGCAGTTCTTTAGTAGGTGGTTGCTGCTATTCTGCAGATATTTCTCTCTATTCTAAGAAGAAAAATCTTTAATTTTAAATATTTCTATTTTATGTTAAAAATTCTTACTATTCTAGTTTATTTTAATTTTTTTTTTACAAGAAATTTAAAGAAAAATCAACTCCAAAAGGAAACGTAAAACGAAAATTTCCCGAAGAAAAAAGAAAATTAATATGTTAAGCCGGTGTTTAAATAGTGTCCAAAAGTGTTTTTTTTTTTAGAAAGTTTTATTAATTCTCTTTTTTAAGTGAAAAATTTATTAAAAGAATTAAATTTAGTGTTAAATTTTTAAATAAAAAAGTGAGATTTATTATAGTTTTATAAAACAAACTTTTAAGGATCCGGAAAACTAAATACTAAACGAGAAAAATTGGAAGGAAAAAAAAATGGATATATCAAGTATATTTTTATTTTGCCTAATGTCATTGCTTATCGGTGCGGTGCTAATGCTTTTGATACAATATTACGCATTCATAAGATATTTTAATTTGCCGGAAGAAAGTAGTGAACAGAAATTAATAAATGAAAAATATTCATTGCCTGAGGTAAAAAAAAAAGTATTTAATTTTTAAGCCAATTTGAATACGAAAAGAAAATTATGGATAAATAATAATAAATAATGTGCATATTAAACACTTTCTCTATACCTAGTGAGATTGAATAATACTTCAAAATATTTTCTTTTCTTAATGTTGATTAAAAGGGTATTTATTATTGAATTTTTTAAAGTAAAATCAATTTGGAATAGTTTAATTATTAATCGGTAAAAACAAAGTTTTAGAAATGTTAACTCTGTGTCCTTATCGTTATTTATAAGGATTTGTGTTCATATTTAGTAAGTTGGCAAGATTTTTTTAATTTAACATAAAAACCAGTTGTGGTACTGGTGAAATGAAAATACTATAAAAAAAGACCATATCGGAATCTTATATTTAAAAAAATCATCGCCAAACCCTAGTAAAACAAAATAAATTGGGTTTTTCAACTATATTAACCATGAATCACCCAAGCCAATAACACGGAATACTATAAAGGAACTTACTATATACGATTAAGTCATTTTGTGAGCTTTTTATGAGATGGCGTATTATGATTGAATTTAGGCTTTTATTGTGGCTGTAACTGTCGGCCACGATTAATGATATTTCGATTGCTCCTTGTTTATCCGGATTTCCTCATTTCATTTGTTGAATATTCACGAACTGTTTTGATTTCAAATAAATTCATATATTTATCGAAAGAGGAACATTTCTTAATGTTCAAAAATAAAATTTTTGAAATTAGAATATATGGTATGTATTTCGAATTACACGAGTTTATTTGATTCTAATTAAATATTAGTTCAAATTACCAATCCCAAATAAATCATAAAAAAGAAATACATCACATTTATAGGAGTATAGGTGTTTTGGTTTAGTTTAGGTTTTGAATAAATAATTAATACAAATAATTAACATAGAAAATTGAAAGGTTATAGAATAATTGTTGTATTTGGAATAACAGTTGTAATGTTTGAATAAGATTTAGAGAAGGTAAATCGAACAGATTAATAAAAACAGTATTGAATGGTCAAGTTGGTTAAAACCTCGTTTCTAGAAACTGATGAGGCTTTCTGTTTCAAACCCAAAGCTCGGTTCTTCATAATTTATTTTTCTTTACCTACACATTTTCGTCCTTAATTTTTTCCATCGAATCTATATTTTCTTAGTTAATCAGTATGTATAGAGAAAGTAAGAAAAAACAATTTATTTTTGAAATCATTTTTATCGCCTTTTTATAATTTTTTTTTTTTTTATTGTTATAGAATATTTTATCCAATTTGAAATCAACTGATCCCGATAGTAAATATCCTATTGTTGCTATTAATTTGATTATGCAATTTTTATTTCATGAATTGAAAAATTCAAATAAAGTACGAAAATGGTTTTATAGAAAATTATCATTGGAACTTGATGAATTGATAGCGAAAACAACGACTGGAAAATTATTTGATAAACTGACGGTAAGTGATATTTATTGCGATATATATTTTGCTGTAAGATAAAAAAAACTCATGAAAATTTATATAATAACATAATAAATAGAAATAAGAAAATTTGAATTAATGAAATATGCAACTAGTGGTTTGATAAATAATGTTTTTAAAGATCGAAATTGGATATCAATCACAATCATACTATAAAAATGTTTAACATTATATTTCTTGTCTATTATCTTCTCTAATTCATAATATTTATTAATCAATATTAATTTATCGGATAATATCGTGCTAAATTTTGTTATTTTTCGATTATGTTATGTTAATATTGAAAACAAATATTCTATATAGAACAGGGTATTACATTTCAAATTATATGTTCTCTATTAAAGCAAATTTGATAATCATGCTTGTGATTGCAATTAAAATCGAAATTGATTATAGAAACTCATTTAAAACTAGGTCGAAATTAATTACTGATTTATCATTTTATATTTAACTAAGAAAGAAAATAATCTCATATACACAACTAACGAGGGACTTCCCACAAATGATTAGGAAAAGTAATTTCCCGTAATTATCATTTACGAAAAGTTTCGTCATTATTTTCTATTACACTCTTTCTGATTAAATCCATTTTCTTTGTAATTCCATATCTTAGGTTAGGTAGAGTAGGGGTACTACGAACAACACCAGGCACCTTATGGGCCCATGATCCCTACAAGACCAAGAGTTACCCGTTTGGGGTAACTATTCCTCTTCAAAGCATTTAATTTTGCTACAAAATTTCATTAAACTACTACTACTACAGATTGTGTCATTCGCTTGAAGCATCCCTAGATTTGCAAAGAAATGGCTACCCAAAATGTCATTACGAGCTCGAGAAAGAGCTGAGCATTCACATAAAATGTGGTTGATGTCTTCAGCCACCCCTATGTCTCCACAATACCGAGATCTCTTAGCATGCTTTTTTAACAGACAATGACCCATTAATATCCCAATGATTGTGCCTAAATGATTCCTGTTCCAGTCTATTACGAGAATCGGCTTCTTCTGATTCAGAAGAATACCATATCTTAGAAATACCTAAAAAAAAGAAGATATATGAATACTTTCAAAATCCTTGTGGTTCTAGTTTATGATAACAAAAACTGGAATGTACAACACCCTGTATAACATGTATACTCCAATGTTAGTAATGCAATGAAATAAAATCATTTTCATACAACATTATTAATAATATATTATAATAATATTATTACAATTTTATTAGATTCGTGATTTAGATTTAGGTGGACAATTTCCTGAAATAAAAAATCTTCGTGTTCATAATGCTGAACTTCATGATACCGAAGGACATATCGAAAATTTAGATTTACTATTGGATCTTCAATATAAGGGAAATTTTCGTTTATCAATTGATGCTGATATGGTATTAGGTAAAAAGGGTTCATTAACATTGAAAGGTAATAAAACATTTCCGTATATTATACACTACGAAATTTCGTATTGAAAAACAATTTTTTTTTTCATTTACAGTCAAACATTTATCAGGATTAGCACGTTTACAATTTACCCGTAAACCATATACACATTGGTCATTGAGTTTTTTAGGTGATCCAGAATTAGATTTTCATATTGAATCACAATTTCAAGGACGTCAAATGCAATCGAATGTAACCAGTTTAATATTGAATCAAATTCGTAAGGCAGTACGTCGTAAACATACTCTACCAAATTATAAATTACGTTATAAACCATTCTTCCATAAAATCGAAGATGAAATTGATTCTGATATAATACCAAATGGAAAATTAGAAATGAAAATTATTGAATTATCACGTTTAATGTTCATAAAAAATATCGAACAAATTTATTGTACAACAACGCTGGCATCATTACAATGGGTCGAAGCTCGACAACAAGATGATAAAAATATTATTATATCAATTGATATTGAAATTCATAAAGCACGTAATCAACAAATTGGTATTGTTTTTAAACAATCTGATAATTTGGTACAAATCGAAGCGGTTCTTCCAAATACACCAGCGGTTAAAGCGAATTTACGTTCTGGTGATATATTAATATCAATTGAAGGTAAACGTGTTACGAATATAACTCAGGTTGCAAAAATTATTAAGAACCTAAATCAACCGGTATTTTCATTACGTGTTGAAAGAATCTCACCGGGTATTATACGTAATGATGCGATATTTGAAGATTATGAATTATATGAAGATTTTAGTGAAATGAATATAGCATTTTCAAAATCAACAGAATCTGTTCAATTGATTGGTACATCATCGAAATTAATACGTAAAGGTTCAATTGAAAAAGGTACATCAAGTGAATCAAGTATTGCAAATACACCAACAAATTCACCACGTAAATCACAAATTTTCACCAGAAATTTTACGAAAAATTTCCATCATAATGATATGAATGGAATAACAACAACAACACCAGAAGAACAATCTAAATTGAAAACAAATGATATTGAATATTTTCAACAACACTCAACAATCGATTGTCAAATAGATAGTTTTATTCGTATGGAAGATTTATGTACATTTAAATTAGATGAAAAATCTATTTATTTGAATATTTGCGTTTATGGTAGATCAAACGGTGATAGTACACTTTTGGGATATTTAAATGTGCCAATTAATAATGTTCTAGCTGAATGTAGTGAATCTAGTTTAGGACAACATTTAAAATCATATAATTTATTACCACCTGATACACCATTTTTGTAAGTATATACATATTTATGCTAAAACCTCTGGTCATGTAAAAATACATATAAACAAATTCTACTTCTTATAATTTGTTCAAAAATTATATTTATTTTTATAGACAAAATCATTTGTTGGCTGCACAATCTGGATTTGATCCAAATCTATGTTATGGTGACATATTATTATCATTTATATGGAATGGAAGCACAATTCTTGGTACTACAATGATGGATTCGACAAAAAAATCAAAATCAACAAGGTTCAAAATTTATTAATTTATTAAAAGAAAAATAATATATAAAATTTATCTTTTTTTCCTCGGTTTTTAGAAATTCAACAGACAAACTTGAAGAATCGGATAAAATCGAAACAAATCCAACAAAACAGCATAATTTTATTCGAACACATTTTCATCGTACAACTCAATGTGATTTTTGTGGTAAAAAGATTTGGCTTAAAGATGCTGTCCAATGTCGTGATTGTTCGATGTGTTGTCACAAGAAATGTGTTATTAAATGCCAAAATTCAACAGTTTGTGGGCCAGTTGATTGTTCTACAATAACAACAGCTGGACAACAAATATCCGGTGCACAACCAGAATTTAAATTAACTGAAGCACCAAGTGGTGGAACTGATTGTGAATATGATGAAAATAATGATGAAGTAGTAATATCTTTATTAAATTCATATTAATTAGATTCAAAAAAAGAAACAAATCTATTTATATAATTTTAGTTAAGAGGAAAACATGATGGACATCGACAAAGTTTTAGTGATTTACTTGTACAAGGATTAAAACGTGTCAATTCAGCTAATAATCTAGCGATACCAGGAATAGTTTCATCATTAAGTCAAAGTAGTCGAAGTCTACCACCAAGTCCACAACATACACCAAGGTAAGTGATTATATTGTTTAATTTTTTAATTTTTTTATTTATTTTAAATTTAATATTTAGTTTGCTTTCCTAGCAAATTTATATTATTATATATTATCGCTAAAACATATTTAGTTAGTTATACATATTTGCTTTCTTGTTTTCTTTTCGGTTTTTGTGTCCTTTTTCTGGTTGTGTCTTTTTTCTTTTGACTTATTTTCGATTCCTTTTGCCCTATTATCCTTGAACAAACATTTTTGGTTGTCTTTTTTGGTTTTTTTGTGTTTTTGTTTTGTTTGATTTTGGACACAAAATTAGAAAACAATCTCTTGTTAACCAAAGCAACAATCCATTCATCACGATTACCCAACGTCTTGAGATGTTAGAATGTGATATTTTGGAATTATCAAAAGATCAAATACTACATATTACAGAACCATTAATTGGTTGGTCTAAAATGGAAGATTTAATGAGTCTTGCAAAAACATCTAGTAAAATGTTGTACGCTGATTTGGATGCAAACGAACGTGTTAATAAAATCAATGGATTGGTAAGATTTTGGTCGTTTATATATGATATATTTATATATTTTTAAATAATTATAAATTTTTTTTTTTTTTCTAGTTAACAAAATTACGTATCGCATTGGATAGCGAAACGACGTCTCATGCAAATTTATTAAATACGAATGATACAAAAATTACACAAATCCATGATAATAACCAAAATTCACCCAAGACACATGAAACAATTCGTCCATCGTCCAATGTAAGCTTATTTTTACAAACGAAAGCTCCATCATGTGAAAATGAAAATCGAAAGCATTCGATAAATAGTGAACATGAAATAAATAAAGCTATTCTTGTGGGACAATCTGAGGAACGAGTTCAAGTTTTGAGTGTGATCATGTTATATTTGTGTACTGGACTTCAACATGCACAGGGTGTTGCGAGCCAATAAATTAAGAAATAAAATTTTAAACGAAATTCTTTTTTTTTTTTGTCCTAAAAATAAAGAAATATAAAAAGAAACTTTTTAGTCCTAAATGAGAAACTGATATATAAATATATGTTTTTTTTTATTAAATATTTTAATAAATTTGAATTGTTTCTTCTGCACGATAGAAATATAAGGTTAGACACCAAATAAATGAAACACTAAAAATCAGTTTATCTTTGAAAATTATATAAATTATCAAGATTTTGGTATTTTTTGGCCTTTTTAAATATAAATTATAAAAACTAAAAAAAAAAAAAAAAAAATTAATTATATGAATCAATTATTATCAAATTAAAAAAAAAGATTATTTAAACTTTTTTTAGACAAAAAAAAATTTATTTTAGTGATAAAAAAAAACAGTACTGAGTGTTCCCATCTTATGCAAATGTAAGATAAAATTAAAAAATAAAACGATATACTTAAATAAAAACAAATTCTTTTATTATTTCTGAATTTGATGGCTTCCGCATGTACTACATATAACCCATGAGGTATGAGGAAATATTTTTTTTTAGCACGAAATAGTGTAAATCCTTTTTTCTGTGATACATATACAACTCTGATTTTTTAGTGACAAACATTTTTTCTTTTTGGATATTCAATAGGTGCCTTTTTATATTCCAAAAATATTGAAAATTGCTCAAACATTAGTTAAAAGAGTTCCCGAAATATTAGAGTAGATTGAGAACGTTGTATATTTTGTAATTATAAACAACTAACAAAAAACACTCGATTTAAAACATATTTTGTTCAACAAAAAACTCCTATCAAGATCTCGAATTTCTCAAAGAAAGAATCTATTGTTTTTTCAAAGAAATTTATTATATTCTATTTAAAACTTTTGTTTTTTAAATTATTCTAATTTAAAATGTTTTAATTTAAAATATGTTTCATTTTTATAAATGAAGAAAAACCTACATATAAAAAGAACTAAGAAAATTTTCCATTTTCATAAGAATTTTTCGCATGAGAAAATTAATCCTAAAATAGAAAATTTTGTAATAGAAACTTTGTGCGTTTTCGGTTTTTTGTGTGACATTTTTAAAGTGTCATATAAACAAAAAAACATTATCAAATTATTTTCGAAAATAAATCATATTCAAAAAAAAAAGAAATAAGAAATATAAACAATAAAAGTATGCCAAATTCATTCAATTTAATTCAGATTATGAAAGTTTAGCATAATTTTCATACATTTTGTTTATATAAATTTCTATTCTATTTTCATTAAGAAACAGTATTGCCATTCATTGTACATTATTAAATGTCCAAAAGTTGAAAAATTTTAATCGTAAATTAGGAACTAACAATTTCAGTATCCTCTATATGACAGCTACTTATTATATTGGCAGAAACGTGGAAACGACCAAAAATGCTAGGTGGATTAGGAACTTTTTGTATTTAGTAGTAAAGAATAGATTTGTGTTTCAGTCTAGGCATTGTGTATTGAACCAGCTTCCTCATTCTTTATTTTTGGAAGGCTAATGATTATCTGTAAAAATTGTTCATTCCCAGTGAAAATATTTCTGCACGTATCGCGTCGATCTCCTAGTTTCTAGTGAAGGCAAACGGACAACTGATATAATTACAAGATAAAAAGAATTTTTTACATACCACGTTTTTAAATTATTAAAAAGTATACTTTTTTTCCGAACTAACTTTCTTACATACAAAACAAAATTTACTGAAAATGAATTCAATTTTGCTTAAAGATGGCTAAAAGTATTAAAAGAATGCATTGTCATCGTGTTCTGAGCTATTCTAAAAGTTTCAAATCTCGAGCTAGTCGGGAAGTTAGTTAAAATTCGATTGCAAGATTTGTACTGGACAGAAAAACAAACAAGAAAGCTTATAAAAACGTGGTAATAAATAGATTCCGTGAAAGTATAACTGAAGTCAAACTATTGTAAATCTAGTACACATCAGGGATATGATTTGATACTAAACTTTCCTGTGTGCATTTTTCTATTAAATTCTAGTTTATAATGAATGCAAGGCACTTATATTAACCGGGCACTAAATAGAATTCTGTTAGGATTCAGTTAAAAACAAAGATGCGCTCTTCAGATCTAATCTATATAGTTTCATTTACAGTTAACTTAACTCTATATTACGAAATCAATAATACAAATTTTGGTATTCCAATAGGTAATACCTAGTTCGATACAGTACTACAAATTTTCTTTAACAATTGCAAGAAATAACTTACTTAACACTTTCAAAAACACTATTATGAATTCAACGATTCAACGATTATGCATTCAATTGATTCTTTTTGTGTACTAATATCAATACACATAATGGATTCTTCTCTTTCTTTCACATTAAAATGTTTTTAATATATTCTTTTTCAATTTTACCTACAATAACAACACTGAACATTATGTTGCCCATATGACTTGCATAATTAAGTATACAGTCTATGATAATATAGTACCATAAATTAGTATACCTAGATTTCCAAGCCAAATGAGCAGCGTGATGTTTAGTATCTTTGTTGTAGGTGAACTTAAAGAAGAATCGATGAAAAGAGTTTTAATGTGAAAGAAACAGAAGAATCTATATTGTGTCGCGATATCACGATACAAAAAGAATCAGTTGAATGTACAGTCGTTGGAAGTCTTTATTATTAGTCTATGGTAATACTAAATCGACCAGTTTTTAATTAATTTATCAAAGTACTTTATATTTGTTAGTTGATATTTGAAAATTTTGTTGCCCTTTTCATTTCTTAATTTCATTATAACGAAAATATCAGCCAAAAATAAACAACAACAACAACGGCGAGTTCAATGCGTTTTCTTTGTAAAAATTTTACATCAATAATCGCAAAGAAAAAACTTTATTTTTTTGGAAATACGCCAAGAAAATCGAAAAAAGAAAACGTCTTGTGAATTCACAAAGTATAAACGAGAAAAATTACTTTTTCATTAAATTTAAATGTATAAGAAAATCTGTAATTTCTTTTTTTTTGATATTTTTCTTTTTAAATTTCCGTGAAAATTCTCTCCAAATTGAAGATGTATTGATACATATTAATTAACATGTGATTGAAATTATTATATTGACTTTTCATTTTGACCATGTTTACTTTTCTTTGTTCCGGAATGAAAATTTTCACACTGTAATATTTTATATATGCAGATTTGGGGAAAACTTCTACTAGTATATAAGAAAGTACTTGTAAGAAAATGCGACAATTTTTTTTCTTCTTACGTATATAGGTTCCGAAAAGGTTCAAGAAACTCTTTCACCTGATTTTAAAATTTGTCGTGTATGAAATTGTTTTTTTTTTTTTAAATCTTGGCTTTAATTAGTTTTAATTATTTTTAATTTGTTTCCTTTTTTTTTGGTATCGAAATGACATCGTTCGTTTGTATGCCAAAAAAAAAGAAAAGTTTTTATTTATAACTCTGCGCATTTTCCTATATGCTTGACGTCGATATGTCCACCTCGTGCTTTGAGTTTTCATGTTATTTAGTAAAAATGTTAAATGTTTAACACATGCCCATAAAAATGTTCAAATTTAGCAAATTATTAGGGGTTTCGAAAAGTTCTGTCGCGACTGAATACGATTGTAATGAGTTTCTATGACATTTCTAATGTTAAAAATATAAATTTTCATATACCATTACTTGTAATAATTCCAGTATTGCATTAAGAAGGACTGTTCGGTTCTATATGTCTTCTATATGATCAAGCTTTTATCATATCCGATACAAAAGCATCGGCACAAGCTCTCTGCATTTTTGTAACTCGAATACAGTTCATATGAACAACTAATTACCCCGGATATCATGAAAAAACGTGCCTATTATTGGGAATATCTGTTTCCCTTGAAGATTTTCTAGATTGTATAAAAACGACAGAACTTATAGGAACACCTTAATATATAATATTCTTACAAACATATTTATGAATAGAAATTTTTATAAAAGAAAAAAATCAGGCTAAAAACTTTTTTTTGAAAAAATACAAGAAAAAATTAAAAAAAAAAATTTTTTTAAAAAATATTTTTCCTAGAAAATGAGATTTTTTTTCTATTTTTTGGGTGAAAACGTGTTTCCCGTTGTTTTTGTGGATAAATTTTAACTCGACATAATCAAATTTATATAAATGAAAAATGCGCGTTCCAGATTAATGGAAAATTTTACGCAGTATTATTTGTAAAAAGAAAATTTTAAAGAAAACATTTCTTTCGAATTTTTCCATTCAAATTTTCATTCATTTTAGAAGAATTGTATTTATTTTTATACAATTTATTCAATACATGTTTTTAGTATTTTTAGTTGAAGAAGGGGGAAACTGTTGAGTATAATCTTTTCTAACATCTGTAGGACTTTGACCTGGTCCAAACAAAAGAAATTCTATAATATAACCTTAAAGGAAAGGTTATGTTCCTGGCATTGTTTGAACATCTTTCTAAATCATAAAATCTTCCATGAAAAGCACATTTTCCAAAAATAAAAATTTTAATTTAATTGAAAACAAAAACTGATGACCGAGAGTAGATCAACTGGTAATTTGTTGAGATATAATTAGACGGTATTTTCTCTTTTTGGTCTAATGTATCGAAGCAGCTTTTTAAGGTTTCTGAACTATGTTCCATGGTTAAATTTAATATATCTGTAAATAAAAAAAAAATGATTCTACCTCGAATCTTAAGTTAACTTATTCTTACGGATATTTGTAAGTTAGATATCGTCTTTCAGTTTCCTTTGGAGAGATAAGAAATCAGGAAAATCATATAACAAATAATTTTCCTAAAATCTCTTACAAATTTAAATTCTGCAGGATTTTCATTTTTTAAATTTCCAATAGATTTTATGTTCAAATTTGTTTCGAAGAATCCTTGTTTAGTTTTATAATAATTTATTTCCAAACTTTTCAAAAAATTTCGTTATTAACCCAAAATGAGAAGAAAAAAAGCGCAATAAAAGTTTTTTTTTGGCAAACAGCTATAAGAAATGAGGTCAGAAACCCCCCCAAAAAATTTGTATATATTTATTTTTATGAGACAAAAAAAAAAGAATCACAAAGGAGTAATATTTTTAAAAGGCTAATAACACCAAATCCCACTTCTAGAGTATCAACACATATGAAAAGCGCGTGTTAGTTTATTTTCCATTTCCCCCAAAAAAATCAAAAACAAAAAACTTAAGGATGCAATAGTGTTGACCTTGGAAAATTCAAGACGAAATAAATGGAAAAACGCTTTCAAAAGAAATTCTCATGATCAGAGAAAATTTATTGGGAAATTTATTAAAACGCATTGAGTTAAGAAAAAAGTCATGATCAAAAATATTATTGTTTTTGTTTTTCATTTTCATGGAAAACACAGCGTAAAATTTTTTTGTGTGTTTTCCATGTCTGCGCGTTCATGAGAGCGTTCTTTTTGTACGAAATGACGTAAAAAAGAATCTCGTACTTTGTCCCCGAATTGTTGTGCTGGCTTTGTTTTCTTTTTAATGGATTTGATTTGATAGTGGACAAGTTTCTTCTAACTCGAAACTAGTCATGGAAATTTTGAGTGGAGATAAAGAAACAAATGCACTTTTTTCCTTTTTCTTTTGATTGAGAAAGGTCGATAATCGACATAAATTCTAATAAAATAGAAATGAAATTGTTCCATGTTTTTCTGAGTCTTGATTCCTGAATTTCCAGATTTTTATGCCTTATATACTAATAGTTTTGTATGTTACATTTGTAACGCAAAGAAGAATGATTTTAAGGCTGTATGTCTGTAGAGAATCAAAAATTATATTTATTGATGTATACATCGAAAATGCATTTTTCAATTTTAATGAAATTTGAAATTGAGGTTAGCTATTCCTTAACTCGATATTACGTTTCGTTTCGTTTACGTGGGTTGTGAAGCTACAATCCAGGGTGACCACAAAATTTTGAATTTTTTTGTTTCGCGATTTAATTGAAAAATCTGTAAAGCAATTTTGTTAAAATTCATTACGTATATTGCTTGTATAAATTGTCGATACTCTGTTAAATTTCAGTCAAATCGCCCTAAGGATAGTGAAGAAAAATTAAATAATAAAATTTGCAAAATTGGTTTACAGTATTAGACTATCTGTAAATTAGAACAAATCCGAAGAAAGGCATATAAAGTTATGCAGTTCTAGTTATTTTTTCCCTGATTGATTGTTAAATACGATTCCTATTTCTACTGTAGGGCTATAGGACAGTTCCGATACATTTTGTTTATAAAATCGTTCTTAACATACACTTTATGACTATAAAATTTGAACTTAAAAATCTTTCAAATACCTAAGTAACTCTATCCTTATGGTAGTACACTGTTCAGGAGAATCAATTTAGTCATATAGGTATGGGTTTGGACGATTTTGTTCCTTTGGTCAAGTCTAAAAGACCAGAAGCTCATGACTAAATATAATGGATTCCTTCTTTTTTTAATGTTAATTAAAACTTATCTATGTAATTCGATTCGATTGCGGAAGAGAGAAAAAAACTTTTATTTCTAAAATTTGTTGATTAATTATTCTTCCTTTTTAAAAGCAATTACTTACCATGTTTAACACTATATAAACCCGTGGTAATTGACCTGCATTTAAAATCAGCTTGACATTATAGACAAAATAAAACAATTAAATTTGTAAATTTTCCATTTATTTTTCGATTTTATAAATACTTTATAGAAACGTGTACATAACTCTCAGGAAATCCGACCACATCGAATCGGAATTCTGTAAACATTAATCTGCATGTGTTTTATCCATTTATGTTTTCAATAAAATAAATATTCCCATTCAGAAGAAACTCTATAAATTCGATTAGTAATTTAATTCCAACTTAATCTACCTAATAATAACTTTTTATTTTATTCAAAATTAATTCAAAATTTATTACCAACGAAAATTTCATTGGAATTTTAGGTAATTGAAATTTGTACATAAATTTTTGAAATAAGGAAATATAATTTTGAAAATAAAGTTTAAAAATTCGCTTTTAATTAATGAAAAAAAAGGTAATAACTCTTAAAAAACAATAATAACATTTGTTATTGTTTATCAAAAGAAAATTAATAAAAACAAAGAAATATTTAGTTTATTTTAATATTTTTCTTTTTTTTAATTTTCTTAATTTTTTTTTTAGTATGTTTGACAATATTTGTTTATTATTTTCCTTTCTTCAATTTTCCACAAGACGTAAAGACGTAAATTTGTTGTTTTTTTATTTTTCTCTGAGAAGAAAAAGTCGCGAGTTTAAGAAAACTATAATAAAATAGCAAAAAAAAAGCTTACAAAATACGCACAAATTACAAAAATACAACAAAAATTGTTGCTGCGTATTTTTACGTAAAAAGAAAAAAATTAATAGATCATCGACGTATACAAATTATATACAACTACATGTAATATTGTTATAGGAAAAAAGTGGTATAGGAAATTATAAAACTATCTTATTCAAAATGTTTTATGTTCAATAATCATTCGATTTACTAAAGTTGCTCATACTATTTCTTATGAAAATGATCAGATTAGATTCAACAGATAAATGCCGTTTAGATATCTCAGCAAGACAATGTTTAATAATAGTAATTAAAATAGCCATCCCCATGGCTTAAGATTAAGGACGTCAACAGTGTCCATATGTTAACATTAATGATAAATATCTAGAAGGCATTGTTCTAGATGACAAATTTTTTTCTGCTTATACATACTATAATCAATGACCACCAACCATCCGCTAACTTACCACATTCCTTTTATAGAACTAATGGGTTGTTGACACAGTGATAGTAGCTGTCCTTGTCAGTAGTATCTCTTGGTTGTACGTCGAACGGAAATTCTTAATATTTGTTTGTCACATCAGTCATCTTTTCCGTATTCATTTTCAAAATCCTTGTTTTTATAAATGGGATCATAGGTTTTTTTTGTTCTTTATACAATTGGACAGATTTTACATTGCCTTCCAGACATTATGAAAATTTAAAAACACTTTTTAAAAAGAAGAGAATGATAAGACACGCCGATCTGAACACTGGCCTGGCAGTCTCTGGCTTGTAGTACACACAGGACAGTTGCGAGCGAGCTACTGCTGTCGTGTGATTTAGTGTGGGAGAAGGCGAGTGGACAGTAAAATTAAAAAATGTTGTAGTAGCTCGCATGATAGCTGCTTTCCTACTACCATTGACAGTAGCTCGCATAATACGCTTACACAATAACTGTAGCTGTCCTGCAGCTACTGTCTTTGCAAACTCGCAGGCACTGTGTAAACCACCTATAAGTGTGAAAGTTATACAAAGCATTTGAAATCTAAACATATCTGATAGTGTCACATCATGAATCAAAGAATATAAAATTTATAAAATTACGCATTGCGTATGGCTATTTAGAAATTTCTTGCCTGACATCTGGGAGCTTTGTTATCGATCATGTTTGATGGTTGTCATGGTTTTTTTTTTACTATTTTATTTAAAAAAATATAACTGCCAGAGAATAAGTATAGTTTCCAAAACGGTACTTTGTTTCAAATAATCATGATTTATTTCATACTTCAATCTGGGGCACTGATGACGTATATACATATACGCAGGCTAAGCCAATTTGAAAAATGGAAAAACAAAACTCTTTCTTTCTATCATTCATATGTTTTGTCACTTTATTAACTAAGTATAAGAAAATGAAAAGTGGGTGGTGGGTAGGAGATATACCTATGCTTATTCCATCGAATGTAATTATTTCTCCATCAATTCTTTTTACACTTAAAAAAGAAAAGCTAATTGTATATGTTTTTAGTTATTATGAAAAAAAAGCAAAAAAAAAGCTTTTATATATTTTGTTCCTATTACACTAACACTAGATAACCAGCAAAATATGAACAGCAGCGCGATCTCTCATTCATTAAAGTAGGAGAAAAACAAAAAAACAACGTAAATTAAAATTTAAAAACAAAAAACAAAACATAAAAACGAATTTTTAATTTGTTTTCGTTTCATCTCTTTCTCTTTGTCGGTTTGATATAAAATCAGCTGTTAACGTTTTTCTGAAAACATTTGAAAAGCGGAAATCAGTAAATCAAGAAGCACAGTCAGTGCCACAAAAGCGAGCTTTTTTTGTGGACAAAAATTAAAAATTAAAAATAATTAGTTTTTTTTTTATATACAAATAAAAAAAAAAAGTGAAGTGTTATTTAAATTTTTGCACAACTTTTTTTTTATTTGGAGTGAATTTTTAAAAGGATCTCATCAAGAAAAAAAAAAAAAGGATTATTAAAAAGACGAAGAAAATTAGTGAAAGAACAAAGAAAAACTATTTTTTTGTGATTTTATAATAATTTAAAAAAAAAAAAAGTGAAATTAATTTGTTTTAAAAAAAAAGAAAATAAGAAAAACTCAAAATGACTCATACAACATTTGGAAACGATATCACCAATCGACAACCAAACGATAACAACAATAATAACAATAATAATAATAATAACAATAACAACAATAACAATAATAACATTGAGGATGAGGAAAACGGAACTGTACCACCACATATCGCTAGAATTGGTGGAAAAATGGTTTTCTCAAGAATCGCTGGACGTGGTGTTATTCGAGTTGTCGGACGTTGTGAAGATGCCAAAGAAAATAATATGTTAGGTGAGTTAAAAAAAAAAATAGAAACAATAAAAATGTGTGAACTTGAAAATAATTAAAGTAATAATAACAAAAGAATAAATTAGAAAACAATTGAAGAAAAAATCATAATGTTTTCCAATTTTCACGACCTTCATGTCGCCATTTTTTATTTCATTTTAAACGATTGAAAAGGCTAACGACTTTTATTTGTAATTCTTTTTTTTGTTTAAAAAAAATCATACGACAAAATATTAATGTTTACAATATTTCACCATAAAAGGCTTAAAAAAAACATTACTCATTAAGATTAATTACTTAAAAAGAAAAATAAAGCGCGTACATCGAGGTTTATTCGATTTAAAAACTTAGAAATTTAGTTAAAACAAGTGAAAATAGCATTAAAAATCGTGTAAAACAAACATTTCTTACGACAAACCGGAAATCGTTTTTCTTTTTTCAATGAAAATGAAATAAATAATGATTCGAAATTAAATAAGATTTGTATAGCAGCAGCAACAATACATAATTTCCATTAATGAGCTTCAAACAAACGAGAAAAAAAAAACGTTTGTTATTAAATAATTTTAGCTTTTTTTTTTCTTAAAAATCGCGATCATACAAAGTTAAATAAAAAAAAGTTTACCAATTTTCGTTGGATTTCAATAATATTCCGCTTGTAGGTGACTGGTTTTGAATGCTTTTTTTTTTCTCTTCCTCGTCGCTTGATTTTTACTTAACTTTTTTTTTTTATACTTTAGTATATTAACTAACTAATATAAAACATTACTTTATAAAACTGGTTGAGTGCACATTTCGTCGTCTTCGTTTTAACATATTATTATTAAATTTTTAACTTCTATACAAAGTATATAAAGTTACTACGGAATCATAATTGAAAAAATGTTGTAATGGTCAATCTCCACACAGCCTACATCCTACTTGTGATGCAAGTATGGGATAACACTATAAAAAGATTGGTTAAACAGAAATGGAGAAAACAATCATTCTACAAATTTTGTCGGCTTCTGCATTTCTCATTTTACCAACTGATTTTCGATCTGCAGATGATTCCCCTCAAAAACAGATGAACATGTTTATCTGATTTATATGGCACTTCATCTGAGGGTGCCATAACTCTCACAATAATCACATACGATACCGTTCTAAATTGTGTGGGGAGACTCTGATATTTTTATTCGATCAATCCTAGCGAAAATTGCAAAATTCCATCTCTTTCTAGTTTTCTGATTTTTCCAGTCAGAATAGGATGTCAGCTATGTGGAGATTGCCCTTAAATCTCCACGTTGCGGAGGCATTTTTGAAATCATTTGAATCCAAAATTAATAGATCTAGTTTCTTTCGACATGAGTACCATTCTATGGGTTCGCGATCGGTCTAAAATTTCGGGTAGCTGCTAAATAAAATGTCAGTTTTTTGATTTTAAGTTACTGACTACTTTAATATTCTATATGAATTGATTTCAATCAAATTTGGTACAGAATACTTTTTCACTGAAAGAACAATTGTGTCCGAAAATGAATTGAATCCGATTGCAACTCCGAATTTTCGTACAAAACAAAATATTGTAAATATTGTTAAATAAAATAATTTGATCAATATGTATAGAAGTTCCTATCGTCGTTTTATAATATACATTAGCTTGTCTTTCTGAAAGTGAAAAGTTCCTTCATTTTTTATATGCTTTTCATTAAAATATTTTTTTTTTTTAAATATTAACCAATTTTACAAACAATTTAACACAAAATTACGGACAAAGAGAAATTAGATTATTTGTATAAATTTTATTGGACGTTGGCCAGCACAAGAATATACTTCACCCCACAAAAAGAAAAGTGCGTCATGTGTTTAAGTCTAATTGAGCGAACCGCTTTTTATAATTCCTCATATATAAAATAATGAACTGGAACTCGCGTGCCAGTTTTTATTTGTTTTATTTTAAATTTTTAAACAAAAAAATTCCACATGATTGCTGTTTTACGGAGAGCGAAAGAGTGCGTAATCGATTCGAATCAATATTGTAATCATTGTACGCAATATTTTGTACTAGAATAAAACAAAAAAAAAGTCTGCGCAATAAATTAAGTATGTAAGACATTAAACTCTTTCAAAAATATTTCTAATCAAAATAAAGAAATACGTTCTAATTTTGTTAACACTAAAATTTAGTTTCTTATACATATTATAATCAATTTTTCAATAAACATATTTTGAAATCCTGAAAAAGCAAACGAATTCTAAAATGGTAAAGGGTTTAATTAAGAGGACACATGAAGTCGGGATTCAATCGACCAATTTGAATAAATTTTAGTACATAAATGTATTAGTCGGTGGCTCATTGGGTAACGTATTGAATTACAAAGTCTCTGGTCACAGGTTCAAATCGTAAAGAAAAAAATATGTTCTCTTCAGTTTGAATTTGTCATTTCAGTCTCTCGACTGTATTTCGCGGAGGGCACATTAAGCTATATCGATCCAACTGGGGTTTTAGTGGGTTTACAACTAACAAAAAAATGTAAAAGGGAAGAATATACTGGACCTCAAAGCCCAAAGTACGAGGTCTTCTTCCAACTGTAAAAACAAAGAAAAAAATAAATGTTCTAATTAATTTTTGAAATAAAAACGAGTAATCGGAAGTGGGTAAATTTTTCTATTAAACGTAGTAATAGGAGAAGGATATAGGTTTTTCAGTGTTAGTTTAGTGCACATTCTTCTTACGGCAGGTATAAATAATGTTTTTATCCTCATTTAAACCGAATATATTTTGTATAAGAAAGCTGGACGGTTTAGTATACCAAATATTTTGTTGTTAGCATAAAAACGCATGTGTAACCAAATTAATCTAAATATAGTTTGATTGACTTAAACAAATTAAGTATCAAACAAAACAAAAAAAATTAATTAACGTGATTTGTTTTGTTAATTTTTAACATATTTAACTCGTTTTTGTTGACCAAAAAAAATTCGTTTTTAAAAAGGCCATTGTGCTTTCTTTATCATCATAGACCTGAAACATATTTTGTGATAACATTAGTCTTATTTAAAAAACAATTAAAAAAAAAACAAACTTATTTTATTGTTTCTAAAAAAAATTGTTAAGCACCTAGAAATGCGTTTTATACAAAAATAAATACGAAAAAAAAACACGTACGTGAAAAACAATTAAAAATACTTATTTTTTATCAAAAAAAAAAAAAATTATAATTTTCATCATCACGCAAAACCAAAAAATATATATTACGCAAATTTTCATTTTTTTTTTTTTTTTGAAAAGAAAATTTTTCTTTTTAATTTTCTTCACCCAAAAAAAACCGATGAATTTTCATTCCTTAAATAAATTTTGAAAATTTCATACTTACTTAAACAAATATATACAAAAGACGACGACATTGCATCGGAAAGTACGTTTTATACAAATATAAATGGGTTTTTCCTTTGAGCTTTTCTTTGAAATGCGCGTTTTTTTCATATTCTTTTTTCAAAACAAAAATGAAAGATAAATTTTCACACTATATACTTTTTAAGATTTTCCAAAGAAAAAAGAAAATATTTTTGTGGGTGGCACCGCGGGAGAAATAAGACCATAAAAACATCCAAAAATTAATTTTAATGTAAAAAACGACAAAAAAGAAAATAAATAAATAAAATTAAAAAGATGCGGATGGGAAATTTTATCACACATAATTGGAATTTTGCCATATTTATCTCAGAAATCATCCTAAAAAAGAAAAATTGAATATACATAAGTTTTTCCGTGCACAAAGAAAAAAATATTTAGAACGTAATTTGGAAGAAAATTTTCTGATTCGTTTTTAATTTGAAAGTTTTTTTAAAAAAAAGTTTTTCCGGGAACGTTTTCATTGGTTTTTAAAGTTTACTGCGCAGAATTTTCCGCTTATTTTAAAGTATAAATGTTTATAAACAATTCCTGTTATTATTCGTAATTAATCAATTTATCGCTCATTATTAAAATATCTGATTAAAGAAAAAGCAAGAAAAACAAGTAAATATTGTTTCTGATAACAATTTTGATTAACTTTGAATTAAAAAATTGTCTATTTGATAAGGAAATATCGAAATTTAACCTAAATTATTTTTTTATCTTTTATTTATTTAAAAATTATTTAATACTGTTTAGACGAAACGGCGGCATCTCAACTCCCAATCACTTAAAATCAGCTGTTTTATTCTTTCTTTATTTATTTAAAGAAAATTTCATGCCAAGAAAAATTATTTGTTGGGGTTGATTGAAATTTTTCATTTATTTAAAAGAAAAATCACTTAAGACGGAATATATTCACAATTCAACCTAATTCTGTCAGTTAATTTCAGATGATTTACGAGTTCTTTTTATTAATAATAATTCGTGATAATTGAAGTAAAACATGCAGTATCTTGACTAAATGCTAAGGTGCGGAATTCTTAAACATTAAATATGTCTTCAAACTTTTTGCTTTATTAATAAATTTTAAATTTTAATCTAAATGAAAACTGCATCAAATCTGTATTTCTCTAGAGTCTAGACAAAACTCTGCCTGAACATTGTTAAGACTTACTTATTTACTAAGTGTACAGGAAACCTTCCTAAAACCAAAGTTTCTCTCTAACATGATAGGAAAACTCCTGAATAACTTAGCACAACATTACAGTACAGCAATGGTTCGCTCTATCCCTTGTATAAAATACGAGGAATACCCGAATTTTATTAGATCAAAATTTTCAGGTTTCATTTTAAGTTTTGCCATTGAATTGTAGTAACCTATCTACTGTGTTAATAGGAGGCTTAACAGAATCTTTTTTCTACCAGACACTGAAATTTTCATAATCCATAAGAAATATATAAAATAAGTCGAAGAATTTTTTAATTTTCCAGTATCTCCCGCCATCCTGAAAGCCCCAGAAAAGGTGTAAGTTTAGTAAATATTAGAAATCACTCATATATGATACTCGTAAAAACATAGTATCCCAAACTATTTAGAAAAACTTTAAGAATCAACCACAAAAATGTTAACTAAGTTTTAAAGTATTCTTAATTCGAAAGAGTTTTAACAAGATTCGATTAATTAAACTAATTTTTTAATGAATGCATGACTTTTTAAAAACTCTAAAAAACGAAAACATAAAAAACACTGTTGTTTTTGAATAATTTAACCTTTTCTTAATACAAGTATCTCTTCGATTCGTTCGTATTCCAGTATAAACGAATAAAAATTAAGTTTTTAAAAGCTTTTATACAATTTTATTTGATATTATCTCATCGAACACATCTTTGATCACCTGTAATATGATCCAACATTACCTTTGCGCTTGCGAGAGCCACTTAACCTACACCAATGTAGTTTTTTACCAAGAGTTTTACGCAAGTTTCTTTCTGTGATATCTTTGATACTACACAAACATATGAATCTCTTTTTTTTTTGTTATTTTTAGATTATCAAAGAAGCAAACAACATATTTTCGATTGAAACGAAATTAGAAAAGCTTTACAGTTTTTTTTAACTTTATAGAAAATATTTTTGTCGATTTAGTCAAAAAGAAGAAATTTTGTTTAGTACGAATTTTTTGTTTTTTCGATCATCCAAAAACTCCAGAAAGTTCTTTAATAAAAATAATTAAATTAATTAAAACAATTAATTATTAAATGTTTGCTGCTGCATTTGGTGAATTAGTCAAAGGAATGGCACATGAAGTAGTTCGTATCGTTACACGTTGTGACGAAGCAAACGAAACATTGCATTTAAGTAAGAAATTTGTAAAAATTTATTTAGTTATTACGTAAAGTCCAGATTAAAGAAATTAATAATTAATAATTATATCATTTTCTTTGGTTTAATGTAAAAATATTTTTTTGATGAAACCAAAGTTGAATGAAATAAACGCGTAAAACAAAAATACTTATTCATGATCGTTAATAATAGGAAATTAATGGTGTAAAGTACAATTTTTTTTTTCAATTACATCAACTTGAATAAATTTCACTTTCGAACCATGACGGAATTGTATTTCTCTTCATTCGATTCCACTGTAAGAAACGTTTTATAACTTTATTAAATCACGGTTAATCAATGTTAATTTGATTTTAGTACGTAATTTCTTTTATTACATAATTTTTATTCTTTTTAAAAGAAAGGTGTTTTAAAAGTTACTAACACTATAGATTTTAGTTCCGGTTTTAGTCTTAACAAAATAATATTGTTTAGAATTTCCGATCAAGAAAAATAATTCAATGGTAATTTCTTTTTATATTTACTTATTTACTTATATTATATGATATAAAACTCTTTAAATTTAACTCAATTTTTCTATATTATTTAATTTTAGATCTTTCTGAATGTGAATTGATGCAAGTTCCAGATGCAGTTTATCATTTAATGCGACATACTGAATTGAAAACCTGTGATCTTAGTGGTAATGTTATAACAAAAATTCCACCAAAATTTGCTGTTAAATTTAGTTTAATAACAGGTAATTAAAATATTCAATAAATCAAAAAAGAATTCTTTTAAAATTATGTCCTTTTTTATAGATTTAAATTTATCACATAATCGAATGTCGAAATTACCAGATGAATTAGCTGATTTGGGTTCATTACAACGTTTAGATATTTCATATAATTCATTTATTGTTTTACCACCAGTCGTATTTAAAATGCCTAAATTGAAAATCTTAAAAGCAAATAATAATGCAATCATTGAAATCGATACTGATCAAATGATCGTTTCCGATAGTTTAGAAATGGTTGATTTACGACATAATCCATTAACAAGAATATGTCACAGAAAATTAAATAATGCCAAAGTTTCATTTCATATTGAATTAACTGAATGGCAAGATGAAGACTGGTAGTAAAAGAAACCATAAATACCAATAACTAATGAGATTTTTAAATATTTAGGATAAGGTATAGTAAGTTACACGACAATAAATGAATTTTACTAATTTTAAAGGATATTCACAAATATATATCCTTTAAGAATCCTGAAAACAAAGTGTGATGTTATTAAAATGAAAAAAACGAATGATTATTATTAGTTATCTATAGAAATCTCGATTTCAACGTATTTTTAGTATTTAAGATGATATTTTGAGATTAAGTTGATAGTAATTTTGTGTATAAAACAAAAAAAAGAAAAAGAAACAAAAAAAAAATATTATCATTAGAATACTTTTTGTACTTAAAAAATAGTAATGTAAATTTTCTTTTATTTTTTATTTATGTGTAAAGATGACAAATCTAAATAGTCTGAAACTGTGATGCAAAAAAAAGAATATAAGATAAAAAAAACTTTTTATATACCACGTTTTTGTCGAACTAACTTTCCATACAAAACAAAATTTACTGAAAATCAATTCAATTTTGCTTAAAGATAGCGAAAGTATTAAAAGAATGCATTGTCATCGTGTTCTGAGCTATTCTAAAAGTTTCAAGTGTCTAGCTAGTCGGGAAGTTAGTTAAAAATCGATTGCAAGATTTGTACTGGACAAACAAACATACAAACAAGAAAGCTAGTTAATAAAAATGTGGTAAAAAATGGTCAATTCTCTAAGAACTGTAATAAGCAGTTGAGTTTTTATAAAACTAAATATATTTTCTTAAGAATTGATTAAAAGTTAAAAAAAATTGATAGATGCTCACAAAATTCTTTTTAAATAAAAAAAATAAAGACTATTTTTAAAATGGTATAAATTATAATATTTAATTTTTTTTTTTTTGTTTATATAAATTCTGATCAAAATTTCTTAATTTTTAAATTTGTTTTATTTTAATTAATTTTCTATTAAGGAAAAAAAAGAAAATAGAAAAATATTATTTGAAATTTTTTGATAAAATTTTGTGAATTTTTGGAAAAATAAAAAAAAATAGCGAAAGAAAACCAAAATACTTTAGAGCCAGTGCTAGTCAATTTAGTTGTTGCCGTTCAAAAGAAAATTAATATTAACGAAAAAAAAGAAAAATAAATAAATAAAGAAAAATATGAAAGAAAACTCTAAAAATTCACTGCCAAAGTAATTGTTATGATTTTTTTGTAGATCAAAAAAAAAAAAAGTTTATGGTGCTATTTTGTATAATATTTAATTATTATATAAACTCCTTTTTTTGTTGTTTATCATATTATTTAAAGAAATAAGCTTTTTTCAGAGCCAAAACAAAAAATTCATGAAAATGTTATGATTCAAAAAAGGAAAACAGTGCAATAAAAAAACTAAAAAAATGATTATTTTTAATTTTTGTATAAATTTTAGATATAAATAAAGTTTAGTAGAAAAAAATGAAAACTAACTATTTTGATTTTGTTAAATTATTCATTTTTAAACTTAAACTTGTCTCTTTGAAATTTTTTTTTAAAAACTTAACAAAAATCCCTAATTCCTTTTAGCGTAAAAGGCAGTAGTGTACTGCCAGACCCCGTATAATGCGGTACTCCTATAACGCTGAAAAAAAATAATCAATTAAAAAAAAATTATCAAAGACACTATTCTTTTGCTTTTTGTTTTTTTTTTATTTTCTTTAGCAGTAGAATAAGATTCTCTTGTTCTTTTTCTCTCCGTCTAAATTTTTCAAAATGCTAAATTTTCTATTCGGCGTTTTGAATTTGTGAGTTATATCTAAACTCATTTGTAAAAGTATTTTCTTGAATATATTCGCCTAAAAGTATGCATACATTAATTAAAAGCTTTTTTATATTATAAAGGGATTCGCTGATTTGCGGAGAAAACTTTTTTTTATATATGAGATGAGATTTTACATAAAAATCGATGTGTGATCATAAAAGATAGTCCCAAATATAAAAACATGTGTGAAAACATATGTAATAACATGTCGTGTAGTAGACGGATCGTAAAACGTTTCTATAGATATTAAAGTTCGTGAAAGTTTGAAGATTGTCTCAAATAAATAAAACGAATTAATAATTTTATTCAAAATAATTGTATCAGCTTAATTTCTTCTACAAGTCTCATACCCACAAAGAAACTACAACAAACCCCATCATGAATTTTGTTATAGATGTCAAGTACGGATGCCAAATTGATTCTATCCAGTTGAAATATGTAAATGGGGCCACTTCACTTGATCTCAATTTTCTGATACTACCTAGTTGCAAGCATTTTCTTTGTGATACAAGTAAATACACTTTTCTCTTCAAATCAGGCTATAAATACACCCAAGGGTATTGCTCCAAAAGTAAAACAACATAATAAATTTTTGAAGTCAAAAGTATTTTAATATATCTTTTCTTAATCTTACAATAAATAATAATATATTTTGTTTCTTTTCTTTTTTTTTGGTATTTTTTTTTTTTAAATTGTTTCTTTTGCCTTTAGTTTTTCTCTTTTTTAGGTAATATATTTTCTTTCAATTAATTTCCATATTCAAAAAAATTCTTTATGCAAAATTTTTCTTTTTTTATTTTGCTCCAATTAAACTTGCATTTTTAGCAGCTTTATTAATAAAAATAGGTCCATTTACAATTATTTTATTTAATTCATTTTAAATTCCTGTTAAAAATTCATTTCACAACTTGAATTATATAAACAACAAAAACCTAAAAACAATTTGTTATTGTTGTTGATTCCTTTTTTCGTCCACAAAAAAATTTTGATATAAATGTTCCCAATTTGTTGAAAAATCTTATTTTCTTTTAAGTCCAAAATATGAGACTTTGTACATAAACCTCTTCGGAGGAATGTACATCAAATATAGTTTTTAGAAATGTTTTCCCCTTTTTTTTCCCGTCTAAATAAAATAAAACCGAAAATTTAGGACGTAAATAATGATAGATTGGCACAATTGCAGGATATAGTTTCAACCGGATCACTAGCAATTAGTGCATGGAACGGTTCCTTGTTATTGTCAATAACATCATCAATTTCAAGATGATCCTCTTCAATTTTAATATTTTGTATTTTTTTAATACGACCTGTATTCGCTGTTGTGTGCGCATGAAAATGTGAATGGGTACCAGTTAAATTAGCTAATGGTATCCGATAGATACGTAATGGTTTAAGACGTTCCGGTGAATTTGTATTATCTTGTTGTTGTGTTAAAAACATCGTGCGACATTTTGAATTACGTTTTGTTGGTGATACTGGTGAATCACCTTTTGAATTGATTTTTGGTGAATTCGGTGGTACACCTGGTTGTTCTTCAAGGAAATCTTTATCATTTGCTGTATACGAATCACCGCAAGAATTACTTTTCGAAATGAAACGACGCTGTTCGTCACATGAATTTCTTGGCTTTTGTAATGAACGTGCTCTCTGTATTGATGGAAAACAATCATGACGATTAGGTATTGTTAATAATGTTTGTAATTCATTCTCTTGATTAATATGATGCATTGATGTTTCATCGTTATCATGAAATTTATTTTGTTTTATTGTTTTATCACCAATTGTTACTTTATGACGTAATTTATAAAGTTCCTCATTTGATATTGGATCATTATGATTCTTTTTATCATATTGTGTATCCGCTTGTAATCCTTTTATATGAAAATCTTTTGATATGAATTCTGGTGCTGTTGTTACAAAATATATATCACGTTTTGATGTTATTAATTGTAATTCTGGCATTGTTGCTGTATAAACTAAATTTCCATTAACAAGTAAACGTATTTCCATTGAGTTAGATGTAAATGCTATAATATATGGAAATGCACAAACAATTGATGTTGGTGATGTATTCCAAAGAAAATCAAATTCATTGGTATTTGTATCATCGTTTAATTTTTGAAAATGGCATGTATCTGAAAATTTAAAGAAACATTTAAGAAATAACCTTGTTTTCTTTTTTGTGTAAAGTATTTACGATTATAACATAATAAAAGTTCAGTCTCCTGACCATCGCATAATTCTACAGCCGCATTCAATTGTGCATGATTCCTTTTTGATGTTTCAACTTCATGAAGTCTTGTAGTATTTCCAGTTTGATCACAAACAATTTCATAATGATGCCTTCAATAAAATCATGTAATCATGAATTTTAATTTGAAAAAATATTATACTAAATCTTACTTATATCCTACACACAATAGACCACCAGTATTTGTATTTGATGGTCCTTCAAGTAATGTTAATATTGTTGGACTATCGTGTAATTGAATTTCTTTTAAAAATATAAAACCATCAACTGTTTCGGTATCACTATCTGGACACCATGATGTCCATGCAGCTGTATGTTTCCATTGAAATAATTGTATTTTTCGATTAACAGCAACTGCAATTCTTAAATGTCCGCCACTAATTTTTGATGATGTATATAAATGGCAACCACGTGTACGATCGATACGTCGTTCTTTACAATCAAGACGACTTCTTGGTCGTATTGAATCTTCTTGAAATTCACGTAAACGAAATACATGTACACGATGACCATCACGATTTGTTATTGAACCGCCACGAATTAACATTAAACCATGATCTTCTATAACATTCATTTGTCGTACTAAAAATGTTTTATCAAAAATTAAAACATGTGATTGATCCTCTGAAGAAAAACCAAAAAAAAATATATATATATATGAATTAAATATTGTCCTATAAAATAAAATATTTTAAAAACCTTTAACTAAAAACGTTCCATCATCGGTTGCTATAAAAAGTCTATCATTACCAAATGAATCACCGGCTAATGTACCTCTATGCTGAAATGTCGGATAAAAACATTGTGGCTCCCAAGGTGGTCTTTTAAATATTGTACATGGACTTGCCGATGCTAAACTAGTTGGTGCATCACCACGAACAATCGCTTCCAATTTAAGTGCTTGACCAATACGAACGAATTCAATTTGTCTTGCATCCTCTTTTAATTTCGATGTACGTGGTGCATCGTATAGTACTTCAGAGAAAGCTCTTCTATTCAACATATTCTATAAGAAGAAAAAAAAAATTAATCTAAGAATTTGTCACAATTATCTTCGAGATTAACTTACAATTTTACTATCATGAACATATTCTTCATATAAATCTTTAATTAGCATTTCTAATGTTCTTTCGCGTTTTCGAGAAAATGTTGGTGTTTGAAATGTTGCTTTCTCACCATTGATTAATTTCACAAGAAGAAATTCACGAAGCATTGAAATATTCTAGAAAATATGTTTTTTTCTTTATCAATAAACATTGTTTAATCTTTAAAACAACAAAATTTATCGATTAAATCATAATTTAAAGGTCAAATCATTTATAGTTATATGTATTTGAATAAGAGCTTATTTAGATTGGGGAAATTTTATTTTTGGGGTGGTAATTTTCTTTTAATAGCTAAACAAATTCTTAAGCGACAAAAAAAAAAAAAAATTTCAAATCACTTACCGAAAATTCCGGTGGATTTGGTAGGGTTGGTCCGAATGGAGGTACAGTTTCATCACAGAAAATAGCTAGGCGATAGGAGCTGTCGATTTTTGTGACCACAGCAAAAATATCTGTTGTTGTTTTTTTTTTTTGTTAAACAAAATAAAGGTTAAGGATAAAAGTATTTTACATCTTAACCAAAAAAAAAAAAATAGTATAACCCAAAATGGAATATATGAATTTAGTATTTTCAAATCAATCATTTCTTTTACTTAAGTCCTTTTTTTTTTCTTCGATCCTTTTCTAATATTCAAAGCGTGCTTATTTTTAATGTCCTTGTTTTACTTAAGAAAAACAAAAATTATTTGTTGTTTATGCCTTTTTTTAAAGCACTTTCATTGTGTATTCAAGTCAACAAATTATCCTTTTCAATGGATGTTTCCATTTTATAAGTAAAGTACATTTATCCATGAAAATCATATAGAATGGGTCCTGGGATTGATGTGAAAAAGGCAAGAAAAAACATAATAATATTTATTTGAACGACAGAGAAAATGGTAAATTGCAAAAATAAAATTGAAAAACGAAATACCCGAAGATCTATTAAGAACCATGAAAAAAAGGTTCTATAGAATGAGGAATTTTTTGTTCTAGCCACCATTCTCTCTTGAAGTGGGCACATATAAATTGAAATGTAAATCAATAATAAGTCAAAGTTGATGACATACAAAATTGAGTAGTATGTCTTCATGTTCCAATTACGACGTTTTAGAGAGGTTGATTTTTTTTTTTTAAAGGCGTTCAATTTCTACGAACTCCTGATTCATTCTATTTGATTATATTATATTTAAATAAAAAAAAAGTGTGGAAAAATAAGTTCTATATTATATAAATAGTATTTATCCTTATAGATTGTTTGATTTCAATTTAATAGTATGATAAAGGCGTTTTTCTTTTCACAAAGAAAAGGATACGAGTAAATTGGCTTTTAATGCAGTTTGGATCAAAATTCGTTAGATGGCTGTTGCTTCCATTACTTGGGTCGCCATCAACAAAAACAATGTTTACAATATCATTCCCAATATGACGTTTACGTTCCACCTGCAAATAATATAAAAAAAGAAAAATATTGTTATTATTATAGTACATCTACTAAGTACCGACATTGTTTACATGAGTTATGTGTTTTGTATTCTTGAATATATATGTTATGTACATCAAATATTTGCAATTTATTTTATAGCTAAAATGGGTAATGGTAAAATAACATAAAATAACATTTTATTATTGTGATAAACACTTAGGGAATGAATTAAATTAACCTAGGACATGTGTCAGATAACAACATAAGATCGGAGAATTTTTTGAATATTGAAAGAAAATTATAATTTTTTATTTTCAATTTCTTTAATTTTAGTTATTCATTGTTTTGTTTTTGATTTAAAGAAATCATTTTTTCTTAGACACTTTACTGATATAAGAAGCGTAAAAATCAATTGAAATTTGAAGTCAACATTTTTAGGCCTGTGATTACCATTTCTACGCGTACGATAAATGGCATATAAACAATTAATCAATAAGTAGATCTATTGTAATAAAATATAAGTAATATAAGTAGATTTGATTAGTATTTGATTTGGTCATAAAATGAAGCAAATTGAAGTAAAGTTGTTCCTTACAGTCTTAAATTTTGATTAGGTTTCTTAGAATTCGTGAGAATATAAAACTTGAAAAATTGTGTATCAAAAAAATTGAGTGGTATGCCATTTTGAATTCAATTCAATTCACTAAAATTAAATTAACATAATTTCCAATCAACTAAAATAATATGATTTCGTTCCAAGAATATTAAATACATATTTGAATATCGATTAAATGAAAATTTTGGGTTAAATCCAAACAAGTAAATATCCAAAATTTATTTATATTTGATTGGACACAAAAATTGTGCGATTTAAATTTTGTTTTTAACGTTCTTAAACTCAAGCTTAAAACTGCTTTTTAAGTACCACAATATTGGTTAGGTTTTTAATCTGATCATGAATTTATAAGACGTACTATCAAATACTCAAATTGAGCTAAATGCTGGTGCTTTTCTTAGGATAACATTAAAACCTTGCTTTAAGAATTTTCAGCTCATTAGTTGATTTAAACTGATTTATGGTACTTAGAACAGCTTCTGAGTTTAAGTTCTACAAGTATATAGAAGGAAAGTTGAAAATTATGTATTTTTAAATGCGTAGTGTTTGTATTTCTAAGTACGAAATCATAATATCAGGTGAAGTTTTACTAGAGCTGTCTTCAATATGATTTTAGTACTATATTATACTAAACTAATCAGTCTTTGACATTAAATGGTTGCTTTATAAATTTCCTCCTGATTGCCAAGAATAAATAAAGTCAATGTATTTGATAAAAACTTATTTCTCTTCCAAAAGGCTTCACACTTTTGAACATATATGCTTTTGTGATTTATTTTAAAATAAAATTAACTCATACAAAGACCCGACTATCCAACTAGTTAGTGTTTTATTCTAAACTTCTATAATGAAATTTTCTTTATTGAATAATTCTATCAACAACCTACAGTCAACCTTTTTACCTTTCTTGTTTCTTCTAATAAATATACATAAATTTCCAAAATAGAAAATTTTCAATTAAAAGCTTAAAATATCACTCAAAGTCCAGATATCAAAGTTAAACTATATGCTAATTAAAATATCTTTGAACCAAAAAAAATGTCTAAAATTGAAATTTAAATTAAGAAAAATTGTCTATTTTTGTTGATTTTCTTTTTATTATGTTACCTGTTGACGATTATCCCTAGAAAAAGGCAGTAACGTTGATACATGAAACATTATCTCATGCCCTTCATACAATGTGTAAATAGAATACTTTCCTGTCATGTCACCTGTATAGTTAAAAATGAAAAGATTTTCATTTGTTTTTCTTTTTTCTAATTATATTTTTATTTATTTATATAAATAAATTCGTTTTTTGGTCTTACCTTTAACATCTAAACCACCACGAAATCGTTCCCAACCTTTAAGACGAATTTTTTCACCAAGAACATTAAGAAATTCATTAAAGTCATCACTTCCACATTCTGTTGACAAGAAAAAAAAGAAAAATTGTAAATAAACCTCCAAGATTTTTGGTGGATTATCAAGAAAAAACAAAAAAAAAAAAACACAGATTTTCATGTAATTTGGTCATTTTCTTATACTCACCATTACTAAGCATTTCATCATCACATTTTTGTCCAGCTTTCATATAAACTACACCAAATTTAAAATTCACCGAACCTTCTTGCTCTTCTAGCAATAGAAGATCCTTTTGGATATCAGCTGAAAATAGTTCTTTTGGATTTTTTGCTGAAGAATCCATACCAGGAAAATGACTAAGAATTTGTTTTACAGTTAATTTTTGATGTGGATTATATGGTATTGCTATTTTTTGAGCACCCTGTTAATGAAAAACGGAAAAGAAAAAAAATAAATGAAAATTGATTGGAAAATTTCTTTTTTAATCAAAAACTGATTTCTTGAAATAGATATCATATTAGTACTTTCTTTTTACTTTTCTTATATTGGATATTTTAGATATAAGAAATTATGGGAATCAAAAATTGGACATATTGCTTTTAAATGTAAATCTTTGTTTTGAGATTCGGCAAATCCAAGTAAACATCTTTTGTAATGATGTTCTGTGATGTTTCCCATCATAAACACAAATAATGGCTGATGGCTTGTTTGGGTGTTTATATTCATCTCGTGCCTTTTAATATGTTTTTTTTATTATCTCAGATAGAAACAATCTTTTTCTTAAAGTACATTATAACAAAGTCTGATATTATACTTGAAATTAAGCTTCTTATTCATATTCGAAATGATTCAATCTCAGGTATGTACAGATTAAATCATTTATGCATAATAAATTTATCATAATTTGAAGAAAAAAAAGAAAAGAAATTCCTATTAACATAAATCTAGTAAATAAATTTCTTCAGTCGAAAGCTTTTATTAAGCTTTTTTTATCCCGTATAAATTCAATCGCTTAAGAAAATAATAAGAATATCAAATTTCCCTTACACGAGACGAACAAATCGTATTTTCTTTCAGATCACGTAAAGCAAACTACTTCAACAGAAAACAGAACATAAAATACTATTGAAAGAAAACTTCTTATTTTCTTTTCTCTTTGTTTTTTTTTTATATTAAAATGAAAATTTTCCTTTTGTAAACAAAATTCTACTTGTTATTCCTTTTCTAATATGATTCCCTTTTAGGGAAAATTTCGATATATTCAATTGAATTCGAAAAATTCATTATCTATTTTCTTGTTTTATCATATATCCCGAAAGACTTCTTAACAATCGAATTATATAAAATGTACCTGTTTCCTAAATAGAATTGCACGATACAATGGAGTGCATTTATTTCCAGAATCTTGTGATACAATCGATAGGAAGTATGGATTTTTATCCGAATCAATTCCAACATAGTTTTGATGTACTGAAAGCAGAAAAAAAGAACAGATATAGAAATTCTTCACTAATATAAATACATAAAAAAAAGATTTTATTAAAACTCTTACATTTTCCTAGAAAATACTTGAAATACCATCGTGTTTGATGTTCTGGATTTTCAAGAATTGGTGTACTCGGTGAACCAAACACCTGTAATTAAAATATAAATATTTTATATAAGATTGTAATTTTTTGATATTCGATTTTCAATTTTCACAATATATCCATATGGCCCATTGGGAGATTCATATCTTTTCATTTCAACAACCAAACAAAAAAAAGGGACTTTTCCTTTTTTCCTTTTTCTGTTGTTAAAGAAATGGGTACTCTACTTTTTTGTGCTGGAAAAAAAAACTTATTTCATATTTTGTATTATCAGCAAAAGAATATAAACACCCATGAGAGAGAATAGCCATTTTTTTGTCAAAAGATTTTTCTTTAACTTCTTCTTTGGAAAAAAAGAAAATTATAGAGAACCTAGGCAAAAAAAGAAATATAAAAAATCTGCTTTTTTTCTACAATTTATGAACTTTTTTTTGTGTGTGTTCCCTTCTTTTACACCAAAAGGTTCAGTCAGTGAATGGATATGATAATCCTAGAGATGGGCTGGATTCTTTAACTAACAAGATGTCAGAGTGTTTCGTTTAATTCACCGCGAAGTTTTCTTGATATAAAAAGAACAAAAAAACTGTATAATGAAAGACAATCCACATCGACCAAGAAATGGTATTTGAATTAGTAACAAAAAGAAGGATCATATATATATATATATAATAGTATAAGAAAATGCTAGAAATGACATCCTAGAAGAGCGTCAACCTTGTAAAAAAAAAGATTATCAAACTCATTATTTTCATCATGATGTAGAATATAATTCGATCTCGTTATTTTAAACGTTATGACATTTTTTTCTTCTCCCAAGCAGATGTAAGTGATAGTCTTATGTGAACAGCGGAAACATTTAGTTGGAATTTATTTTCACATAAATGTGTAAATTTTTCAGGTGTTCTTATAATATAAGGTTTTAAAGCATATTTTCTATTGAAAATAATATAAAAGTACATATTACGAATAGAGTAGTAGTCAAATTTATAGTATCTATAGAAATTGTGAAGAAAATGTGAAGAAAATCTTATATTTTACATGAGAAAAGTTTCTATGTTTCATTCTAGATGTATAATTTATAACAATCAACTGGCGGTTATAAAATTCGTCTCTTCCTAAGGATGATGAAGTCGCGTTCACTATTATGACAAAATGAATAATTTTACTAGAAAATAAGTATTTCTACTTTTACGAAAGCTAGTACCATATCATCATCAAAATATGACATATTACAGTAATACGAAATTAACATTTGCATATAAAATTTGACTATATAATATTTTGATCTAATAAATATGAATAGTTTTCTATTCATATTCATCTCATTTAGTTACTAACAAAGTGTTGAATCTGTATATTTTAAAATTCAATTTATTTGAATTTTAAATCATATTTTTAATTGCAATTTAAATTTGATTCAAATAATATCAGGATATCTTAATTAAATTCTTAAATTCCGGTAACTAAGATACCCTCAAAACATCTTTCAATAATAAAAACCAAATGAATAGAATGATTTGTATTCGTTTCATACTTTCTGTCGAAATCAATTTTATTCTTCTAGTTTTTGCCAATTTTCCTGAATAGAAATTTGCTAAACAATTGAAAATAATTTTCCAGAAAAATATCAAAATTGAATTTGTAAGATATTTTCATACAACAATTCGAATATAAAACTATATAAATATAATTTTCATTCATCAAAAGATTATATTTTCTTTTAAAGGTTTTAATGAGAATCAAAATCAACAAATTATCTTAAAGTATCTTAAAAGCCAGAATTAAAAATGTTTAAGTAAAAATGACTTCTTACGAAGAGAAGTAAATTATTATATGAAAGAAAAATAAAAATCGTAAAGAAAATACAAAATAAGAAATATTCTCTTAAAAATACATATGATTCTCTTTAGCTATCTATCATCTTTTCATAATCTTTTGGGTAGCAAATGGAGTATAAAATCGTAGAAAGCATATATCGAAATCATAAATATAAATGGAAAATATTTATTTTATATCAAAAATATTATATTTCGCTCGTTTTTTAAAACAAAATAAAGACAATTTCCCGAGATGTATAATTCGGAGAAGCGAGAAAGATTCTTAATTAATAAATTTCATTTGGATGACTTAAAAAAGTATCAAAAATCCTAACTCACTAGAACTAAAAAATCCCAGTTTTACTTGTGGCTTTCTTGTTAACATAAATTAAATAATTTTTCTGTATGTGTTCATGGTATAGGAAAATTCTATCATTATAATTGGAGAATTAACTGAATTTCCTCATTCACGTTATATTTTTCTATATAATTACGGTTTGATGAATTACATTTTAATGAGAATTCAAAATAAATTGTCCTGTGAAGCTTTAATTTTTACTTGACTAGAATTTCGTTCATTAATAATTATTTCAAAATAAAATATTAAACTCATATTAGGCTTATATGAGAATCTTTTTAATATTCATAAATGTTAAGAAAAATAGAAGAGATTGAATAGAAGCTTAATGAGTTTATTTCAAAGATTTGTATAAAATTTTCTTTTGTTTTAGTTTTTAAAAAGGTCTGGTGTTTTTTTTTTTAAGAAAAAAGAAAAGATATAAAAGATTTTCCTTAAAGAATCTTGTCTATTTTTTTGATTTGAAAACTTTAGAAACCTTTTGTTCTTAAAATTTTATATGAAATCTCTGCAAAGCCTAAATACAGGCAGGGTCTTCCCGATCCGCTTCTTATAAAAATAGGGTGAGTACATAAAATATTAAATGTATTTTATTATAAACATATAGTAACTTAAAATCGGCCTATAGCCGATAACGTAGACCCTGCTAGCATAAGTCTAGTCTGCAAATTTTATTCAAATCGGTGTATTTGTTTTTAAAGTACATCAAAAAAAAAGAGGATTATTTTCTCTTAGGATTTTTTCTTTCTCCACTATCCTTGGAGAGATTTGACTGAAATTTAACATGGTATTGTCTATTTATGTAGTTAACCTATATAATTAATTTAAACAAAATTGATTCACAAATTTTCCAATTAAATACGAAAAACCATAAACAAAAAAAAAGACAAAACTTTCTGGTCATCCTGGTTTCTCCTTTATAACTTTGCTCCTCCTACATCGATTTTACTGAAATGCAAAACCAAACCAAATTAAGGAATAAGCAACTCACATTGTAAATTTCATCAAAATCGGATAACGTGTTTTTAAGTTATCTTGTATACGGACGGACGGACATGTATAAATCGATATAACTTTTGATTCCCTGCACAACCGTTTCTACGACGATTATTTCGATGTGTGGACTGATGGACTGACAAAACTAATATACCCTCTGGTAGTACCTACCATAGGGCATAAAAATGGGACAATCATTTCATTTCAAAGATAAAGTATATACATTCCTGGATTTAAAAAGTGGATTAAATCCAGAAAATTGTGAAACTGTGTAATAATGAAGAACGCCCCACAAAGAACTATTACCACTGATTGTATATCCTCTGAGTAGATGAAAATTGATGGATTGGTATATTTGTTTTGTATTGATCCCAGCGAAAGTTAAGAACTAATTACTTTACAAACAGATTTAATAGTGGATCCCTCTTGTATCATCAGGTTATTGTTACTTTATTGTTGAAATATCTAGAATTCTAGGAGCATGCAATATCCAACGCATAAAACTCTCAACTTTCGTATAACAGTTTACATTTCATAATCAGACAGAAATTCGACAAAAAAATGTCAGATATAAATAAAGCTTTACACGCAGCCAACTTGGCCGAGAAGACTTCAGTTAATTATGGAAGTTTTTTTTGGAAAATTCTTTTCAAATAATAGGTAACTTAAATAATTCGCTGAACTTTTTTTTCATTCACATTGTTTTTAATAATAAATTTTCATTCCAAAATTTTCAGTTCGTTGATTACAGAAAAATATGGGGTATTCTTTCGTTCCTAATGATGAAAAAAAACCGTTTTTTTTTTGTTTAAAATCAGTCACCAGAAGAGTTCACATGAAAAGCTTTAAATTGAATAATTTTTTCATGTATTCTGAATGAGTTTTCTTTTCCTTTTTTTTTCGGAACATGAATTTGTATATTTTCCACTTTTTATTCAAATATTGATAATAAAAACAAATCAACACTTTACACTTGGACGATATAATTCATAAATAAAAATTCCTTTCACGTATATAAAAATAAATATATTATGAACCATTTTCTTCTTCAGGTTTCTTTTTTTTTGTTATTCAATTTCAAAAAATATATTTTCATGAATAATTATTTCGAACAAATAAAAACAGATATTTTGTTAATAAATTAAGTAATTTTTTTTTTTTTGGATAATTTCATAAATTTTCATAATAAAATTTAATTTTTTAATTTAATTTATTTCAAAATCGAAAAAGATCCCGCCATATACAAAAAATAAAACTAAAGGATCAAATCTTGGCTAAATTGAAAACACTATTAATAATGTGAACGTCGCGCGCATTATTGCAGAAAATTACGTCACGAGTCATGTTCATATTTTGAAAGCTCCGGTATTTTTTTTAAATTTGTATTTTATTAATTTTATTAGTTTAAATTAATGTTTAATATATTTAAATATTTGAAAGTAGTGTTTAGTATTTGATTTTTATCGTAATTAAGTGATTTTTATGTTTGATTAATTACAGTAATGTGAAAAATAAAAAAAAAAAGAATGGCGGTCATATTTTAATAAGAAAATTTTGATTCAAAGTGATTGAAAAAAAAAAAATCGTAATTTTTAAGGTAAGTCAATTATAATTTTTCAAAAATATATTATTAACTTTGATTTAACGAAAGAATGAAAAATATTTTTAAAGATTTGGCACGTTTTTGATTTATGAAGTTTTAGGAACTGTCATTCCAAAATTCGTATTTGGGCGAACATTTTCAAGGGTGATAATCAAAAAAAAAAAAACGTTTCCTCTTCAAAGAATCACATTAAAATCATTATAAAATTATTTCCAATTATAAAGTAATTTAAGGATTTATTTTTGTGAGGTTATATATTTCGACTTATATTTGTGAAATCAGATTCAGACTTATCGTCCATCCCCTCATATCGGTTTCTTTTGGCAAACCACCCTCTCTCAGTCATTGACCTTTTTAAACCCAATTTTATAGACCAATATTTAAATTTTAAATGTCATAGAATCTTTATTTTTACTTCAGCAAATTTAAATTTCAAATTAAACGTAATAAAAAACCTTAGACGACGTTATTTTTGGTAGAACTAATCGATTTTCATTCAATTTGATAAAAACCGCAAATACAATATTCAGAAAAAAAAACTGACGATAAAAATATTTTTATGAACACTTAAATTTTTAATATCGCAAGGAACAATATTTTTTCTAGAATTTCTTTTAAAATTGATCGTAAATATTTTTAGTCAAATTTAAAGAGAATATAGTTTTAATGAAAACTTGGAAAGTCTTATAGTAGTCGATTTTCTGTTATTGTTCAAAATTAGTTTTGGAAAGTCCTTTAAAAACCAAAGAACATTCTTAAGAATACAAAAATTAGTTCTACTTTTGTTTAGAGTTAGACAATATTTTCTATAAAAGTTTATTGTCTTAAAATATAAGAATACTTTCTTTTTAGTAAAATATTTTATCCGTTGCATTCGAAAAATCAATTTTCTTCAATATAAAGGGTGATTTTTTTTTTTAGAGTGATAGAACTTTAAATTGTAATAAAACGCATATAAGTTAAGTTTGAATCCAAAAATAATTTCCGGCATATGTCCACCACGACTAGATCTAATAAATCGAATTCGATGAGCCCAATTTTCAGACACTTTTTCAAGCAATTGAGCTCTTATTTCCGAAATAATACAAGTTATGTTGATTTCAAAAGTGTCAATTGTTGTTGGTAAAATCCAGTGACTTAACATATCCCCATTGAAAATATTCACACAATCTTGGAGGCCAATACACTGCACTATTTCGTGAAACAATCTTTTCATCACGTGGCGTCATCTTGTTGTGAAACCAAACATTTTCCATATCGATCTCAAGCAATTTTCGAAACAAATAATCTTTTATTATGCATCTGTAACGATCACAGTTGATAGTAACATTCTTTCCGATCTCATTTTTAAAGAAGTTAGGACCAATGATGCCTCCAACATGTAAACCACATCAAATAGTACATTTTTGAGGATTTAATGGAACCTGGTGAACTTGTTGAGGATTGTTCTCACTCCATATAAGGCAATTTTGTTTGTTAATGTATAACCATTTAACCAAAAATGAACTTCATCACTAAACAATATTTTTCGACTTTCACTTTGGCGGTTAGAACATTTATTTTCGAAATAAATTTCCACAATTTGCAAACGTTGTTGCGGTGTAAGTCTTTCCATGTTAATTTGTCCAACCTTACAAAATACAAATGTCAAAACAGTTGTCATTCATCATCTATCTAAAAACAGTGCTGCAAATCGAAAATTCTATCACCTAAAAAAAAAAAATCACCCTTTACTTACATAGAAAATTGTTCGCAAAAATAAAAGTAACGAAAGACATTATTACAACAATTGATGTTTAGATCGAATGGTATGATTATAGGAGGATCAAGTCTCTAGCTCTAGATAATGAGAATATGTATATGGAAACAATATACCTAAACAAATTGCAGACAAGATGAAGGTTTTAATTATATTGTAGAAGAGCGTAAAGTTTAGGTCAGGAAAGTATACAAATAATTACAGTGTTAGAATCCGAAATTGATGATGAAAGCAAAATTAACACGAATAGGAAAAATAGTACAGTTTATGAGAATAAAATTATTCTATTTGGAAACTTGTTAGGAAATTTTTTTTCGTAAATTTGTGTATTTTATTGAGGCATTTTGTTTTTGCGTTAATTCGATAGTAATTTCTTATTAAATTAACGTAATTTTGCAAATATTCTAATCCTCTTCCATTATATAGTGTCAGTAATTATTTCCTGTTTTTAAAAAAAGAGAAAATGTCTAAATTTAAAAACTGTAAAGTTTAATATTTTGACTTTTCATGGAAAACAATTAATTTTCCTTTCATAATTTGTGAAAAAGCAAAAAAAAACAAAACCATTATTTCTAGACAATTTTCATTTTATATCATTTTCATAGTCTAGTTTTCATTGAAATGAAATTTAAAATCATCTCATCTTAAAAGATTTATTTTGTAACCCAAAATTAAATCAATTATATTTGAATTGGCAACTTCAATACCGAGAAAGTTTTATAAGGATATGAATTTTTTATGAGATTCTATGAAATTCTGTGGTCTGATTGAGAATCAATGCGGCTATGTAAACTTACAAATAAATACGGAGCTTTTCACTAATGATCAAAGTTAAGTATTCATTCTGACAGAATCTATTCTTCTTTAGTTTGGAACTGTCTTTAATATATATGTATATAAGGTATAAAGGTATTATTTACTATAAAAGACGATATAATTTCGTGTTGTACTAAATTACTATATTGTTGAATAATTGTGTATGTCGAATCATTGAGTTTATAGATGTGGATCGATGAAAATTATTCCGCGCCAGTTACTATACACTTTACATTGAAAAAGCCTATAGATATATCGGCATGAGTTGATTCAATATAAGGATCATGCTGTGTATGTGTCGTGGGTTATTCTATTCATTATGTATCCTCTGTAATTCTGTAATTCAGTGGCGGCTGAATTTATTATATTTATTTTCTTTAAAAAAAGAGAGTTTTCACAATTGAAAATTTAGGACATGATTACAACTAGCTTAATATTGAACTAGTCTGTTTTTCTAATTGTACCCGGGAAAGTTTGATTGCTGAAGGTTGTATCCATGAATATGGCTTCGTATCCCTTTCAAAGGTATCATCCCGCTTCTAGGCAATCTTCATTCAGATTAAGGGCATCACTTTAATCGTTCCCTTACGACAAATCTAATCAGATACTTTGCTCATGGTATTTAGAGATGTTTATTGAAGTAGACTTGGTCTATGTCTATTTCAATTTTCTAATTTTGAATGTTCAATGAGAAAAAAGTACAGAATTATCTAGTCTATAGTAGCCATAAAAAAATACTTTTGGAAACACGAAATATAGGCACTCCCCGACGGCACCTCTGTTATATATTTATACAAGTTTTTAACGTTCTTCTCTTCAACAAAAATTCAGCACAATATTATTGTGTGGATATAAATTTGGCTTTGTTGTGTGATGTAATTTAATCAAATTGTTTCGTATTTTTTGCCTTTCGCGGTTGGTTTTTAGTTGACAGGTATTCACGACGAGCTATTATAATACACGCGAATAATAAATTTCCTATACACATTCAAAAATTTCAATTTAAAATATTATGAAAAACGGGAAGAAAGAAAAAAAAAAGAAAGGAAAAACGATTAAATTAAATCATTCTTGCTTGAAAAAATGAGTTTACCTGATGACAAAAATTGAAAATGCACGGAAAAATGATCTTCCTTAAAAATATTACGTGTACTTTTTTTGTCATGTACAGGAGTGGAATCGTGTATGTATTTCGATTGGGAGTAGATCGTACCATAAAAGCATTCCAATCTCTCTATGCTTTTCCGATACGATTTGGTTGAAATCGAGTTACATGATTCCACTCCCTTCCAAAATAAAATCAGTTTATTTGAGTGTAATTAAAAAGTTTAATTGAATAAAAAATAATTTTTCATTGATTTGGAATGAAAAAACAGAAAATTGGGAAATCATTAAAGATTAAAAATTTCGACTATGATTTTGTCATATTTAATATTATTTGCTTAATTAATTCCATTCAAAAATCATTCATTTCGCATTAATAATAATATTTTTCTTTTTTTGAATAAGAAAATGACAAAATAAAAGATTGCGGGTTTTTCTTTTTTGTTCTTCCAAAAATTAGATTAAAAATTATGTTTTTCTCACACAAGCCGTAGGAGATGATGAGGGGCTTTGAAGTGGGTTCGTTATTAAATGATAATAACATTATTTTTTCTTTTTCCAAATAAAAAGGAAAATTCATAATTTAATCAAGAAAATTATTTATAAATTTTCCGAACAACAACAACAACAGTCTATACCTTTTTTAAGAAAATTTTCTTCTGAAGAAAATGGTTTCTGGTGAAAGAAAACATTGCTACATATAAAATACAAATAGTATTAAATTCTTCTTTTTTTTGTGGTCCAATGAACTATAACGATGTATTTTTCAGGGTGTAGATTTTGATTTAGAAATTACGTCAACATGTATCTTGTTTATTTCGAATTGACTCATACCGATTTGCAAAAAAAGATCCTTTTAATGTTCTCAGACAATAACCATAGACGACATTTTATGGACTGGCATAATTTATAAGATTTTCAAAATATATATTCAATTAATATGAATTTTTCATTCATGTTTTTCTTATTCACTCAAGATATCTTAATTGTATTTTATTTTTATCATTGAGTACATTCAATTTGTGTAACCGAATTAACTGCGGTTGGTCTGGTAGATAATCGATCGAAGTGTGAATGGGATCGATATCCTCTCGATCGCAGTTTCTTACCACTTTTACTGTTACAGTTCATTCGTTCGTTTGTTTTACAAAATTTCCATTTTGCCATTGTGATCAATCGCGTATGCAGCAACCAGTATCTTCGGTACCATTAATCGTTTTTTTTTCTTCGACAAGTATCTATCAGATCAATAACAGATTATATACGGTTAAGCGAACTTAACCAAATAATGGGGGGTTTTTTTTCTGGTTTAGTGAATTGATTTTATTTGAAGAAAATTGAATTTTTTCTTTTCTTCCTAAAGATTGATTTCAATTTTCTATTGAATAAATTATCATAAGGAAAAAGAGACAACAATGATTTAGGACAAAATTCTAGAAAATCGAATCTTTAGGGTTTACCTAAAATACAAGTTTTAATTAACTAATAAATTTCATTTTGATTATTTAACCAACAATTAAAGTAATTAATAATAAAGTACTGTAATAAATGATTCCATAAGTTCAGGACATAAAATCCAAAAAGTCCATATATTATATTTCTTGTACACCATTTTATATTATTAATGAAATTCATATATAGTAATTGAATTCTTATACGGGTATGTATTTCATGGGATTTTAGTCTTTTTTAGATTTACTATATTTGTACAAGTTCTAACCAGAAACTTACCAATCTGTTAGACGTGTTCTATGTTGTTTTTCTTTTCTTTTTTCATGTATCTAACCAACTTTTTATATACTTAAATTTCATTTTATATCAAAATTACTATGCTCTACGTTTTTTTCTTTTTTTTGTTGAATGAAACTTTAAAATTTATATAGCAGCTATATATTTATGAAAGAAGAAGCATAGAAACTTTTTAAATCAATTACCTCGTCCTTTTCTGCAAGCGATTCACCATTTTCTAAACGAAATCTTCTGCAATTTGGATCGAAACCTTCTAATTCGGATTGTGGCAACTGAAAATAAAAAAAATAGATGTAAAAATATATGTTTTAATAAATTTTCGGATAGAAAAATATTTGTTTTACAAAAGCATTTTTAACTATAAACTTTTTTAATTGGGTTAACAAGTCGATTTTCAGGTCAAATTTATTCTTTAGAATTTTGATAATATTCAAGATAGTTTAAGATTTATGAATCAATTAGAATAATTTTAATAAAATTATGAAAGAAATAGAATTGAATCAAGATACGTATTTTTTTCAATGATTTCATATTATAACTTAGAATTTCGACTGTAAAATATGGTACAGGCGGATCTCTAAATTTCGAGGAAATAAATTGTAACTCCAGGATTCATTTTAAACTTTCATAGAAACATCGTTCGTAATTATGCAGTCATTTCTGTCTGGGTTGTACTCGGATAAGAATTCGTTCATCATCACAAAACTGATGATTATTGAACCCTAATGGAAAATCATACAAAAAAATATTTTCATAACTCTGATCGTTAAAGAAAGGACATGAAATTCACTTATCAACCATTCTATTCCCTAAAGTTTTCAAAATCAAACTCCAAATTAAGTGATTGAACTTTTATAATCAGAATTCGGATAACTTTGTGATTTTTTTTTTTTTTTTCAAAAGCTTGAAACAAGATTGTTAATAAATAATTGAAGGGCTTTTGAACTTTATTCCTTAACAATTACTTACAAATGATCAAAATCAAATTGTTTACTCAATTTGACAAAAAAAAAAAAGAAAATATGTTTTGAAAAATTTATGATTAACTTGAATTGTATTTGATTTACAAAATTTTCTTTTTCATATAATAAAATTAGATCCTTTTTCTAAGTACTTTTTTAGGACTATTTTCAATTGAATTTCAAAGTTAATGTGTTTATCCCGAAAAAAAAAAAACCAAAAACAAAATTCTCAATGCAGAATAAAATTGTTTGAATTGGAATTAATCCAAAATCATTAAAATTTCCAATAAAAAAAAGTTGTTTTCAATTTCATAATGAAATTAAGGGAAAAAGTATACTTCATATTATTTAATAGCCCCAAAATTAAAATTAAAATTGGTTTTAATTTTTAATCTGAACTAATTGTTTTTTATAAATTTTTATTCATTAAATCAATCATAATCTTTCACTATCATCATTCGCTTAAAGTAGAATTTAATGTGAACTTAATGACATCCATGACGTGTGTGATATGCGCTAAATAGATTAATTTCTGCATATCGACCGAAAAATATTGGATATAAGCTGTGCACACGTATCCTTTTTTTGTTTTTCATTTTTGATATCGAATTAATCATTAGAGTTAGTCGTTATAATTTCTCTTGTTATGTTTGTTTTCTTTTTATTCCACACATGATCCAGTCAGTCATTCCTTGTGTTGATATATCAATACTCCTTCTTTTTTTTTTCTTCTTTTCGTTTAGTTGAAAAACATTAGCCTGCAAAACAACGTGACGCCTTTTTGCGTCCAAACAATTGAATTATACACTCGCACAGTGTGCGACATACATAATAATGAACCCCTAACAGAAAAAGAAAATATCGAGAAAATTAAATGAGGCCAAAGTGTACGAGGTAGGCTCTTAAAGAACTTTTCATGTTATACAAGAAAAGTTCACTATAGGTTTACCAATATTTTATAAAATAAAAATAATATTAATTATATTATTGATATTAACATTTGGTAATATTAATGTAAAGGTTCGTTTGTACTACTGTTAATTTGGGAATTGATCTATATTACGGGGGGGGGGGGGGAATACAAGAAAGGTCGTTTCCTTTTGCACTTACTAAAATTAATTTTACCTTCTTCATATTTAAGTTTAGTTTTCTTTGTACTCGTATTATATTCAAACTGAACGAAATCATCAACTTCGTCAAGAAGTAGGCTTTTTTTAAAAATCGCGGTTTCTATTTCTCAATAAAGAATAATATTGTGACAGACAAATAAGACCTTACTATTATCATCCACAAAAACAATTACATACATTAAAGGAACTAAAATGTTATCTACATATTTATAGTTATATATATACAATATAAACCAATTATCGCGGTTACACTGTAGTTGAAAATGGATAAACCTTAAAACTATAAAATGTAACACTATCGTGGTTTAGTTTTTCTGATATTAAAGTATGAGTAAAATGAAACTAATGTAGTTTGATATAATATTTATTACATTGTAGCATTATTATTATTATTATTTATTCATATAAAAACTATGTGCAATTTAGTAAGAAATGTTTTGATATGAAAAAGGATATACATATGGGGAATATTTATCAGCATATAGTTTTTGTGTATAAAGAAATATAGCATGGAAAATGTACACTTATTAGCCTGTTTATGCGATAAGCCACCCATCGTAACATTATTCAGCGTTTTTATTTTTATTGTAAAATCACGGTATTTTCTATATATAGCACGTAGAAGTGTAATTCAACAAAATTGTTTAATAACAAATTTCTGTTTTTCATGTAGTACAATATGAAAAACATTTAGTTTTTCTTTAACATATGCACAGTCTGTGCTATTATTTTGTCATTTGAATGAATATATATATATATATATATTTATTTCTTTTCGCGTTATTTGAAAATTCATGTTTCTCTCTAAAAGGATATCATTTCTTGATATAAAAAAAAAATTTTTTTTTTCTTGTTTCATAAACTTTTAAACTTCTTGAAACAATATTATTAGAATAAAGTTCTATATTTGTTCGTATTATATGAATTGTAATAACTGAATGCCATTTTATTCAATTGTTATATTCATATTTTTTTATATGTACAAAATGCACAGATCCCAAATTGATGCAAATTTTTGTAACGAAGAAATAATGACCTTAAATTGCATACATAATATGAATTCGTTGAAAAACATATTCTAATATCTTCGAGGAAATTTCAAAGAAACATTTGATTTTCAAGGAAGACTTTCATGAATATGTTTTCTAACATAAAATGAAGTAGCATATTATGACAGTGAAATTAGGATGAGTAGATAAGACATTAACGAGCAAGTGTATAGTTTCCTACATATTCACATCTTCATTTCTGGATGATCATTAATTTTAATTTTCTTATATTGCAAAGCAAAAATGGTCTAATCGATTTTGCAGAATTTTTCAAAATATCGGGTTTTGTAACTTAACTTTGTTAATTTTCAAGACAAAATTCAAATTTAGAGCGAATAGATGATAGCATTTTTTTTGATAAAGAAATCTTCATTCTATTTTGTCACATTTTTAAAATGACTTTAAACTATTTAACTAGAATTTTCAAAATAAAAGAAACATGCGAATTTTAAAGAAAATCAGCCAGTAGTCTGATATTCAGAAGAAAACAGCAACGAAAATATGTGAAATTCTGTTGAAAACTTCAAATGGTATCGAACCCGAGACAACTTGAACCACCAAGAATAGTCTATTAAATGAAGCAAAACGAGCTTATGTTGTCCTAGATAATTCAGAGATAATGCAAAAAAAAAGTTTCAGTTTCAAATCCCCCAAGTACCCTGTCATTTTGCAGCATAAAATTTTTGTGGGCTATCCCGAAATCAATACTTTATAAATTTCATAAATGAATATTAATTGTGTTTGATATAATTGTATTTTTTCATTTGAAAAAGGCTTGACACTCACTTTTTAAAGTAATTTAATTTTGAAAATAATAAACTAGAAATAGGCCAACCGTGAAAGTAGTTTTCCTCGCTTTTATCATTTCTATTTTCGCGAAAACTATCTAGCTAGGAAAAATCAATTTTTTTTATACTCCCTAAAGCTCCTTATATTTCAATTATTATTTGAGTTTGTTTCTTTTTTGCATTTAGGGCCTTTTCCTGGCTCTTGATCTTAAGTACATTTGGTGGGAATATAAATGTTTTCGAAATACGTTTCGATGCTTTGCAAATTTTTCCTATTGTGCAAAGGAAAAGTGAGAATCAAAATCAATAAGCTCGTTTTTTTTAAAAAAGTGGTACAGAGTACAGTCGTTTTGAATCTAAGTAGACATATCGTACCTAAAATTATACAATGGATACATATTATAACAGTCATCAGTCTGGAACAGGATAAATTCTAAAATTCCGTACTATATTGAGTAGGTACTACTTTTCATGTATTTCAATTAATATTAATATGAATAATATTCCCTTTATATAAAGTTCAAATATTTTCTTTTGTTTTTAGAACAAAATTTATATTTATTCATTAATTTTGTTCATTTCAACTTTTGAGTTATATTTAATTTTAACTTAAGGAAAATTCTAAGTAAATATCTAACCACTTTATATTATGTCTATATAAATTACATAAGATTATATCTTCTAAACTTATTCTTCATATATAGTATTACTCTTCTTTTGTGAATATGAAAATTTGTCAAATTTATTTACATCTAAATTAGATAAAAATAATTTCAAAGGAAGCTAAAACCGCGTACATATATGGTAATTAAGCAGCAGGTGTATAAAGGATTATATTTGTAATTTTTTCCTAAGAAATTTAATATAAAAGATGACAAAAAAGGAAAGTACAAGAACACATCAACTTCAAAACAAGTATCGTGCTGTATATGAATATAATTAATTTGATAATTTTTTCTTATTTTGTTTCTTGATAGTGCAATTTACAATTTCTAAGTTTTAACTTGGTAGTGCTTCAGATTGTCTTTCCTTTGAAATTTCATGCATCAAAAAATATTATTTTCTTCGTTTCAACAAATTTCATAAGTTTTCTACTTCTACTTTTCTCATTTCGACTTATTATCCTGGAGTTTTTTTTCTTTTTTTTTCGTCGTGTTAAATTTCGCGTTTTGCTTGTAAATGGTTGCCCCAAAAAAAAAAAAATTCGTTAATAGCTTTTAAAATTTATGAATAATGTAATTATTTCCAAAAATATGAAAAATTGAGATGGATGGAAAATCAATAAAGAAAAACTTAAAAGTTTATTATCCGAATTACATATTTTAAAAGAAAAACTAGATTAAAATATTTCAGGTGTATTTAAAAATTGGATTTAATTAATTTTTTATTTCAAGTAAAAAGCTTTTTCCTATAAATTTTCGTCCTTTTTCAAAATAGTATATTACACTTCGAAGACTTTAAATTAAATTAGACAATTTTTTTTTTGTTTTGATAAAGATAAAATATAATACCTGGAAGTTAAAGGTTCAAGTTAAATTTACGAAACAACATAAAAGTTTCAAGAGCTTTTATTTTAATTTAAATTATTAAATTGAGATGAATTTTTACTTAAAATTTTTAAAGGGGTTTACAAACGATGTCCAAGTTTTCAAGTTAATTTTTTAACCAAAAAGTTTATTTTAATTTATATTTATTATGACTAAAAGTATATATTTTTAATGAGTATGTTTATTTGATACTCATCTATTTTCGATGTAATAAAACTAAGTAGAATTTATAAATTATTATAAAGACCATTTCCAGTGAAATAATTTAAATTGGTGCCTAATGTAGGACTATATTTTCCTTGAAACAGAGAGAATCAATTTTGCACTGTTTTATAATATTTAGATAGATACGACCAGAATCGATATAACATATTTTCTTATAATTTATTTTAAACTATTTAAAATAGGGCACTATTCCAAAAATATTTGAAAAAATTCCAAGATAATTTCCAATATTTTTAATAAGAAAATCAAGTATTTTCAAGAATTTGTGGAAAACACATTTGTATTTCCTTTATTTCAACCAAATTATGAACTAGTTTATGGACCTAATTTAAATTTGTTGTAAACAAATAAAAAATTGATGTAATCTCTTGTTTGGTAATATTTTAAGTATAATACCTAATTTTGTATTGGGTTCTTCCTTCCGTTTTTTTTTTCTGTAACAAACAGAAAAAATCCTTCTATTTTGCCAAAACAAGAAAAAGGTTAATATCAAATGATTTATTACAATTTAAATGAATGTTAAAGACATACAATTTTGTTATAATAATATTTTCCCACCTTAATTAGTATAGCTATCCTATTGTATTTTATATTAAATTTGACTTTATATATCATAGATCTTTTGTAATCCATTAATGTCATTTTGTGGTCTAACCCGAAAGCATTAATCTTCAAGAAAATAACCCATTTCCAGAATAGGTATTTATACATTAATAATTATAACGCTCCGATTATTTGTATTATTATTATTATTAATAATAATAATATTCGTATTGTTTTCTATTTTTCTCATACTTTTAAAACATTTAAAGATAATAGGAAAAAAAATAAACTTATAAAAATAAAAACCCATCTATTACAAGTGTTTATGTTTTCTTTCTTTCGGTCAGGAAAAAGGTTTTTAAAAACTTTTCCGACAAACTTTTCTGAGTGATTACAATTTTTTGGATTACATAAAATAAAAAAAAAAAAAAAACAGTTTTTAGACCTATAACTCTCGACAGAAAGTCAAGATATGCATCATTACTAAAGGTGAAAGAAAACATGGGTATTTAATTTCCTAAATTTAAAAAGGGTTAAATTAAATAAGAAAAAGCTTCTTAAAAAGATGTACATAAAGTTATTAACCTCGAGTAAAAATACATTTAGAGTGTTCATTTGCGTATAAAAATAAAGATGAAATTAAAAATGTATGAAATAAAATTCGAAAAATCAAAGAAATATAAATTATGTTCATTTAAATTTTTGAGAAAAAGACAATTTAATTTCGAATGAAAGAATATGTATTAAATATGAATATAAATCCCCAATCCTCCATTAGAAATTTTTAAAATAGATGAAATCTGTGTCTGGTCATGTTTAGAGTTCAATCATAAATATGTAAAATTTTAATATGCATTTTTTTTTTATTATAATACAAATTTTTCATGATAAATAACAAATATTTCTCTGTGAATTTTCATGATTTTCAAAACAAAATCCATCAAAATATTTTTGAAGAGTTGTTAAAAGAAATCCCACAAGGACTTGCATAACAAAATTTGACCAACCGTGGTCATACTATATATGCAATGGAAAATATATTTATGCAATTAAACTTTTATCACAAGGAATACAAATACTAAAACTTTATCTCAACATATTGCAAATAAATTTATTAATTTTTAAAGTTTTTGAATTCATTTAAAACTATTTTAACACACCTTTTAAAATTCTTATATATATACACTCTGTTTAAACGAAACATGTTAAATTATAGAAACAAACACTTTTCTTATACTCTTTGAAGTACAGGTGAACTACACTACCTCTTATAAGTATTTGACCACATTGTAACACTATAACAGTAATAGTAAAAACTTATATACTTCTTTAAAAAAACTTTATACTCTATTTATTTTATTCTTTTAATTACACCCTTTCAAAGTTTTTGGCATTCATATTTATAGAAAGATTTTGATCCACAAATCAGAAATTAAGATCGACTTTCGGAACCTTCTCATACGTTTATCTGAAAGACTTCCTTCCGGGCCAACTAATTGGTGCTTTACACAGTTAAAAATGGGATGTTTTCTCATTTTGGTTCATTTATTCGGGTTTTAGAATTTTAAATTAGGTAAATCATTAATTAATAAGATATTATTTCATTATTGGAATTAAATACAGTATTAAAAATGAATAATGTTTTATGTTTAGGCGTACTTTCAGACGCTTTTATAAATGTTCCTTTTTAAGAAATGAATATCCATTTCTTACATACAAATTTAAAATTATACTCCCAAAAATAATCATTTTTCATTTCTTGGCTAATTAATATTTTAACTTGCCATGGGATGTTTAAATTGTAAACCCAAGAAATGGTTCTCGCAGTTAATGTTTGACGCTCAAGCTAATTGGCATAACTGGGAAGTAATTAAAATTGACGTCTTATTATGCCTTTCTTACTTTAGATTAGAAATTTTGAATATATTTAAAGTAAGTTATATGGAATAAATAAAGGAATAGACCAATACTTATGAGCGGTTACTGCATATTACCTAATGCATAACTTTACAAGTTTGATAATTTACTATGTTGAAATTTTACCTTTTCTGTAGTTTATTTTATGAAACAAGCAAACAAAGTGTACCACATGCAATTGCATTAGCTTATTGAGTTCCTCGTTAAAATAGCTGTTCATGTCATATTTTGTCACACGTTTGGATAGTAAAAAAAATTGCGATACCATTTTTCGTGTGGGTTTAGTAATTTTTTCTACACTACAAATATTATAATATGGTATCTTTCTTGTTTCATAAAAAAGAAATATAAATGTTTTTCTTGGCAAATAAAATAATATTTGGGTCAGTTTGTCCACTAAGACATATGGTTTGGTTATCCTACTTTATTTCCTTTTTTAAGAAAACTTCAAAACCTATTTTACTTTTAATTATTTAAAGTGAATTTTTAATATTTAAAATTCATATTTTTTTCGATATAACATACATAGTTGTTTTTAATTAAAAAGTTTTTTTATTTTATTTTTTTTAATTTTAGTAAAAGTAATTATTATATAAACTTTTTCCACTTGATTGAATAGAAAGATTTTGCATAATATTGTATTTTAATAATTGATGTAAACATTTAATATTTACAGTAATTAAGCTTTTGTTTTCAAATTTATTTAACAGGGAATAAAGCAATTTTGTTTTTAACTATGTATGTGAAAAATTATTAGATGTCGATTTAAGAAATTGCAACACAATATGAATTCACTTACTTCGTTTTAATATTAATTAAAATTTTGTTATTATATTCAGTAATTAAAAATGTTAAAGAAGTGCAAAACAATTTTTCATAAATAGGGTAAAACTAAAGCGATGGGTTCTTATTACTAAGATAATGTATTATCACCTGTAATCATTTCTATATAAATTGATGAGACCTTTGCAGCGCTGCGTTTTTAATAGTATTTGTAAAAAAGACTCTAAATACTTGAAATTTTATATCACACAGAGTTATTTTAACAAATACTATTATTAAGGTGACGCTTGCAGCCGTGGCCAATTTGGTATTATATTATGAATACTATCTTCTAACTCTGTACAAGAATTCACTTGGTCAATATTTCATAATTGAAAATATATAACATATGAGATGTTCATAAAATCAATTTTTCGCAGTGAAAAAGGAAAGATTATAGAGATAGGTAGATGAACTTTGGGTACCAGCAGTAATACAATTTTTATATTACTAAAAATCACAAGATATGTTCATTAGATCGTACTACTAAGGGTTACACATGTTGTGTTTCCAAAAATTTTATAGCAAATCAATCATGAGATGCACATATAATTACTTGATACTCAAAGAAACTGTTTAGAATTACGTAAAATAATTCCTAAGTAAATAAAGAATATAATGCTTTTCAGAAGCAAATAATTGAGAATTTACCCTATGCATATTTATGTACATAAGCAGAAATGAATTATAGACTCTCTAAATTGTAAATTATTATCTTTTTGCTAACAGATGATCCTTGAAATAATAATTATTTTATTTTGAAGTTAATTAACAATATATTCTCGACAAAAGTAATTATTACTAATTAAATTTATATTTCAATAACAATATTCAAGGAGCAAGTCTGAAGTTTTTTATGGTGAGAAAGTATCTTGTTCAAAATTCTTCTTTCACCAATATTTATACAGTTTTCAAATAATTATTAATTGAAATTATTCTTATTATATTTTATTAAAAAATGAGAAATCGAGCATAGTTAATTAATTAACTTGGAAAATTTCAAGAACTTTTATAATTTCAATTAAAAACAAATGTTTTATGAGAAATTTCTTGTTGAAAATTATTCGTTGCTTTTTCTTTTTAATATTTCTTTAATAATATATAAAAAAAATGCATGAATTTCAAATAAGATTTTCGTATATTTTTTTTCCAATATTTTTACATTTCTTTTCTATTTAAAAAATATCAAAAACATTCCGATTTTCTGTGTTCAATGAATTTTATAAAGTAAAAAATTTTTAAATTGAATTTCAATTGGAAAATTCAAAAAGGTTGTCATTTTTAAATTGATTTTTTTCATTTTAAATATTTTATTTTATAAAAATATTTTTCACATCAGTTACATATTTTTACATATGTTAAAAATAGAAATAAAAGAATTATTTTAAAACAAGTAAAAATAAATTTAAACGTTTTGAACATTGAAAAAATGAAAATAAGCATAACAGATAATTTCTCTAAATATCTAATATGAAAGGAAAATATCTGGCATACCTCCCACCCCCAAAGCATCCAAATTTTGTACTACACATATAATTTCGAGTTTAATTTTCTCATAAATTTTATGGAAGATCGAAGAAATTTTTGTATACACCAAAAATATGCTAAATTTAATTCTGAATCAAAAACTAATTACACATATTGTTGTTTATTGAAATAGTGGAAAATAATATTATGAAGGTAAATTGAAATTTCATCGTAAAACTACCGCGATTTTGAATTTCCGTCCAAAAACTAATTAGATCATTCATTTATTGGAATATTATCTATGATACCACATGTTAGGTAGCTTGGATAGGAATTGTGGCTATGTGCAAATAATTAGCATTTGTATGGTTTAATTAAAATTTTCAATCTAATTTTCTCATCACAATAAGAAGTGTTTTTCGTTTGTTGAGTTGATAGAAGAATCTCTGTTTGGCATAGTACATCGTTTTCTAAGAGTATCCGTATTTTCGTTTCTTCGTTGCCTACAAATCAGAAATGGGATATATGAATACATTAGCTTGTCTAATATTTTTAATTATTTGTAATTGTTTATGTTCACCTAAACTGATGAGGATACGTTCCATTTAAAGACATTAACCAATAAGATTTTGAAACAAATACTTACTACTAAAATTCATTTCATTTTCTTATTAAAATTCCTTTAAATATACTTTGTAGTATAAGAAAGTAAAAAACTGGAAAAGATTTTGTTCGTTCACAGAATAAAATTGATCTTTCAAATGTGAAATGAATTTTTTCCACTTAAATATAATATTTTTGTATGTAAAAATTTTTAACTCGTGTCAAAAATAAATAGTAAAAAAAGAAAATGGGAAAATTGTTTTTAATATACTTTAAAGGAAATTAGAAAATTATCATTAATTTCTTTGGAAAAAATTCTTCATGTATGAAGAAAAAGCTCATAATTTAAAAGATATTTTTTTCTTTAATTAAAATATTTTGAAAATATTGAAAATCTTACCTGATCTACAGAACCATAATGACGTCGTGAAAATACACCTCGTCTAGAAATTAGTTCTGTGGCCGATGAACTGTAAAAAAAAAGAAGAGAAATTATTAATAAATAAAATTTAGATAGAAAAAATTATAAAAATGAAACAAAAAGGAAAAATGTTCTTTTTGATCTATTTGAGAAAAGTTTTATGCACAAAAAAAATGACCAATTTTCCACTGTAATTATCTCTGCTCAAAGAACAAAGAAAATTAAGAAGGAAAATAGTACATTTAAATATTACTTTTGTCTTTCTTTTATAAATGAAAATTCTTTCGTTATTATAAAGAAAGGCAATTCATGTTGAACCCAAAAGGTTTCCCTAAACACTAAAAAAGAAAACTTTTATTTTACTCATTTTTGTTTTACTTGAATGAAAATGTTTTTTCATGACATCAAATTTTTACAATGAAAAAATTTATAAAAAAAAGACATGAAAATTCACGACTAGAAAATGGGGCCTATTTGCTTTCTTCCCCTATAATAGAAATGAACTTTTGTGTCAGTAAAAAATATGAAGTTTAGATTTTAATAAATTTTTCTACAATCTTTGAGATAGTCAGCTGGAGTCCAAATAAAAATATTCCTAGAAAATATCTTATTCGTCTGGCTGCGACAGAATATTTTGGAAGCTACAACAATATAAGCCGTAAGTCGGTAACAGATATCTGTTTCAAATGAAACTTAGTGAATTGATTGATAGTAAGAAGTTAGAGAATCAGTACTTTGGATATGAATAGAACTGTGTCGTATAGAATGATTTATAAAATTGAAAATCTGTATTGTATTAGGTATAGAAGAAGAATTTCTAGTGTATCACATTGACAATGTATTTTTCATATTCGCTATGTTATTACTTTTTCTTGTAGGTAAATATGTATAATATTTGCATCTATTTTTCATATAAAATTTTTCCTTTCACTAAAAGCTTTTCACAATGAATGAACCATTTTGATAAACCGCAGTCAGTACCTTTTGACGTAGCGAATTTTATACACCAATATTCCACAGAGAATATATACTTTTATTCAATATATAATAAATTGTCCATGGGGAAATATATCCTCCATCAAAGAACCCTTTTGTTTTTTCTTTTACATTTCTTTTTTTTTACCTCAACGTTATTAAACTTTTTATTTTACAATTTTCATGTAAGCCTTTGGGATTTTATTCATTCATTCATTCCTTTTCAAGTGGCATATCTTGTCTCGTTTGAGGACGTCCTAATTAGGAAATCACGCAAACCAATTTGTGGAAATTTTTTTCGGTCTTATTATATTATTGAAATATTTTTCTTTTATATACAAATACAATATAATAAAATCAAATTTTTTCACTTTTATCTTTGATGAAATAATTTTCTATATAAAGTAAATGGAAAACGACTTTCAATTTTTAATGGAGAAAAATATTTGCTATATAAAGTTTATCATAATGTCCGATAAACATGCAATGTTTACCGAAATAAAAAGCATTAAAGAAGTGATAAAATGTAGTAAAATAGAATGTTAACCTATAAAATTGCATGAGAATATGACAAATCCTTAGTGATTAAGATTTGTCGCATTATATTTTATTTTCCATAGCTCAAAAAAAAAGGATTTCTTAACTTTTATTTTGATGAGTTTTTCTTTAATATTTGAATAATACCAAAAGAGCTGGACTGAACTTCTTTCTAGAATTGCTTAACAAATAATCATTTACCATAAAAGAATTTAATCAAATCTTTTTCAATATGTTGAAATTTTGTTGAAAGTTTGAAGTTTACTATCGAAAGAAATAGTTCCAATTTCAAAATTAACTTGAAAATATGTGCAAAAACTATTTTATTGGAAAATACATAAAATTAAAAATATTTTACCATAAATTTTTGGAAGAGAAACTTTGACAATTCAATAAAAAAAACGAACTCATAAAAACTACAGTCATTGCCAAAAGTATTGGAATGTTTAATTTCTTCTTCATTTATGGTAAATTTGAATATTAAATTTAAATTTGTTTTGAGTCTATTACATCAAGAATAGTTTTGTCAAACTGTTGATTACATTCCGGCAAATTAAATTTGAAATCGTATATTCAAAAGGGATCCGGAATTCTCGGAAAAATTGATATGGAGGCGGTTAGTCCATAGCTTCACAATCGCTGGACCTTGACGATGCACCTAGGAATTTCTTAGCCTTCTGTGTGACACCACGAGTAGAAATGTAGTAAAAATTAACATGTTTTTTTTTCTTCATATCCACGTGCTTTGTGGATTTTGTCCTCTTGGAGGGAATGGAAAACGGCACTTCTAGTTACACACCGTTTTTGGCTAATCCAAATGTTAAACATATGTAATTTTATTTCAAAAAAACTTCCTCCTTTCTATTACTTTCTTGAGTAACTATTATTTTATTAGATATATTGGAAATTAATTTCTCAATATTATTTTCGATAATACCGAAATTTTTTACTTTGTCTAATACCAAATAATTTTCATATAAAAATTTTGTTTAAAAGAACTCAGGTGATTTTATTTGATTACATAAATACTACAATAATGAAAATATAACCTTTTTTAACCTGTTTTATTTATAGAAATTAATTTCCTAGACAATAAATTACTTCCTCCAAAGAATCTCTAAAATTGAAAGAAAATTTCTAGGATATTAAAAATTACTTTAATATTTACATGTAGTCTTATCATCGCTTAAGTAAAAACTCATTTTCCATAATAATTACATAATATATTTAACAATAATAAATAAGACGAGAAAAAGCCCACACAAACTTTTAATGTAATAATTTTTTCCATTTTCTGTCGATCGTTATTAAAGTGTAAAAAGAAACAAGTCTTTTTTGGCTTTTTTAAAGGGCGGGATGGGAGGGATTTTGTGAATAAAAATATAAATCAAATAAATTGCTTGTGAAAAAGTAAATAATGATTATATAAAAAAAAAAAAGAAATTTTCTAATAAACGTTGCGCGCCCTGTGTTAAATGGTTCAAAATTAGTTAATCGATAATTAGTTGTGTACCAAACCATCCAAAAATAGTCATAATTAAATTTTCGTGGAAAACGTTTTAGACTCAAATTTGTATGAAAGTTTTATTTCCTTCCTTTTATTCCTTTTTGTTGTGTTAATTGGTATGGGAAACTTTTTCAAACAATAAATTTTCTTTTTCGATAAAAGTATTTTTGGAAAACTTAATCGAAAAATTCTGGAAAAAATCCTTTTTTTTTATTCTCAAAAATCAATTAAAACTTTTACCTTTTTTAAGTATTTGTAAAGTAAATATTCATTTAAAAAAAAAAATTAGTTTCACTGATAAGAAGATCGGGAAAATTTTACTATTATCTAGTTAAAGTGTTAAATATTTCTTTCTATTTGATAATTTTCAAGAACACACACCCACTACTATGAACAGGATGGGAAATTTTTAAAGCAAAACAAATAATACGAAAATATTTATAGAACAAAAAATACTTCCTTTTTTATTATTCCGGATGCATTTCATATTTTTCCATAAAATGGATATAAAAAGAAAGATTATTTATGAAGAGATTGTGACATTAAATTGAATATTTTTTTGTCACTGGGTTTGTGTTATGTATGAAGGAGGATAATGCTTTTTTTTTAACATTTTCATACAAAAAAAAAAAAAAATAAAAAACACCAAAAGTTCAAGTAAAAGAATTTTTCCTGCAAAACTCGAATATGATAAGTGAAAAGAGTCGTGATTGAATTTTATTTCTTCCATAATTTACAATGCTTTTCAATCAGATTTTTCTATTGATATCCTTAAAATATATCTGGCATAAGTAATACAAGTACACACATTAACATTTCAATGAAACCTTAATCCATATTTTATTGAATATATACTTAATAGAAATGTTTGCCTGAAGGATTTCATCTCGTATTTTCACAATTTTAATAGACAATATAGCAGCAGAAGTTGGATTTTTATAGATTCCTTATTTATAGAAAAATCGTGTATATAGAACTTTGATTTGATTTGAACATTAATGAAGATAGGAAGGATTTGATGATATATGTGTATATATGTATATAACTGTGTCTGATAGATAATACAATCAAATTCACCCGCAAGTGCAAAATGTAAATACAGATCTGAATATTGGATTAGATTAGAAAATAAATGATAGATAAGAAGTTGGATTATGCATCCTCTAATACACAATCTTATATATGGTAGTTTTCCGTACATTTTTTTTTTTATTATAGAGTATATTCAAAATCTTGTTTAGATATACAAATTGAAGTCAGTTTGGTTTTATTAGACCATGTGAATGTGAACTTTTTGCTTTTATCGTATATAGATGAAATCGAATTTTTGGCTACGTAAGGAAATATTGAAGAAATAATATAATAAATTTGATGAAAATCTTACATATCCGGATTATATTTGAATTGTTGAACAGGGAAACAGTTTATATATATTTTTGTTTTTGTTTTGTATTTATTTTTCTATTTTCTTTTCACTAAATTTGTCATAAAAATCACTAAGGTAAATCCCTAGATAAATCATATTTCATATTTCATAGTTACTAGTATCAAGTTCTTTTTCTAGAAAGAATTTGTACTATCAGAATTAGGAATACATTTTCTCGTTATTTATTCTTTATATAGGTAAGTAGAAGATTTCTATTTTATACTACAATCAGTTTCTATAATTTAGACAGATGAGTCCTATTTTTATTTCGACATACATATATGATTGTCTCGAATGATATTGATGTCATTTTATCTATAAGAAAATAAAAAGTTTTCCATTTTAGATGACATTTTCTTTTCTTTGATTTTATTTTGCAATGAACATGAATTTTATATTTTGAAATCATGAACATTTTTCGTAGAGGAATTCAAAATTTACGATTTAGTAATCAGGCCCCATTGTATATAGTACTAAACTATAGATTATTTTTCGACGGAAAAAATAAATCTTATATTGTTTTTATAGAATAGATGAAAATTTATTTCTTATCCAAAGTATATGTATAGAGAAAATCATAAATACTATATTATATATAGAAAAATAGAATTAATCTGATTAATGATAACTTTGAAAGTTTTTCAAAACAAGATTGGTTACAAATTCCCATAAAATTATATATAAATGATAAAAGGACACTAGTTGATTTTCTATCTGACAAGGATGAAAGCTTTTAAGATAAATTTCATATTCAAATAAATGATGCTTTTAAAATTTGGAATTAATAAAAGGCTAAATTATATTTAATTATGAAATTTTATAAGACTTAGTCCTTTTAGCGTATTTAATATTTCATTGGAAAAAAAAACAACAACAACAACATCGAAAAACGAAGTTATTTCGACGATAAGAAAACCTTTAAAAATTTTAAGTTTTATAATCAACCCAAAAGAGATGGATTTTAAGGATGTGAAAATCTTCTCTCCTCTAAAATTTATCGGATATAAAAAAAAAATATACAAAATATGGAATTACTTTAAGAAATTGGTAATGGAAAAAAAAGGAAGTGCGAAAGTTATTCTCTACTTTTTCCCTAAAAGATTTTCTTTTCGATAAATACGAAAGTTTTTTTCTTATACCTGTTTCCTGTTAAAAAAATCATCATATAGATATTTTGCCTTCATGAAAATGTCACAAACATTCTATAAAAAAATGTCGTAAATTAGCATATAAAAAGAAAGTTTGAGGAAATATTAAATAATCTCTAAGAAAGTAAGAAAAATTTAAGTAACTAATATACTAGTATGTATATCTCTGACACAACGAATTCAACGGCAGTATTTACAATAAAGTGAATAATAATTTAAGTGTGTCAGATTTTATTGTAATTTTCCATATGATATGGCATTTATGTAACATAGTTTTTTCTTATTTCCCTACACAAGCTCCAAAAGCTCAATTCCTCAGTATAATCGATAAGAAAAAAAGTTAGGTCAGATGGAATTGTTTTTGTGAAATTTAATGTGTTTATTGAAACAGAATTTTGTATAAAAAATTATGAAATCAAATTGAACCAATTTTTGTAGTGTGTCAGGATACAATTTTTTAATATGTCTACTTTTTTTTTTTTAAATATTAGATTCCTTTAAATCAAGATAATAAATTACAATTTAGTTGGTTGTGTCACGAGCATAAGGATATCTAATAATTTGTTTTCTTTTTGTTTCTTATATAATATTTTGGTAGTAATTTTTTTTATAGGTCAGCATATTTTCTAGTAAACCTTTTTTCTTTATCTGAATATATCTGTTTCTTTTAACCTCTTGTATATTTATAAACAATAATAACCTCGAAATAAAACAATAGATATAAGAAGTTAATCTTTGACCTACTCTTTTGAAAATACACAGAACAAAAAAAAGAAAAGAAATTAAAACTATAAATATTATCATTGACATGTAAAATCTTGAAAAACAATTAACGATGGATGCCTCTTAACATACAAGATAGTTACTATATATACAAAAGTTGCAACTTTAACAAAAGCATTGCAATTCAGAAACAAAACAATGTCCTATATATCAAAAATATATTCTCTTACATAACACTTGATGCACGCCTTTGTAATCCTCTTAATGCACCGATATCCTTATGAGGAGGTGTCCTTGTTGTTGGGGTGCATAAACTTTGACTACGGTCACGTACTGATTCTTCACGATCCGACCGAAAAAATGCCGCCAACTTTAAATTAAAACACAACATTTTTGATTTCGAATGTAGCATGTACATTTGTACAAGGTTTTTTTTCTCTTTTCTTTTTTTTTAGATATAAGTTTTTCCGATTTTGAAAATTACCTAAAAATGGTAGAACATTAAAAAATACCCGTCATTTAAATATCGTTTTCATTTAAAAAAAACTATCATGTTCTTACAATGCGGATACTATTAAAATATGTCCTTAAACTAGGAAAATTTCTTTTTAAATTTCGGTGAACATTATTTTTTTTTTTTGTAATTTTCCGGATATCCGCGAAACTAGAAAAATGGAATAACGTTTTTGGGGAATATGTTTCCTGATAGTTTGCTGGACTTTTTGATTCTTTATATGTACTACAAAAATACGGTCATCGACCCACTTTAATATTTTATGTTCCCATTTTATATTTTTATTTATTTTTGATGCATTTTTATGTTTTCCTAACAAATAATTACTTTCGAAGTTTTATCCCGTATTTAATTGGCCTTTGCCATAAAACATTTTTTATTTTTTATTTTTTAATTGATGCAATAAATTTTCGGATGCATACATTTTTGTTTTAGTATTTTATTTTTTTCTTCTCCTTGCGCTCACATATAATACAGTATGTATTTTCTTTTATTAGGTTACTTAAAGGAGTATTTTCTATCGAATATTTTGGCAAAAACAATTTAGCATATACCACACGGAAAATTAGGGTAAATAAATTTCACATAACAATGAAAATTAAAATGAAAAATTCCCTACAAAACAACTCGGTGATGCAATCAGAATATGCACTTTTCTTTTTTTTAATATAATATATGACAAAAATATTTTACGCACACAGAAATACAATTATTTAGAACACTAAAAAAAAAAATGAAAAAAAAATCTCACATAAAACTATGAATTTTCATTGATTTCCAAAAATTTCGATTTGAATTTTCTATTTTTATTTCGATTTCTTATTATTTTTTAGGTACTTCTATCAATTTCTTAATTAAAAAAATTTTTTATGGACGATTTTTATTGGAGTTAACTTCTTTTGATAAATTTTTAATTATTTTAATTCATTCGATTAAAAAACTTAATTAATTTCGTTTATTTTATTTTAAAATTTCGTTGCGTTTTTTGTTTTTTTTGTTTGTTTTATAAGCGATTAAAAAATCGTTTTAAAATTTTAGGACCCGACAACATCTTCATATTTGTACTGACTCGTAACGACTGAACTCTCAATATATTTGACAGCAGCACTTTTAGTTTTACTAAGCTTATGAAATTTTCGATAGGAAAATGTATTTTTGTGGAATACGAAATTTTCCTCATGTTTTTGTTTTGATTATAGTTTATATGTTTATATATATATGTAGTTTTCTTTCTTCATTTGTAAACATTTTTTCTCAATAAAAGGATGCATGGTGGATTTTATTCAATATGCGCATGTTCTAGGAAAAAAAACCTTAGCAAGGATTCTATGGTCTAGTAATAATACTGAATCCTGAAACTTTATTTTATTCAACATACCATTTTCATAAAGTTTAAGATAAACGGTTTTTAGTCCTTTTTAAAGCTTTCGAATATTTTCGACCAATATCCTTTATATTGGTTTGAATTATTGATAAAAGGAAAGTATATTTCGAAGAATAAAAGCTTTTCGTTTTTAAAGGCGAAAAGCACGGTTTTAGCATATTCGAAAGCTTATATAATATTGTACTGAAGTCATCCTGTCTTGCCGAACTATTATGGAAATGGAAATGAACATACTAGTTGGGAAGCATATTCTATCTTTATATCGCATTGTAGATACATTTGGGATGTAAGGCTTTCGGAAGATGTTTGTTATAGGCATAAGTTTAGGCACATTTGACAAAAAAATTGTACATGTCTAAAGGCAAATATAGACTAGGAACGTTATAAGTAAATACTAGTATTTAAAAATTTTCATATTTTTGTACTTTTAGTCACCTTTTCACGATTAAAAATTTGTCATATATGCCACAGATATACTCCTTTTTCATGTATATACAATAACATCATACCGGATTTAATTAAACCATTGAAAAGTGTAACATGCTTTGAATTTAAAAATGTATTATAATATTTTTTGACACGTTTACAATTTAATCTTGGCACTAATAATTTTTGCTTTGAACTTTTCAATGATTTACAAAAATTATTCCAAGATTTTTAATCGTTCTCATTTTTGAAAGTATAAATGTAAAAAAAAAATTTTAACAAATATTCTTTTGGTATTTTTAAGTGCATATAAAACTCACCCTTTACGTTCTACTTCATCAATACAAATTGTGCTACTTTTGAAACGAAAACGTTTTTTTCTAATAGTTCCAGCATGATTCTTCGAAGACGTGTTCTTTTCTAGAGGAATTTTCTCTAATACCGTAGTAGTAGTACCATCAATAGTTTCAGGTAATTCAATAACACGACTTAAACAACGTTTTTCAATAGTAATAACATCAGAAGATAATTTCTCAATATTATTAATATCACCACCAATTGAAAATTTACGATATTTATCATTTTTACTACTATCATACGATTTTGAATTGATCGATAATTTTCCACTTTTTGATATTTTAAAATTTTCTCTTCGTGCACTTGCACTAGTATTATTATTAATATTATTATGTTCATAAAATTCAACATCAACTGATTGCGTACGTTTACTACTTTGATCCGTATAAGGAATAAATTCATTCTTAACGAAAGACCACTTTGACATGATTTATAATTTGGATATCTATTTATATTTAATTTATCTTGAAAATACACCTTAAGAACTGTTGCTGTTTTAAATAGTTTTTCTTAACTAATGCATAAATAGAAATTCATTTGAAGAAAATATTCATAGTTTCTTAGTTTTTATCATATAATAATATCAGAAATTATTGCCATAACAAATTTTTATAATTTACTTTGGATTTTATTTTTTACACATACATAAAGTAAAAAAAAAATGTTATTTTCTAGAAATTCCACACACTATATTCATTCTATAAATGCATAAAATTCAGTACAAATTTATAATAAACCGTGTAAACTAATACAAAATCAATCTGCTACCTATTGTAGTTTTTTTGGTTGAAAATTTTACATCACTTGAATAAAAAAATTACAAAAATTTTCTTGTCATCACATTGCAATTTTCTCCGATCAACTGATTTAACTATTCTATCAAGATATTCTCGAATGCCTTTCTGTGTGCACCAACCAACCAATGTTATAAAATGAATTTTCATTCGATTTTTCTTTTATTTTATGATCGAAAAGAACTATTTTTATCTTCTAAATTAGAACAAATAGAAAGCAAAACAGAAAGTGACTAAATCTATGTGGCCAGCCACTATTGTATAGATACAACAAAAAGAAGGTGTATATATAGTATAGTACTCGGTATTATATACAGAAGATTTACAATAGGATGAGAGAAATTATATTGTTAAAGATAGCATGGATGTTTTTTGTTTTTGTTGTTTTTTTTCTCTATTTTATCGGGTAACCCCTTCTAGTAGATTTGCTGAATATTTATCTTTATAATATCGTAGGTCATACATACATATATAAACATATACTTGAAGACATCTAACTTTGATTAAAATCGAACCTAATAAATGAGATTTATCTAAACAGATTGGAATGTTATATATATGAAAAAGAAAAGAACACATACAAAAACTTATCACCCTTTACGATATTGTTCATAATTTTATCAATTGAATGAATTCTGGACGAATATATTGTACCTATGTAATATAGGTAGGTGGTTTTTTTTTTCTTTTTTTTTGTACCTCTTAAAGGAACATATGCTATCGTAAAAATTGTTTCTCGATATAATCTCATAAATTGACCATATATGAATACATATTTATATGAAACTTGATACCTATAGATAGAATCTAATCTTGAAAATTACCCATATAGGTGGTGTGCATATGTGGTATCACGAAAATTATTTATCATAACTTCGATGCTGTTCTATTTTATATGCCCTCCCTCGCAAAATCGTTTACGTATATATGTAGTCGATGAAATTTATAACTTCAACCAGGTATTCGGCATTTCATTCGCTATTTTTTCTCGATCCTTTTTTTTTTCCTCTCATATGTACATGTATCATGAATTATTGATGTGACCATTGATGGACGTTGAACAACGACTTGAATATTTATATTTATTGGAAATGTATAGCCACTTTGCTTTTGTTTCCCTTTTTTTTTTTTTGAAAGTAATTAATAACCTTGGCTTTGATTCAAGGAAAATAGGAAAATGAATATTGGAGAAAAAAATAAAATGAAAATTCTACTTTAATAGTTAGTTGAAGATTTTCAAATGAAAATTTTTTTTTTTTTACTTTTTATTACGTGTGTTGAAAATGTTAGATTTTCTGAACTTTTTTTCAATATCAACTTTTTAACATATTGAGAAACAAAAAGAAAAATATTCGAAAAATAGGTTAAAGTTTTTTTTTTTTTTTTTTTTCATTATTCTAAATAAGTATTTGATTAAAAAGTATCGATTTTTAATTATTAAATTATTTTTTTTTTCTTTCTTCTTCCATCAAATTTAGCTTTCGTATTCTGTCGTTAAATTCTGTACAGATAGAATTACTTTGACAAAGTAGATTTTAAATTGAATTCCCCAAAGATATTTTACAATGGATTATTATTAGTTAGCAAATAGAAAAGTACATATACTATATAAAAGCTTTTACTAATTGAAACTCCTGAGGCCAACTAACTATGTATATAACAAATTTTTTCAACATTTTTCATCTTTAAAATCATTTCAATGAACACCTGAGGTTCTAATGGTTAACAAAATTCTTGGTGAAAAATAATATTAAGTTTAAATTGAAATTTCTATGCTGCTTTTAGTTAACACAATAAGAAGAAAAATTTTCTATCATTTTCTCATTCTGAGAAAAAGTAAGAAATGAATAGTATAATCTGGTCAAGTTTAAAATTCTTTACGCTTGACCTAAATAAAAACTTTTCAATGATAATAATTCTTGTCGATGTAACTGGAAAGTTGAAAAGTATGTATTACAGGGTTTTTGAGAAAATTCTATCGGGAATAAGAGAAAAAAAAAGAACTGAGAAATAATTGCAAATACGAATAGGATATGATGTGAAACTGTCGATAAAGCTACACATCCAATTTCTTTAGATATCTCTGATATCGGTAATAAATGTTTTTTTCTTTTAGCATCACTTGTTGCTGATTATTATCGATTCTTTCTAGAACAGTGTTTTTTTTGCCCTAAAATTTGTTTTGTTTTTATCACTTTCTGTTTGAAAGCCACTTGCAACGCCACCTTGTTGTCGTATAGAGTTAAACGTCGCAAGTGCATTTTATCTGTCCATTTTTCATAACCAATAATTTTATAATTTATAAATTGTTGGTCAATATGCGGTTATTAGCAGTTGATCTTTTGGACCTATTTTAATATAAATAATTCGGATAATAGGATAAACGACTAAATTTTCTGGATACCGCAATATATGTTATATCTACTTGTATGTATATAAAATTCTCATCGTTTAAAGCTTAAATTTCAATTAAAATTAATTTAGTGAAATTATATACCTACTTACTTTTGTTGTTCTACTAAATTTTGAAACCTAATATATCATACCACCTATAGACAATACAAATCTAAAACCAATCTACTCGGCTATAAAATTTATAATCCTATAGTGTTTAAATTTCAATTAAAGAAAAAGAATTTTCCTTTTAAAATTTCCCATAAACTTTTTTTTGTGTTTGTTTTTAAATCAATATAAAAGCAGAAAGAAAACAAATATCTTCTGGATTATACTAACCTTGTCGGTACGATTTGTATCCGGTCATCGACAAGTTCCCAGGATGTAATTTTAATCGGCCATGCAACATGACCGAAACTTTCTCGTACCAATGCTTCCCATGATGCATACGACGACGTACTCGAATCACTTTGTAAACGTTCAGATCTTTGAAGGCGTCCTTTTCGACGTGGAGATGATGATGCTGATAGAGATGTTGTAACTGGTGATTGTTGTTGTGGTGTTAGATTACATGCAGCCCCACCTAATGTTGTTGGTGTTGTGGAAATAGTCGGAAGTGGAATTGATTGTTGTTGAGAAGATGGAGTATTATTTGTTATTTGATCCATATCTGTTGGTATTTTATTTATTTATGTTTTTTTTATTTTTTTATTTTTTTATTAATCCTCTTCTTCAATTTTATTGATTTTTTAAGAAGATATATAAAGTATCAGTAATCTTTTCAACATTTGTTTAGTTTTCTTGTAGAATATAATTTAGGAAATTTTCTTGTGGATGAACGAAATGAAGGATTAGGAAATGTTTAATTTGTAAGTAGATGATAGGTTGGAATTTTTGTTGTGAATTTTTTCTTTAATCTTCTTATTGTAGATTTAATAATATCTGGAAAGAAAAAGAATATTAATTTTTCAAAAAGTTCATATTTTTAAATTGCTATTTTCTTTAAGTAAATTTATTATTATAGAAATACGAAAGTTTTATATGAAGTATTTTCAAACATAATCTTGTTTTACCTCGATGAAAACCGACAAAAATTTTTCAAGTTTAAGAAAGTGTGAAATCCCTTTAAGAACAGGCAATAAAATATCCGCAACCTTCTTTATTTTGCGTGTATCACAAAATCCAGTAAATTGGTTGTATGAAAGCTTTTATACTTAAATATATGAATCTAGGAATGTATTGATACTTAGCAAACATATATTTCTTCTGTACATAGCTTTAAATTGATGTTGTTACTGTTGTTGTTGCTGTTGTATAGCTCTAACCGGTATAAATCTCGATGTCAATTTTAGTCAGCTTAAAGAAGCTCAACCTAACCAAAATTCTTTCAAATAAATTGAATTGTTAAAGACATTATTTGGTGGTGATCTTGACAAGGATAACGGGGATAATATCTATGTGACTAGGTTTTTTTTTTTGCCTATGATTTTCTTATAGTCATCTTTTTTTTATTCTTTAAGAATCTTTTCTTTTCTATATCAGATGTAAAATCTTAATGAGAGAGCTTTAAAAAGGTATTATAAACGAAATTACCATTTTAGATAGGATTCATTCGGTCCTTGTTTGATTCAAAAACTTATCATTGAACAATATAAAAAGGGATTAAATTGTTTGATAAATAACAGGTGAATTAAAATTGAAAAGGGACCTAAACGCGCAATAAATTCGTTAAAGGGTTTTGTGTAATTTCTAAGTTTTAAATGTTTTAACCATTTTTTTTTTTGTTTCGTCTGAATATTAGAAATGATTTCAGTCTAAACTTTCAAGAAAACATAAGGAATTTATTTAGATTCCTTTTAGATAAATATTTGTTAAATTGCTTTCATATCTAATAAAATATTTCCAACAAAAATTTTTAAGAAAAATTCGAAATGATGGAAACGATTATCTGCGAAAATTCTGCGTAAAAATGTTATATTTGGAATTGTTATTTTTCGTTTATTAACAATATTCCATATACACTTTTTTTTCCAGGATGTATTTACATATTTTATGTTACCCAAAAGGCAATTTGCAAACATATTATTTATTTTTATATCGTGAAAAGAAAACATGGAAATTCAAGTTTTTTTTTTCTTTCCCCAAAAATCATATAAAAATTATCCTTGTTATCAACCTATTGTACCTGTTATATATTTTCTTCTATCCCAGAAGTTTTGAAAACATTTCTAATAATGTCCAAAGGACACATTTTTTGCGATCAAATCAACATTGAACACAATAACTTGCGACAAGGATAACTTTTTCAATTTTTCAAACTCGTTGAATTAGATCGTTAACTAGAAATTATTTATAAACAAGTCATTCGGGTCCTTTTTTTTGGCCTAACATCGTACAATTTTCTAATAATCGGATATGTTGGTAACTGTTTCCACTGTTTTAAGTTTAACGAATTTTTATTAACAAATATATTCGTTCAATAAAACTCTTGAAAAATATCTCATAAGTGTATACACATAATGAAATTCCTGAGAGGATTCTTTCATTGATATATTATTGATGTATACAGAATTATAACTTGAACTAAAAGATTTTACCGTGCGTAACATTATTACTTCAAAAAGGAAAATATAGTAGCGAATAGGGATATTCATTCTTCGTTGTAAATCAAGGTATATAAAGGTATATAGAAATACATCTAAATCTTTTTTTGTTTTTTTCCTTTTAATATTTATAACGAAAATTTTGTGTTTATTCTAGTGGTGATAATTAGCTTAACAAGATAATGTTTTAATTATTCACTCTATAATAAATTTAATAATGGTGAAAACCAATAAATATGTAATACTGATACCGTCTCTACCATAAACGAATATTCTCCAGTTATTAACATGATATTATTATTTTCGATGAAATTTTCTTCTAACTAATTGATTTTCAATTTTCAATATATATTAAGATGAAAATAAAAGAGCAAAATGTATTATTTATACAAGATCTAAAAGGATGAAATGAAATAGAAAATTAAGTAAATTTACAGGACAACGTTTATATACCTTTTTATAATAAAATAAATAAAGGAAAATTTTATTCATATTATATTCATGAGCATTTTTAAATGGAAACAAGCATTTTCATTTTTTTAATTAACATTATAGATGGATAGATTTAAGGATAGTAAATATACGAAATATAAACACAGGAAATTCTATAAGCAAGAGAAATTAAATAAAGAAATTAAATATTTTTAAACAATCGCTTTATATGAAAATATCGAAAATCGAATTGAAATTTTTATATCACTAAGTCGGTCATGTTAACATAAAATTTTCCTGAATATACCAAAACTTACAAGAGCTTTGATCAATTATTAATTGTTGCTTAAGAAAGTGAAGATGTCCCATCTACAGGAGTCATGTGTAATAAAATAACACGTGTGGATTCTATTTATATGAAATCTTCGTCTTCTTTTTAAATTCCATCGTTCAAGAAATTTAATCACAGCATGATTTCTCTATTTTTGGCAAGTTCACAATTATTTGATTAGTTGTGTCACTCAAAAATTAATCCACGTACGTGACACGACGCTTAGCAAGACTGGTTTTTCTTTCTTAACTAGAACTTTTAAACTTTCTCACGTAACAAAGGTTCTTATAGTATATATATGTATCTTTAAAATTTAATCTTATATTGTACAGTGATGAAATTGTAAAGCTCAACAGTTAGTTGGTAAATTGATTTTCAAGAACATTTGATAATTGTAATAGAAAATATTTTTTTTTTTTAAATAATTAACGTAAAATGACCTAAATCCGATAGTCTTCCTAATTTCGAGCTCCGTTCCTTTTACGAATAACCCCGTTGGTTAGGATTCTAAAAAAGTTAACACTTGGAATAAACATATTGGAACTAGTGCTTACGTTTTTATGTTCATAACTAAACTGCTTATTAGCTTTTATTGTAAAATTTAAATGTTAAGAAAAGCAATATTTTTAAGAAAGTATTAAAATATATTTTCACGATTCTGTACTGTATTTGATTATAGAGAAAGTAGGCAGATACAATGTTTGGAAAAAGAAAATTTCTTCAGAAAATTAACCAAAAATTTCATTACTAAATTACTGTCGGATACTAAAAACAAATGAAAGTTCTGCGAAGAAATTTTCCAAGTCAGCAGAATCTAATTTCTAGAAAGTTGGTAACTTAATTTGCTAGAATATAATAACAAAAACATATCCGAAAGAAAAACAATCTTTTTCCAAAACAAAAATATATTCTTAAAGTTTTGTAATTCCCGGTAATGAATGGAACTTAAAATTTATTTAAATCACGAAAAAATTATGATAAATTTTCTCACTTTTTATGTACTTTGTATAATATCAATATTATAAATATTTAACATAATTTATTCATATAAACATTTTTTCCACGCTGAGTTTTGTTTTTATAGTCTTCGAAAATGAATCAAAATTTTCGAAAGTTTTAGAAGCACGAATTTTCAGTCTCACTTTAACAAATTGACTATAAATGAAAAACAAATACTATAATATAAAGTAATATTACTATTCTAATGGACGTTTTTTTTTATATGAAAATAAATGTTCATTTTGTTAAGGATATCATTTCTAGTTTATCCTTCGAATAAATTACACTTAAATGATTTTCTATAATTCCCAATGGACTTATTTGGTATGTGTTGCTTTTCTTTCCTTGGTAGTATAGTAGAAATACAATTTTCTTATTTTATTTTATTTTATAATATCTTGCATACAAAAAAAAAAGCGTAAACAAAAAGATTGACCTAAAATAACAAAACCTTAAAAAAATATAAATCGATGAAATAAGGATCCTTTTTATCAAATTCTATTTCTTTTTTTTTTTTCTTTAAGTGTTTTTAAATTCCGATTTAGATGAGTACATATATTTCCTTCATTATTGGTTTCGGAAACACTTTTAGAAATGTATTTTATTTATTATACAAAAAAACAGAAAAAGATACTAGATCCATCGAATTGATCTTAATTTTAAAAGAATCATAATTTTTTCGAGATAAAATGATGAACATAAAATTGATTGAAACGCGTAAGCCTTCATTTATTAAAACAGTTTTCCGTTTTTATTTCAAATTTTGAGGAATTCTTAAAGCATTTTTTTTACAGACCGTATAAAAAATGGTTTCGAATGAATGATTTCGATTCTCGAAATACAGATCCTTATAAATTTTGAAAGTATGAAAACTATTACTTGTAGACTTAAATAAACATACATATTCGGAAATTGTTACTCAGAAATTTTTTTAATAAAGATTTCTTAAATTCAGTTCGAAACAGAAACAAAACATATATAGTAACTTAAAATCGGCTTATACCCAATTTTTGGATGCCCTATGGTGGAAATGGGACAGAAAAACTATCAAAACTAACATTATTTCAAGGTTTTTCTTCATAACTTTGTTTCTTCTTTTCAAAACTCCCTCTAATTTGCAGATAACCCAGACCCTGATAGCGTAAGTCTAATCTGAAAATTTTATTCAAATCGGTGTACTTGTATTAGTTTTTAAAATACATCAAAAAACCTATATGAAGAGGAATATTTTCTCCTAGGATTATTTCTTTCTTCATTACCCTTGGATCGATCTGACTGATATTCAACATGATATCGTCTATTTGTGTAGTTAACCTATATAATTAATTTAAAAATTTGTTCACAAATTTTCCAATTAAATCCTGAAAACAAAAAAAACGAGAAAACTTTCTGGTCAGCCTGGTTTTGCCTTTATAACTTTGCTCCTCCTGGATTGATTTTGCTGAAATGCAATATCAAACCAAGTTAAGGAATAAGCAACTGACATTGTAAATTTCATCTAAATCGGATAACGCATTTTTGAGTTATCTTGTATACGGACGGACGGACATGCATAAATCGATATAACTTTCAATTCCCTACAAAACTCTCTTGTAATGCCTACCATAGGGCATTAAAAAAAACTTTAATTTTCCACAATTTTCAATCAAATATATATATGGTATATTGTAATAATCCTGCATTCATATGACTAGCCATGGACTAAAATCATGTCAGAACAATGAAAACTTTACAAAAATAGTCATAGTATTTCATAAACAGAAATATTTTTTAAAAAAATTTATTCAACAAATCAAAAACAATAGAATATGTACATTGTCTGCACTTAAATTCTTCATATTTAATGGATTAAGAATTTTCACTATTAAAATATAAATCGTATTGTGTTTATCGATTGCGATCATTGTTGAACCAAATAACTCCCATGATGATGATGATGATGATGATGATGATGATGACGGTGGAGAACATACTTCTTCAAATGGAAAAATCAATCAATATTTGACGAATTTTCTTTTTCTTTTGTATTCTGCTGGACAATTTTTTTGTTTTTTGTATTTAATATTCTGTAGTTTAACAAACAATAACAATAACAACAACAGCAACAGCAAACACAGAACCTTTCTTTATGGTATTTTCATTATTATATGTTTAAATTGTTTATATTCAAGTCATATCATTGAACACATCGAATTCAATTCTTGTTCTTTTTTTTGTACTTTAACAAATTAAAAGCACAGGGCCTGACTATGTTCATAAGTTTCACCTGGCATAAAAGGTTCAATTATAATGGAAAGCATAATCAAACTTAAGGGCATATACTAATCTTCATGACTGCGATTATAATATGCATAGCCGAGCTTTCATTAAATTTAATTTCCGTTTCGTTATGTTTAAGCAATGAAAATCAATTAGGATATTTTGTGCGGAAATTTTGACAGTTGAATGGAACTCGACGATTTAGTTTTTTTTTTTGAAAATATGTTTTCTAAACGATTCTCAATTTTTTAAAATCATTTTTAAATTACAAAAAAACAATATAAAAAATACCAAATTCTTTCCTATCTGTCCTGTGTCGACAAAGTTTACGGGTTCCGACTGGAAATGTATGGGAGCAAAATTTTCAAGCTATCCATAGATTGTTACATATTGTTCTTCTGGATGACAGAGAAATATGATTCAATTTTACCATTTTAAATTGTAAACAAATAAATCCTTTCCGAAATTTATATGCCAATGCACAATAAGAGTTTTATGAGTTTCTGATATTATCCAATGTGCTCAACGAGAAGTTTTTAAATAAATTCCATTATTTATTAGCTTTAGCTTTGGTTACTTTATAATTACTAATACTTTGGCTTGGCTCTTCTTATTACAGTTTCGGCTAAAATATGATAAATTCATATTTTATTTAGGTCATTTAGCCGCCCCGGTTTGTCCCTGATTGAAAATCCTGTAATATCCAATTGTTGCTTTAGTATATATAAATTTTTAAAATGAACAGAAAAATCATTCTTGTAATTTTCATTCGATTTTTCCAATCCAAAAAATAATAATATTTTCGAAATTGTTTATAATTCGATTTTCATTTAAATGTTATTTAAAAAGAAAAAGAAAAAACACCGAGAAAAAAAAGACCAAATTGTTTATTTGAAATTCAGTTCACAACATAAATTTATTGATATGTGACCAAGGTTTTTCCGATGAGAAAGAAAAGCAAACCATACGGTTTTTCTTTTTTGTATAAATTTCCTTCCTTTTTTTTCTCCGAATTTGTGTTTTATGAAGGACATTTTTTTTTCTTTCGTTTTTTCGTTCATTCTATATGGCAAAGGTGGCTCCTAATAAATCAATTCTGCTCAATTTAAGACGTGAAAATATAACTTAAGGCGAGACGTAAATTGGTCACTAAACAGCACTTCTCTCAATATATATTCTCGAATATGTATCATAAAAGAATATTATGTACAAGTTCTTGATATACATATGTATGTACTTTTTATCGCTTTAATTTCAGATAAAAGTTCACATCAATGTGCTGTTTTTTTTTTCTTCATCAGAAGCAAAAAAACTTTTATCTATGATGCCACCAAATCCTTGAACGATTTTTAGGCATATCCAGTATTTTTTTGTCCTTGACGAATAAATATGATGGGTTGAGTTGGTTTATATTTTTTATAGGGCTTTTATCTGATATAAGATTATACTATTTACTCATAATGCCCTTTTATTCCGGTTTGTTAGGATTCCATGTCCTTTAGTCGTTTGACAGATTTGACTTCTAATTAATTATGAAAGACATGTTTGCCTACTAAAATATTCTTTTTAGTCCAGCCTAAAATGTTTATGTTTTTTTTTTTGTATAGCTTTTTTTTGTTATAATATTAATGATTTTTGTTTAAAACATTTTCTTAAACGGAAGTAATTTGAAAATGATATGGTTTTAAATGAACTTCTTATATAATAGAAGTAATGTTTTCTTGTTTATTTTGTATACAAAAACAAGCATGACTCAATATAATACCCAATTGTGAAAATTAAATATAAAATTAATCTTAAAACAAAATCTTTTTAACAAAATTTTTATGATTTTTATGCGAAAATCTTTTTAAGAAGAAAATCATGATGAAATTTTTTTTCATTTTCATAATGAAATTATTATTTTCTCATTTCTTTCGAGTAAATTTAAAAAAAACGAATAAAAAATTATTCACAAAAGCTCAATAAAAGATGAAATTTTATAGATTAATTTATAAAGGAAAAGTTTCTAGTCCAGAATTTTTAATAAATTATAAAGTTTTGTGTTTTTTTTTTTTATATATGAAATACATAAATTCCGACAAGATCTCTATTAACCAACAACCCTGAAAAGTTTTCTATTTTCTTTTTTTTTCCTTATATTTTCTAAAGTCATACCTAATTAAATAAAATCTTTTTTACTTGTTGTTGATTAATTTTTTATGGATTATTTTTGAATGTTGTGAAAGAAAATAGATCCGTAAAAAAAAAAACTGATTATATTAAAACAAATTGATATCACAAATATTATGATTATACGATAATATAGATTTTTGGTGAGAAATAGATTTGTTTAAGTCCCTATATAAATTCACATAAATAATTTTCCCAAAAATACCACAAAAACTATTAGTTTGTGATATGTCAATAACAGTCGAGTTTAGGGGGAAAAAAAGGGTAAATTCCTTTTTATAAGAAAAAAATATAATAAATTTGTCAAACAATTTTCCGGAATTGTTCACAGACAAAATTTTTGTTTCGAAAAAATAAAAAAAATTTCCCAATCAATAAAAGAGGATGAAATACAAAAAAATGATTTTGTTTGTCAACAAAACACCTTCACATGATTGAACAACAATAAATAAAATGAAGAAAAAAGAAACGTATATATGCGTTAACGAAGGAAATCTTTTGAGATTTTATTTTTCTTTTCCGATCTATGGTGTTGGCTCTTTAAAAGATTATAAAATCATTGGAATGAAACTATATCAAGTCAAAATATATATACTATTATTGTATATTACTATTAAATTCCAATCATTTGATCGAACAAGAATTTTGGGGTTTTCTGTCGTTATTTTTTTTGCAATACTAAATATCCTAAACATTTTTTCTTATTATTTTTTTTTATTTTTTTCGTTGGTAGGTGGAGAATAAAATATTTATAAAACATAAAAGTATAAAATCAAGTGTCCCGTAAAAAATTTCCAATGATTCACGTGGAAAAAAACAATGAAAATAAGAAATCATAAAAATGAAAAGAACACATCATTGTAACGATGATTTCCAAACCATAGAACTCTTTGAACTTAAAAAAATATATAAATCAATATTCGTACACAATAAATTGACAATCAAAATTCGAATTCGAATATTAAATGAGTTTTCTTTTATCTTTGAATAACATAAAATGAGAAAATCATTAATATTTTGTAAACATAAAATTTCATGATCCCATTCGTTTTCATTTCCACGGGATTTAGGCCTTCTCTCTAGTTTTTCAAGTTAAAAACTTGGCGATTATTTTCACATCCAAATTGTGGTTCGAATTGTATGTACATAAATTACCAACCGTGGAACATTTGCTAGGAAATATTCAATTGTTGTTTATAGTAGTAAATTTATCGTTATCAGCGATAAGAATTGATTATTATTACTGGTCAAAAGTTGTGTAAACTTTTAACAAATCTGCCTAATTCGATCGCGTCTAGTAAAAAAACATAAATATTTAACTTATAAATTGTTCACCTGTAAAATCTCCAGAAAGCGCAAAATAAAACATCATCAACAAAATTTCTTAATTGGATGCTAATTGAAGTCTTTGTAAATGGATTCCATAGTAAAATTGACTTAAGCTATGCTCCTTTATTAACTGTTATAATTGGTTGTTTTTTAATGAACAATTAATTAATTAATTAATTAATTGAAAATCTAGAATTCATGGTACATTTAAAATTTTACTTCCAAACGTATATTATATTATATTATTTTAAAAATTTCGAATATTTTGTAAAAAAATTAACATAAAAAATGAAGAAATTTTGCACATTAAATTCCACTTATTTGGTTTTCTTTTTTAAAACAGAAGTAAACTTAATATTCTTCTTAAACATAATTAACTAAGTTTAACTTGATGTAAGTGGCTTTTTTTTATATATAAAAAAATGGATTTTCAAATCCACATCATATGTATATGTATTTTCTTATTAAATCCACGAACCACAAAAATTTTCGTATACTCGTTATATAGAATTTTTTCGATTAAAAAAAGTGACCGTTTGGGAATATATCATTGAAGAGACTGGAATACAAAAAAGCTTGTTACAATATTTTAATAAACTGTTGATGGTATATAGTATAAATATACCACCCTTTGACCTTGCGCCTATTTTTCACATTGTTTTTCTTTTGTGGGGGGCTTATTTATCTCTTCAACATGTTGCTCATTTCGAAAGCTTTTATGATTTTTGATCATGTAATATTTTTTCTTTTTCTCTTCGAGTTAAACATTTTAATATGAAAGAGTTTTCTTCATTTCTTTTTTTTGTTTCAAAATAAATATATAGAAATAGGACACAATTTTCTTTAAATTCGAATTTTCGCTATAAAACACTCAAAAATGTTTCTTTTAATTCAATCAAGTTTTTTTTTAACAATTTAACTTTTAATGAAAACTTGAAAAGTTCTTTTCTAACTTTTTTTCTTTACTATTAAGATTAATGCTAAAAACTTTACATGTCCTTGAATTTAAGCTTTCGAGTTCCTTTTTTTTTTTTTTGGTTACCATTTAAATTTCTTTTTCTTTCACTTAAACATACTATGAAAAACTTTTTTTGGATGATTGTACTGAATTTTTAGTGTTGAGAAATTTTGTTTTACCAAAAAACAAAAGGAAAATTGTCTATTCAGACTTTTCAGTCAGAAAACTTCAAAATACTTAAAACTTTAAGTAAAGAAAAAGCATTCATTAGAAGTGCATTCATATAAATACTATAAGAAATTGTTAAGAAATATAAAATGACTGTAAAAATACTGGTTACAAGTTGCATATCTCTTTTTAATAACATTTTGAATATTAAAATGAAAATAAAATTTTCGTATAAATTTTCTGCAAAGCTATTACAATTTTGAAAAAAAACCAATCCGTACTGTTAAATACTATAAAGTTTAACATTATAAATTAATGATCAATAAAATCCACGGCTCAATTTAATTAATCAATCAGAAGATACAAAGTAAACAGTATTAAAAATGTATTCCATTAAATTAATTAAAATTCACTCAGAATATTTAAATTTCAAATTTAAGTACTTTCTTTTTTCGCAATATACTTTTTATAATTACTTTATAGTACAATTTTAAATATCCTTCATATCCACCATCTCTTCTCCGACCTAACAAAATACCCGTTTTTAAAATCTTTTAAAATCAGGGATATTATGGAAATTTATTACTTTCATAAATTTTATATTTCTAGTAATGTTTTTCAAAGAGTTTTTTGTTTTTATATATCTAATCAATCCTTTCCAAAACAAAAAAAGGTTCTTGTTAACCCTTTCTGTTTGGTATATTAGGACAAAATGAAGGAAAACAATTTATCTTATATAAACTGAAAAAGCTTTTTTTATATACTCATTTTTCTTTTAAGATCATAGACAATTTTAAGCGCCAAATATATAATAACACTAATCAAAAACAATAATATGACATCATGAAAATCTAATTTTGTTAAATGTTCGTTAACAAAACAAAATTGGGTTAGTAAAATTAAGATATCTATTAAAATGAAAAGCGCGGGTATTTCCGTACATATTTTACATGTAATGTAATTAATTATTAAATTTTTTTGTTTTTATCATGACCTAGAAAGAAAGCAAAAATGTTGTACACCTAACATATTTAACACTATCAAGAAAAAAAAAAAAATAGTAATAATAATAATATATACCTTTTCGAAAAACACAATACCACATTTTTCTTATCATTAATTAATTAATTAAAAAACAAACAACAAGAAACATTGTTTTTTTTTTAAGAACTATATATGTATATTTTCCACCCCACTATTACTTTCTTTTTTTTCTGATTTTTGTTGTTTTGATTATAAAAACTTTATATATTTATTAGAATATGATTATGCAATACACTATTAATTAAAACTACATTTTTTTTTGTAAAATATACTAAAAAAAATTTCTTAAATACACAAATCACTTAAAAAAATAAGCAAAAAAAAAAGAAAAATCGTAATTTTCTCCGTGAAAATTTTTATTTTTTCACTTTTTTTTTTTTCTGATAACACAAAATTTTGATTTTTACTCTTATCGATCGGCGGGTCGTGATTTATAAGTCCATATAATCAGAAAAATGTTTCGCCTAACAAAAAAAAGAAAGAAAAACCAAAAACGCTTTACAACAAAATTTTTAGCTTTAGATTTGAATCACGCGTAAAATATTTCCGTTGATAATATTCAATTATTTATGTTGTAAGACTTGTGAGTTTGTTATTCAAATTACATAAAATATACCAATGGGATATATAAAAACTTAATGTTTATTCCCAAATTTAATAAATCACAAAATGTAGTATTCCCTAAACATCCAAAAAAAAAGAAAAGAAAAAAGAGGACACGTCGAACTGAACGATTTAAGTTAATCAAGACGACTGCCACACAAATCCAAAATGTGAACAGTTTTTTTTTTTCTTAAAAAAAAAAAAAAACAACCAAAAAAGCTTTCGTATACGCGTTTTATGGTTTTCTATTCTTTTGCGGATGATAAATACATATACTTAATTTGACCTAGACTTACTTTATCCCATGAAATTCTGTTCTGATAGTAGTATTACACACAAGAAAAAAAAAGTTACACAAGGAGAACGAATAAAAGCATCCTTTTTGAATTATTCAGAGATCCCTTTTTATTTATTTTTTTTTTCTTCTTCCTAACAAGAATCACACAAGTAAAAATTACTATTATGCCAAACTGTTGCTCATTTTCTTCATATAAGGAAAAAAAGCTCTAAAAGGGTATAAAATACATATATGTATGTATTTGGATTTGGAAAATCTGGAAAAGCTTTTTCCAGTATTTTAAGGTTATCGAAAGAGATTTCTTCTCTTATTTTCTCTCTCCGTAAAAGGATTTAACTTCTTCTTTCTGGAAGATTATATTATTTACCTTGAATATGTTTTGGCTTTTTTTTTTTCTACGTACGCATATTTTTGTGTTTTTGACCCAAAAGATCATAAATTTTACTTTATTATTATTCAAGGAAAGAAGTAAAAGTTTTTATTTTAAGCACGTTTTTTTTTTCTTTTTCCTTAAATAAAGAAAATCTTAATCCTATACTTAAAATTTCAGTTTAATTGAAATTAAAATTTTTTTCATATTTCTTATTTTGAACGCGTTTTGTGGTTTCCATTTAGGTAGATTTAAAAAAAAAAAAACAAAAAAACTTTCATTGTTTTTTATTATATTACTTAAAAATTTTAATTATTATTATTACCTACCCACAAAAAAAAAGAAGCAAAATTAAATTTCTCTTCTTGTCGCACTTTTTTCATAATTATTTTAATGAAAATTGATTGCGTTAAACTCATTAAAAATTAATTTAAGCTTCTTATATTGAAGGACGCGATTTTTCTATGAATTAATCTCAATATATATTAAATACTGACAGATTAGCTGGAAATATTTTCTTTAATATTTTCAATACAGCATATGAAAAACCATCGAACTTTCTTATACATAATATCTTAAGTAAATCAATGGTCCAACTTTTGTTTAACTTTTGCTCTCTCACCAAAGTTCTTTTGTCGACGAACATACGAAAAACCTACGAAATATATCCGTCGAGATTAATCACTTAAAAAGAAAAAAAGAATAAAATAAATAATACTATTTTAAAAGAGGCTATGGTACGGAAATTTCTGGATGTATTCTTCCTCTATTTTTTTTTTCACATTTATAGAAATCAGATTACCAATAAATACGACGAAATTTAAAAAAAAGGTTTCTTTCAACTGAATAATAGTTGAAACATCGAATATTGTTGATTTTCTGTTAATGGCTACGTTTACACCGAGACTTAAAAAGAGACCTAAGTTCTTAGGCCCACCTAAATATGACGGTGTAAACACGTCCAAAGTAACTTAGGTTAGGCCAGCTAAATTGCAGACCTACCTTAAATTTAAATCGACCTAAGAACTTTTTGACAGCTGATTAGATGGCACTGCAGTAGTTATTATTGTTTAGACTTAGGTCTAGTACGGTGTAAACATGAGTGACCAAACCTAACTTTTAGTTAGATGACCTAAAAATTTGTCAGTGTAAACGTAGCCTATATGTTATATCTTAAAACTTATCACATCTTGTCCATTTATCTCGCCGGCGATTCGGATTCAATGGACCTTCAAATATGTTTTCCTATTGAAACTACGTGTTGTAATTTTTTAATGATTATCTACAACTACAATACTTGTTTAGTAAAGTCCAATAAAGTAAAATGTGTGAAAATTTTATTTTTCTTATATAACATATTTTTTTTTAAATAAAGTCAAAGTCTTTAAGAAATTTTCTACCTAAAATATATTATATACAGACACGTGTGTTAAACTATTTTGGACAATATAAGATGGAGGACCTTTCCTTTAAGCCAGATAGTATCTAGATTCCATAATAACCTAAACAACATATGATTGTATATGGGTTAAGAAAAATATCAAGATTCTCGAAAATATCTAAAAAGCTTAAGGCAAATTTTATGTATAACATTCTTACGTACATACATATATATGTATATGAGAAAATTACTTTGTCACATGACTCGATTTGCTTCAGGTATTAATGCAAAAGTCCCAAAAAAAATAAATATAAATAAATAAATAAAGTTGTTGTATGGAATTTTCTGGTTCTGCTTATATTTTTTTTTTGTCTCTTGGTCGGTTTTTCCGGGAATGGTAGAAATGAGTAAAACTTAAGGCAAAAAAATGTACGGTATTAGATTTACGTTAAGAATTCAAAGCATGCAAGGAAGATTATTTTATCGAAGTTAGAAGTAATTAAACTTCGAAATAATATGAGAAAAACCAAAAAATAAATGAAGATAAACTTTGAAGTACTTAGTCGTCGTCGTCGTCGTCATAATCTGTTTATTTTTTCTCTTATGCTTAAATGTTAATCCTCACGTTTTACTTAAATATTTATTATAATTATTCTTTAATTCTATATAATTCGGAACTATATAATAGTTTATTTTAAAGAAGGGATAAAAGAAAATTCTATATATTCAAAGAAATAATACGAAATCTGAAGATACTCAAATGAACTTTTTAAACCATTAAAATAACTGACAAGAAACTTATGTTTCTGTGATTTTAATTTGTAATTCAAAAGGATCTATATAAGTATATTTCAATCTATTGAAGGATATGAATAGATAAAGACATATGTGAAATTCAAAAGACTGTTTGAAACCGAATACTCTTAACTATTTGGAGAACTATTTGGTAATATCAAATTGTCTGTGACAAAATCTGTAATAAAATGTCTTTTAGTTGTAAAACTTCTGTAGTAAGTACACTGAATTTGTTCACATGTGCACCACGTATGAATAAATTTAAAATAAAAATTAAAATAAATTGAACACTTAAACAGTAAATACTCGATTATATGCTTTCTTAAAAAAAAGTTTATTTTATACTTATAAATTCATATGAGCTTCTTGGAAGTCAAAAAAGGCTCTTTAAATAATGTTTTGTGTAATGAAAATAACGTGCCTGTTAGTCAAGATGTGAAGACCACGGAATGAACTTGATTTTCATGGGTTACCAGCAACGATAGTCTAATCTAAACGAACATGATCCAGTAACTGCTGTACTTGAGTTGCTTATTTACCTTTCGATAAATTAAATATTTTTCAAACAATAAAATTGTTATTTCCAATTTTGTTATGCTAGTTTAATACAAAGATTAAAAGTCTAAAGCTACAATACATACTCTCTGTCGCCCATATTTATTTGTAATTAAGCTTTAGTTTTATGCTTCTATTTTTAAAAATTAAAATTTTCTTTTCCACATAATATTGAAATATAAAATTATTGATTTTATATAGGAACTGGCATTACATTATCGAGGCTCTACTGTGAAGTAATTCTAAAAATTTAATATATTTCCATGTTAATATCATTTTAATTACAACTTATTTTTTTTTTTGTTTAATCAAAATTGTATGCTATTCGAAACTTCACTGTAAACTATTTCATGTACATAGTATAAAATCTCCATCATATTTTCTATTTACATAAATTGTTAACTTCTATACCACATGATGACGTTAAACTATTTGTATAATTTTTTTTTTCTTTCTAATTCACATTTTGTGATGTTCTCAGGCAGAGTAGCATAGATTTTATGTATTGTAGTTTTATTCAATGCCTATCGTAGTCTATCATTCGGTTTGCCGGTCTGAATGTCAACAATATTTTGATGTTTTAATAACATTAAAATTGGTATAATATACATATATAATCATAAATTTTAAGTATGACTAAAATTTTAAACAAACCTAATGAAATAAATTGAATTAATTTCGTATTTGCTGACAAAATTCAGAATTGCTCTAAAATTGTTGATAGTTTCAAACCCAAAATTACCTTTCTTTTTTTAAAGGTGAATTAAAATTAATTAAAATCTCTTTAAAGGCAAAGTATATATAGGTAATAGTTATACGTAAAAGATTTCCTTTCACTGTTATATATACATATATGCATTTCAACCCAGTTTCGACCTAATTTAGACTCTCTCCATGTTTACGTGGCAATACAAATTACACTTGTAGCTTTACACTTTCTTTGTTGAAATAATAAATGAAAAAAAAGAAAATATATAACTAGAAACTTTTCATATTCGACTTCTGGGATATTATTTGCATCATAATAAAGTTTTGTTTATTCATGGTATTAGCACTTGCGAGATTAGTAGAAAAGAGCATTCTTCTGGCATATTAAAATATAATTTAAATTATAATAAGCTTGTCTAAAATGCATGGAAAATTCTCATAATTTCAAAGAAAAAAAAAAAGAAATATAAAATTGTAGTAAAATTTAGAGCCATTAAAAAAAAAAAAATCCATGTACTCGTTAAACTAATGTGGTATAAAACTAATTTCTATCAACTAATTTCATACTAGGCAACAATACATTAATATAATAGATAAATGTCATATCGAAGATAATCTATCTTCCTTACTACAAGAAATTAAGAAAATTCATTAAGCTAAAGGAAGTATGTACATAATTCATTTAACAAAAATTGTGCTGAAATTTGTGAAAACATTTTTATTCATAGTTTATCTTATTATGAGTTGGATAAAATGAATATTCCTGTTGATGATATATCATTAATATTCCTGGTGTTTATTTATTCAAACTAAAAAAAAATTTCATATCTAAAAAAATAAAAACTTGGGTAATTCTTCTAAATTTATGATGTCATTGATTAATCCTTAAATTTCTACATTGACATTGTGCCAAATTCAATTTCAGTATATCCAAATCTGAAATGCATAAATATGGTATATCCTATCCAATGAGTCTGGTTTCGTGTCCATGATATACAATGACGATGATCGATTGAAGGTTGTATCAGCATGAACTGATTTTTTTTTTCTTTTTGAATTGTGTACAATATATTTATATTAAATTGATGCGTAATACAACAAAAAATACCAGGATATAAAATGTTTCCATAATATATGAGAAATTGAAAATTTTGTATGAAAAAACAGCCTGAAAGGTATTAAATTTTCATTTTATTTAAACTGTAATATATAGCGTAAACATACAATCTGTATCTAAAAGAAAAAAAAAAACTCTGATACAATGTTTACGAAGATGAATTTAAATATTTGCCTAATATTAAATTGGGCTTAATACAATCCTTTTAATATGATTGCTTTTTCGAAAAAGTAACGAAAAAAAATTTAAGAAATTGCAAAATTATTCGTATACGCATATTAATTTCAATTTTTAATATTTCTTGTGGAATATATTTTTGGATTTCTATATACTATAGATTATTTGGTAAATTTTAAACAAGCCAAGAACTTTATAAGAGCTTTATCCTTTTTGATATGAAAATATTAAAGAAAAATTTTTGTCCTTTGATCATTTCAATAGAATTTTCATCCTTTTCCAAGTACTTGTATTTGATTTATATATTTGATAATATTATTACTAAAATCAAAATGTCTTCAGAAATCAACAAGTACATTTCTAGGATAAATTCGTTTTATTTGATTTCATTACTTTCAAACAAGTACAACTCAATATCATCTTTCGTTCTACAAGGATGATTAGACAAACGAGAGATTTTGAAACTTTCTACGGACATTGTCTTTTTAATAAGAAAAGAACATATTGTCGAAGGAAACTTTAAGTTTCAGTAATAATCAAAAAAGTTATATACTTTTAAACTTAAAAACATTTCATATTAGTATATATATCAACCAAGAATAATATATTTGCATGAAAAAGGATATTTATTTATACTACAAGAAAATGAGATTTTCAATATTTTCAAATTAATAAAATATTGTTTAGAAAATGACACATCTTACTTTTACTTGACTCTTATTTAGTTTCGAAAGTTTAGAAATTTCCTTTAAACTAGAGAATATACATACATATTTCGATTTCATTTTAAATAGATTTTTGAAGAAAATTCGAACGGAAATTACATGTTTTTTTTTAAAAAGACTTTTGATATCCCTTTTTACTTTCCCGATAAAACGAATGTTTTCAGGGAAAGTATTACATTCGTGCCAAAAACCTATCTTTTTTCTAGAAGGAGTAAAAAGATGAAAATAAGTGCAAAATTCATTTTATCAAAAATAAATGTAAGTTCGATGTAGAAAAAACTTCTGGGCCGATTTCAATAAATATCATACAGTTTATGTATTCGATCCTAACTTAGTTTTTGGGACACATTCAAGTATCGCAGCACTCTCTAAGAACACTTTTTGTCCAAATATAGCCTATTTTCTGCACTCGTTCTATAACCGAAATTCTACGTCGAATTTTTATGAAATTTTCACAGTTTGTGTATTAAGGCCGAACTCAAATGTGATTAAATTCTCAACAATAACTCACGAAACTGTTAGTAAAAACATTTGTGTGTGCAAAATTTGTGGTCTGCCAGTTTAAGTGTTTCTACTTATCTAAAGCCGATTGGATTTTTCGTCAATATTTGACTATGGCATTACTTTTTTTTTGTATGTTTTATTGACCGAATTCGACGAAATTCATGCGCTTCAAAAAATAGAACATTTAAGGCAGGTCTAGCATTGCACCGAATTCAAATGGAGCCGGGATGGGTGCGGGACAGGGGCGAAGCATTGTCGGACGAGTGGAACGATACAAGAGCTTAGCCGCTTTTGAAATCAGAGCGCAGTGAGGTATTCGGAAAAGTTCCATAGTGATCAGGCCGGAATAGAGAAAAGTGTAAACCCACTGCTATGGTTTGCTTTACTCATTTTTGTATATGAGAAAACTTAAAGTATTTGAATTGATGAAATAATATAATTTCAATATAAAAAAAAATCAATTTCATCAAAACAAATATTGGTAGGAATGATATTGGTATTTTGAATAATAATTGAATTTAACCCTTTTTCATGTAATTTATAAGTTAAAGTTATTTAAAGTTTTCAAATTTAATTAAAATAATGTACAACAAAAGTATATTCTTGAATAAGTGAACTTTTTCGACTGAATTATTCATGGTAAAAACAATAAGAAAATTTCATAATGAAGAATTCTATCGTCCTGAATGAATAACCTTTGTTTTTCAACCATTGTCTAAGTTAAAACAAATGCATATTATTAATGAGAGTGTCTGAGCAAAAACTTATAATCTAATAAATTTTACACAAACTCTTTCATGTAAAAAGGACATATTTTTCTTTTCGAAAAGAAAACAACCTTAAATTTCTTTGATAAAATATTATTTGCGTCAATTTTCAATTCAGATTTATTCCAAATTTGTGTTAAGTTAAAGTTTTACCATTAAATGATTAAATCAAATAAAATATTAAATAATGACAAATATGTCGAAGAAAGTGTCAAGTGTATGGCAGAAAGTTTTCCTTATACGGAGATTTTCGCTTACAAAAATCAAATAGAAAATATTTTATGAAAATGCCAGAAAAACAGAAAACTTCTGACAGGAATTAAATATCGAAGAAAAATTTCGACATATTCAATAATCTTAATGATTTTCTTAAAAGGAAATTTTCGAAGGTGATAAGAAAGGAAAAAAACAAGAAAGAAAATAATTCGATTTTTAAAGGAAATTCGTTTAGGATGAATTTTTTATTAAATATTTCTAATTCTTCTAAAAGTTATGTTTTTCACGTAAATATATTTAATTTTGTTTCTCTTAACCAAAAAAGTATTAATAAATAATCGAAAGGAATATTAAAAATAATCATGAATTTAATATTAAATAGCTTATTTTTTTCTTTTTTCTTATTTTTATTATCAAATTATATATAATAGTTATAATTTTCTGTATCCATAAATTTCTAAAGGATAATTTTCCAGAAATCATTTCATATAAATTTAACCTAATATTATAATTTATTGTTAATCTTATTCAAAAGAAAGAAAAAGATTTAATATATCTAAATATATAGTATATAAAAGAGATGAACATGAAAAAAGAAAACGTATATAACAGAGAGATTTTCCACTATGAATGGATACTTCAATACACCATTTACCCCGATTAACGTGGATCTGATTGCAGAATGAACTTTCCCTCTGTGACTATCATTAAATCTTTCATTATAGTATGTATATTTTCCAAGATGAACTGATTATATTTGTGTAGTATGTATATTCATGATCATATAATATAACATTTGCAGGAGTTTGTTGTACTATTGTGTATTAAAGGTACAAGTAAAATACTATAAATCGTTTTTAGTAACATATTATTTTTTAAAACTTCAAATTTCAATCAAAATAAAATAATTTTGATGTTCATGAAATGATTTTGATGTTCATGAGTAAATAATACATGGATACTGTTTGGAATATGTTATTATATACTAAGCACAAATATTTCATCGACTTTATTATAACTTTATTATAACTACACTTATCTTTAGAATGCTTGATTCTTGCTCATATAACTCAATATAGAACTTGAAACTTGAAATGACAAATTTCAGAATATTAACGTGATAACATATGTTATGTATGTCCTTCTAACATGAATTATTTTAGATAGAAATAGTTCAACAGTTTGTCATTTGACTCATGAGACTTGTTATTTTTGATGTGAATATTTTATGTTAGATAATTCAGTCATAAAATAGTATACTACTATCATAATGTACCTTAAGAAATGACCAGGCACACTTTTTTATTCCGATCATCATGTTTTGTTTTATATTTTTCCTCTTTAAGAAGAAATACATGAGTGAAAAAAAAATCTCATAATTTATGATCCTTTTTCTCTAATGTACAGAATATTGGAAAATTTCTTAGGGAAATTGTATTTAAATACACTCACAATTATTGAAGTGAATTAAATTGTTTATTCAAGCTTAAGTTTAAGGTTTTTCTTGTTTAACTTGATTTTTATGTGAAAACTGCTAGTAAGATAATAAATATGTATAATAATTATGTATAATAATTTCCTTTTTTTTTTGCTCGTCCCTTGAATTCAAGTCTCTACTTTAGAATTTAATATGTAATAGGTTTATGGGAGTAGGAAAGGTAAATTAGGTCTTTAAAGCGCATTTCATTTAGTTTAGTTCATTATATTAGGTTATAATTAAGTTATTGTAAAAAAATGTTCAAACCTTATTGAATACTAAAATATATGCGATATGATATATTACTCAAAGATTTGGTACAAATCTATGGATAAACTTATCTCTCTGGCTTAAATTTCCACCCAATCTCGACTAGTCGGTCTATCAACTCTAAATATTTTCTCATTTAAAATTTTATCAAAATAATGAAAAGCAAAACTAATAAAGTGAAAACCAAATTTCATTATATGTTTAGAGAACGAAATTTCCACTTTAAACGCATTAAACTAATAGAACAATAGTGTCGAATCAAAGTCAGCTCTTCCATTATGAGCGAATATAATGTTTCAATTACAAATTTATCCTTTTCAACATGTCTATTATAGGCAATGGAAAATGTGTGAAACTGACGCACTTCAGACTTCTCAATTGCCAGTAAATCTGAGTCCTTAACAATTGCGACTAACGATCAGAAAATGACTTTCTGTTTTTTTTTTTGCCTTATAAATTCTCTATTGTTTATATCAACAATAAAATTGCTAGTTCTAAGCTAATTATATATATTCAACGTAGGAATATGATAAACTAGAAATTTGTAGCATTTCTAAAACTTTAAAAAACTTTAATTTACATACTGGAACGCTGCTGGAAAATTTCTTATTCCTTTTTATTTTATGGATCTCTAGATGTATATACTCTCCAAAAAAAAAAATACTATTATTCATAAAGAAAGTAAAAATCGTGTAAGGATACAAATTTAAAAAGGGAAATTCATTGGAAAATATTTATCTTGCTTATTGTCAAAATAAATAAACTTTAATAGAAAAGCTTTTATTATTGCTCAAACAAATATTTAATATTGAATGAATAATTTCGGTTTTTCTTAGAATATTTCGACGATGCCATACAATCTTTCAGATGAAGATAACTATAGAAATATGACGAATAATAACAATATATTTATTATACGTTTCTATATACAACAATGATACACAATATACAAGAATCTTTATATTCATTCTATATCACTTTACTTGAGTTACTGGAAATCCAGACATCAGTTTCGGCTTCAACCTTTGGAGGAGGGATGGATGTGAATAAGAAATAATATACCAAACATCTGTTTCATATAGAATAATCCTTGGATGGGTTTATACATACATATATATATATATTCGGTTATATTGGAGATTTGAATGGTTGAAAAGGTTTCAATTTTCTCTTCTATAGTGTAATTTTTCGAATGAGAAAAGAAAAAAATTGGAAGTTATAACTTTTAGACGGTTTAGAGTTCAATAAAGGTAAATGTAACTTACACAAAAGGGCATGTATTTAGTGGTCATGTTACAAAAACACAATCTTTGTTAAATAGAAAAACGAATAACATATTTTTATGCTATAACATAAATTATGAAATATGTTTTCAATTTTCCACAAACAAACAACAAATTCAAATTGATGTATTCGAATTTATAAACTCATCCTTAAATATTGTTAGTTTTTATATTAGATCATATTTCTGTGGAAAAATTTTATGAAAATTTGATCCTTGTCTTGGAGAAAATTACCCTTAAAAGAATTTCTTTTATATTGTTAATTTCTAGAAAAAAAATTATTTATGATTTTTGATTATTTTCTTTCAATTTTCTTCTCTTAAATTTTAAGAGGAAAAAATAAAGAAATTAAGCTTCTCCAACTCAGACTGTGTACGATCTAGTTCAGAGATTTTTAGATAAGCTATAATAAATCATAATTTATTGATTTAAATAACCATAAATATTTTCTTTTTTCTTATTATTATTACAATCAATATTATTAAAGAATAATAATATCTGATATAATTTGTGTCTAGTCAACAAAAATCGATACGACAAAAATCGTAATAATGTAGCCAATCGATCGTTTTTACGTTTTTCTAATTGGAATCGTGCCAAAACAGTCAAAAAGAATATTCTATCTCAGAATACAATTTTTATTTTTGTTAGATATCTATAAACATTAAATTGCTATAACAAGGATTTATTCCTTTTTTTCTTATCCCCAAAAAAATTTGATCCTATCCGATTGTTATCATTTTTTCTAATGGTAAGTCTACACCTAAAAATTCGTTCATATAAGAATTGATATAATAAACAAAATTTTATATGCAAATTCAGGATTAGCAGTGTGTGTGTTTTTGTGTTGTGTATTTCTTGAATATATGCCAAATAACAAAATGTAGAATATGTTTTTATTCAGAATAGTATGCAAACTAATCCACTTATTTGTTATATTTATTTCCTGATTTTAATGAAATTTAGTATGTAAATTTTTTTTTTATTATGCTTTTACTATACTGTATATGAAATAGAAAATATACATATATCATCACAATCAGAACACCTTAATAATCCCAAAGGCGAAAAACAAACTCGAAGTGATGATGAAAAAAAAATCAACATTAAAAAGGGTCACTGTAGAAGTTTCTTGTTTTTCTTTTTTTGTCTTGTTTGAACCTAAATAAAGTAAATACTTTGAAATTTTCTTTTTTCCCAAATGAAAAAAGGTCGACACTCCTTTCTAGGATTTAATAGGTTTGGTGTTATATTATACCTTTAAGAACTTTTACCTATGTATCTATGTATATTGTAAAGTGGTCGCACAAAAAAAAAAAACTTTTCAAAACAACCTCAACTCTATTTTACTTTATCTGAATCCCTTAACACAGAGATGTTGTGGTTTATTCAGGATGAGATTATTAATACGGTTGGTGTTTTTAATATATACTAATATGATGTGGCATTTATTCATAATATAAAAAATGCAATATTTCATATATGTACTTTTAAGTTTTGAAATTCAACTTTTGGAAAATTTTAATTTGTAATTTCGTAAAAGTTTTTCATCATCATGAAAACAAAAATATAAACTATATATAATTCATTTTCATCATGAAAACAACTCTTCAACGATGATAAAAATATTGTTTTTCATCAAAACAATGTTTTGGATTTAAAAATACATTTTCTTTTAATTATATATCCTTTTAATATAAAATTGGAAATACCAGAGTTAATGATTTTCATAATCGGGGAAATTGTTATTCTAAAATAAGAACACAAAAGTTTTATTTATATATATGCGTATATAAATACGAAAAAGGAAATCGAAAGGATTTTCCGGTGCTAAACACAACAGGCTAACTCATTAATGTAGACAATTACAAAATAATTACTTTTAGAAATAATTTAGAAGATAATGATCGGGATGGTCTCTCTGAAAAAAAAGAACTCATATAAATAATTAAATTCTTTATAAGAAAATTGTATAAAAATTTTCAACAAATTAGAATTTAATACGAAAAAAAATTATATTCGCTCGTTTTACGTTGTTTTTTTGTCTTTTTTTTTTATCTACTATCTGACAAAAACAGTGAAAATGTTAGGAAAATTCCTTTTTAAAATGATTTTTAATTATAAATTGTGTTTTCCGGATCTTTTTTAATTAATGTTGAATTTTTTTTTTTTTGGGAATAAAAACGAACGTCAGGTGTATTAGTTCATTTTTGTAAAAAATTTCTGAAGATTCAAGAAAAATCTTTGATTTGGTTTGAAGAAAAAAAAAATGTTTAATACGATTTAAATTAATTTATTAGAATATGTTTTTGAACCATTTTTCTATTCTAAAAAACATACATTATATGATTGATGAAGATTTTTTATAAGATTTTTGTGATAGTCACTTCTTTTATGAAACCAGTATTTTTTTTTTTTTTTTGATTACATTGTCTGATTTATATTCAAACTGACTGAAATTGCCGAAAAAATGTTTTGAATTTTATCAAAAGAAAAGGATCTTTCGACTTATGAAATCTAAAGATTACATATTCTTAAAACACAATAATAAGAATCAAGCGAACATTTTCATTTCCTTCATCATTTTATGAAAGCATCCTTTTAGGAAAATTATCATATATATATTTTTTTGTTCATGAAAATTGTATTGTATTAGAAAAACATTTTATACTATATAAAAATATTATCTAAAAATCAACTCATTTTTGTGATTGGCAACGTCTTCGAACTGAAGAATAATTTAGGGATTTGATTAAACAGCGACTATTGAATTTATTCCATGCAAAAGATAAAATTTTATTTACTGACCCAGTCTGTATAAGTATATAGAAATTCAATATTGTCAATCATCTTGGTATATTTTTTAAAGAAATTTTATGTTAATTGAAATAAGCCAATTGATTGTTTAAATTTCGCTGTTTTATAATTAAAGTTATTAAGAAATTCTCCTTTTATATGTTGGTTTATTGTTTATTTTTATAGAGTTTTTTAAAATATAGGCATTTTATCTTAAAACGTTTTGAATATAAAATTATAATTGAGCCTGGACTTAGTCAAGAACTAAATAACTTAAACTTAAACATCAACTGTTTAATTTAGTTAATACAATTTTTTGTGAAGTTTTTCTTATTAAATTTCTCACAATATGAATTGAAAAAGAAAAACAAATTTTATTAGTAATAAAATTAAATGACTTAATAATAAAAAAGAAAAGTTAATCTGGTTTATTATATAAAATGTAATGTGTCAAGGGCATTAGTCTTTAAGGGATCAAACTAAAGTTGTTTAAGATGTTTAAACAATTTTCATTTTACTATAATTTTGTGACCACTAAAAAAGGGTAATGATATAAAAAGTTTGTTTTCGGAAATTATACTTCAACTCAGTTCAAAGAAATATGTTACATAATTCAACAATTATTTTAATGTTCATACATTTTCTAAGAATTTTATTCTATTACAAAATTATGTTCAACAAAACCATATTAACAAGGTCATGGAATTTTGATGGATTTCATTCTTAAAATTTTCCAATTTGAAAAACAGCACGCTCTTTTCTTATGTTTCCTTTTTTTTTACAAAATGAAAACTTTCCTAGAAAATTGTATCAGAAACTGAATAGTATAATATATACAATGTATTTCTACGAAATACATATTCGTATTTGAGTACTCGTGCCAAAATATTTATAAGAATTTTTTGTTAGCGAAAATTGATATAAAATTGAAATTTTCAAAATATGATAGGTGTTATATTGCTACTACATTAAAATGAAAACTTTAAGTGAAAACTTTATAAAACACATCGTCAATAAGAAAAGAATGCTTTTCAAAGAAGAATTTATTATGAAAATTGTTTTAACATGTCGCTTGCGATAAAAGACAGAAACAATTCAATAACAATTTTCCAATTATTGTTGAATATGTCATGAAGATGTCAGCTTATGGAAATATAACAGACAGAACAACAATAAAAATAAAAGAAAACATATTTTAGGTATATGATGATCAAACAAAAACCAAAACAAAAAAAAAACTTTGAAAATGATGCTTCCGGAAACTTTTTATTTGGTTATATCAGATTGTATCCAAAAGGAAAGAAAACTCTAGTTAAGAGGAAAGAATACAAACAAAAAATTGATGAGTACATTATTTTTGTTGTAAAAATACTATGATCACATGTAATAACGAAATGTGTAAGAAATTTTCCAATTTTGATTTCCCAATAGTAAAGTTTTCATTACTTTCCTTCTTCATAAAAAAAAATTTTAAAATATATTCTTTTTTTCTTTCCTAAAATAATATTTTATTCGAAAATTTTCCAGTTGAAAAATCTAGAAATATTATAAGGGTGACCTTTTTGAAGAGACTTAATTGGAAATCAAAAGTATCTCAGGCAGAGAATGTGTTCCATAATGATGTCTGGAAAGTATTCTCATCATTTTAACTGGTTCAATAGTTAAATTGTTCAGAATTGCGTGAAATTAGTTATTCGGGCATTTTATGATTTCCAAATGAAAAATAATAATTCATCAGAATAGAAATTTAAAATTTAGATCAACGAAATATTTCGGGTATTTTAAACACAATTTAAAGATCTATCAAATAAAAGAAATCATTAAAATCTAAAAAGAAAAAAGAAAATCCATGTAAATATTTACACCGAAATGCAATAAATTTCTAACTAATCTCATTAGGAAAATAAATTTTGAAACGTAAAATCCATTCAATCTGTAAAAAAGGTAAAAAGGATTAAAAAAAATTTTTTTTTCCAAATTAATTGATCGATAATTAAGAATCCAACAATTTGTATCCTTTTGAACTACATACATTACAATGTTCGACAGTTAAATGTGATTTTCATTAATTACAGTCGTTTTTATTCCAATAACGAAAATTTCAAATCACAGGAAATTCTAGTAATTTAACCATGAAATCAAAATACCTCTTTTACCAAATGTTTTATGTTGAAATTTAGTTCAACAAATGATGTTTTTGTTATAAAGTTTACCATAGTTATATAAACTAAGTTAAGTAACGTTTATGTACAGCTTCTTTACCTTCGACAAATTTAATTACTCACTCCTAAAATCGTACAAATATCTTCATTTTATGAATAGTTTTGTAATTATTTCACTATGAAGGTAATGCGCTGTTTTAATTCATAACAACAGTATCGCTCATAAAAATTTGTCTAGCTTCCAATATAATTATTTTAGAATAAAATTTGGTGACTTCTTTCCAATTGAATAGAATTACTATTTTTAAAAATTGAGTGATAAACGGTTTCAATAATTTAATTAAAAACAATTTATTTTATTCATCTTTCTGGTAAAAACCATATGTTTCCGAATTTTGTAAAAATGTTGTCTTCACTTCCAAACCTTCTATTTTATATATAATATATAATAACGTCTCAACTACATGCAATTATTGTATTGCTTAGGTCCGTTAGTTATCAAAAAGGCAGCTGAAATACTCGCTGTTATAAAAATATGAACAGCCATTATGACTCAACATAATACATTAACTTCTTTTAATAATCATTAAAGTTTCTTCTCATCAAATAGGTCTGCTTTTATTTTTAATTACATCCTTGCAGAATTTTGGAATAATTAATAATTAATAAATTTGTAAATATAAAAATTTTGTATAATATTTTCTTCCCTTGAAGAATACTCCCTTTAGAAAGGTGTTAATAGCATGAGAATTCAGATAGCCAAGTCATAATTTTTGTCATAATTGAAACAAAGTGTTGGTCGTATATATTTCGAGTGGTTGATGATTTTTTAAATTATAAATTTATACCCAATTATTTTTAATCTACATGAAACGTTAATTTTTCTGGCGGGTAAATATTTTCGAGCGATAGTGTATATCAACCTAATAATTTCCAATTCTTTTTATTGGGTTTGCTATAAACCTTTGATTTACTATCGCAAAGTTTGATTTAAAACCGAATTTCGTTTTTCAGATTGAACTGTTTTTCTTTGAACAAATAGAAATTTCAGTTATAAATCAGATTTTCCAATTTACTATATGAGATACTTACTGCAAATACGAATTTACTAAATATTAACATACTATTATACTCATTCCTGAGTAATTACTTTGTTCCAAGTTGCCTTGTTTTATGGGAAACTTAAAACATTATGTTTATATCAAATATAAAAAGGAAAACCAAATGTTTAAAACTTTTCGATAAAAGGCTAAAACTTTAATCATAAATCATTTGTTTCCTAACTTAATAAAAAGAGCATAAAATAAAAAAAAAATATAAAAAAAAAACAACGCCACCAAGTAAAAAAGATAAACAGATCTTAAAAATATTACATATTTTAATATAAATATTGACAAAACATTTTTCACGAAAGCAACGATGCGAAGTGAAAAATCATATCCTGGCGTCTTATCTGTCCATACATTAAATGAGACCATATTTTTTGTTTTATCTGTTATACAAAAAGGTATATAGTACTTTGTCTTCGTCTTTTCTAGTTAGATATACTTAAACTTGACTGGGTTAAGATATATAGAAAATTTCGTAAGGCAAAGTTAAAAATTGTATAGTATATATTTTGAGTGTCGGAATATGAGCCCGCACAGGATGAATCATAAAATACATAAACGATGATGATGATACCATATTCTTGATGGTTTTTAGACTTGATGAAACTTTGATTTATCATCATCACAATATGTGAAATGTTCGGGAAAAAAAACAAGACACAATACATTTATTTTATATCATATTTTATAGAGACGAATTATATGGAGAGAACGATATAAGTATGTACAAGGAAGGATATATCATGAGAAAACAAAAAAATCAATTACATAAATATTTTCAAAGTGAAAGTTTTCGTTATAAAATCTGCAATAAAATCGTCGTATTCCATTATAACTTTTTTACTATTATAGTAAGGATAAATAAAAAAGTGTTCTGGAAACTTATTCGTGTCCTAGAAAATACTGATCTGAACTGATCCGTGACGTTCATAATGGCCATGGTATAGGAAAGCTTTTTTCTTATCTTCGTTTAAGAAATTTTACAAGGTAATCAAGTTCGATTTTTTCGTACAAAATAACAAGAGTATTTTGAATTCTATAAGCTTTTTTGAGAAGAGAAAGATTTTCCCAACATAAGAGAAAATAATATTTTTTTTTATAAAAATAATAATAATGAGTTTCAATTTTTATTTTGAAAAATAGATAACAATAAAAGCTCTAAAAGTGATGAATTTTCCTAAATTCCGGAAGACAGAATCTAGATTATCAGTGAAATTTCTGTCACACAATATAATAGTATATTGTTATTGGTTGTGTTTTATCAGTGGTTTGAATTTTCCTTTTTTAGGACATAACCGAGTCAATACTTTTACTATAAAGCTTTGTCATCATAATTTTTCCCGTAGGCTTTTTATATAATATATTATTAATTCAACCTCAAGGCGTTCATACCATAAATTTCAATTTTGACCCATTTGTATATTATATAAATGAAGAAGCCACCCACATTAAAAACCAGCAACTTTGTCAGCGATCAAAATATTATTTTCCATGAGAAAATACAAATATCATTATATCAAAATATATTCCGGTTTGTGTTGGATAAGTATATTCTATCAGGAACTCAGTGGTTTCCTTGATACTGTAAAATAAAAAAAGCTCTCTTGTAAAGGCACAAAAAAAAGAAAAGTATATAAACCATATCTGGAAACTTGAAACATTTTTGGCGAATGAACTCTTGGCGTGTGTATGAATTTGCATAATTTTTCACCAAAAAATATTCATTTCGATAATAATATACAAGCTAAGCTGATGGAGAGAGTCCTATATAAAGACACTATATAATATAATATAGTATAATATTCCTACAGACAAGTTTATATAGTATACGAAAAGAATACAATGGAAATAAGATTTGTGTTTACCATGATGCGATAGATTGGATTGGTTGGTTCAACATTTTAGAATACGTGCTCGTGAATTATGTTGTAAGGGTTGAATAAGCAATTGAAATATCGAAATATATTGGAAAATGGTAACATAAAAACATTCATTCAGAGATTTACTTTCATATTAAAATACCGAGAATCTGTTTTATTATGTTTATTTAGAAACGATAAATTTCAACGACATTATTATAATACATATGTATGTATATGCCACCAAACTCTACTAAATAATGAAATTACAATATTTTCTATGAAAATTATTAATCATATAATTTTGATTTTCTTTATTAATAAATTTTCTTTACTTCATTCATATTAACATATACAAAGATCCCACATTAAAGAAAGCCTCACCGTTTTGATTAAAATGAATGTGATTTGGTAATGAATTTATTTCTAATATACGAATATGCGTTAGTATAAAGTTTATTCAATTAGTTAGCTGTTTTATAATTAGTCGAGTTTTTCATAAAATAAATAGAAAACTCAACAATATCGAAATATTTTCAATGAATTTTCTGAAAACTATAGAAATTTTCTGTGACAATTAGTTATTTGCAAGAATTATAATTAGTAAAAGGACTTTCAAAGGTTTTTCTTTTTTTGTTGTTGTTATACTCCCATTTTGGTCTTTTTATTATCATCTTACTCGTAACATTAGAACATAAACAAAATTTCTTTCATGTCTTTTAATTATTTCGGTAACAATTAAATTTAAAGGTATCTATCTGTCTATGCATGACAAGGGTGCAAACGTGAGATAATTTTCTAAATGGAAATGAAAATGGAAATATATAGCGTTTGCCTCTACTACATTTGAATGACATTATATTATATATTCTCTTCGAGTGTAATCAACCTTTCCATATTACATACACTTCTACTTTTACACCTGTTCAACCCTTAATTCGTTTACCTTTTATGAAAGGGATTTATGGTGAAAAGGTAGATGATAACCAATTTCAATTTAGCTTTAAATTTCAAATACACTCTTAATATTTCTTAATATTATATCAACCAAATGGGACTCTTCCATTTCTATATATACATTGTATTTTATTCTTGAGCGTTTCCATCATATACAAAGAATATGTTACAGTTTTGAAAGCCATTATTTTATACAATTTAAGTTAAAAAGTTTAAATAAAAAAAAGAAGCTTCATTAAATTTTATTTCTTTTGAATTTGTATTTTGGCTTTTTGTGATAAATTTGTATGAAATTTTTCATATAAAATCATTGAAAATTTCAATCTAGTTCAAAGTAAGAGCAAAAGGAACTTCATTAAAAAATTTAATATTTTATCTAAACAATTATAACTCCTTACTTTTGTGATCTTAATTAAGTTCGTTTCAAACTTATGATGATTTCCTTTTGAAACCAAATTAATTTTCCATAGATTGACTGAGGAGCCGCCAGCCTTAAGATATTTGTAATAACTTATTTTTCTTAAAGATTTAAGCTGTTGTACTACATATCCCCAAATTATTAACCTAAAAGGAAGGACTAGATACGAGAAGATTTTCCAAAAACCATCGTTACTGTATCCAATAAAAATTTTCACATTTCTATTTTTAATATTAATATCATAATAAAATCTAAAAACCATTCATTTTTACTTTAAAAAATATAACAAAATAAAACGATTTTTAATGTAAAACTCTTAAAAATTGTGTTTTCTTTATAGAATCCACATGAGAGGAAATCTTTAAATTCTCGTTCATACAATTATATCAGAAATTATCGTAAATTATAGATTTATGTTCAACAGGCAAAAATGGAAATTTTGTCGTAGGTTTTTTTTCCGTCGGATGGTTTTCAAAATACGGCAATAAAGAAAAGTAATTTTCATCGACATCAACAACACCATCAAAATTTCACATTAAAAACAAAAATTTATGGACACATAAAAAGAAAGAACAACATAAAATGAAAACAATAAGGACATTACAAACACAGAGGGCTGCTGCATGTTCAAGCGTACCGATTTTTCACTTGTTTTTCCATTTTTTTTATAAAAAGATTTGAAATTATATCGTCTGGTAGCCATGAGTATCCCATTAAAATATAAAATCTTCCATTATTTTCTTCGTACAGGTTTAAGGCGAATTCTTAAATTTAATAAGCAATATCTCAAATTTTTCTCTTTTAAAGTTGTCTTTTTATGTGCACTTTTAAAGACCAAATAATAGAAGTCTAATTTTGTATTTTAAAGAAAATCATATTTTAAGCAAATTTAAAAGTACGAGTAATTAGATCAACTGGAATAGATCACAGGAATAGGAACCATAAAACTTTATCCAAAGTAGTAGGCTCTTTTCTGACTAGTTGGGTTATACAAGTATGTATATATTGAGATTGTGATACACAATTAATAGGAAGGATCAAATTATATGTTTGACTGAAATTCTAAAAAAACGATGAAAAGTCGAATAGTAAAGTAGGACTCGCATTGATCAGTTTTCCATCATCTCTTGAGCAACTGACAGAAAACTGACCAGTGTGAATGTAAAAAAATGTAAAAAGAATTTCGTGAGCTATCAGCTTTCTATCAAACTCGACTGACGTCATGACTGGATCAATGTGAGACCTAATTAAAGCATAGTACGGATACGGCTACATGTTCGTCAACCAGGTTGAAAAAGCTCAATTTTAAGCGTCTGTAGGATAGTTGACAAACAGTTGACCGACATGTCGAAAAAATCAAAACCTTTTGATTTTCAAAGGGCTGGCTTCAAGTCTGTCGACATGTTTAACGTGTGTACGTCGGTTTTCAACTTGTTTGTAAACATCATTGTGAAAGAGGGAGCTGTAGTGTTCACATCTTTATAAAGTTAGAGTGATTCAAGCAAAATTAAGTTTGAAAATCATCGATAAAGCACACATTGCAGACATATCAACCGACATGTATATTAGTCTGCAAGGGGCTTCAGATTTTGCAACAAACCGTTTGTTTTCACTCATCTTAAATCATGTATGTTATGTACAAAGTGTCTCCAATTGATTGAGTGTAGATTTTACCGTGGAGCTTCATTTTTCATTTAAAATATTAATGAAAATAAAAATCAAAATATAAAAATAAAAAGCATTTTATTATTACAAGTTTTTTTTGTTTGTTGATTGCATATACAACATTTTTTGGGGGGAGTATAAAGTTTTTATTCAATTAAAATACATTTATTAAATTTTTTTTTTATCTACTCTATGAGCAAAAAAATTTTAGTTATTTTGTAATTATAGCGAATAATATCAATTTCATTTTTATATCATATTGATTGAAAAAAGGACGTTTTCACAAAAGTATCACGTTTTTGGACACTGGAAGGCCGTTAATAATTTTTTGTTTTTTTTAGGCTAGTATAGTAAGCTTGGTTTATACCAAAAAAGAGAAAAAAAAACCTTAAAATTAATGTTAAAATAAAAGAAATATGTGTAACATGTTCTCACATTAAAATGTTATTTTCATTTATAATCTTAAAATTTAAAATGCATATATTGGAATGTTTCTGTACGGAATAAATTTTTTAATAATTTTTTTTTTAATAATTATGAATAATTTTATAGAAAATTTGAAAAAAAAAACTAAATATTTGAAAAATTGCATTTGAGTCCCTCCACCTATACAGTAGCAGTGTTTTTTTTTGTTTTTTAATGGTCAGTTTATATATAAATTCTTTTATTTAATAATTATTTATTTAGTCTATTTTTCTTTTCGAATTAAAGATGATTTTCTGATATATATAAATCAGGCATTCTTAGCCTATGAGGCGCGCCCTAGGTAATGGATTTTTTTTCATTCAATTTATAGCTTTTATCAATACCTAATGGATTTCTGGAACTAAATGCAACACATTATAATTTATGTACTTGCATTATTCATTTTATTTTTATCATTAAAAATAATATTGCTATGTTTTTTTTTTATTTCAAAAAAAGGGCGCATTTATTTTTTATGAGAGCGCCCTCGAAAAAGGTTAAGAAATACCTGATATAAATGACTGAAAAGTCAAAGAACGATAATTGCCATTCGTACAGACATAATGACCAGGTAAACTGCTTAATTAAATTCTATTCAAATAACTTCTTTTGTTTAATATCTATTTTCAAGAATTAAATACCAAATTTAACTTAAAATGTCTTTAAACAAAAAAATGCTATAGAAACCATTCACGGAGAAGCGCGTATCACTTTAATATACTATAACACCTTTTTATTTACAAAAACACCTCAACGTCTATAATAGACGTTGTGATATCTACACTTGAGATGTGCTCGTTATTACAATTTGTGAAAGATATTAAATTCTTTTGAAATTACGTGAAAGACAATTTGTGCTTTTAGAACAATTTACATAAAATTATCTTACTCAAACTTTTGAAAATTTAACATTCATTCCTTTAGAAAAAGCAAAGAAAAACTGTTGATGTTAGTTTACTAAAACCAAAAAAAAAAAAAAAAACCAAAAATCCTATAAAAGAAAATCACTTTAAGATGAACTTCTTAAAAGCACTTTAGGCTTATTTTAAAAGTATCTAATACAACAAAAGATTATACAAACAAACATAGATTCTCGTATAAGAAATCGTAAATATTAAACAAGAAAAAAAAATGGAGCTTATAAAGAAGGTCTTGGAACCCAATATTATTAACATTGAGTTGAGTGGAAAAAAAAGGTATTATAAGATTTTCATCTTTTTACAAAAATCATGTACGAAATGTAACAAAATCGCTTCTTATAATAACGCGAATAAGAAAATATTTGTCGTTCTTATTGCTGGGAATAAAAAAAAAAAAAAGAAACGTAATAATATTCTCCAATTTCATCGTCCTGGCGCATATAATTCGTATTCATGGCAAAAGAAAAATAGACTTTTATTTTTTCATCCTTTCCTAGAGACTCACATAGAAACTACTATTTGAAATTGAGAATGCCATTCCATAAGTATAAGAAATGAGATATCGACAAGGGATTTGAAAAATATATTAGATAAACTTGAGGGATTTTACATTAGATTTTCACGTGAGACAATAAGAATGAATGAAGGAAGAGGTTTGTTGAACCTCCAAAAAGTGAAATTAAATATTGGCAAGCTTAAAATTGCCTTCTAGGAAGGAAGTAGTGTGATTGTGTTTTATTCCTGATTTTTTTTCTAACTAACATTCATGTACTTTATTTTATTGTTAAACAAAAATGAAAAGAAAATTTTAATATAAACAAAAAGTTAATTATTTAAAAAATCAAAAAGAAATTTTCTATCCCTTTTTATATCACAGGAAAGCCAAAAAAATAAAAATTAAATCTTGCGCTCAACAAAATAAAGTACAATCGATAAAAAAAATTTTTTATAAAAGCATATTATTAATCATATTTGTGTTAATTACAAAATTAATTAATTCAAAAAAAAAAAAAAAAAAATCATACAAAATATAATATAAAATTATTGGCACTTAGTGTTAAATGTATAAAAATCCAAAAGTTTCAACCAAACTCAGAAAATACACTTTTATATACGTGAAAATTTAATTTGGATGATTATCATATATGTTTTTGTTTGCAGTCACATTTTAATTAATTAATTAGTTTAATTTACGAAAAAAAAAAAATATTCTCTCTCACTCTAAAAGGCAGTTTATTCGAATTGATTTTGTGTTTCCATTAATTTTCATTATAATAAACACAATTATTTATTGACTAGCCGTAACTTTTAATCCGGCTTTACTTTTGGTAGTTGTTATTAGCAAAAGTTTTGTTTTTTTTTTCTTCTCCTTCTTTATTTTGTGACTGGAATTGACTGTGGTGTAAATACAAACATTTCATCTTTATTTCATTTTACCATTCACGTGGCTGTTGAGTTTGTACAGAACTAACTCGTGATTCAACATATTGTGTTTGTTGAACAACTCGTCCTCCACGAGATGGCATTTGTTGTTGTTGAGAACGTGGCTGGAATGATGATGCCTAAAAAAAAAGAAAACAAAATTATTTTCTTCAAATTGAGAATTTCGTCGAAAACTTTACCACAAGACGTTGTGATCGTCTTGATCTTGGTGTAACATCTGGTGATGAAATATCAGAACCATTATCTGGTGCTATCCAATGTTCGGTGAATTCACTGGCTGATCGTGCCAAACTTGGATGACTTATTGATCTTTGAACAGATCGTCTTTCATAACCTTCCTCATCGTAATATCGTTGTGGATACAATGAACTTGCATCAGAGAAATTATCATAATGATCTGGTCGACCAAAATCGACTGTCATTTCAGACATTGATCGCATATCACCATTATCAGAACGATAAGATGATCGTGATGTACGTCTGGATCTAGGATTTAATTGATAACTACCAGGTGCGGTCGGCATTGGATCATTTCGTATAGTACGCACACTGGAGCCACCATCGCTATCATATTCATAAAGTGTTGGCAGTGAACTGCGACGAGATCTGGTATCCCAGGTTTCCTTCTTTCTTGAACGTTTCGGTGTACGCATATCGACTTCATCTTCTGGTGGTGGTGCCAAAATTCGTATTAAAACATCCCATGTTTGTGGTTCGAAAATACGTTCATAACGAACATCATTACGAATTCTTTCGAAATCTTCACGAATAACTGCTTCTGTCAGCATTGTTCGAAGTGTCGATTCAGTAGTAATAATCTCCTTCCATTTTGTTTTATCATCGTAGCTTATTTGACGTGTCAATGGATGAACGCTTGAATGAACTGAACTAACATCATCAACTTCTGGCATATCAGCATCTTCTAGAACACGTATTAAAACATCCCAATTTGCGACGGCCTTATCTTCTGGTGGAATTTCAATTGGTTTCATATTTCCAACTAATTGAGGACTTGTCAATTGTAGACCACTTTCATTAATGTATTGTGTTGGTGGCAAACTCAAAGTTGATCTTTCCATTTTCGGAGTCAATGTTAAACCAGAAGCGCTCGAAATATCTGAAAAGTTCTCCCATTGATTTTGGGTGCGATCCTCAAGTGGATAATTTCGAATGGTAACATCCCATGTTGGATCAGGGATTGGTTTAGCTTTGTATTCAGTAACACGACGTTTGTGACTTTCAATATCTTCGATAGTTTTCTTTTCAGTGATTGTTCGTAGGAAAACATCATCGACCATATGAGATGAGATTTGTGGTTTCTTGACAACAATTGGTGGTTCAGGCAAAGTTTGTTCAATGTGCACTGAAGTAGATTGATAAGGCATTGGATACAAATGAGATGAATCGAGCATTTCACTAACGGAATGAGTATCTGTCATTTCAGTACCAAGCGATGCTAAGCTACGAGTTTCCGGTGGTCCATCAGCATAATCTTCCGGCCATGTTTGACGCTAAAATACAAATGATTTTAAAAATACCATCCTGAAATAAGATTAACTTAACATACCATGTGTTGTTGTTCTCTTCTATCGGTCCGACTGTACATAGACGATGGGTGGTGAGCATGTTTTGGAGCAGCATGTAATTCAGGAACATATGTAAAATGACTATGAGCAACATCTTGATGCAATGAATCCATGGTAGCGACACTTTCGCGATCTTCATGTGATTCCATTATTGTTGAAAGATTATTTCGATCATGGCGACTAGTTGCCACACTTTCGGTATCGGATGTAAGAGGAGACGGTGGTGCTGGTGGTGCACGTTTCACTCGAACTTGTACATCAAATTGTGGTGATTGTTCACGTACAGCAATTGGATGTCGAGGAATCATGCTAGCTTGAGCAATAGCATTGGCAGCTTGGAATTCTTGAGTATGTCCATAATGATCACTATACAAACTTGAAGTTTCCGGATTATAAGCACGATTATCATAACTTCCAGCTGAGCTTACTGGTAAGGATCTAAAATAATCGATATTACTGTGTTAAAGAGATTATTATTGTGTAAAATTAAAGAAAAAGATTATCTTACCTAGTATCAACTTCTTCAATTTCAGAATGAGATTCACTTGGATAATCCGATGGGATTAGTGCACCATCACTTCCAGACGAACTATGAACAACAGCAAGTGGTGCATGAGCTCTTGGTATTTTAAGACCTTCATATGCTGAAATGCTACTTTCACTTAATTTAGTAATTTCAGAACCACTTCCCATTGACATCGGAAGTCGTCGAACAATTGGTATCGGTCTTCTTCGTAAACAATAATATGAAACTCCTAAACCAAGTAGTAAAAGTGTAAGGAACATAATAGCGCAAATAATTAGCAATATTTGTATTCCTTTTAATGGTGGTTCAATTGCTGGAAGAGCAGCAGGTAAACTGAAATTTTTTAATAAAAATTTTATAAATTCTATTAGAAATTTTTCTATTAAAATTCTTTACATTGGTTGAGGTAAACCAGCTGGTACTGGTGCAACTGGTGGCGGGTAACGACAGACTATGGTAATTATCTCATCTCCATCCATTTCTAAGCCAGGATGAAATCTTACAACAATATTGTTTGTAAAAACACGTTGAGGTTCCTTGCAAAAAAAAAAAATGTTATTATTTATAGTAAGTCTTAAATTTAAATCTTACTTGTCTTGTTCCACATCCTTTTAATGGTAATTCAAGACGATAACTTAAGTCACCTTTACCCAAAACTTGACAGGCGCTATTTCGATCAAAATCTGCGTAACCAATTCCAAAGAAAGGTTGATTAAATTTTAGATCTACCTAAAAATTATTAAAAAAAAACAAAGATCAGAAAGTATAACGAATTTTAGGCTTTTATCTAAAACAAATATAATATTTAACAAAAAAAAAAAAAACTCTTACTCGCATAGATCCAGCTTCACAATTTAGTTCTGCTTTAGTTCGATTTAAAAAGATTATCGGGCTCAAATCATCCAATTTTGTTACCTAGAGAAAGTAAATAGAAAATTCGTTTAACAACATTCTGTTTACATAAATCATCGTAAATCATTGTATTTCTTTACACACAAAACTAATTCGTGTTTATTAACAAATCACACAATTTGTTATTTTTTTTTTTGTAATATAGTATTATTACCTCTTCGATATATTTATTTTCTATCATCGGGATAAAAATCAATATAAATTTTCAAAGTTGATTCACTTATATTAGTTTAGTATTATTATAATCTTAAAACGATACAATACTACAATATGTACACGTTCTCGTCTATAGAAGGATATGGTATAAGTAAATATATGGTATAAGAACTATATAATCTAATATTCTATAAAATTATGTCGGATAACAGAAAAAAAAATGTAATCAGTTAAGTGTAAACATTGATTCTCTCTATAGGTGTCTAACCAATATCATGTTTTAGGTATATTGATAGTTTTCGATGGTCATAATTTTACCTCAAAACTAGCCCACTTCATTGAATACAATCTAGGATAACAACCAAATAAATGACAGAGGAAAATGTGTCCTTCACAAAAAGACGAATTGTTTAGTTTTAACATCGATGTCATTCATATAAAACCGATACAACGACCTCATATTAACCTTTTTGGTATTCTAGCATCTCTATTTATTATAATACATACTTTATTTTAGATATTATATTTCCAACGTTTATAGTAGTAAATGGATCGTAAAATTTTATAACCAAAAAGGTATTTCGATGAGATATTTTACTATTGTATTGTGTTGTGTCGTCGTTTTAAGAATTAAACTATTTCATTCTGAAAATCATATATGAGTAGCCTTTTAGTTGTTTTTTGAACTCCTTGAATATGTATGGAATGGTATTATATGGATTTACTTTTGTGGCTTATTATAATATTTATGAAATATGTTTGAATAGAATTGTATTATAAAAGAAATCTAATTAAAAACGATATAAACATGTAATTTTAGATACATTCCTTATAATAATTTTATGATACAAAACATAATACATTCTTTTTTAATAGAAATAACGAAAATGAACAGTAATGAAACAATATAGCCCTAATTACAAATACCTCAACATTAACTGAAGAAACAATAGGTGCGTAGTGCGTAAGTCATTAAATTTGTATATTGCTAATCCAATTTCAATCTTTCCGTTCTACGTTCTTATACATATAATATGATTACTGTTATTGCTATTAGGAAAAGCCCACCCAGGGTATATGTTTTTGTTATTTTATGTTAGACATATAATGAATTATGTTCTCTAAAACTTTTCTCCAAAAATTTTATATTATATGGTGTTGAGCTCGTTAGTCTCTTATCTGTTGTTTTTTTTTTTTTTTTTGTTGGTCTTATTCAACTTTCTTGTTCTATACATGCGTGTGATTAATTCAATGTGTTAACATAAGAAGTATACAAATTTTGAAACTTTCATTTTGTTTCATCATCTATAAACTCCATTATATATTAAGGATGTTTACTTCTCTTTAAGATTATCTTCATATATAAAATAATATAGTCACATTCTTGTAGCTGCTGGGTACCTCGTAATTTCATTAGAAATTTACACATAGCTATTCAAATAATTTCAAAATATAAAACGCAAGAAAAAATAAGATTAAACCACGAAAGATATCATTAATAATGCGACCATCAGGATGTAGAAGGAACCAAAAAAAAAGAAAAGCCCTATTTCGTTTGATTATAAAAAGCTCATTGTTTTTATCATTGAAGCCAAACATCACTTTTTTTTACTAGCGTCTTGTCTTAATGATTATTTTATTCATTTTGTATTATAGTACAGTACAGGATCCATCGAATTAGGATCACTTATTTGTTTTTTTTTCTAAGATTCTAATATTTTAGAGATATGTTTCTTAGAGTGATGGGTGGTATTTATTATTCACACTAACTCGTCGTCTTGTAATAGAGAAGTAACTTTTATCGATATAAATCTATCTGGAGTGGAATCTTGCAATACGATTGATACTAAATTAAAGCGAAAAAGCATTTCCATTCCAAATGATTTTTCGATACAAGTTAATTCAAATTAAGTTCCACGATTTTATTCCTGTTTTTAATATTAAAATTAAGAAATTCAATTAATTGTATTATGGAGTAAAACAAATGTACTCCCTCATCCCTGTAATTATTGTACCTATCACATGTATTAATTCAAACAACCTAAAAGAATCGATATGTGAAACAGTGGTCCAAATTCCATGATCAATAACTGTAAAAAAGCTTCTAGAAAAATTGTATGATACATTAATGTAAATTGAAATAAAAAAACAAACAAGTTTCCTTTTTTCTTGTCGAATTTTCTTTTATCCCATTTTTCCAGGGATTCAAAAACAAAACATAAAAGTTCAGTGACTTTTGTCATGCTCGACATATTAACTTCTCGAAATGAATACCCAGAGGAAAAAAAAAATGGGCGCGGACATGAATGAAATTCAAGAACATTAACTTTGTTGATTAAATTCCTTATTTAAAATATTACTTCTAGAATATAACTTAAATAAATGGTGACTGGTGACTTGTAACTGTTTTGTTAATGTCCTGTATTTATCAAGGATGAATATAGCTTTTGTTGATACATGTTTAAGATAAAATAAGGATTCTAAGAAAATTATACCAAAAAATAAACAAATATGATAAATACATTTTATACATTTTTCTTTCGTCTAACTCAAATATATTTTTGATATCAATTTTTTATTTTTTTCTAGGTACGTATTTACTATATTTGACATCAACTTGGAAAATCAGTCTGATACACAAAACAGTATTCAGGTACAAAAATTTTTATTATTAAAACTTTAACGAGTCTGATTCAGTTTGATAAGTGGTTGGGATTAACAAGCTGCTGTGTGATTAGAGATTTCGATTTTTACTAAAATATGAATTAATTAAAACCTTATAATTATATCTATTAATTATAAAGCCAACTTAGCTAAAAAGTAGACAGGCCATTCATATAGGGAATAAAAAAACTCGAAGTCCAATTCAATTGTATTTTGTTAAAATTCACCGTCTTTAATATACTCCCGATGATAATTCTCAATTAAATTCTAAGAAATTCTAAATCAATTAATTTTTAATAAATATTTTCGAATTCGTTTCAATAAAGTTTATCTAAATTCTTGAAATTCATAAAATTAAATTTAATTAAATTTTATTTGAATCAAATATCCAACCATTTATAAACGTTCACGTTCTTCTAAGTCTAAGACAACTCCACGAAAGAAAGAAAAATTATAATAATTTCGGTTATTGTGAAAAATTCAAGAAACTTAAATAAAGCTCGATTATAAAACACCCTATTTTCAGTAAATATACACAATCAGAATATCATAAACAGCACCAGTAGTACCTTAACGTCTAATACTTGGTACTTATCATTCCATTTTTTTTTTCTTTTTTTGTTTATTTTATGAAATTCAATTTTCCTTGGGTCCTTATATTCAAGTTCAATTAAATTTTTATGAAATGAAAACACAAGTTCCATACAGAACTTTATATATATATATATATGTACAATAATCGAAGAAAAACAAAGAAAATGCGTATAAATGCCAAGTAACCAAATGAAACGAATAGAATCCAATATACTGGTTTCCATCGAGATTTTATTTAACAGACCTGCAACTTTCTCAGAATTATCCTATCAAAAATTTCTCGTTTTTTTTATAGTATATAAAAATTTCCACAAAAAAACAAAATACAACAATAACCAAATTGAATAAATGTCGAAATTAGTTTTTAGGTTTATAAGACTTAAGAATCAATTTGCGTTCTTCTAATATACGTTAGCATTTTTGGCTACTATATATTGACATCTCGAAAATTCGTAATATCATACTTGTATTAATAAAAATTAAAATTAATTCAAGACATTTTCTTTGGATTTATTATAGATATTTTATTATCTAAAGAAAAAGAAAAAAATTAAAAGTATTTACCTTTCCATCAAGTGTAGCTTCACTTGGTAAACCTTCTCCCTGATATTCAATATTATTCGCTTGTGATGCATAATTTGATTGTCCATTACATGAATTTATGAAAAAGACTATTGTAAGACCAAAAATTTGTGCTATAATGTTACGACGTCGTCGTAAGACTTGTGTTAATGACATCATCTGTAAAGAAAAAAAGAAAATTCTTTTATTTTTATAAAAAAAAAAATATTTAAAAATCCTTTTCATGGAATAAAATTCATTAAAACAAGATCAAAGAAATTTTTCTTATGTTTTTTTTTTTTTTTATGAAAAGGGAATTCTTTTCTCATTTTTATATTTTCCATGGGAGTAATATGTATGTTATTTCTTTTGTGTTTTCAAATAAAATTCTATATTTTAGAATTTCGACAAAAAAAAAGAATGATAAATATTTGAAAACAATATAAATTTGCTATCATTTTATTACTTAATAAAGTCGCATAGAGGAGCATTATCCATCTGCTTTTTCTCTAAAACCATAACAGACCTCGTAATGTTGTCAACAATAATTTAGATAATATAAATATAAATTCTGTGTAATATTTTAAATGTCCATTAAAGAAACTACACTGGTGTATGATCTTCAAATATGTAGACAAGAGTTTGAGATGAACGCAAAACCAATTATTTGCTGATAAAAATCATCATTTATGCGGCATTCTTGCAACATTAAAAGGAAACTTTAATATTGACGTCGGTTTTAGATAAATATTTCAAAAGTGCATTTGTTGATGCATTAAAATGTATAATTCCCGGGTGTACAGGGTGGAATTTAAAGTAATCGATTAGAATGATATAATATTTGAAGGAAAGTACAATTCTAGGCTTCCTATTATAAGGAATATGAATAAATCTATACTACTATAGCTCTACTATTATTTTGAAACGAGGGTTAAAAAAAAATATAAGTGCTGGAGTGAACTAACGACCTGGATGGAGTGTCGTTTTTACTTAACCAGATGATTGATGAGAAAAACAACAAGTAAATGTAATGAAATCCCTAGAAATATTATGTGGCTTTTTGGTTTAGATCATACCATATTATTTAAAACAATAGTTTAAATCTTTTCTTTGATCGAAGAGTACGTGGGTCTTATTTCGGTAGTGCTTGATAAAACCTTATTTTCCAGTCCACCTCTGAATATGTGTGTTCGAAAATTTAGTTCAGTTGATCATTCTTCAATATTTTAAAAATATTTCCAGACGATTGCAAAATTAATTTTCGTGCCTAAAGGTTCATTGATTGACATTTTGAATTATTATTACTGCACATATATTTGACTCAAATATTAGGTCTCTATCTTAGCTGGAATCATGAAAATCGAGTAATTTTTATCAGATATGTCAATCAATTTAGTTTAGAAGATCGATGGATCGATTCGAAAATATTTTTGCATGCTTTTAATTGGGTTTTGTCCTTTTTATATTATTTTACTTCACCCTGTATATATTTTTTATTTATTAATTTTTTCTGGCTTTATCAATAAAACAAAGATCATTTCCCACGTGGAATCTCATCTCTGGAAGATTTCTTTTTTATATATCAAATATTTTTTACAATATATAGAAACTTGCGAATGCATTTTATTTCATGTTATCGGAATTCCGTTTAATGTTGTAACTTGTAACTACAGGCTTTAAGAATAAGTCTTTTTATAAACTTTTTTTTTATTCGCATTTTCACAGATTGTGATAATATTTTTTTTAAACAATCTTATATTGAATCAGTTAAGATGTTATTTGAATCAATTAATAATTCTTCAAATGTGATTTTTTTTCCGATTTTTAATTAATAAAAATATGAAATTTTTAATTTAAAATTTCAAAGATAAAAAAAATCCCAATATTTATCACATTTTCATAAGAATTTTAAAAACGAGTTTTTTTATTGATTTTTTCGCGAGTTGATTGCATTTTCAATGGCATTTTTTTTTTACAATATAATAAATTAGTCATATTTTAACGGAATATATTTTTTAAATAGAATTTTCCCATAAAAGAAATAAATGAATATCCATAAAAGAAACAAAATCCGGAATTATTTTAAAAAAGTCAAACTTAATTAACATGAAATTTAAGCTTTGTCATAAATTCTTGTTTTGTTGAATAATTATTTTTTTTTTTGGATATTTTGTGGGGGCAACATTTTTGTATATCAATTCCAAAAATTTTTCTTATAAAACAACATAACTTTTTGTATCTCAGAACACTCAACTCGATAAATTTTTGAAATAAAAGTTTTTAATACAAAAGAAAAAAGAACAAATTAACACCAAAAAAAAGAAAAAAACAAATCAATTTATTAACGTGGAGGTGTTAAATGTTAACCAAATATGAACTTTAAGATATAGTATTATATAAGCAAGGTAAATGTCTTTTTATTCAATTTATTGTTTGAAAAAAAAGAGTTAATTTTCTTATTAAAAAAAAAAAAAGAAAACTTCCTAAAAAGGAAAAAATTTTTAAGGTTAAATCTGTTTTGGTTTTTTTTTTGTTATATTTTCCAAAAATCATTTCAATATCCTTAATTTTTTGAATAGAAAAGTTCTTCTTATTTTTTTTTTTTAGCAAAAAATCCATCAAAAGAAATAACATTCAAAATCTGAAATGTTGTCTTTTTTTTAATGAATTCTTTTTAAAAAGAACTTTTTAAAATAAAATAAAAACACTTCTTTTTCAAAAAAAAAAAAAATTAACAGAACAATCTAACATAAAGGTCATGTACCACAAATTGCTTACCAAAACCATATTCAATAAAAGTATATATTTTTGATCCCACACAAATGTGGGAGATTTACTACAAAAAAAAAAAGAAAAACAAAATGTTTTTCTACAATATTTTTGAAATCCACAAAAAGATTTCGATATAAATCCCAGCGTGGGTCACGTTTATCTTGATATCACCTTTTCATGTGGTTTAGTATACCATAAATGAAAACTCTGAAATTCTGACTATAGAAAAATTCACATACGATGTAAAGTTCTTAATAAAATTTTTTTTTTAATTTTCTTGAGTTCAAAACTTAGATAAAATCCTTTTCAGAAAAACCTCTTTGAAATTGTTAATAGCCAGAAAACAGATTGATTGTGTTTTTTGTCTCTACAATCTCGAAAAAATGGAATAAAACTGTCTAAACTATGCGGGAAAATGAATTAACAAATTTTATAGGTTTTTATATATTTCTAAACCATTCATAAAGATATTATCTAAGGAGTAATTGTTAAGAGACTGTTAAAAGGAAAAAAATATTTAATATGATTAAGATAGGTTCCAAGAAGGTCGATTTAAGGGGTTTACATTAAAAAAAAAAAAAGAAATCATGAAATAACATTTTAAAGTTTTCCTATTAAAGAGTCTAGTCTCGATGTAATTGTTGAAAACATGTACTTTTTGTAGAGATTTTCACTGTTTCCAAGAGATAATATTTTTCTTCCGTTGCTAGTGCTCCTACTAATTTTCAAGCTGAGTGAATTTTGAACTTTTCGATGTGTAAGGGATATGTATGAATGTATGTATCAAGGCACATTCAATTTTCCAGTAAATTAATCTAATTAAAAAAAAAAGCAAAAACAAAAAAATCAGAATCTTTTATTAAGCATGAACCTTTTGTGAAGAAGTCCTCATATTCATAGAATATGGGATTTCAATGGAAAAATTTTCATTTATTTTATGAAATATTTGAAAATTTTTTATTAAAATATTATTTTAAATTAATATTTTATATTTCTTTAAAAAATAAGAATATTTTTTTTTTCTTTATAAAGTAATTGAAACAAAAATTATTATATTGTATTTTTGAGAGAGAATATTTTCATTAGGACTTTCAAATCTCTTACAATTTAATTAGGTTGATTATGTTCTTCTGTATATTATCTAATTACTTCAAGTATTATAATTTTTAAAGCAAATGTTTTTACTAATTAAAAATAATGTAAAACAACATTTTTAATTTAAATTATCGTAAAGAATTTCCATTTAAGCCAGTTCTAAGAAAAACATTTAAATATGTATTTTTTTTTCTGTGTTATATTTGTTTATCAAATTGCCTACACCTAAGTAATTCAATTTAAAAGGAATTTGTCATCTTCAGCAGAAAAAAAAAAGTTAGCAAATACTTTTATTTATTTTGGCAATACTCTTGGTAATACTCTTTTCTTTTTTTTTTTTTTTTTTTTCTTATGAAAATTTCTTCAATTTCATGACAAAACTTTTGGCAACAAAAAGAAATTACTGTATTTACAATCTACAAATATACAATAAAATTGATCAAAAAACAAGCATTTTAAATTAAGTACTTTGTACAGAATGACTTTGAAGAAGGCCTCTTTAAGTTTACTGTCCGTTATTATTATCCCCAAAAAGTGACACTTTCTCTCACGAAAAGACATTAAAATTATTTAACCGCTATTTGTGAGACAAGTTATTTTATACCTTATTACAGGGTTGGTACTAAAGACGCAGAATTTTTAAATGCATACAATAATATCTTTTATAAATTGCATCTATATGAATGATATTTTAGTTGGATACAAACTCATACACTTGGGACTAGTATTTTGTATTGTTATCTTTAGAAATGCATTGAGCACTATCAAAAAGTACTTGCATACAAAATGACATACACCATTGTGTGAAATGCTTTTATCAATTTGATAAGTAGCTGAATCTCTTACTACTACTGGTGCTTTCTAAAGGAGAAAAGTATACACACACTTGAATATTCCTTACACTAACCAGGGTAATGAACAGCTTCGGGCGATAATTTTGAAGGATCTTTAATCCAGAAGGAAGATTTTACTAGTTGAATAAGAATTCCCAAGTTTATGATGTTGTATGAAACGAGTCATTGATTTATAAGACTGAAAAATACTACGACTTTTCGGGAATAACCCTGTATTTCTAGTTACATGTGATAAATTCTGAAAGAAAACATAATGTCTGACAAGAAATACTTCCGATCATTATTTTCTTTGATCGACAAAAAAGAACGTATAGTGCAAAAAAAATCAAATTGAAAAAAAAATAACACACTTCTATCCAGCCGAGAATAAATTTCTTGATCATAATTGCATCTTAAGATAAAAACGGATCTTTGGTAATAATAAGAAAGGTATGAAAAAAAACCCAACAACAATGAATTTAAAGCTTTTTCTAGCGGAATAAAATCTTTAAGATTAATAATAACTTTAAGAGTTACTGTATATGAAAAGAAAAGAAAACGTCTGAAACGACATCATTGTATGAAATCTAAAGAATTCGAAGCAAAAAAATACGTCCAAAGTTATAGATGATGTGTTTTTTTTTGGATTCACGTTGATTTGTTACTATTCTTATAAATTTGGCTCGCGGACCACAGCATGTAACTCTTTCTAAATATCGCATAATTATGATATGTTTTTTTTATTCTCATTCAATAACATTACAGTTAGACATCGAAATATATTTATTATGTTTAGAAAAATTTAAGATATTTCGTTAATTTTTTTTTCTTAATTTAGTTATTAGAATAAAAAAAAATCAGCCCATTAAACATTTCGAGATTGTTTGAGAAATGAGAACGTGATATAAGATCGATTAGGATTTCTATTTTAAAAGATACCATAATTGTAAGAAGAGCAATTGTGTTCACATCTTTCTTTTTTAAATCTCAAGAATGTGTAATGACATTTTAGTTTTTTTAATTTTGAAAAGAGAAAATATTCTCTGAATAATATTTCTATAGAAATGGATAAATCCTGATGATAAAATAGCAATCTAAAGCAACGTTTTATTTTTTACCAGATCGTGAAAATTTAGACCTTCCTTCGCATCTACTGTACATACGTTATGGCTTTTACGTTATTCCATTTCCTATTCATAATTTGAGAAGTCTTAAGAAAACTAATTATACACAATATTTTGCACTCGAAAATAATAAGTACCAAAGTGTCTATACATAGTGTGTACATGCGATCATATGTACTCTGACAATAATGAATTATTCCCGTCAGATCTATACAGTAATTAAGTACTTTAATGGTTTAGAAGAAAAAAATGTTTGCTCTTATTTACTTATGTTTAACAAAAAAAAAAAATGAACATACATTTCATCAGTATTGTTTTTTCTGTTGTAGTACATCTCAAATGGATAGGTCATCATTTACAGAAAAACAGAAAACTTCTTTATATAAATTCAATGGCATAATTATATACCCAACAATATGAAATCACTTCTTCTTAGTCGTTTATCTTTAAGTACGTACATACCTGTATATATATATATTTTTTTTTCTTCTGTTTTACCACTTATTTATCGTCTAGCCTGAGAATGCGTATATATTAAACTTCTTAACTTTTTCAAGCCCTTCAATATGACCACATAATAATTATAAACACCAAATCTTATTTATGCTTAACATTGCTGTTGCTTATTTTTTTTGTGGTATGTAACAAGTCATTGGACATAAACATAAAGATTGTATATCGTATTGTAAAGAATAAGAAAGAAACTTAATGTATATAATGTATATCATAGAATTCGATCTAGAAAGGGCATCTTTTAGTTTTCTTGATACTTAATTTTACTCGCCTGTAATATAGAAACTCTAGTCAAACGTATAGGTACATCGATTATCATCGGTGACCACAAAGGGAATAATATTATATTCGAAATCAACTTTTATTTCACATAAACATGAGGTTTTTTTTTGCAGATAATTTAAAACATCGAGTTTAGTATATAACAATATAAAGGCTTCTGAAGCTGAATAAAAAAAAAATGTTATAAACCAAATGAAAATGAATGAAAATTCCTTCAATAAGTTACCTTTATTAGATCTTCTCAAGTAATTACGAAAATATTTAGCAGATGTTTAAACAATCTTATCATAGTTTAAGAAAGGAACAACAAATTGGTATAAAAAAAATATAAAGAAATTTAAAATGAGCAAATAGCCAATTTTTTGATACCTTTTGACTCTGAGAAATAAGCAACTAATAATATTACTAAGTTTTTTCTTCAGACCTTCGTTCTTCTTCTTCGAATATGCTTTAGAATTTAGCAAATTTTATTCAAATAGATATATCAGTTTTTGAATTAACTACACCTGAAAAACTACACAAAGAAAAATCAAAATTTTATGGCCAGACCAATCTATAACTATTGTTTTTCTGCATTATCCTTGAATAGATGTTACCAAAATTCAACATAGTATCATATCTTTATGTTAGCAATGTATATAATTAATTTCAAAGAAACTGATTTTCCAATTAAATCCAAAAAAGAAATTCTGACGAAGCTTTATCTTAATTTTTTCTCTATAATTTTATTCTGCCTCATCCAATTTTACTGCAATATAATACCAAATCGGATTTATAACTAGTCAATGTATATTCAAAATTTCATTAAAATCAGACAGACAGTTTTTGAGTTATCGTATTGATGGATAGACGGATGAACATATAAAAGTCGATATCACTTTTGATTCTTTCTTTACACAAGGCACTATAATGAAACCATTCTCTGATGATTATTTCTATGCGTTAAAAATGTAAGGACGAAACTAATCTACCTATTTGGTAGTATATACCATAGGATATATAAATATTATGTACATGAAGTCGTCTGGTATTTTGTTTCAAGAACATAATTTCAAAGAAACAAAAAATGTGTTTGATTTCAAAAGAAAAAAAAAACTTGATTCAATTATTTCGAATATTTTCAATATAAATTTCTTTAATAGACAATAAATGTTAGCAAACATCTTTCAGGTCTGTATATTCAAGAATTGCATAAAAATTAACACTTAATTAAAAAGTGAAGTGAAAATGATGTAAGATTATTATTATTATTACCTGACGGAATTTTTGTAAAGAAAAGAAAATGATGTCGTTGCGGTAACACCCAAAGTCCTAACCTGTTTCTTTTTTTTTGTTTGTTATATAAAAAAGTTTCTTTTAATAATACATATAATATAAAAAGTTTTTATTTTTAATCTTTTATAAAGCATACATCATCACCGCAACGAAAAACTGACCATGAAATTTACAGCAAATTTGTTCACTCTTTCTTGTTGACATTTTTTCTTTTTCTTTTGAAAATTGGAAAAGAAGCGGTTTTCCAAATTGAATACAATCGAATTTAAAAATCGGTTTTAAGAAAAAAATGTCCATGAACATTTTTAAACCAAACCATTGGCGTAGTTGTAAAGTCTACATATCTAATATCAGAATTATCTTGATCATGTATAATTTAATTATAAATATAAGACAGGTTAACCAATTCTGTATCTTCAAATATAATTGAAGGACATTTCCAGAAATGAAAGGAAATATTGAAGAGGAATAAATTCAGCAATTAAATTTCAAAAATAACGAAACCGAGGAGGTGTTTTCAGTGATAGAAGCTTTTGATAACAATCCTACAACTTTTCAAGACATTTGAAATTAAAGTTATTTCGATTTATTTTTGCCTATCCATCCCATCATCCTTTGATGGACAGAAATAGTGAAATACTAAGTCGGATTTGATTTAGATTTAGAAAATGCATTTGTGGTCTGGTATAGAAGTCTTTTTATTGATTAAATAAGCCTGATTCAATTTCATTGAAATTTGAAATATATAATAAGGACACAAGCTTCTCTATTCTGAGCGCAGTCAAAACAAGTTCTAACTGTCATAACATGACGTCATTGTCATAACTTTGCTTTTTAAGACTATTTGGTATTCTGACCCCGTCATAATTAATAACTGTCATAAAAAAAATATCATAAGTTCTGACCGAAAATATTGTCATAAATATTTATGACAGAAAAACTGTCACAATGCCAGAATAACCGGGATAAGATCGATTTGAAACTCAACCGGAGTTTTTTAGCTTTACCAGATTGGAAGATTAACTTGAAATCGATTTCAAATCAGAAATTGACTAAAACTGTAGAGTGTTGTCAAATAGTCTTATAGTTCTAGTTAGGGCAACTATTTTAATCATATTTGTAGTATCAAAAATAGGAACATACTCCTATTTTAGTTTTCTCTCTATAAAAACTTTAATTTAATTTTATCAATATCGAAGTCCACAGTGCAATAAAAACACTGCGGTTTTACTCTGTAGTTTTAATTAGTATTTTTATTATTAACAATAAAAAAGGTAAATAAATATATGTTAAAATATTGTTTAAAAAACCTCGAACTTATGGTCTTGGAATTGTTTTTCTACGTCACTGAATATTGTATGAAATAGAAAAAAAAAATAGTTTCTATAGTTTTAAAACAATTTCAATATTCAAGGCTATAAAATTGTCTAGTAAAGTAATTCTCTATTATTTCTAAATTTTTATGCTATTATTATTATTTTTTTTTTTTTAATAATAGTTTTCTATCATTATTTCCTAATTAATCAAAATTAATTCAATTTTCATAGAGAAAAGAAAAATCACTCACAAAAAATTAGCAATGAACTAAAATCTTTTTATATAATATTGTTTAATTAGCAAAATTTTGCTGAAACGTAAAATATATACGGTAACCGAAGACAATATAAAAATATCATTTTATTTTATTTTTTATGATTTTTAAATGTGATCAAAGCATTCTTATGAAACGATATCAATGACAAATAAAACAGAAATATTAAACCAATCAAAACAAACATATAAATATGTATTTTTTTTATTGTTTGAATAATGTCTAAAAAGTCATAATGTTTAGGTTTTTATTGATAAAATTTTCCGACATCTTGGAATAGAATAGAATATATTTTCTTCTTAAGTTCTTAAAGAAATGTTGTATGTACTTAAAAACCTTGTTTTTTTCTTTTTTATAGTGACAAGTTTTACATTTTAAATTATTTTAAGTCTTTAATATTTTTATTTACAATATTTTTGTATTCCATGGGCCAAAAAAAAAATTAAGAACCTGACTGCATTTTTTGCATATAAAAATAACAAAAGGTAATTATCGTTTTTATATGAAGGATTGGTCTTTCTAGGTTCAGAATATTTAATTTTTCAAAACAATATATTACAAATATTTCTCAGAAATTCCAATTCATAATACTAATATTATTTTTATGGCAATTTTTAATCAATTCAAATATGTATGTTTTTCTTGTGTCCTCAAAGAATTCGTTTTTTGTCTTCCCGAATGGAATGACAATTGTAAATATAAATTTCAAAATTATTTTATGGATTATCAAAACAAAAAAATATTCATTTCCTTCTTCATGGAATGACTAAGTTTTAAGTAAAATAAATACGATTTTATTTGCTCAGCTCAAGATGAAATAATAATTTCCTATACCAGAATATCATAAAAAGTGTAGGCGGTGGAATATTATAATGAAAACACTTGGAAATTCAATTTTACGCAAAATTAGAAAGGTTTCGGTAGATTTACTTTTAATAAATTTGAATTAAATCATTTCACAAAATTTAAATATTTTGTAATATATACTACCAAAAAATAAAAAAAAAAATATATTTACTAATCGATTTTTGGATAAATTTTTACAGAATTTCTTCTAAGTAAACAAACAAAAGTGTTGTGTTGTATGTACGTACACAATTTTCTATTTTATTTACGAAGGACTATGAACCTAAACGAGTATATTCTGGATCTTAGTAAAGACTTTTGAAAAGTCTGTTATCGTTGCTTGACACTTAAAGTGTTATAATTCTGAGAAATTGTATTTATTTTAGGAATAATTTCACTTTAAGAATTTTTGGCAGTTGAATATACTTTTAGAAATGTAAACTTGTTTCTTTAAAGAAGATATTTTAATTAAAAATCATTAAATATGTATAGTCAGGATCCAATTTTAAGTAAGTCAAGTGTTTTCATTATCTCTAAATGAAGTATAAAAGATCTATGAATAATATCAATCAATATCCTGATTCTATTAACATTTATCTCTTTTAAAATAATTGGCAATACTATTTTTCGAACAAGATAATTCTATAATCCTACCTCTTAAACTTTCTATATCATAAACATGAATACTATATTCTCTTCAAAATCTAATCAAATTCTGATGATAAAAAAAATGTCGAACGTTTTTGCATAAACATTTATTTGAATAAATTCTTATCGATAAATTTTCCAATGAAATCTCATGCAGCAATACAATATTACGTTTATTGAAATTTAAATTTCGTATGTAAATGTCCAGAAATTATAATAAATTAATTTGAAAAGCCAATAATTTGTTCATATTATTAGTTTAAACACCTTTTCGTTTTTTTTTTCTTACATATTTCGAAGGTAAAATTACACAGACAAAATCTAATCAAGTCGATGTCATAAATAATATTCCACAAAAGCAATTTCCATTTAGATAAGGGATAATGTTTCAGAATCAAAAATAGAAAAAAAAAACTTGCAATAGAGAAGATGTTTTAGTTGTAAATTCAAGAACCACTTAAAATTTGCATACAATTTTCATATAACTATAATAATATGAAAAGTTTATATTTACTAAGTTTATGTTTTGGTGAAAGATATATTAAAAATAATTACATGCATTTGTACACCGAGAAAAATATTTCAGTTCTTCTAAAACTAAATTTTTAGAGAATTGAAATAGATCGACGTTCCTCTAACTAAGATATTCGATGTAACTCACTCAGTTGTCCCAAATTAAATCATAGGAACATAATAAGTAAATATTTAGGTTTTAAAAAATTGAAAATTTGGCGGGTATGAGTTATAAGAACAGGATTGGAATCGTGTAATTCGATTGATAGTAAATCGTATCGAAAATACATTGCAATTCCTATGCTTTTTCGATACGATTTGATCGAAATCAAGTTACACAATTCCACCCCTGAACTTTTCTTGCACCAACTGAAGTTTGAACTTTTAGGAATGAGTTTCTAATTAGATTAATATAGACTTTTGACAACTAAAGTTGAGTATTTCTTTTTAGATTAATTTTTCGTATTTTGATTGTATTTTATTAAAATGGATTTATTTATGATTTTAATGTTAGGTTTTTAGAAATATAAAAATAAAAAAAAAATGCTAAAATTTTAATTTCATTTCTATTCGTTCCAGTATGGATGCGTTTTATGAAACTTTGAAAGATCTTTTCTGTAAGTTCTCGTAGATGTCAACTGATTATTTAAGTTTTCAAAACATAAAATTTCTTTATGCCAATAAGCGTTTGGGTACAAAAGTTACTAGCAGGTGAAAGCGCTCGCTCGGACTGCACGCTCGTTGGTGGAATCACAATTAAAAATGAATATATAGACTCTAAAATTTTTCCCCGTACGGCATTCTCTTCAAAGAATTTCATTTCGGATTTAATTTTTGAATTAAGGCTCTGGTTTTTGCTCGTTGGGTTGAGCTGATATGTTGAACGACAAATTCAATTGAATTTTCTTTTCCAACTTTTGCATGATAATGACTTGGACTGCGCATAATAATTAATTTGATCTTCCAAAACCACTTCCTCCAGATCGTCAGATTCCGACTGGCCGGCTGGGGTAGTTTCCATATTTGTGTCGAATATGAGTCTTTGTGCAAAGTTTTCAATAACTTTGGCCATTGTATTTTTCAATGATCTGGTAAAAGATTCGTGAATCTCATTTCCACTATTGTGTAAGTACTGAAGAGTTCCAGCTACATTTTGTAGGCTTTCATATTAAAATATTTATGTAAGCTGTTGAGAAACAGCATTAATTGTTGAAAATTCCAAACAACTTCATATTGGAAGTTGTCAATTTTACCGTTGTCGGTAAAATCGCATGAAACGAAAATGTAATCATTTAGTCAAAAATATACGATCTAGCTGCGAACACTGTTTTTTACTAGTTTCATTTCCACGTGTCAATTTGGGACGATTTGATTTGGATAATTTGGACTTTGTGATAATTTGATTTGGATAATTCGGAATTTGAGTTTACTCGAGTAATACCACTACAATTTGTTCATCTTTGACTTTTTCGATCTTCTAAACCGTGCTTCAATTTTATTCAGAGTTCATCAGATTCGAAATTCTATTCTCTTAAACTCGGAATTCGAAACTATAATTATGAGAGCGAATTCCGGAATTCTCAAATCTTGAATCTCGCATATGCAATCTCTAATTCTACATAAAGCATTTAATTTTTAGTTATGTTAATTAAAATTCAATTGTCATAACTAACCAATAACTGAAGTATTTTTCTGTGTGTACATTGGATGAAATGAAAAATTCATATAAGTACTATAGATTCGAATTATGAATACAAGAAGATGCAGAAATGTTTTCTGTTCTTGAAAATATTGTTAAATAAAATACTTTTCTTAATTTATATGTAAATACATATGAAGAAAATCATTTTCATATTCAGACTAAAATATTGTAATGTATATTTTTGCTACCTTGAACATTTTTCATTAAGTGTTTTTCTCTTCGTAACCAAACCAACATTTTGTTTTGTTTTTTGTTTTTTCATTTAAAAGTAATTTTTAATTTAAAATTTTTGTATGTATCAAAATAAAAAGAAAAAAATTCCACTTCAACTTCAAATTTGGTTGTTGTTCATTTCCAATTTCAATGTGAAAATGCGAGAATTAGAATGAAAACTCTCATTTACGGTAGTTTTTTTTGTATGAAAATGATGCCATTTCCCGTTTTACTAAATATGTTTCAAATGGAGCGCATTTTAATTATGATTTTGATATTACTGGAATGGTGGGATCGCGGGACGGAATAATTTTCATAACGTACATAATATCAAATTGAAGGTGAACTTGTACTATAAATAAATATAGCAACGAACTAAATATGAAATTTCAGTTCTAATCAAATTAAATAAAAATTGTTCATTCGTTAGTTGAATAACGGAATGTTGTCCTTATAACGAATTGTTCTTGTTTCAAAGTATTTTCTTTATATCATAAAAAGAAAACTAGATTTAAAATAGGAAGGAAGTGGCGAAATTTGCAACAACCTTCAATAGGATCAAGTTTACATGGGAATCTTTCAGAAAGTGTACCTTTCTTATGTTATCAAAATCTTTACATATTAACATTTTAATTATATGGTATGCTGATTGCACGTTCTCCATGAGACAACAGAAAAAAACGAGTACAAGTCGATTTAAAAAATTTTGGAGGCGATAATCTATTTTATTGAAATTGATTAATAAAATTGATGAATAATTTGAATTGACTTTACTTGTTAGACAAATAAATGCTAGTTAAAACAAAATTTATTAGGATATTTTAACAAAAAAATTATCTTCTCGATTTATTCTTGTTTTAATTGAGACCACAGATATATTGCGTCCACTGTGTTCATTGAAATATGGGAAATAGACGAAATTAAACAAAAGTTTAAGATCCTTGTCAACCAACTTGTGTTATAATTCAAGTAAGTACAGGATTTGTTATAGTCTCAAACAATTAAAATAATCTGAATCGATAAAATTATTTTCATTTTTTCCTTTTTTTTCGAGAAAATACCTAATTATTAGTTATTCGCACTAAATCAATTAGTTTGTATTGTTTGTAAATTCTTTGACGTCTACAAAATCATGACAGTTCATCTTGCCAAGACTTGACTGTATAATAAAGTAACTAAGAAATTTCATTAATTCGAATGAAATTCATCAGACGAAGAATTTATTTATTGTAATTTCAATTTAACAAAATAATATTCTCTTGACAAATCTTAGAAATCTTTGAGTCATAGAAATTCCATAACAAACATATTTTTATTATAATAAAAGATTTTTGTCTTTTTACATTTCCAATCATATAAAAACAAAATTTCATATTCAAAACGTGCAAAATGATTGAAGTGATTCACTTATGATGATGGCAAAAAAAAAAATACAAAAGAATATATGGAAAATTCTTATGCCATCGAAATTACATATATGCTTGATAACAATTTCCTAGAAAATAACAGATTTTATATATGACATCTATAATATATTCCATACCTTGTTCACACGTCATTCAAGTAATGAGTTAAAAAGTCAAGTGTATTTTAATCCGAGCATAAAGGTATTATTATATCTAGTACCTACGGATATGGGTGTATAAAACTAAGAATGGCATTCTTCTATATACATTTTATAAATGACATGAGCTCTCTCTAGCTCTAGTGTATGATATGCATTTTAATCATCTCACGTGTCTAGATTAATTTTCTCTTTATTCCCATTATGATGTACAATATTCAAAGAAATGATTTTCCTATACTCGTAGTATATATACATACTCATATTAATATCAGGAAAAATAACCTGTAACCTGTGAATGATATCTTCTTCATTGAAAAGGGTATCTTTAAGTCTATATCAAGATGAATCAACCAGAATATACAATAATGAAGGAAATAAATATACTATACAAACAATTGTTGATTAATTCTATATTCAGACTTGACGTATTTTCAAGTTCGCGTTTGCAAATGCTTAATTAATCTTTGATTAAAGTTCAACGACTGGTATATTTTAAACCTTAATCAAATAAAATTGGATATTTGTTTTTTGTACTTATTTTGAATGATTTTACAAAATATATAATTCAAGAAAAAACTGTTTTTATATATGTTTTAAAGGAGATTCATAGTCCTTTGTGTGGAAATGTTTAGCAAGAAATAAAAATCTACTATTGATAAGAATAATTAGAACTATTGTAAAGTTGAGGAAGGAGCAACATTCATATAAGTTACTGGAATCATGATCGAAAAAAAATTTTTTTTTTTTTTTTGCAAATTTCCACGTTTTATAAGATTATAAATCGTTTGCAATTATTTTTATCCAATGTCTGTCTGTCGTCTGTCTGTCTGCCTGTCTGTCGTGTACAAGATTGCGGCCGTATTTTTGAAGCAATTTCCATGAAAATTGGTAGGAGCGGTTTTTTCCTTATGAGAACCATTCTATCAGAAGTTGGGTTTGATCGGACTAAAACTTCGGGTAGCCACCGAACAAAAGTTCGGTTTTTGTTGTTTTTACATTACAACAGGGTATTGTAACGCTATTTATGGACCGATTTCAATGAAATTTGGCATGAGACACTTTCTCAATGAAATGTCCAAAAATCAATTGAATTTTGAATTTTTTTGTATGAAATTTGTAGCATAACTTTGGGTGTTCGGGTAAAACTTCGAAATGTTTATACAAAATAAATGTGAAATAATTTGATCGATATGTATAGAAGTTCCCATAGTGGTTTGCGTACTATAGCTTGTTTTTACTAAAACTCCCAATTACATGTTCGCGTTCTTTAAACTTAACATTTGGTTTCAAATTATATCAAATTAGATCATTTTTTTCTTTCTACCATAATATTTTAAACTAAATTATCTCAAAAATGAAGTCATGCTAAAATGTAGCTTCTTTATAACTTCTGAAGTCTAACAATGTAGTGTTCATCTTTTTGCTTAGTATTTTGTAGTTTATACAGTACATATACTATTGTAATTTGCTAGCCATTTACAATTATCGAAGTTTTTATTATTACTTATTGAAAATGTCTCGAGTTTACTCTCTACTAACCTTTAGTGAAATATTAATTATTGGATTTTCCCATATTTACAAATATGTACTTTTAATGAATTTTCAATATTCTTCTTTTTTTTGCATATAATTAAAAAACCCACTCGGAAATATCTCCTAAATATACAATTTTAAATACTTGTGTTTAATATATGAATTTTAAAATAAAATAAAATCGTTATTCTACAAATAGTAGCAAAAGTACTAGGAAATCTATACTTTGCAATTATATAAACAAATGTATTTGTAGGAGAAAATCGACGATTAATATACCTTTAGCGTATAGTATCCAAGAAAAAATGGAATTGCAACAATTATTGCAACTAAATAAAAGTGTATTGTATTTTGCGGGGGATGGATGGGTTTATTGTATTTTGAATTATTATATTCACATAAAGTAGGAAGATCATTTCATATATTGTATAATATTCCTTTTTCGTTTTTGTTGGATTGAAAATATCACAGATTTTCCAGTTTTTATATTTTATATATTGATTTTGTATACCTTTGATGATAACGATGTGATATGTTATATACTAACTAACTAACGAAGTTATTTTATCCAAATATAGTAAAATCCAGTTTAGGTTGTTTTTCTTTAATGTACACTGGAACATGTTTTTTTAGCTGCTCATATAAAAATGAATCGAAAAATTTATTGTTAAAAAGCGAAATTTTATTATGATAATGTCTTTATAAAGCAAAAATTTATTCGAGAAAGAAATAAAGTTTTCTTGTTGGATTTGATTTTAATGCATTTTCATCATATTGCATTAAAAAACAAGATTCTGTATAAGAAAATATATTTTATATGTTATATGGAATTATGCGTGGGTCTACATTCATATATGTATTTCAATAAGTCATTAATTTTCTTTCTATAATAAAAAGATATGTGCGCGGATAAAATATATTTTATAGTATTAATATCAATAAAATATATTATTTCTTCAAGGTCCTTCACATATATAATATATTTATCTAGTTTTTCCTTTCTCTTTTGCTATAAATCTTTAAAATAAATTTTTAAGATATTTAATTTTGTGTAGGTTATATTGTATTATGAAGACATTCAAATATCAAATTTTATGATTTCCATTAGACTCTAAATGTGTAGGTTTGCAAAAATCTTGAAAAAATATACTAATTGAAAATATGATTTCTAATTGGAATTCTAATATTTCAAATAAAATGTTGAATAAATAATGTTATGGAACCGCACATAATTAATGTATTTATTCTTTCCAAAAAAATATTATTATAAACGACTTTATGTAAAATTACTTTATATTTCTTTAGAATGAAAAGTATTTGCCACCTACAATACAAATCAAACGGTTTTTTGAACCATTTTGTAATACATTATCAGACACTGAGCTAGGCTCAAATTTAAATCTACTAGAGCAAATAGTACTTATATATATATAATCACAGAGCAAAGAAACAGAGAATTTTTTGTATATACATTTTTGCCACAATTACAGCGCTGCAAAGAAATCTATTTGGTTATTAGTGTTTGTCAAAAAAAGACTGTAAATACATGTATTTGTATAAAACGAAATATATATGCTTGCAGACTAAAAATCTACCAAATGAGAATATAAATTGGACACTCTGATTCCTTTATTTGTGATATAATATAGTACAGAGTTCTAGTTGCGGAAGTACTGTACACTGTTTTTTTAGTCGCTACACAAAAATTTTCTATATGTACAATTAAGAAACACCTTGTTTCTATAATAAAATTTTGTATAAATCCATTCTCTTGTAGATACAAATTTATTTTGAATCTAAAGTTTATTATGTCACTAGAATCTTTGGTGAATTGCAATATTTCTTATTGTGTAAATGATTCTAAACGTAATCTTAAAAATATCTTATTCATTTATCACATTCAATGTTCAGGTGTTGTAATGTTAAGTTACCGGAAAAGTTAAAATACTTCAAGCGAAACAACAGCATTCTAACATTTACATAATGAAACTATATTATAGTCATAGTATAGTATATTGTATATATAAAGATTGTATTCTTATACAAGAAGAAGAAAAAAAAGAGAAAAATATTCTTATAAAAACATGCACCTTAATAGTTTTACTGGTAATGTAGTAGCAGCTATCAACCGTAACAATCGCAAGAACACAAAAAAAAATGAGATAAAAATTAGAAAATAACTATTTTATAAAGAAAAGGAAAAATCATGGGGACCACCATTATTATTATTATCATCATCATCTGGAATTCTTGAATAGAAGTGTGAAACATTAAGAACATAGAAATTTGCAATTCACTGGATTTCAATAATGTTCTTTACTATCTCTGTTCTTGATTTTGTGATGTGAGGTTTAATGTCAATGCTGTGAAAAAGAACGGTTTTTTATTATCTTCTCATAATTACCTTTTCTTTTCTTTTTTTAATTATCAAATGTAATGAAAAATAATTATGTAACTTTTAAGAATAAAGTACAGCACAACATAAAACTGCTATATAATGTATATTTGTATTAATTGTCTCGATTATAAATACTATATATACATATATAGGTATATACAAGGTGGAGTCCAAAGTAATCAGGACTTTAAAAAAAAAAACAGAACAAATGGTTTTTTCGGCAAAATCAATTGATTTTATTCAATATAGTCTCCTTCTGCTTCAATACAGCTTTTTGCACGGTCCAAAAGCATGTCGAACGAGTGTTTTAGCTCGTTGGCCTGTATGGCCGCCAGTATGCCGGTGCAAGCCTTTTGAATGGCCTCTACGTCTGCATAACGCTTTCCTTTCATCGCAAATGCATTTTTCCGAAAAGGTAGAAGTCGCACGGTGCCATATCCGGTGAATACGGGGAGTGGTTGATGGATTTTTGGTGAGATAATCGGTCACAAGCGTCGATCGATGAGACGGCGCATTATCGTGTAACAAACGCCAACTTCCATCTTCGCGATATTCGGGCCGAACACGTCGAATACGGCGCACCAAACGCTTCAAAACTCCTAGGTAGAATACCGCATTAACGTTTTGACCGGGTGGAACAAATTCTTTGTGGACAATACCCTTGGAATCATAAAAACAAATCAGCATTGTCTTCACTTTTGACTTCTCCAGGCGCGATTTTTTGGGTTTCGGCTCGTCCGGCGCCTTCCATTCAGCACTCTGGCGTTTCGTTTCGGGATCATATTGAAAACACCACGTTTCGTCACCAGTCACAATGTTATAAAGGAAGTTTTTGTCCTTTTTGACCTCTTTAATGATGTCCTTCGAATGTTGAATTCTGAGCAATTTTTGGTCGTCGAAGCTCATTTTCGCACCGATGACACAAACATACTGCACTTAAAACGCAATAACTTCACTTTCAATAGATGAAATGTCATGAAATTCTCACAGGAAGTCGATAAAGGATAGCAGATTCTAACGCATCAGTCGACATATAGATGGCGCCACTAGGGGCGCTAGATTCAAAAAGTCCTGATTACTTTGGACTCCACCTTGTATGTGTGTAAGATAAACATATTTACTTCAGTTGAACCTAAATCACCTGGAAAAAAAACAACTTTCACTTCGACAATGATGCATGCACATATAGAAATAAATGTGGTATAAGTTGTTTAACAACCAGATGGGGCCAATATTTTATGGTGGTCAGTCCCTGAATACCGATTGTCGATTTGATAGTGTAACAAAATATACATAAAAGCATAGATAATGAAAACATGCAGATATATAATACATACATTCTCTCATGTTACCGCTGGTATAAATTTTATGTAACATATCTCCAAAAAAAAAAAACAAAAAAAAACAGATAAACACTGACAAGGCAAAGGTGTACATACAAAAAATAGAGGGAATACTATCTCTACCATACTATCCCAAATAAAATATTTGCAACAAAAATGGTATCAGAAAAACCCCCATGACAGTACGACTATACGATGCAGTCTATTAAATCAGGGCGATAACAAAAAAAAAAAAAACATTGGATAAATTGAGCGTACATGTACAACATTGGATGAACAACCAAAAAATAAAATAAAAAAATCAAATATAAAACCAAAATGATATTGTAAATTTGTACAAAATTTGTGTCAATAGAGTAAACATCAACCACCATTGTAGCCCACCATATATATATAGATTTGTCATCCTTTCCCCATTCTACAATATCCACGATAAACATAAAAACATATAAAAATAACCCGTACTATTTTAGATGTGCTAAATGTACAAAACACTCATTTTTAACTTATTCTAGGTAAATTCTGTGTATATTATGTAATTTCGAAAATTGTTGGTAATTTGCAATTAACAATTACCACAAAAATTCCTGACCCAATTGTTAATAAAAATGTTTGACAGAGCGTGAAAAAAAATAAAAATAAAATAAATGCACAATACCTTGTAGTATAGTACTATGGCGTCGTAGCGTAGGTAGTACGTCTAGAATCAAATAAAACGTAACAAATACGCAATCGTAAAAGATTCAATAAGTTTCAGGTTAATTACCCTTTTTGAACGCATGTACAAATTCATTCAAGTAAAGCTAAAGCCATGTGATTGAATTATGTTTAATGATTTAGTTTGATGAAGCAAATGCGCGGTAAATCTTTTTTTTTTCTCTTGATTCGTTTTTAAAGTCCAGTAAATGAAATTAGAAAAGAATTATTGTGAAAAATTGGATTAGAAGTACTTATAACAAATCATATAGAAACTGTACGTTTATTTCGATAGAACGGGTACTGAGGCAACTTACGAATGGAAAAGATTTTCATTACCATGAAGATATTTGTGATGCTTTATATTTGGAAACTGTAGCATCATTTTTATTTATCAAAAACCGCTTTTAGTCATATTTTTGAAAGAGGAACCTAATAAAGAAGTATTGTTACTTATAAAATCTGGGTTCATATTTTGCGACTTTAATCTTTTGGACGTAATTGAATTGGTTTTTGACACTAACTTTCTTTCTATACTATTCCCAATACTATTGATGATAATCTCACTTTATACTACATTCAATGCTTGCTTTTATTCGTTACGTTATGAATGATAATATGTGATGTATGTGCTGTAAGTATATATCTCAAGTGTTAGGGCAAAATTATAATGGGAAAGGACAAACAAAATTGAACGTATCCTAACTTATACATGTCAAATGTGATTTAATGTGCAAAAGCAAGAATAAGTATTTCACAGTTCGCCGTCGTTCCATTGTTTTTCGTAATTTAAAAGTGATTTTAAGGACTTGAGAATCGTTTAGAACATTTATTTTTATAAGAAATTAAATCATCGTCATATTTAATTTTAAAAAAAAATATTTACAATTCAACTGTCAAAATTTTAGTACGGAATCTACTAATTAATTTTTTATTGGTTATTGCATAACGAAACGGAAATCAATTTTAACGGCTGTGCATATTATAATCGAAATATACGATTTATATACATTTCCTTAAGTTCGGCTATAATTGGCTCTTCCCATTATAATTGAGCCTTTAGTTAATCTTCGGTTGGGTTTTTATTTAGTCAGCCCACAATGATCCTTGTCCTATGATTTTATTACAATGTGTCAAAATTTCTAATTAAAAAAACAATCTTTTTCGTTTGCTCATTTTAATGGATACTTTCTTTATGGTTGCTTTGGTGAGCAGTCTCCTCTAAGATAATTATAATATTATAAGAAAAAATATTATTATTTTAGTATTAACTTTTTTTGCTGATATTATTAATCTAATCATTAATCAAAATAATAGTTTGATTAAAAAATTCATTGAATAGACAATTAATTTTGAATTAAAAGTATTTTCTTCGTGTTTTTATTTACTAATTTTGCTTTCTCTACTAATTTTCATAGTAAAACAATTTCCGAATATTTTGTTTTCCCTCAGTTTCGCGCAAGTCTTTAATTATTATAGAAAAATGATATTTTATCAAAATCAAACTGAATCAAACCGAATCGCATCAATAATTTTAGCTACCGTGATTTTTATTAATTTTTTTTTTTTTTTGATTTTTAAATTAAAACAAACCAAAAATAATTTATTACGAAATTATTCCAAAACTATTGGCTGTGGATAATTATCATATTTTTAACAAACTGAAAGAAATAAAAATAACTTTTGAACAAAAACTTTTTTAAATTAAGAATGACTTTCAACCTTTTTAATGCTTAAAAACTAGATTTTTTTAATAGTCGACCTTCGTATTTAGAACCGCGAAAAAATATATATAAATATATGTACTAGCCTTGAAATTTAAACATATTTAATAATTATATAATTTGAAATGCATTTTATAATAAGCTAAATGTAAAAATATTTAACTTAACAAAACTCGAATAACAATAGAAAAAAACTTTTAATATGTTCAGTTGACATACTATACCATACTTGCAAGTCAGCACTAAGGTAGGACGTCTATTATTATTAATAATAATAACAGTCATAACTAGTAGATTCGGTTAATAATAGGGTATCGTATATTTAATACGCCTTTTATGTTCAAGTGATCGCTTCTCAACAAATCAGAACAGTGCTAAATCATTTGATTTGACAATTTAAAAAAGAACAAATCATTAAAATTACATACGATTTCTTCTTGTATCAAACGAGCCGCGATATTCAGTTATTTTTTTTAGTTTTGGTTTTATTTAACAAAAAACTAAGCAAGATACTTGTATAAGATTGAATAATATCCAGAGATTTCCAAGGATTATTGTGGATAAAATATAGCATTACCTTTGTAAATGTATCCTTGCATAATTTGGTATTTTACTAAAGGAAATTATAGAACAGATACATTCACGATTTACAAACAGTAAGGGAATTTTCATTTAGTTCTGTGAAACTAAATACTTTTTGATGATGATTATTTAGTCTTGTCAAAGGAAATCTGTATTATGTTTCGAAAAACTTAGTTTTCTTCGGAAATATGAAGATACATTTTTCGTTCCCCATTTTGATATAATGATGTCAGTTGATTCCTTTTATAGGGATGATAAAGTGCACCAGATATTAATGTATATGTTACGTTAATGATTTTTGACTGAACTTCCTTCGACTGTCTTTCAAAAAAAACTTGTAACTTTTAAACGGTTAACTTAAAAATGCACGTCGAAATCAATTCTCTTACAAATTCTGATTTATATAAGTACGTACTATATAGCTTTTACGTACAAATCAAATGACCTTTTCTAAACAAATCGAAAAATGAAACTGATTTCGCGTTATCCACCGTTTTTGTATACGCACCCAGCAAGCATTGTGGTATTTTATTGATTAAATTTATGACCAATTTTGGTAGCAGCAAAATTTGCTCTCCAAAGAAACCAGTACAGATTATTTAGTTCTAAATTGGTAATCTAAGTATTGTACTTGGGAAAAAGTCGACGTTCATTTCAATTTTACAATGGAATTATGTGGTTTTAAATTTCTATAGCTACAGCGAAAACAAAATAATATTTTTTCCGAATTTTTATTTTATTTTGCGGGTTTTTAGATTTTATTATTATGAATGTACAGTCTGCTCTCGATAAATCGAACAAACATTTGGAAAATAACGTCTTCTAGATATATAACAGAATAATATTAGATCACTAAACAGTATCAAGTAGCTTTACAAATGAATGCTGGTACAAATGGGAATGCGAATATCTTACTTACCCATTGTAGCAAAATGTATGCATGTATTTTAATAATTATGAATTCTCATATAAACTTTCTCTATTCTTTTCCCAAAATATTAAAAATGGGTTGTGTTTATTTATACCAAACATGGTCACCACCAGAAAAATGCTGATGTATGAAAAAAAGCTTTTATTCGGCGGCATATATGAGAATTATATAAAAGAATTTTAATTTTTTTTTTGTTAAATATTAAACAATTACATGTTTGTTTTTTGCTTGTTACTAAATTGTTGGCTTGGTATTTTTATTGATTGATTTTTATTAGTAATTGCAAAAATAAAAATGCTCATTGTTTGAGGTTAAGAAGTGCTAATATTTTGAGAAGGTTATTTAACCCGATCAAAATATTTTTTTTTTTTGTTTCTTATAGCTTAAGTATACTGACTAAGCATATTTTATTTTTTTTATTAATTCTTATTAATTTAATTTTTATAGAATCAAACAAAAAAAAATAAAAAGAAATTGATTGATCAAAAGCGTATCGATCAATTTATTAAAAGAAAAAAAAAGTAGATCCTATTGATTTATAATTGGTTATATCTTTTTTGAAATGTAATTTTTTTAATTGCAATAACAATTTTTAATATTCAAATTAGTTTATGAAATGCTTACCGTCGCGTTTTATATACTCTTTAATGAAAATATTCATTTTTACTTTCTTGTACTTATATTTACTTTCAAGTAAAAGTAGTTATTCTAATTATTCGTAAAGGTACCTTCTCAGACTAACTGGTTTGGCATATGCCGTCTCATAAATTTTGTCCAAAATTAGATATTAGAAATAAGTCTAAACATTTTTAATGTTTAAAAAACCCGTAAACTTTGTCATTTATCTTTGTACCAGTCTGTTCCCAATGAAGTTACGCTATCTAAGTGGACATTTTTGAAGAAACTTATACCAAAAAATCGTATACATGCTACTATAGGATACCTTTTATGACTAAACAGATTGTCTGAAGACATCTTCCCATTAATAAATAATATTGTATAGAAATAATGGTTGTCCGGCTCTTTCTTATGCGACCTTTAATAAATGTTTTGAAACATACAAATATATCTGTGGTAATTTTTTTATGCACGCGATAAGTTCAGAATATATTGTATTAATTAATTTTGATAAAATTTGGTATACAAATGTATTATAATAACGCGTTGATGATACTAGTTTTTGATCCTTTCTTTCCAGCAAAAAAAAAAGAATTCTATATAAAACGTTTTATCCACAATTCAATTCTACATGAATTTGTATTGTGGATTTTTTTATAAACTTGCAAGGTTGTGTATAAGAAAGTTCTTTAGTTTGGTATATCAATTATTTAAAAGTTTATGATAATTTGTGCGTGTTAAGCATTTTCAGAAGGTTTATTAACCTTCCATTTCTTTGAAAGGCGTCCATTCATCTAAAATCTTCCAAATATACAATTTTTTTTCTTCTTTTTTTGTTTATGTATAACATTTATTTTCATATAAATGTCATAATAATTTTCACACTTTCTCTTTCCTATAATTTCATACATGCTTCATTGAAGAAAAATCAACTTATTTTTGTAATTGATACTGACTTTCATGGTACTTCGAATATTATGAAAGAAAAGAAAATTAAATAAACTTCTCGCAAAGAAAAAAAACAAGTTATGATTTCAATGAAATTGAATATTTATTTTTTAACTTTCGATCACATGGAATAATAACAATAACGAGAATCTAATATTTTAATAAATTTATTCAAAAAAAATATAAATTATTAAAATTTTATATGTATTTTAAATCCCCACGCATTAAAAAAATAATATGCTCAAAATTTCGAATAAATTGAAGATATTTCAGATTTTGCAAACAACTGGACTATCCTATCCACGCTTAAACCAGATCTAAATCAACTAGTTTAATAGAATAAAAAGTATGAAATTTATTGCATATATTTAGATAAGAGAAATGGCACATGAGCTCTCATGGAGGTGCATTTAAAAAGCTCCGCAATAATACAAGTAGGCATAATATTTCTAGTTGTTATTATTTTTGCATATTTTATTTATTTGAAAAAAACATATGATATCATCTTTTAGGTATTTTTATTTAAAAATATCTATAAAAATTGTTAATTTTTACCTTTTTGTGTATTTATTGAATCATTTAGTGATGAAATTTTTGTAATCCAAAAAAAATATATGTATTTTTGTGTTTCTTGTCTATTTTGAAAGATGGTAAAATGGTTTAACTCACTAATACACTTTAATAAACAAATTTGAAAATAAAAAATTTGCTACTCTATTCCATTTGTGGACAAATTTTTAGGTGAAAATTTACTATTTTTTTCTCACCATACTAATTTCTTTTTTTGTGGTTTTTTTTATTCTTTAAAAACAAAAAAGATGATCACTTCTTTAAAATTCGGAAAATTGCGTTTTTTTTGGCCTTAATTAAAACCGAAAAAAGTAAAAACAAACTGCAATTTTAATTAAAAATTCAGGGATTTTAAAATCGACTAACCATGAACAATATTTTTAAAAGTTTTTCAAAAAAAAAAATAAAAATAAAAACAACACGTCACTTATACTACTTTGAAAAAGAAAAAAAAATGTTTCGTTAAGCACTATTTTTTTTGTTTTCTTTCCAAAACAGCAACCAAGAAACACACTCAGTCGTCTTCTTAACACACAAAACCATCAACAAAAGTAATATTAACTATATTTTTAAATAGTTTTTAAACAAAAAAAAAAAGAGTTATTGTGTATTTGTTGTTATATTTAGTTAAGTTGCGCGCGCATACAATCTTTTCGTTACCGAACTATCTGGTTACCTGTTCTCTACTGAAAAACTGCGGTTTTTCAGATTAACTTTTACCTGTTTGAATTTTAGATACTATCAAAAAATTATGTAGTATTATGTTATTGTGCTCGTTAAAATTCATGTATTAAATCCCAACAGTGTTAGGTATATAAAAGAACAGTGTTTTTTCAGGTGATTTTCTTATATGGCTGAATTAAAATAAATTTTTACCCACGAGTACACAACAATTTAAGTACATAAAATATGAATATTTTTAGTTCTCTCTTTAAATTTTTTAAAGTTTTTTTTGTTGTTGAAAAATTAAGCTTATATGAAATGATGAAAATTGAGTTGTGTGCAGAAATGGGATTATTTAAATAACAAGCTCTTAATGTAAAAATCATTATTCGAACTCTTATACCTCTGAAATAAATTTATAATTTAATTTGAATCTTAAATATTCTCGCATAATCTTCAGTAATCCCTTGAAATATTAGTTCTACACAGAAATATTTTGAAGTTATTGAATAGTTGTAACAACCGAAACTTTACAATTTTTTTGTGTGTTAAGGCGTTTTCTAACTACATCATGTGTTACGTAGAAACTACACATACCAAATATAATTGAAAACCCCTTTTTTAATATCATTCTACACTTGTGCTTTATTATAGATGATATTCCTTACTTTCATTCCGTAACCACCCGAAATTTTAGTCACATGCAGATTCATCTTATCATAGAATTACGTATCCAAAAGGAGATTCCTATTTCAAATCTAATTTCGAGTGATTTATAAATAAGGAAGTAGTCTTATTCGAAAATTTTGAAATTTTGTTTTGCAACTTGGTTTTAGGCACATCAATCATTTATGATAAAAACCAACCGATCATTTACCTTCTTGACAAACAGATAGACAGTAGAAATTATATAGATTCAGGCCCAAAAAGATTTAGAAAAAAAAAATTCTTTATAATTTATGGTATAGAAGTTAAATATTGAATTCCAGTGATGGCGAAATTTTAGCGCAATATTTTAAACAAAATTAAATTAAGTGGGAAGGTATTGAATTGAGTTCGATGAGGTCTCTGATACCATTCAAGGTATGCAAAAAAAAATGCGGTGGGCGCTTTAATTTTATTTTATATGGTTTTCTTAAGGCCACTGGCTTTTTTACAATATTTTATTTCTTTAGTTTTTTCTCTTCATTATAATAACAATTTGATTTATGAAATTTTGTATAATATCCAAATTCACATATGTTTTAAAATTTCGTTTAAATTCTGATTTAAATATCTCGAAACTTTTGAGCCGTCACAGGCGATATTTGCAACAAACTTGCATATATACCAAGAGGAAAAGGTATATGCGAAGCGAATGACATCATCGCCTTCATTAGTTCTGTTCTTCGGTTGCACCAAGTCTATAATTCTTTGACATGCTGTTTCACTGGAGGCCGAAAGTGGATTTCAGATATATATATATATATATATATATATACTATAGTATAAATCCTAAGAAAACGACTAAAACTTTATAAAACGAGAACATTATGTATTTTTTTTTTTTTCTTGAAGAAGGAAAAACGTTTTTTTTAATAGTCAGAAAACCAGCACAAAAATTAAATAAACCAGAATGACAAGTTCTATATTGCAGAGTTTTGATTTTAAAGTTTTGCCTTTTTTTGTTGTGGTTTTGGGCTCTCAGCCCCCGGCATTATATAGAAAACTTATAAATCTATATATTATATTTTGAATTATATATCGCCAACGTTGTTTAGTATATCGTTTTTGCAGAGCCTATTGATTTTTATTTTTTCTTCTGATTAATTTTGTTGTATGTCCCTCTATTTTATGAAATGACGTAAGACCAGACACATGGGTACGAATATTAATGAATACGATCGGAAAAATATGTTAACAAATCTGACATGCGACTTAAGACTTCAAATTGCTTGTTGATTTTTTTATAGTGTCATTTTTACATAAAATTAAAATCGCCTTAGGCCAAATTCGGGTTTTGTATATGCTCTTTGGTAAAACAAATGTTACGGAGGCAAATAGCCTCCTTCAAACATTGTGTCATTTCAAAAAACCAAAACCAGTTACACAAGGAGTGGTTTTTAAGTTTTTCCAAGTTTTTCGTTTCTTTTGAAATAAAAGTAGCTTTAACCATTTTTGTAAAATAAACTTAAAAATTTTAAAACTGAATAAATATTTAAAAATTATTTATAGCTTAAAACAGAAAAAAGACAAATTTGAAAGATTTAACCGTTTTTATTTTATTTTATTTTCTGATAAAATAAGCCATTGAACTCGTAACAAAAAAATAAAGATGATATCCCAAATTCATGAAAAAATATTTAAATGTAATTTTTAAATTCAATTCCGTATTCGAAGATATTCTAATAAAACCTACACAGAAAAAAACTCCGGGTGGTCATCTTTAGAATTTTCAGAAAAAAAAGAAAACATAATGTTCTATAAAATTTTGCATAATTCTGTATTTGAAAGAAAACAGCCTCCAACAGCAACCAGGAACTGTTGGATACTCATAATAAATAATTCAAGTACTGGTTTATTTAAAATTATTTCGAAATCATTAAAATTATCTTATTTTATTCATAAAAATTCATAAATTTTCGCAAAATTTCTCATCTGATGTTGTTTTACAAAGTCGAGAATTTATGAAATTGCAAATATTTTTCTCTTCTGATAAAAATCTTGAAACACTAAATTTTATTATTTTGTTGAATTAAAAAACTAGTTCAATTAAGAAACTTTAAAAAAAAAGTATATAAAAAAGAAACGAAAGACTTAAGCGACGAACTTGATCTTTATAGTAAAAAAAAAAGAGTTTAATGTGAAATGTAAATTTTCAAATTCATGTAAAATCAAAGCTTTAAAAAAAAGATGTTTTAGACTATAATTTTATACGAATAATATAAAAAAAAATGAAAATATAGTGCACTGACCTAATGTCTTGGGGCTACTATCAAATTTCCAAGAAAACCAATATATTTTTTTTTGTGCATCCCTTCCCATATTAAAAGATATCGAAGAAGAATAAAAAACACATACGTCTGAAGGGAACCCACAGGTAGTCAAAATCATGTATTCAAAATTTTCTTCCTTCAGAAATCGCGGATTTTATCAATAAAAGTTTTTGTGTTATTTTTTAACCTGAGGCTTCTTTTCTTCTTCGACGGATATGCACACACGAACCGGTTTAACCTAAATTTCAATTAATTTCTTATGATTGTATATTTTCGATACAAGTTTTTATATTTATTATTATTGTATATCTGAAATATTTTTTAAAGGTTAAAAATCGAGCGCATATAAACTTTCATTTTCATGAAAATTATGTAGTCTTTTCCATTTTTGGAATGATTGACATTTAAATGATTATATTTTTGAAATTGAAATTTGTGTTGTTTTTTTTTTTAGTTAAGATTTTATAAAATTTGCACTTTAGAATTACGTATAATAATTAATCTTATTAAGTCTAATTTTTTCTCTCAGATTAAGAGTGTCTTTCGTTTGTTTTTCTTTTTTTTTTAGGAAGAAGCCAAGTAGTTTTTTAATGTAAAAACTAACTTTTGCTGAGAAATTAATTACATAATGATACCTGATTTTCTTAGTTTTGTTGTTTGACACTTAATTTACATTTAAATTTGGATTGTTTTGTGCAGACATTTGTTGTGATAGTTCTCTAAATATGGTGGAAATGTTACTTTTAATTTCAATTGGAATGTTTTCAAAGTGGGAATTCACACCATTGACATAAATGGGGAAAACGAAAAAAAAATGTCTCAAGACTTGAAAGTTGCTAGATGTTTGTTCCTGGTATTTGTCTTTAAACAGATGGGGATTGATAGGATGAAGGAGCCAGTAATTGATCTATTTAATATAAAAATCAATTTGTATGAACGAGGGTCTTTCTAAATTACATCATTGTTATAATTTTTAACTTCTAAATATATGAACTTCCTCCTATCACAATTTTGCTAATTGAGATTCTATATAGCACAGTTGTCGGTGATCTGTATTTCAGCTCTCAATCTATTTGAAATCTTGATATTTTAATAAAGTTGAAAATGTCTTGAAAGGAATATAATAATGAAGTAAAAAAGTATCCAACCATTATCATTCTCCATCCACTACAAAATATCGACCTGCGACGACATCCTTGAGATATTCAAATATTCTTTTCCAATTTATTTCTTGGATTTCTTTCAATACATTTTTTTTTTATTTTCCTTTTTCACCGAATTGGAAATCGTGTCACCATCTTAATTTGGCTGTTATTAAAATGTTTTAAACGCCAAGAAAAAAAGGGAAAAATTCAATATCGATTGATTTTCAAATTTAAATGATAAAAAAAAAATTCCAATAAGATATGAGAAAATTTTAAATGTAGAACAAAAAATACGTGCTAATGCGACAAGTTGGAAATTTTCGATTTTTCTTGTTTTTTACGATGAAACCACCAAAAAAGGAAAGAAATTCGTTAACGAGGGTGAAATTCAGCATATTTCAATTGGAAAAATGACATCAATTTATTTGAGCATGAAAAACAACTACCGAAGTTAAATATCTCTTCTTTATCTTAGAATAAAGAAGAATTGATAGAACCAATTCATTTTCATATAAATTTGAATGATTTTTTCTTTTTCTCTTTTCAATGTCCTGACCACATTTCTAAGGACTTTCATAACAAATATCCAAATACAAATATTTTTAGTTAATTTTCTTTGAAAATTGGTTTGTTTTGTTTTATTGTTTTCGGGCATTTCAAAATAATAGTATAGCTTATTTTAATGACACGCTCTTTCCGACAAAAATATGATATACTCGTTTATATACATATATATATATCAAATTTTATCTTTATAAATGGAATTCATTTTAATTGGCATTTCATCGCGGTTTATGACTGAAAAAAAAGTAAACCCTCTTCAATTCAAAGTCGAAACAGTGTCTAAAGATTTTTTGTCCAACTTCTGAAGTCATCATTTACTTTGAGCTGGGCTTTTTTTTAATATTTACGTGACAGAAATATTTTAAAAAGATTGTTTTCGAAAGAAATCCAAAGACTTTTGAAAACAAAATATAAACAAACTTAAAAATATTTAAATGAAAACGAACCACAAAAAAAACTACTATTTTGACGGAATTTAACGATCCACCATTTCTGACTAACCAAACAAGAATAATATGCAAATATTATTTATTTTTAAATTATTACTAATTTTGTTGATTAAAAGAAACAGTTTTCTTATTTTCTTCAAATAAACTGACCGACATTTTACTTTGCGAAATTTTACTCGAGGTAATGTTTGTTTTTTTTTTTATAATATAACCAATTTTAAAAATCTATTCATCATTCGAATTTATTGATCTTGTTTTAAACGCGTTATTTGGCCGAAAAGAAAATGTGCAGTTAACTGAATTAGATCTATATAGTATTCTTTTTTTCTTCTCTCTAGATCCAAGTATAGAAGACTTGTCCAAAAAAAAAAACCAAAAAATAAAATTCGTTCGTGATCAAATTAAATTTTATTTTTCAAGTCATTAGCTTTTAACGTAATTGTTTGATACTCCTGACCTGATACCCGAAGGAATAATATCTCGATTGATTTATCCTCGTGATATTATAAATACTTACGGTTGGTGGAAAGCTTCTATATAAGCTCTATAGCTACTTGTATATCATAGATTTCTCTGTTTATTATGTACATATATAAACGGTTTGCAATGAATTGCGAAATTTTTCTTTAATATAGCGTTTCATTCGATTGATTGATAAGATTTATTGTTTAGATCTTGACTTTTAAATCATTACATGTTTTAGAATTTTTTTTTGTTAATTAAATGTTTACGTAACGAATTCTTTAAGATTTATAAACGAAATTTATTTTAATAAGATTTCTTTAGCACATATACTTTTTTAAAATATAAAATTAATACTTATACCTTTTCTGGTTGATCATTTATAAAACTTTTTAGTTTTACTACTAATTTTATAATATTTAGTTATTTTGGTAAAAAAAAGTAATAATTCCTTCGAAGATTAGCACAACCCACATTTTTTTTTGCCAAAAATATATTTTATTCACTATTAAACATGTATGACGTCATTTTCTTCTTAAAAAATAAAACATCAAGAAAAGAATAATATGTTACTAAGCTGTATATAATATTTAAGAATATATAAAACATTTAATATTTTTTTTAAATAAGACTTCATGCATATGTTTAAAGCAACCATTACATATTATCATTCAGCTTGTACTTGCAAAAGTCAAAAACTTGTCCATTCGAATTTACTTCGTGTAACATTCTAGAAATTGGTTCATTCTTCCCGTAGTCAGTTCGTTGTAAATTGATTTTAAACAACTCCTAGAATCTCAAGGAACAAATTTTTCATTTTCTCTAAAATAGAGGAAGCATCGATGGCAACATTAAAAATTTGAGGTTAACAAAGATCACATCAGCTACTTCCCACAATTTTCTAATAATTTTAACCTCTCATTGTAATGAGGCAACCAAAAAGGGTTATCCCAGGGAAGGTTGCGTAACGTGAAACGTAAAAATCTGCGTAGAACGGATTCCAACCTGTTGACATGAACGTTGTGGTGTAGTTACCACACACCTGACTGGCATATTTCAAGAATGTTCTAACACAATTGAAATAAAGGTTTTTAGTGGCATGTGGGTCATATAACTCTATATATTCCGAGGTCGAATTGGATCTTTGAACCAAGGAGTTAATGCAAATTTAGGCTTACTGTCGCAAATAACTCCAAAGTCAGTAATGCTACTAACTGTTTGGAGAAGGGCGCAATCGACAAAATAATTGTGAGAAGACTTATCACGTTTCCGAAAAAGTGTGATAGTCTTACACTTGTCTATGTTGAGTGTTAGCATGTTTTTAACACACCACCTAGTTATATATATTATATATGAGTTGAAAATTAATCTTAGCAAAACAAAAAAAAAGTGATAAATTATTGTTTTACTTGAGATCGTGTATAATAATATTAAATAAACGAAAAAAACAAGAATTTAGAAAAAGTAGAACACATGCAATGTCTTGTTATGTAAAATGTCATTTTCCAAATGAAATTCACGCAAATTAAACAAAAGTCTTCCTGAAATTAATTCGTATTGAATGAAAATTATGAAATTCAATTAATAACTTTTTACAGAGAACTAAAAAAAAAAAAAAACATTTGTAATTTGTATTAAATCCGATGACAACATGAAGATTGAATTTCATAATCAAAATGACATTATCAAAGAATACAATCGAAAACAGTTCATTATTTTGCATATCTTTCAGGATTTATACAAAACATATTTTAGGTTGTGCTATGGAATGTTTATTCTTCTATCATTAATCTGATCCGATTTAGATCACAAATATTTTATTCAAATGATTCTCAATCTTAAAACTAAAGATTTAAGCTAACCTGCTTTTGATCAAACCCAATTTCGGTATTAGCATGATCGGTTTTTTTTTTAAAGAATTGATATTTAGATTATTTTTAAAATTTCAAAGTTTGAAAGTTGTTTTTTTATCGTTATTCAGTTATATATGCTAAATATTTTAAGGCTTTTAAAACCTGGTCTACAATTTGCCATTTTTCTATAATCTTATATCTTGGGTATTCACCACGCTTTGTTATATATGGTCTTGTATCTTAGTAAAGTTGAATCTTGCGCGGTACAAATTTTTCATACTTTAGCAATTTTACTACGGTACAAAACCATATACAACAAAAACCGTGAATACCTATATTTTTTTAGTGTAGTACAAAGAAAATCTACTAATTTATTCTATACGGATACTGGTATATATTTTGTTATCCTCCAGTTCAATGGCTAGCTGATATTTAACATCGTGCATCGTTAAAATAAGTACTGTAGACACAGAATTAGCCAAGCTGTATGTTCTACTTAAACGTGTAAAGACATTTTTTAACAGATGTAGGATCCTTTAGATCCTTATAGATTAAATATTAAATGTGTGTAACTCTTGTCGATATAAACTTTAGTTACGGTTTCGAAATTAAAATTTCTTATAAGTGTTGGAACCCAATTCGTTAGCGACAACTATTCGATATTTAAATTTCTTTTTTCGTATAGAAAGTTTTTTATTGTACATATTATTCTTAAGTACTTTTTATTCCAAAAGGATGTATTTTGATAAAATCTGCATTAGATAAAGTAATTCTAATCAGAATTTTGTAGAACGACATACTTGTAGAACGACATACTCGTATTATAGTACATAGCTTGCACTTCTAAAACCCTTACTATTTATCTGAAATATAAATTGAATTCCTTCTCAGTCATTCCAATTTTAATTCCAAATATTGAATTCAGTTTGCTGTCGTATTTAAATCCAGATTTAATCCATTTTCCTTGGTTTATTGCAATATTCATTAGTCCTAAGGGCTCCTCAATTATAATGGGAAGAGCTGCTAAGCATAGCAAAAAAGATAAAACAGAATGAATGCTAGCTTATGAATGTCTGTCAAATCCGTTAAACCGATTATAGTGCATATGCAAGAATAAGCATTTGTGACAGTAACTTCGTCAAAGAATTTCGTGTTTTTTTTTTAGATTGTTTTTGGTAATTTAAAAGTGATTTTAAAAAATTGAGAATCGTTTAGAAAACAAATTTTCAAAGAAAAACAAATCGTCAAGTCATGAAAAAAATATTTGCAATTCGTCGACTGTCAAAATTTCCGCACAAAATATACTAATTGATTTGTATTGCTTCAACATAACAAAACGGAAATCAAATTTAAGGAAAGCTCGACTGCACATTCTAGTCGCAGTATACATTTCCTTAAGTTCGGTTCTTGCCATTATAATCGAGCCTTAAGATTTCTGCATTTCAACATATTAAAGTGTTGTCCAATATTTTGTCCATCGCATATTTCACATGTAAACTATTGATCAAGTGTATAGAAGTATTATAAATCTAAATCAATAAAAAAAGACGTATGCAATTTCGAAAGACGTATTTCAAACTGGTTAAAATCTAAAGATCCGGATTAATCTTCCGCCAAAAAAAAGTATAAAAGAAATTATTATTCAAAATTAACGGTAATTTTAAACATTTAATTTTAATATGCATAATTTTTGATTATACAAATGTCTTTTTTCTATTTTGAGAAGGTAAACTTTAGAAAAAAAATTTTTTCTTGTTTAGAATTAATTTAAATTAAAGAAAGAACCACCAAAAAAAGCCATTAAATCAATTTTTGGCGGATGTGACGGTCATTTAAAAGTGACCAAAACAAAATATTCTTTTCTAAAGTTCTGAAGTTGTGTGGTGTTTTTTTTTTTTTTTTATTCGAATAAAATCAATAATCAACAAAACAACACCTTTGTAATAAAGGTCTGTGACATTTTCAAACGAAGACCATTTCTTTTTACGAAAATCTATGCAAATTTCATGTGTTTACCAAAAAAAAAAAAATATGTCAACGAAAGATTTTGTAAGAAAAAAAAAAGAAATTTCATTAACAAAAGGGTAAATATTTATTATTTGTACAAAAATTCAAATTATTCTATTTTAACGAAGTTTAACTAAAAATTTATTATTTAGTTAGAAAATGGTTGGTTTTTTAAATTTGCTTTTTTTTTTACTTTCTCTATATGTATGATTACAAGATATTTATAAATAAGATCGTATTTTAAAATTCCATATAAGAAATGTAAGAAACAAATATTCGCCTCTTTTTATTGAGCTAACAATAGTTGGAATGAGTCCTTGCAACAACTAGCTTGGAATTTTAGTTGTAATTAAAAATTATCCATTTTAAATCTTCAAACAAGCCTTTCAAACTCTACCTATATGTGCTTTTCGTAGCTAGCGATAGTTAGATCAGCCAATGTCTTCTTTGCGGACAGAATTTTACTATTATTGTTGCTTTTTATCTTCACAAATACGACCTACCTAAAAAAAAAACGTATCCTACAAAATGTCAGTTAATTTTTGTGCATCTCGAACTGTTACGATTGAATCTTTTTAGTCTACTCATAAATTAAGGTCAAACCAGTCCTAGTGTATCTTTTTTGGGCTTTATTTTAGTACGGACCAAATCAGGCCGAACTGGTTTATTTCGCGCAAAAACGTGCTGTATGTTTCCATATAGCTAAGAATACATGGCATGTAAGCAGCTAATTATGCTATTACAAAAAACAACAATTTTACTTTTATTCTTGGATGAATTGAAAAGAACAATTTTGTCAAAATAGCAAACATAAATAGCTGCCATTTTGACATCTTGAAAAAAAATCGAAAATCAGTTTCAGATTGTAAATACTTTCGGAATATGTCTTAACCTGTTTAACAATAAAAAGATGCATAGAGAAAGAAACTCGTGCCTATGTCATGTTGACAAATCATTAATTCAACACTTTTAAAATTAAAAATAAAAATATGCAACAGGAAATACATAGGAGCAAAAAAAAACTAATTAATATCTTGAACTTTTATAGTTAAAATGGATTTGCAAAGTTTTTTCCTTGCTGTTTTAAAATAAAATTTAATTAAATGCGCAAATATAACCGAACAGAACAAATCTAAGAAAACCAAGAGTCATAAAATCCAATGCATTTTTATATAATATTTTCTTATAGTTGCATCAGATTTATGCTGAACTCTTTCTTAGCCCATTGTCTTTAGAACTTAAAAGAAGGCAAAACACGGAAGTTTCCATGAAATTTATTTCTGTTTTTCTCTTCACAATTTCTTTTTCTGAAGTTGACATACCATCTCGCTAAATGGAAAATACGGAAAATTTATATATATATATATATAAAGACCCGACAATGTAGAATCCATTTCCACAGAGAACCACCAGAAGAATAAAACGGTAAACACTATTAAAGTTAACCGTGACCTCTGAAATGTTGTGTCGTTGTTATATTATTATTATCATTTGTTTTGGTTATTTTCTTGCTCTGGAATTAATATTGGTGGAGGATGAGGTCGTTTGGTGACGGTTGGTTTTCATTTTATTCTAATGCCCTTTCATAAATAAACTCAACATTGAAAATATGGTATAAGAAGGAACATTATTTGACTGCCCTTTTTTGGAGGCCATTTATATTTAATTTATTATTTTGTGTTCATTTTTTAATTGAATTGTTGTCCCCTGGCTTTTTGGTCGATACAAAAGATTCCTTATAGAGAAAAATATGTATAATTCGATCGATGACGATGATATTGATGATGATGATGATAATAATGACAACAAACGAAATCGAAAATGAAGTATTTTTCCTTTTGATAAGATTAAAAAAAAAAATACTAACAATAAAGCACGAGAGGAATGAAAATTCCAATTTCATATTTTCCAATGATATTTTTGTTGTTGTAAAATTCCCTCCAAAAAGGCTAAAATCAATAAGTATGTCATATACATATTTGTATGTATATTTGCTCTAACTTCTAATGATTCCATTTTTTGTGTGATCAGGAATCTTATATTTCTATTCAATAGAAATTCATCATTATAATTGTGGTTGGTAGTAGTCGCGTAGAAAATTCTGGAGAAATTCAAAATTTTATTTCTTTCAAATTTTTTATTCATTTTATTTAGCTTTTTGCCAGAACCGTTTCAGATTCTATATAATTACCATATATTGTCAAGTAGAAATTTTCTATGATACTTTACAAATTGAAGATTTAAAATTTCATATAAAAATTAGTATTCAAGCCGGCAAGTCGGAATTTTTTGGTTTCCTTAATTGGCCGCGTGTAATTCAGTGCTAAATTTTAGCTTTCTAAGTAATGTGGATGTATGATTAAACCTCTGGAGGAACAGATATCAGCTTTAGGTGCAACTAATTCGTTCCTGTTTTGTCTCACCTGAATTTGATCACGAATGAAATGAAAAATTTCAATAAAATCTCTATGTAAAGTGATTATATATAGATTTCCAAAACAAAAACAAAAACACAAGTGGAAATTTTTCAGCATCTTAAATGATGATGTCCCCATTCGAGATCATTTAAAAAGACATTTTCTTATATTTTTTAATGAAAATTTTCTTTACATTAGAATTAATTGGTTAGATTTCCTTTTTCTGTTATATTTATTTTCAAAATCGTATTTTCATGAAAATTTATGCTAATGACAAACATTTCGGTAAAAGAATCTCACATTTTTTTTTTCCTATATAAATCTCATCCTTTATGTAATTTTTTTTTTTTTTTTGCTCCTCTTTTTGTAAATCCCATCAGATTATATCAGGGATATGTAAAGCGAAGAATTTCACGAAAAGATATAAAATTTTAATTAGTACAGAAGCTTCATTATATACTTTTTCTTCTTTTTTTTGAAAACGGAAGAAAGACGATAAACAATTAACGCATTCAGATTAATTTTTTTTTTTTCTTTTTGGCACAAAAAATCCATTTTCGTTGAGGATTTGTTAATTAATTTAAGGCCAAAAGAAAAAAGAACAACAATTTCCACAAACCAAAAACATTTTTAATGGGATCAATGTCAATGATCTTTTCAGGTCGTTCCTTGTTTTATTAAAATTGTCACTTTTAAAAAGCTCAGCCGACAGAATAACGTAAAAAGGGAGAATTTATCTTAAACAACAAAATAAATCCCAGAAATCTGTTTTTTTCGATATTAAACTTTTTTGGTTTATATAAAATTAAAACATGAAAAAAAAATTAGATTTCATGATAAAAGAATTATTAATAATTAACAAAAAATAATGAAGAAGATAATTAAAATATTTCTTGAAGCGAGAGAAAATGATACTTAGCCCATAACTACAGATAATCATATTATGTCACAGAAACAGTCGTACAGACAGACTCCTTCAATTTTTGGTGCCAATTAGGAAATGTTCAACAACGTTTTTTTTTTTTTTTAATTCAAATATAATATGGAGACAAATAAAAATTCAATTGTTAATAGATTTTAAAAACTCTGGAGTAGTCTTACAGAACGAAATTAATTAGGAAATAACTAATTGTAATGAAAAATTGTATGATATGTTCTATATAGTCTATTTTCACTTACCGTAAGTTTAATGTATGCAACAGAAATTGGTGAAATTCTTTAAACATGATGAGTTCTGGCGCTTCAAAATTACTACAGTTTTCTCCCGAACTTAACAATAACTACTTAAGTCTTTTGAAGATATATTGTAGCTGTAGTTCTTTTGTTACAATTCTTTTATTTGATTATTGAGATTATATATGGTACGATAAAACATAACTATTATTTTAGGTACTGCAATTTAGTGGGAAGTAAACACGATGCGAAAATAGTAATGGATCTGTAAAATGAATTCTTCCAGATATAGCATTTTTAAGTATGGGTGGTTAGTGTTTTGTTTTTTAATGCGAAGAGGATAATGCCTTCATTCAAATTAGGTCTTAAACTTTTACTTGTATCTTAAAAATTGAAATTCAAACTTAAACTCTCTCAATACTATAAATATGTTTCCTAATTTAGAACGAAAAGATCCTGTTCGGTTATAAGATAAAATCGCATCCCATACATATAACCAGGATCACAAGTGCGTTCTGCCTCTAAACGAAGAAAGGCAGCTAGCTCTGGTGATAACGAGGGTCGAATATGTAGTGGAGAGGAGTTTCATTTGAGCATTCGTAGACGACGTTCGAATCCTATCGTTTGTACGGGCGCCAACGCTAGTTAGTCCAAGTTAATAGCAATTCTAATAGTGTTTAAGGTAGAACTGCGATACACATATAATGTGTACCGGTCGTAGTTCTACACTAAGGGGTTTTGTGATGTCACGTTAGGAATTTTTTTCTTAGCAGTATCTTTAATAAGGTATATTCCACTAAATAACAAAACCTGGTATGAGCTTAAATAAAGTCATCAAAATTTAGATAGTTCGCGGAAAATCTTAACATTTAAAATTCCAACCTTCCCAAATATGGTAAGAGGAATAAATAAATCGTATGCTCGTCTTTATTGGCTTGATTAGGGACACAATAAAACTGAACTAGTATAAACCGCGAATAAACACGCGAATTAGTTAGGAATATAGTAATTTAATGAATTTTATGGTACCTCAAATGTGCCATGTCCATTGAAAAAGATGTCTGTTTAGATTTTTGGGTTAGGCTACAGTTTTCACACTTTTTTTGTTTTATTTAATTTTAACCTTTAAACTCATAAACCCATTTTTTTTGTAAATTTTTATTTCTCATATTTTTTAATTTATTTAATTTTTATGAAATTTTTTTTCTTTTTTTTTGTAATAATAATTTTACACAAACAAAAAGAATAAATTTTTAATTAAACTTAAATTATATTTTTTTTTTGTTTAATATTATTTTTTTACTGTTAATTAAACATATTTTAATTTTTAAAAACTGAGATCATAATTTCTTGTTTTTTTTAAACAAAATAATAAAAATTGTATATAATTAAAAAATTTGATTTTATTTATTTATTTATTTTATCTACTTAATTAAAACATTTTTTTTTTATTAATTTAAATTTCCTAATTATTTATTTTTTTTTTTTTTGCAATAGAAAAAGTTTGTGTTATTTTTTTTTAATTTTTTATTTATTTTATTTTTTTTTTTAGCAAATTAACATGTCTTTTTCTTTTTATGAAAAGAATTCCATTTGTTTTAATAATTCTTTAAGTTTTTGGGGTTTATGTTTTCTTTTTATTTTACTAAAACAAAAAACAAAGTTGGAAAAAGTATTTTTAACCATTTTTATATTTTATAATTATTTTTCTTTTGATAATAATTTATTAATTTCACTAAAAATTTTTCGATATTGATTTTCTTTTGGTGAATAGTTTTTAATGAATAAGTTTTTGATGTGTGTTTTTTTTTTTTTTTAGAATACGAGAATGTAAAGAATTTTTTAAAATTTTATCATTTTTTTTTAATTAAAATGTTTGAGTTTTTAATTTGTTGTGAATTAATGAATAAACTATGTATTTTGTTTTTTTTTTTTTTTTTTAGTGTGAAGGATTTTATTATGTATTTTGGGGTTTTTAATTTTTTTTTATTTTTGTTGGGAGCTTGTTTAATGGAATAAAAATTAGTATTTTTATTTATGTGTTTTGATAAAGAATTTTTTAAATTTTAAATTTTTTTTTTTTATATTTAATATTCTTGTTTTTCTGTTTTCATATTGTGTGTGCAAATAGTTTTTTTATTGTATTTTTTTTTGAATTCGCTTTTGCTTTTTTGTTCTTAAGAAGCTAAATAAAGAAAAAACCAATTTTTTCAATTACCAATTTTTCGTGCCGAAAATAAGGCGAAAAGAAAATTTTAAATTAATTCAAAATTAAATAATTTTGTAGAGCAATTTTTGAACAATTTCGCTTGATTTTTTAAAAATTTTCCTTGTTCTTAATTATTTTTCTTCTTTTCATGTGTTTTTTGTTTTTTATTCGTTTTTGTGTGGTGTTTTTAGGTTTTTTCTGGTTGGATATGAGCGAATTGGTCCCAAAAGGATTTTTTTTATTTAAATTTTTTTTTATTTTTTATTTCTTTACTTCGTTTTTAATTTTTCATGAAAATTTCACATTAAATTTGTTTCTTATTGCATTTTTTTATTATTATTTTTTTTTTCAATTTTGAATTTTAATTAAAACAAGCAATTAACAAAAAAAATTTGTTCTTTAATTTAAAAATGTTTGCCTAGTTTTTCTTCTTTTTTTTATGGAAAGAAAGCGAAATATTTTTTTGTAATTTGAAAAAAATTGACATATTTGGTTTTCTATTTTTATTTATGAATTAATTATTAATTATATATATTTTTTATTTAATTTTAATTTTTTTTTTTTTTTTTTGGTTATTCGTTGAAAGGCAATCGGCGAATTTCGAATAATTGCTTTTTATTTATACAATAATTGTGTTTTTTTTTTTTTAATTTACAGTATTTTGGTTTTCATAATTGTTTTTCTATAAACTATTTTATAATTTTATTTATTTGCATTTGGTTTTTGTTTAATTAATCTAAAAATTACAATTCGTATCTAATTTTCTTAATAATTAAAAACTAATTTTTTTTTCTTTTTTCATTCAAATTTAAGTTTATTAAATTTCATTTAATTATAATTAATTTCTCTTAACCAACAGCAAAATCGTTGTGTAAGGCAGTTGTTTTTCACTTTTTTTTTTATTTTTATTTAATTTTCATTTATTTTTTAAAATTTTTATATTAAATTTTTGGTTTTTGTAGTTTTCGATATATGTTTTCTTTTTTTCTTTTATACAAATGATATTAGTTTATTAAAACAGAAATTAATTAAAACAAAATTTTTTTCGTTTGAATTAAAGAAATTCAAAAATCTTTTGTGTGTTGTACCTTTAACAGCGTTTTTATTGTATGTTATTTTATTCAATCGAAGTTTTTAGTTTTAGGATACTTTTTAAATATGTTTTGTTGTTTTGTTTGTGTGGAAAATGAGAAAAGAATTTTTATGATTTCGTTTAAAACTGAAAGGCAGTGTTGTGTTTTAATGAAAGAATATTTTTTGTCGAAGGCACAAAGACTTTTTTTATGTTTCTTTTTCTCGTTTTAATGTATTTTTATCGAAGATAATTTCATTGGGAATCAGAATACTAAAGAATATACTTAAATTTTCTATTTCATAATTTCATAATCCTTGTTTTTGTTTTTAAAAAAAATCCAAAAAAAAAATTAAAGAAAAACATACGCCATTAACTTGCATGAAATAAAATGAAAATTCAAAAATTTCCCTTTTCTCATCCGATCTTCAAACCAACTTTTGATCATGCGAAATGAAAATATGTAATACCAAAAACGCCTAAATTATATGCAATTCTTATCAAACATTTCTAAACTAAAATTTTTGGGATCCAAAAAGTTGTGAAATAAAAATCATTTCTTTTCAAAATTTTTTATTTTAAATTAAAACAAAATTAAAATATATATTACAATTTTATTTTATAAACTTTTAAAAGAAAATTGAAAAAAGAAACTTTTATACTTGTTTTTCTTAAAAAGAATTTTTAAATTTTATCACCGAAAAATTTTTTTTCTTTTTTAAAGTAAAAATACAAGAGTTTTTTGATTATTTATTAATTTTCTTTTTTTTTTGTATATTAAAAACATAAAATCAAGGACCAAAGACTATGAAACAAAAAACAAATATCTTTTTTCCAACTGTTGTATCCCAGAAATAAAGTCCTTTCCGACTCATCAAAATCCAAAAAAAAAAAAAACAAATACAAACCTATTAAATTAATCATAAATTAAAAAAAAAAAAAAAACGAAAAAAATTTTAAGATATAAATTTTTCTCCTAATTATTTTTTAATAATTTTCTAATATTTAAAATTTTTTTTTTTATCATTTCTAAATATTAATTTTTTTTTATTTCTTAATAATTGGCAGTATAAAACATTTCGAGCATGTCCTTACGACTAATGTTTTACTAGAGAAGAAAATTGATAACAAAAAAAAAAAGAAAAAATTATTTTTAAATTTTCAAAATTATAAATCATAAAAAAGTGTTTCTAATTTCGACATTAAGAAAAAATGTGCTGGAAAATAAGAAATATGATTAATTTATATGGATGTGTGTGTTTTTTCTTTATTTATATTTTAAAAAAAACGAATTTTAAATCTACTCTAAAATTTAATTAAAAACAATTAATAATATCTCATTTTTTGTGTTGTTTGGTTTTATACAAAATTTTACGTTTTTTTTTTTTTTTTTAACAAAAAAGAAAAATAAAATCAAAATTAAGATAAATTCGCGAAAAAAAGTAAGTTTCACACAAAAATATCCTCGTCACACGTTTTTTTTTCTATTTTAAATTTTTTTTTATTTAATTTTAACTTTTCGATATTAATTTACATTTTTTTTTTAGAGACTATCTTTTTTTTTGGTTTCGTTGTCGTTAAATTTAATTAAATATTTTCACGTTTTTAATAAATATTTTTTATTTATTTATTTATTTTTTTTAATAACTTTGAAAATAAAGTTTTAAATATTTTTTTTATATTTAATAATTATTAATTATTATTCGTTTTTTTTTTTAACGTAATGTTTCGCAATATCTGTGTATGTGTGTGTGTGTGTAAAGTATTTTTGTTTTATTTTAATCCATTTTCATAACTAAATTTATATATTTTGTTTTTTTTTTATATATATAAACAATTTTTTTTTTTTAATTACTAATTTTTATATTAAAATTCCATTTTTTTTTTTTTTGTTTTCTTAATTTTATAATAATTTTTTTATTTTTATAAATAATGTCAACTTCAGGAACAAATCTATAATTTTGTTTGTTATTTTTCTTAATTATTTATAATTTTTTTTTGTATTCGATTTTATTGTTTTTGGTTGATATCTTTTTTTTTAATATTATTATTATTGTTTTCTTTTTCTTTCGTATTTAATCAAGTTCAGTTCCTTATATTTCGTCTGGTGTTAATTATTTTTTTTATTTAAATTGTAATTCAAAAATCAATTCATTTAATTTTCAATATTTGTTTTTAATTATTTAAATATATATTACCAATTCCTTCTTTTTGTTTTTAGTCATATATTTTATTTTAAAGTTCTAGTTTTTTTTTAATTCTAATTTGTTTCGAAATTAAAAACTAACCCTTTTTTTTCCTCCGCCAATATTTTTATAACATTTCGATATCTTTCTTTATTTGTGTTTACTTTATTTAAAAAAAAAAAATTCTGAACAATAAATAGAAGAAGAAATACTAATGGAATCACTCTGTAGAATAACAAACGACAATTTATTATCGTTTGCATACATTTCGTAAGGCAATTTGTCACTTGAAAGTAGGGTTTCTGTACTCGACTCGACTCGACTCGAGTATTTAGGCAGTTACTCGGATTCGGGACTCGACTCTAATACTGGACGAATCCGAGTCTGAGATTTGTAGCAAACTTAAGCAAGAATTTTTGCTTTTTAGAAATACTGGAAAACAAACAATTAACTGTACAACGCACTTTCCTACATAAAACCAACTTCAACTTCTAATGAAAAAACATTTTCGATAAGTGGCAGCTTCTGTACTACAATCAGATCGAGACTTGTTAGCAAGTCTCTTAATTCGTTAGTATTTCTCAAAATATTTCTACCTTAAGACAAAAAATGCAATTAAATTGAATCAAATAAATGTTCAAATAGTTATATCCAGTTTTAAAGTTTAATTTTAGAAACTAAATAAATTGATTAATTTCTTGGCATGACCACAAATTTCAGTTGAAATGTAATAAAAAATTTTTTTGTTACAAAAACTTCAGCTAAGAGAATCGTTATTGAACTCCAAAATATTAAACGTTTTCGCTTATTGATTTAAGTTTAGATTTAGACCCGGACTCGAGAAGTTTTCAAAATTTGGGACTTGTAATCGCCGAGTCCTAAAAACCCGAGTTTCCAGAAACCCTACTTGAAGAAAGTGGTAAATTTGAGATAAGAAGTAATTTTGGGCTTTCCATTTTAAATAATGTTTAGGCAATTTTCTAAGTAAATAGTTCTACTTTGAAAATGATCAAAGTTATAGTCACTCGGCCAAAATTACAGAATTCCACTACGGATTTCTTTGGACTTAACAAAATTGTTTGTGGATTTAAATCAATTCCTCGGTTTCTAAAGGATCTAAAGGATAAGAAAAAATGATAACAAATTTTCGTAATTTTAATTATGGTAAAAATAATGGCAAAAAATATATATGACCAAAAAAATGGTATTTTTTATTGTGTTTTTAAATATTAAAAACAAAAAAAATTCAATATAAATTTTTTTTTTTAATTTGGAAAATAATTAATTTTCTATTATTCATATAATTTCCATAGGACGGAAATCTATAAATTAAATTTTTCAAAATTCAAAATATTATATCGGTGACCAAGTTCTCAATACGGAAATATCGAAGACATGTAATTCGATTGAGACTAAATCGAATCGAAAATGTATTGCAATTGCTACAATTCTCTTTCGATATGATTTAAGTCCGTTACCGGATTCCACTTTTGGATTTGAAGGTTGAACGTAGGTTTTCAAGTTAGATAAAAACTATTTTTAACACGTTTTTATTAACTCGCTTTCTTGTTAGTTTATCTGTTTGTTTGTTTGTCCAGTACAAATCTTGCAATCGACTTTTAACTAACTTCCCGACCAACTAGAAATTTGAAACTTTTAGAATAGCGCAGAACACGATGACAATGCATTCTTTTAATATTTTTAGCCATCTTTAAGCAAAATTGAATTCATTTTCAGTAAATTTTGTTCTGTGTGGAAAGTTAGTTCGGAAAAAAATTGTTAAAAAGGTGTTTATTAATAATTTATTTAAAAACGTGGTATATAAAAAGTTCTTTTTATCTTGTCTTGTTTTCTGATAAAATTCATAAATGATTTTCTTCTGACAATTTGGTTAATAAAGTGAGAAATTATGTAATTTTAATTTTTTTGTTGGAACTTAAAATCGCACATAAAATGCCTAAATCTTCAATATTTTTTAAGAGTCTCTTTTAGTTTAATCTGGAAACAAAACAACGTACTTAATTCCAAATCTCAAAGTTTGAAGATATTTCCGCGTATTGAATTGGGTCAGTAATATATTTCCTTTCCATTTCCATGATATTATTTTTTTTTTTTTTTTTTGTATTGAGTTTTCATTGACACGACGTGGTTTTTTGTTATTATTTTCTTTTTTTAGTTTTGATATAGTTTTCTTCATACATTTTCCATTTAAATAAAAGCTTTTAAAATTTCCATTTCCTTTCTTTTTTCGATTTAAATTAATAAATTTTATTAATATTGACAATTTTTCCTTTTGTATAATTAAAAAGTGTCTTGAATTGGTTTTACTAGTTTTTTTATTTTCAAAATTTTTAATTAATTTTTTTTTTTCGTAATTATTAAGCTAATTGTAATAATTCTTTATTAAATATTATAAATTTATTTTTTAAGGTAATTTCTTTTTTTCTTGTTTTTGTATAAAAGTTTTCTACTATTTTTTTTTTCTTTTTTTCTTGTTTTTTTTGTTTAGAAAAAAATATGAACACTAATGTTTAATTATTATTTATTTTTTTTGTGTTTTTACCTTTTTTTTTATTTAAATATTAATTTTTTTTGGAAATAAATGCACCAAAATGTAATTTTAAAATCTATTTAAATTTATTATAATATTTATGATAACTTCAATTTTTTTTTTCGATTTTTTTTTATTTTTTTTATTTTTTTTATATAAACGTCTTTAGTACTCCCAATATCATGCATCCTGTATGTCACCTTTAATACCAGGCACCCTATGATGTTGGTTATGTCCTAAACGATTAGCTAAATCCTGTACAACATCACGGAATATAACTGTATCTATATTTTCACCTAATAAATATAATAAAAACCAATCGCCCATTTTAGATCGACGAACGATTATTTCAATAGCATCTCGACGCACTAACCTAATAAAAAAAATGAAAAAGAAAAGTTTAATTTAAATTTGAATTATTTTATTTTATTTATTTTTAAATACCTAAATCGCATACGAAATAAATACACCCTCATTCGTGGTGAAAATATAATAACCACCCTGTATATAAGTGTAAATGTTGTAAGAAATGATAACAGGATGAACCAAAACCAAAGAAATATATAAATTTTTTCGTTTACAACATTTAATGGTAGTATACAAATTGCATCGTGTTTCTCCACCTAGAAAAAAAAAAATGTTTTTTTTTTTTGAAATTATAATATTTATTTTATTTATTTAAATTATTTTTAAATATTTGTACTGGACCATGAATAGGGTAAGAACAAGGGTGGAATCTTATAACTCGCTTTTAACCAAATCGTATCGAAAAAGTATGGAAATTGAAATGTTTTTTCCGATATGATAAACTCTCAATCGAACTACTCCAGGTTTCTTTAGTATTAGTTTATTACCACCTTCCATGTAATATTTTCTCATATGATTTGGTATTGAATGTGCTGTGTATGTTTATATATATGGATCATTTCGAAATAGTATATCCACACTCTCAGAAATACAATTTACATGAGCCATATTGGTCATATTAGCTAATGAAATTAATTTCATTCCAATTCATCATTTCATGAAACCGAAATTACTGACGAGTAAGCCATCATAACACATTAGTGTGAATCAGAACTTTATGATTTTCATCATCTTCTAGAATCAATACTATTTTGCTGTATATTTATTAAAATTCATTTTCGAATTAGATTTCCAAAACAAAGATCCACAAAAGTAGCTGAGAATATTAAACAATTCAAATCTTTGTTTTTAGCACGATTCTAATTATTTCTAAATGAGTATTATAGTTTATATTTATGTTCGATTTCTATTTAAATTTCAGATTAGACTAGTAAATATAATTATTGAGTATATAGTAGCCTAAAGTTTGATAACCAACAAAATTTTATGTAGGTATATAAATTCTATAAAATTCTATGTGATGAAACTGACAATAAATGATTGCAACATTTTAATATTCGACAACACATTATTCTAATAAAATATTTTAATTAAATTTTTACTGTATGTAATTTAATCTTACCTCTCCGCTGGAGCCATATTTGAAAAATGTACATTTCGTCATCCTAGGAAATATATAAATCATTGGATCCAGCCGATCCTCTTGGTCAGCTTCCATATAAGCTATAACATCTAAACCAAATGTCATAAATTCACCGTCAAAAAATCGATTCATTAAAAACATTTGACCTAAAAATATAAAAATAAAAATTAATAACATTATTTTTTTACTTTTTTAAATAAAGAGTTAATAAATTTTACACAAGAAAAGTGATTAATATTTTTAATAACTTGGAAATTTTCAAACTGTTTTTTGTTATATTCTTTCTAATGTTTTTAACACATTAAAAAATGTCGTCAATCGCGGATCATAAAAATAATAAAGTTTATTTATTGTTTGGTCAAAAATCTAATAAAAATTTATTTATTGCAAGTAATTTTGAATATTGGAACCATATATTTTTTATTTTCCTTTTTCAAAAAAGAGACAAACAAAAAGTGACATCATTGATTCCATTTTTAATATTTAGTACATTTTTTTAATGATTTTAATTCTAATATTTTGATGAGAACTGCTAAGTGTTGTTTATTTGTTCCTTTAAAAAATCTTTTGTTGAAAAAATTTCTTTTCATTTTCTTTGATAATTTATAAAATTTTAAAAATAAACAAGAAATAAAATTTAAAAAAAATGAAAATGAAATTGACAAATCATATTAGCGAATTTTCTACGTTATGGTATTTTACCGCAATTAATATCGCGCAACACTCAATAAATTAAAATAATGATAAAATTCGGACGAGAAATAGAAATGAGTATATCAGTTTATCATATTAGTTTGATACACACAGAAAAATTGTAAAGCTATTGGCTAGTTTTTACAAGTGACAGTTGTAATTTGAAGTTGGCCCCTGAAGAGTCCACACCGAAAAGCTCCAGACTCAAAATAGTGAGGAAAAAAAATGAAAGGCGCATAATTATCGCAAGATGACTATTTAAAATATGCTAGAAAGATTTATAGCAATGAATTTGGCCACGTAGTCCTCTAGCCGGGCTTAGGCGATAAACCAGCCAGAGTAACGTGGTTCTCAGTCCAAAGATTTAAAAACTAAAAAGAAAAATAACATTCAGTTGTCACAACTAGCTAATAACTTCACAATTTTTCTGTGTGCTCATTTAGTATCACACCACTTTGTTGTTTATAAAATACTTTAATAAATTAGTAATTAATAATATCTTACCTATAACGTTAATTAATGATAGAAGTTCACACACATAGTACCTGTAGGCCCACCAATTGTGATATCTTAAATAAAATAAAAATTTGTTATTGATTTCTTTATTAGATGAAACTTTTTTACTGTCTCTCTTGGACTATAAGAAAAGACATTTTTATACTACCTCAAATTTTCCCATAAATAATCTAGAAGTAATTTCTTCTTTTGTTTTTTTTCTGCCTCCGAACATATTCCTATATCTAAATCCATTATTAATGCATGAATTTTTCCACCTTCCCACGATTTCCAAAGCCATCGTGGTGTATAAAATAAAATTGCCTAAAAAAACACACAAAAAAAAAGAAAATTATTTATAATATCTCAATTTTGTTGTTGTGTTTCAAAAAGAAAGTACTTTGAAATTATTATTTTTAAAATTTACTTCTTCATGCATAAAATTATTAAGTGTAAAAATATTTTCTTTACATCATAAAATAGCTGCTGTAGTAAAAGTATTAGTCTATGAAAATTTATTTTAAAAATATATGCAATTAAAATACTTTGTGGTGTTCTTCTTTGACCACTTCATCGTCCGTCCACTCAGTGCATTATTTCATGGAAAAAAAGAAAATAAACAAAATAGACCACCATCGTACCCCAAAAAAAAAAAAACAAATGCTAAGAATAAAATTAATTGAGTGAATTAAGAAGTTGCTGGCTAATTTATTCTTTAAGAATTTTTCATATTATCCGAATTAACTGAATTTAACTGAAAACCAATAATTTTCTTCATTTCAATTCTATACTAAACTGTCTAGTCCAGTGATATAAAAACTTGGGGATGCGAATTTTAATTTGGAAATGATTTTTTTTTAAAATTCTTATTCTTATTCTGCAATGATTCGGTGTAAATCTTATTAATTTACTACTAAATCGAATGCTGCATAACATGTTCATCTATACGTGAAAATGTTTTTGAGTTTCCATGAAAGGGTACAAATAGTTTTCTTAACTCTTAACCGAGTTCAGGATTTATATAGATATTTTTTTTTGATCACTGATTTAATTAATATTGACTGGTACAAAGTAAAATGCTGACATTACAACAAATTATAAAATAACAACAAGCAGCACAGCAGTAACAAATAATAAACAATCGAAGAAAATCGCAATTTTAATATGTTATTTGGCAATTTGCCAAAATAAATTCACCAAGAAAAAATTCTCTTTAGACGCACATATGCCAATTGAAAACTGACTGAATATATGGCACAATCGTTTACTCTATACTCTGTGGGCTTGATTAGTTTACTTTTCAAAAATTTTTACTTCAAAAATTTATATATATACATATTTCCAATCTATTTCTACAAGTTTTTATTATGTTTTAATAAATTTGAAAAAAAACCGCACACTTCTTCCAGTCTTATCCATAACAAAACTAAGAAAAATCATATCCACGGACCAAAACGAATTCTGTATGTGCGCCTCTTAATTTAAATCGATTCGTAAAATCATTAATTAGGCTTATGTAAAACTATGAGCTTGAAAAAATTTATTAGTTAATGAATTTTTGAAGGCAATATTTTATATTAAGAAAAAAATAAAAATAGTACTTATTGAAATTTCAATTTTATAATTAAACTCTATACAGTGGCGGGCAACAACAATCGTCGGGTAGTCCTGTCAATAAATATAAAATAAAATTGTTCAATGTCTGAAAAAATCTTTAGATATTGAGTTTTTTTGAAAATTTAACTCAACTTACGAGATAATGATTTAAGAGGTTTTCCATTTGTTTCGAATAATTTTGCGGAATTTGTAAATTACTAACCAAACTTAAGGGCATAAATCTACCAATGCTTTTCATTTAATTTAATTTAGCAAAATGGTAACATGACTATACGGTTAAAAAGACGACGTCAATTTGAATGACTTTCAGGTTATGCCAGCGCGAATTACCCTTAGTGACCTAAAAACATTAACTTCGAGGACCATTTCTTGTGTATTTGAAAATCATTAACTACCCAAATAATAACGAGCCAAAAGGTGAAAACGTTCCATTTTTAACTGTGTAGTTTAGTACTCGAAAAGTTTAAGAAGGATATCCTGTGTTTAATTCCTGAATTGAGTTTTTTCTTTTTTAGATATTATGAAAGGTACTATTAAAGATCCCGTATGAAATTAGATAAATTTAGGAGAATCGAACAGACAGGCCTTATATCTAACAAATCTGTGCTCTCAAATATTCAGAAGAATTTCCCAATATGAAATCAGACTAATTCTATAGCCCTGTAATATGCAGTAAAGAAAATATTATTAATTCACAATTTAGGTGAAAGGTATATGAAGCTTCGCAGTGTAGATTTTTTCCAAATACATTCTCTGTTATTTAGCTTATTAAATCTTGGTCTTGGGGATAACATAATAAATGTCATTACGATTTTTCATTATATTTTGATTATAAATTTAATCAAAAAATTTAAAAAATTATTTAATTTCTTTTTTCTAGTCTTCAAATAAATATTGTTTAACAATAATTAACGATGGCAGCTGGTTAAATAAATGACAAAACGAACAACTTATTATTAACAATAATATATTTTAGTTTTCTTCTAAAAAGTATAATAAAAAAAAAACAGCAACATGAATAAAAAACGTTGTTCCACATAAGTTTTCTTCAAAATATAATAAATTTTTTTATATTTTGTAATGATTGATATTAAATGTTGTTAAAACAAAAATAAAAACATAAACTAAAATCGGTCTATAGGGAAATGTTTTTCATTCAAAATGCCAACAAAACCCATTCATGGTTTCATGGCTTTATAAATTGACAATTAACTATGTTCAAATTCAAAAGCATATATGTACTTATTCTGTATCTGTCTGTATGTATGTGTCCCAAATTTTATTCAAATTTGTAGGCGAATTTTTCAGTTATCTTAGAAATATAGGGTTTTCTTTGTGTTACTTGGATTTCCCGTTATACAACGGGACTCCAAGAATCAAAATCGTCGGAAAAATAGTGGCTACAGCGCCACTCACTATCTGTTACGTGCTTTGTAAAAGGCTTAAGGAATTACACTGTCGTTTCTTTTGTTAGTTTTTGTATGGTAGTGATGTCAGGGAAGTCTAATAACTTTGCCAGTTTAAGCTGACAAAGTTTATCAATGCACTGGCAAATGAAAATTGAATGAAAATGGAATCTTCTAATTTGTAGATAATGGGATAATATAAGCCAAAAAACAAATTAGGGGTTTTTGAGTAACTCCAAAACGGCTTGACCGATTCTTTCAAAAACTACCGCATTTTCCTAAGTTGGATCGGTATGTACGCATATACCAAATTTGATTGAAATCAATTGAGCCGTTTCCATGAAGGCGGAGAAGGAGTAGCAATCTTGCATTTTTAAGATTTATTAATTGAAAAGTAGTCACAAAAAATGTAGATTAAATTTTATTTCCGATGGCGATGATCGACCAAAAATCATGATTTGTTGGCCATTCCTGTTCTATACCATAGGATATAGAACTTAGAAATTAAGGAATTTTATGAATGTAAAAATCATAATAAATTTAATTCACCTTAAATACTATTTATGTTTTTATGGATTTAAGAGATTTTTGAAATTTTAAAATAGTATTTTTGTCCTCTAAAAAGAAAACAATAGAAATTATTATGGAATAGCACAAATATTTTAAGGCCTATAAATTTTAGTGTTGTAAAATATTTCGTAAAAAGTAGAATAATATGACCTAAATACAAAATAATTGCATTAATTTCCTCCAATCACAACAAAAACATGATTTCTTTTAAATATGAACTTAGCTCGGAAATACAATTTTAAGTGTCTATATTTAGTATAGTTGCTAATCATTCCATAAAACTAAAGAAATTGATATCTTGAAATCTCAAACAACAAAAAATCAATAAAAAGTACAAGACCTGTTATAACCATCCAGAAAAATATTCCAAATATATACCCCAACCTCCCGGTTCTTAATAAAAATCTAAGAAATACTTCCTATATATAGAAATCTGCAATTACAAAAATTAACAATCGCACCAAAAATCTTTTAAAATTCAAATCAATTCATTACAAATACTTCCCCTCCGCGTTTTTTGGCTTAAACTCTTATATTATGTTTATTTTTATCCACAGACTAATTATAAATCCGGAATGATTATGTGTCGACACCTACTCATTAGAAGATTAAGTGAAGCATACATGCGTATACTACGTTTTTTTTTTTTTTTTTTAGAAAAGAAAACCTTAGATAGCCGCTGAAATAAGAGGGAGTTCATCTTTAGAACCCAGGGCATCCAAATGAATCTTAAATTTAAAACAAATTGCATATATTTCATTAAGACACAAAGATATCATTGTATAAATGAGAAATCATTAAATTAAATATATTTAAATAATTCACCTGGCAATCTCCTGCTATTTGAATGACTAATTACCAACAAACCAAAAAAACATATTTGCGCTAATATTTCTTAAAGGATTTATAATTTAAAGAAGAGCTATGACAAGATTCAACATAGCGAAATGATAAATCTCGCACATACGATAATTAATTAGAAGATTATCGAACTTGTTTGTAGTCACACACTGGTGATGATGTGTATATTAAAATTTTTCTATTAATTTTCCGCATTTTCCCGTGAAAATGATCAAAGAAATTTGACAATGTTTTTCTTTTCTCGTTAAAATAATCACGAGCTGTGTTCGGCGCTTTGAAATATGAAAAAATCAGTTTTTTTAAAATGAATTTTCCACAAGAATTAAAAGGGAAAATTTTTACATACAAGTATATTTTTGAAAATTTTTGATTAACTAATACTTTAGGGAAATTGAGAAAATGAAATGAAAATCTTATTTTTACAGGTTTTCAATTTTGTAATTTTTGAAACTGTATATTTTTGTATGTAAAAAAAGAAAAGCAGAAAAAAAATCTCCTACGTCTGTCTTTTTTCCATGGTTTTCGCTTAATTTTTCCGAGAAGAAAAATTTTCATGGACGTTGTAGGTGGTGCAGGTTATGCTGTGAACCAAATAAATTCTTTAATCCAGTAACAAAAAAAAAAAAAAACATTTATACCTGAAAATGTTGTTTTCAAATCTTAATCTTATTTATTATTAATTATTTTAAATTATTTCATAAAAACTTATATGTTATTAATTTGTGAGAATTCTTTTGGGGATTTTATATTTATGTTGAAATTATTTTTAATATAAATATGTGAAATATAAATGTTTGGAATTTTTTTTACGTCGAAATTAAGTAGGTTACCCCAATGCATATGCGTACTGTTTCAGACACCACAGGTCATAAATGTTTCCACATTTTTCATTATAAAAGATTAAGTTGAGAATGAAAATGAATTAGTATTTTACCATTTTATAAAGTTTATTTCGCTTTAAATAAAAATAAGATGAGTGGACTTTTTGAAATACCATGGAGTTATGATCGGTATGTTTTTCTAGGCAAAAAATATATAACATAACGTAACAAAAATTGAAAATTAGAAATTAAAAAACGTAGATTTTTTTTAGAGTATTTAAAAAGTGCATTACAGTTGAATTTTGAGTTATACTCTCAAAGGGAAACTCGGGATTTGAGTCTGGTTACATTTCCGGACCCAACAACGAAATAAATGGCAAATTTTTGTGACCAGCCAATATAAGTTCTTAAGTGCGTCTATCGAGCAGAGCTTAGCGCAACGAGTATGTATTAAGTCACTAATTAAAATAAAAAAAATAGCAAATAAATTAAAGAAAAATATAAAAATACCATTTATACATAAATATATAAACGTTGATAGATGTGAATGCAACCCAGACCCGAGGATTTATCTAAATTATTATAAATATTTGCGGTTTTTAATTTTATATGTCGATTTTCAAAGTTTTTCGTTCAATGTACTTGTAGGCTTTCTCAGTAACTAGGTGTAAGATACAGTAGTGTCTATTGAGTGATGTTTTTTTGCACTAATCTCTTGATTTGTACAAAAGAAGTACTGATAATATAAATCAATATCAAGAGTTTAGTAAGCCGTAAAACTTTTACCTTTATAATATCTGCAAAGCTTCGGTATGATTGTATTTAATTAGGGTTTAATACACCACATATAATATATAGTTTTGTTGAAGTTAGAATATTCTTTCAAACCTTAAGGATTTAGGTTTGATCTTCATTTTTTTTAATGATCTACCATACAAATATTTAATATTTCCTAGGTAGAGATGATAGGAAAAACTTTAAAATGGAAACAAATTACAACAGATTCCTCCGTTTTATTAATATGTACTATCAACTAAGCCGATTGGGCTTAATTAACTACATCTTCACTTGCCAATAATCTCGAATTCAGAAATCCATCTAAGATGGTGGGACTTATAATTGGGGTAATTCTTAAATCAAAATACTTAAGTTCTAAGTTTTTAGTAAAATAACTTGTAAAGTAATAAAAACAAAGTAAAGTAGTCATTCTCATTCAATTAACTTATGTTAAAAACTAATCATAGTAAATGGTCTTTAATCAAAAGTCCGCGATTGTATAAAATTCACAAAAAAAACATGATTTTTCCATTTTCTGAAACAAGAAAATTTTGAAACAAGCAAAAAAAAAACAAACAAATACTCTTCTTTTAAATCGAATCTAATTTATTAACCGTCTTAACAAATTTCCCTTTCTTTTGTGTAGGAATTAGAACAATATTTAAACTAATGACTTTATTATGTTTTAATAATGTTTAAATAATTCTCATATGATAAATTTTCATTTTAACATATAATATATCATCAACAAAAGAAAAACAAAATAAATAAATAAAGAAAAACTGCACAAAATACCCGATTTTCGTTAAATATTTTATTCTTTTCTGAAGGAACTAAGAAAAATTCGACCACAAATTAGTGTCCAATATTTTTTTTTTTCTTTTATTTCTTTTCTAATATTATAAATTTTTTCTTTATTTTGTCAACTTTATGACTTCCCGCAGAACAGTGGCGTTACGAATTTCAGTTGATTCATAATTTTCTTTTTTCCAGAAAAAAAAAAACAAAAAGAAAAATTAATGAATCAGCTTTTATTTACTAAGGTAGAAAATACCAAGATGGGTATATCAATTTTCACGAGTACTCAATGTTCGCAATAAAACTTGGAAAAATATTGAATGGCTTTTATCAGGACACTTAAGTGTCTACCAAGCTCATTCCAATCAAAGTTGATCTGCACGATAACTTAAAAAAATTTTGACTGATTTATTTCAAATCTACATATATGTTACATATACATATAAATAAAAATTAAATGCTGTTCATTGGTAAGCGCATCACTTGAGAACGGCTGAACCAATTTCGCTCATTTTTTGTTAAAATCTTCGTAGTAGTTCGAATAAGGTTCTTACCGAAAGAAAAATTGGAAAATTTGCCAGGAAAATTCGAGAAAAACAGAAATTGTTTTTCTTTAATGGGATTTTTGTAGCAGAAATACGTTTTTTTCTCATTTTTACTTTGTTTACACATTTTCAATAGCTTTTTACAAATCCACAAAACGATCACAAACAAATTTATTGAAATTTGGACAGGACAACGTCTGTCGGGTCAGCTAGTTTCTAATATAAATTTGTACTGTAAGTAAGGAGTTTGGTATTAAATTTTAACAAACCCAGTCAACCACAAGCAATGCTATTAAGAAAAAATCTTGTAACTATTTTTATTTTGTTGAAATCCAAAAAGAGTTGAGCAAATTTGATTTCAATTTTGAATATTAACACGCTATGCGCCCGAGATCCCGAAAGGTATTACATACTTTCGCGCTAAGTATTTTCTCGAGGTAATTACAATGAATAACAAGTTAAAATCCTAATCTACTGGATGCAATATGATACCCAAAGGAAGAAGTAATTGAGTTTTATTATTTTTTTTTTTGCAAAATTTCAGTAAAAAATATTATTATCCATCTCGAAGCTAGAGACTAGTCGTACGTACCGGTATTAATACCTTCCCTGCGCATAGTTTGTTTAGTCTCAAATTTATTCCAATTTGGAGAAAATCAATGCAATCAAATGTTTGTAGACTATCCCCGGTTGAAAAGGAATTTTGGGAACATTTATTAGGATGTTCAAAAAAATAGTTATGGGACGATTTTAGTTTTCTGTATGTTTTCACTAGTTTTTTGACCTCAACTCGAACAAAAAACTGAACAAGAATTAGACCAGAAATATTCAAAAGTTTTAAAGAAAAAATATTATTTTTATTTTGATTTTGAAAATGGAAAATGATGTGCAATCTCGTTTTTTTTTTTGTCTTTTCTTTTTTTGTCTTGCAAATCTTTTTTCGAAATTATCACGATGAAGAGGCGTCTTAAAAATAGAGAAAAAACAATGAAAAATATAGCATATGTATGAATTTTCTTTTTATTTTCATTTTGAGACACACATTTTGATGACGTCAAAAATTTTATTTCAGGATTTCCTGAGAAATACCTACTAAAGAAATTTTTGAATATATTTTTACATGTCAAATTTATTAAATAATTTATTACTCAAAAACTAAAAAAAAACTAATTCTTCTTTTATTTAATAATAAAAATTAACATGAATATAAATTACATTTAATTTTTGGGACAATCAAAATTTTTATAATTAATTAATTAATTATATATATAAAAAAAAAAAGAAAATTTTAAAACAACAAAAATTTCTCATTGAGAAGGACTGAAAGAGAGGACTTTTGACAAAATAGATTTTCTGGCAAAGATTTGGAATAAAAAAAAAACACGTCGCTACATATAAACCCAAGAATACCTTTTCTTTTTAGTCTATGACGTGATGATGACGGCAATGGCCCTGTAAATTTTTCATTCAAAGAAAATTTCATATGAACTTGTCCCACTTTTAAAGGCTCATTAAAATTAATGTTTTCGGTTCATTTTTTTTTTTTTAGTTTTTAATAATTTTTGTCACCAAAAGAAATTCTTACATCTTATTTTAATGTTGTTCAACCTTTATTACATTTAAAAAAGACTACAAATTGGCGTTTTTATGATGGGTAAAACAATTTTTGAAAAATTCTTTGAATATATTTTTGACTAATTGGAATTGCATAGCATAGGAAAACATAATTTTCACTTACAATAAATCACTTTTTATGATGGGAAGAAGCAGTCAAAATTTATTGTTTTATTACAAATTTACCTTTTAAAAATTTATTTTAATGAGCTAATTATAGATAAAAGTGAATTAAATTAAAACAAAAATATAATATCTTTAGTTTATTTATTTATTTGTTTTTTTTTTCCTCGAAAATTCTTTTCGATTCTTCAAAAAAGAAATGTTTTTAAATAAAGTGTTTATTGATTTTAAAAACGTTTTTCAAAAAGAAAAAAAAAAAAAAAACAAAAAATTAAGTTTTCAAATAAATTTCTAATTAAAAACGTTTTAAAAAATGATTTTCTCGTTAATTCATTTTTGATTTGAAGATCAATTTTCATTTTAACTCTTTTTTTTTATAAACTTTAAGAAAACATTTCTTTGATTGTTTTATTTTCAAAAAGTTTGATTTATAATACAAATTTTTGAAGAACAAAAATAATGAATTCTTTTGAAAATTTCATCAAACAAATTTTTACTTTCTTATATGTACATAACTTTTGTATTGTTTAATTATGTATTATAATCTCAAAATGTTGACGTAGATTTTCAATGGAATATCTTTTTACCCGAAATACTCGGGATCAAACGCAGTCCGGGTAAACTGAATTTTCCAGATAATATCCATAGAAACACATAGGTCTGTTTTATTTGCCACTTACTCTGGGGTAGAGCAAATTTTTATATTGAAAACAAAAACAACAAAAGAGCAAATCCAACAATACTTTCAGACCAGGTGTAACTATCGCACCCGAATTAGTTCAGTTTTTTCCCTTAAAAAGTGTATTAGCTAAACGTTTCTCATTTCATTACAATATGGTTGCTAAGCAGCGCTACAAACATTTGAATTAAAACTTTCTCCTACTCCTGCTCATTTTATTTGCCTCTTACCCTGCTCCAGGGTAGGGTATGGCAAATTAAACAAACCTATTGCAACATTGAAATAAGCCTAATGGAGTCGTGGGGTTAGTTTTTCGTTAGTAACTGTACACTGCAGGTCAATGAATTTTAGCTAAAAACGGAGTAAATTTTCAGTCTTCCACCCATATCTGTCTTTTTCTGCTACTTTCTATTACAAAATGTACATATGTAGTTAACTTATTAGTTTTGATCATAATTTTGACTAGTGTTGTACTCAAGTACCCCATATCTCAACTCAACCTAACCTAATCTATTAGTTTTGATAAAAAACTAAATTCTTTTGAATATAAGAAAGTTGAATGATTTTGCCATATCATATATTTTTTTATTATAATTTCCAGAAGGAAAAACATAAAAGAAAATTGAGTTTTTCTTATTTGTTTTTTTTGCGATAATACTAAAAGGAAAAATAATTATTCACTCTAATAAAATTTAATTGGATCGTATTTTTTTGCCAAACCAAATTAAGAAACTTAAACCAAAAAAAAAGGAAGGAAAAATGTAATATAATTCATCTGCAAAATTTATTTGAAAACATAAAATTTATTAATCTCTATTTTTACATGATCCACAAAATATGAACTTAACAGAAATTAACAGAAGAAAAAATTAAATACAATTAAAAATCCTTCTTTTTTAAAAGAAAAAAAGACGATATTAAAATAATCAATGATAAACTTTGTTAAATGATTTTAAAGAATTAAAAAAAAAACACACAATTTTCTTATTAATAAATTTTCTGTGAATTCAAATAAAATTCCAATTTATTTGAAGAGAAAATTAAATTTTTCTTCTGTGCTTTTTTCTTAAAACAAGCAGAAACTGAAATTTAACAGAAATTCCAACAACAAAATTTTGTGTTTTTTTTATATCGATGATATTGACCGCAAAATACTACATAGTAATCAATTAAACGGGCAAAAAGCCCGAAATTATATTCCAAAACGTTAGATAAACGCGAGAAACTTAGAAGTTTATTTGGCAAACGTTTTCAATTCTTTCTTATTTCTTTAGGTTTTCAATTAGCTACAAAAGAAAATACAGATGGCCCTCAATTTATAAGAAAAGAAGAAAAAAAATATAAACTTAGATAATTTGTAATTAAAACAAAAAAAAAAACAAAAATTACAAAACCTGATCTATTTTTATCGAACAAATTTTTATCAGTCATTAAAATCCTGGAAATTCTATTTAATTTTTTTTTTGGTTACCAAATATTTTTGGCTCGTATACGATTTTGGTCTTACAGTAAAAAGAATTATAATAGACAGGGTGTTTCAAGAAATTGTCTTATATTCTAATCAAAAAATATCTTTATCGAATAATTTATGAAATTTTGTATCCTGCCTGGTTCAGTAAAATTCAACTGAAACCAAGATATTTTAAAACAATAAATTTGAGACTAAATTAAAACTAATTTTTATACTATAGAGCCAGTTGTTTAATTAATTAATTATTTCATTTTCCTTAATAATTCATAATTTTCTTTTAGACTTTTTACGGCCTACTCTTTAAACCTTATTAGATTGACAAATTGGGTACACTATTATGTAATGTATGATTTAATGTATTTATTTCCTTTTTTGGGCTGTTGTTGTTCTTTTAAAGAACAAGTCAAGCTCTGATGTTTGGGAAGGTTTAAATGGTGTCATATTTTCGAATAAAATTTCTAAAACTTTTTAGCACTGCGTTTTTCTTAGGGTTTCTGGAAACTCGGGTTTTTAGGACTCGGCGAGTATGAGACCCAAATTTTGAAAACTCGTCGAGTCGGAGTCAAGTCCGTATATAAATCTAAACTCTAATCAATAGGCCAAAACGTTTAATATAATATATTGGAATTCAATAACGATTAAGGTAGAAATATTTGAGAAATCCTAAAGAATTAAAAGACTTTTCAGCAAGTCGCAATCTAATTGTTTTACAAAAGCTGACAGTTATCGAAGTTGGTATTATGGAAGAAAATGCGTTGTGCCCAGTATTTCTGAAAAGCAAAAATTCTTGTTTAAGTTTGCTATAAATCTCGGACTCGGACTCGTCGACTATTAGAGTCAAGTCCCGAATCCGAGAAACTACCCAAACACTCGACGAGTCCGAGTAGAGTCGAATCGAGTACAGAAACTCTAGTTTTTCTGCTTATCCTGCTATAAATTTCGCTTATTCCCGTATTCGATTTCGAGTTTCTTCATTCTCTAGATTTCTAGTTATGAAAATATCGTTTCGAATCAATCATCAATAACTTAACTTACAGAATAGTCACTATAACTAGAAACTATGAATACATTTTTTCAGATTTTTACTAGACCTAGTCTAGTTGCATAACTGGACATTTTCTAGTTAACTTTATTCGATCGTCTATTTAAATAAATTTCATTTATATCAATATTATTAATAACTATAAAGTCACACTTCCGAATCTAGCCAATTTTGGTTTTTTAGATGATCAAAATTAGCGCGTGTCTAATACTTATAATCATCAATATCACAACATAATTTCTAACTGAAATACCTTGTACAAAAAAAGAAAAGAAAACGTGAAAATCAAAAAATTTGAGAAAATCTTTTTCATACTAAAAGAAAATACAAAATCTGTCATTAAATTAATCAACTTCTTCTTGTGGGAAAAAAGAAAATGTTTGAACAAATATCAGTCATCGTTATTTAATTGATACCAACAGAAAAAACACAAAAATTATAATAAAATAAACAAATTTTTGGAAATATAGAAATTTTTCTCTGTCAATCAATTTTAAATTTTCCTGTATTTTTTCTTCAAATGAAAATATTGATGTTTTTTAGTTTACATAAAACTTTTAATTCGTGTGTTAACATAAAAAATCAAAATACTTAAACATTTTTGACATGATAATGAAAATTCCAATGAAAATAAACAAAAAAAAGTTTCTATTGACTTTGTTAAGTTACAAATATTAAATTCGAATCAAAAATTAAAATTACATAAAATTAGTTGTTTATCAAATATCAAATATAATTTCTATAGTATAGTAGAATAACCCTTTTATAGAATTTATGAGGACTGTCTCATTGAATTGGGATCAAAGAGAATACATAATGTAGGTACACAAAAAATTCTATATAATTCGTTTGAAATTTCAAATATATAGCCTAAAGAAGTTTTCAATCTTTAAAAGATTTCAAATTTCGCATCTAGAAAATAAGATGTTTTCAAAAATATGCCCAAAATTGTCGGTTTTAATAAGGATACAGAAGAATCTCTTGTATTACCAAAAAAGGAATTATTAGGGCGTCGTAAGTCGGTTTTGTTTTTTCTTTAAGAGTCGTACATAATTTCCTACAAAGTTTTAAATAGATAATTTTCTTATAGAAATTTTCCAGAGTCGTTTTCCGATACAGAATTGACATTTGTGGATCAGTTAGTTAGCAACAGTTTTATGTCATAAATTATATGTTTGTGGGGGCGACCCCAACTATATAAAATCGAAAGATACTCCCTAATATAAAAACGTAACTTAAAATATCGTATAAACTGAAAATTTTACAAAGTTTTCTTCTCTTATATATCCAAAATCCAATAAAGAAATTACTTTTACGTAAAATTTAATTTAAATAAAATCACAAAACACAAAATTGTATATATATTATATATTGTATATAAATAACTAACCTGAAAAAATAGACAGAAGCATACCCATTGATAATATCTGTATACTTTTTTCTCTAATTGATCACCTTCAGAATTACCAATGCCAGGATATGGTACAGCAATTCCTAATTTTTTATTAAAAAATTTCTTCAAGGTATACGTCGAATGAATCCAACAATATGTATTTAATACGTCCTCGGGTATATCTTTGGTATGAACACAATCAATTGGATTACCGACATATTGTCGTGTTGTTACAATTAATGAGAACGACATCAACATCATCACAGTAATTGAATAATGTAAACGAAATACTGGTGAATCGGTTTTTACGTGACTTACCTTTATAAGGTTTTTAAGTCCACGAAATATATCTAACATTTTACACATAAAAGTTGAATTAATATGGTTTTTTTTTTCTTTGCCTCCTTTTTTTTAAATTTGTATTTAAATATTTATTATATATGTAATATTCTTTATGAATAAAACAGAGAAAGAGGCTTCTTATATACTTTTATTTTAGGACTTACATCTATCGATGTGCATTTTGAGTACGAAATGAATCCTTTCTTTTTTTCACAATTGGTCTCAACATTCTAATAATGTTCGATAATAAAATACTTGGAAAATGTTGATTAATATTTATTTCAACATTTTTCCATAATATTTGATTTTTATAAATTTTGGCACTGTTATCACAACAATATGACATTGTACTGATATTATATTTAATTAGATATTTGGCTCTTTTTAAACATCACTTTTTTTTTTCTTTAATATATATTTTTACTTTAATATTGCTTTAGATTCGGTTAAGGCACTAAATATTAAAAATGTTTTGATTTATATACATTTTCATATTGTTATGTTTTTAACATCGGGACGACGGGTACGAAAATTCTTGAACGAAATCCACTCTTAATATACAAAAAACAAGAGTATTTTTCATATATTATATAAAATAAATATTTACTTATTATTAATTACTAATAATGAACTATTTTAAATGAATCTAATTTTTCTAAAACATCGCAACGTACTTTAACGTGTAATTTATATCCTGGAATTTATTTTAATTTAAGAAGAAAAAAAATACTAATTTTTTCTTTTTTTTTTTTTTTGAAGGTTATAAATAATGTTTATTTATATTAAAAAATAGGGATTTAAGAATTCCACATACTCAAGAAAAATGATAGTTTTTATAAATACAAAAAGAAAAAACGAAAACCTATAAAAACAAATTTTCCTTGAATTTTTTTTTAGGCGCGCGCGCATCTTATTTTGAATTTTCCAATTTTTACTTTAGTATTTTTTTTTATTTTATTTCTTTTTTAAACAAATCACATCTCATTAACCCCAGACTTTTATGTAAACATTAAAAATTTCTGCGAGAAAAATTTTCATCTGAATTTTAATTTCTGTTATAACTATATATACATAGAAAAACATAGAACTAGAGAACAAAAAAAAAACATTGTTAAAACAGCGAAAAAAAAACAATTTTTCTAAAATTAACTTTCGATAACATAAATTTACAATAGAAACGAAAGATGGAATAAACATAATCGGAATTGCTTCCCTAAACAATCCTTCGATCAAAAAATTCGATTTGCAATTTATTTAGGAAAAAAGGCCTCTGATCAGCATGCGATTTTTCAAAAAATAGATTTGATTGAAATACGAAACATTCTCATTTCGTTTATAATATTATATTAATAACTATTTTAAAATAAATTCATTTGGAAAATATTTGAAAGATGCTGGAAAAGTTTATCTAATTTTTTGTATAGAATTTTTATTTTCTGTCCAATTTTTCCCTACATTAAGGTAAATCTTACCTACATAAAGCCAACTTGGCTAGGAAAATTCTCTGTTCTGTCAGTTGTACTGTTTTCTGTTTCTAGTTCTAGTTTTCGCTTTTTAGTTCCCTTAAGTTTTGGATTAATCATAAAATTATGTAGCAATTGGATTAACCAATCTACAGGCCCGCGATATTAAAATTCCCTAATAACCGAAAAAAAAACAACAAATTTTTGGCATTTTTCCAATCACTAAATTAATTAACTATGAAACAATCAATTTCTTTAAATCATAATTTGTTAAATTTTTCAATTTTTTAAGCAAGATATTTATTAAGAATATTTCTAAGTATTATAATTTGTCAAAATCGTTAGTTTAACTAACTAAGAAATGAAATTTTAAAAATAAAAATTTTCCTTTTTTTTTGCAAAAAAACTTTTTCTTTTATATAAGAAAAAATAAAATGCAACACCCGCATGTGCTTTCCTGATGTTTGAAAAATTTCAACTTAATTATAGAAACCGGAAAAACCAAAGTGTGCATAAAATTCAACATAAAAATTTTTATTATTGTATTTTTAGATATTCTACAAAATACTAAATTTTCCACAAATTTTCCGACTTGTACACGAGTTCTGGAAAAGATATAATTTTGCAAAAATTCAAAATATCTATATATATATATTTTTTTTTCTGTTAAATTTTCTATTTGATTATGATTTCAAAAATTATCTCACGAATTCTCTAAAATTCGAACATATTCGAAATGATAACTACATTATTCTTAGAATTGCGGAAATGGAAAATTATTAGGTGATGATTTTTCTTAATAAAACATTTTTCACGGAAAATGCACTTTAAAAATTATCTTTTAAAAAAATGATTCAAAATTTTAATATACTTAACAGACCGGGGACCGACCTAATAAAAATAACAGTTTAAGTTGTTTGAAACTTTACTAAATATGATGACGAATCGGAAATTGTTTTATAGTTTTTTTTTCTTTTTTTTTCTGTGGAAATTCTTAATGGGGAAAATAAAAATTGACAATTTGATTTTCCGTAGAAAATTATAGAAATAAACAAATTAATTAATTAAATTTCAAATTTAACCCGTTTGAGCATGCGCAAAAAATCACCTATAATATTATTATAAATCACATTTTTACTATATAAAATCATGAGGGCCGCCCGCCACCTATCACACTATCGTATCACTTTGCTAACATTTTTAATACACAAAAAGAAAAACAGATGGTTTTCCAACCAAAAAAAAAATACGAATTTTAACGACGTAATCATATTTTAAACGTGTTACACGTTAAACATTATTATAAACATGAAAATATATATATCCATACCGCATCACGGTAATATCATTAATTCTTTTCTATTTTCTAATTTTCCGTGTTTTATTTTTTGCGTAAAAAATTCAAACATTTTCCATTTCGATAGATTCCATACGAAATATTATGTCGGGAAATTCGTTTATATAGTAAAAAGATTATTTGTACGCGCGTCCCGACGCCAAAATTAACACTGGTGTTCTGTTGGTCATTTTCAAATTCCGTTCATATGATTTTTTTTTCCCGAATATTATATAGGCTCCAAGAGCATATATATATATATATATATAGAAAAACGGTTATGAGAGTAATACAAAGATGCTTTTATTTTTAAATATAAAATAGTTTCATATATATATATAAGAAAATGAAAGATCACATATAACACATATACTATTGTAATAAAACAAAATAAAAGAACTAAAAACAAAAAAAGCAAAATAATAATATAAAATAGAAAAGATGATAGTATGTGATTATTTTTCTATAAGAATCACACATATGTTGTCACGTTGCCTTTAGAATAAAAATTAGATATAGACGTAAGAATTGAGACAACAGAATAACACAACATAGACGACGTTCACTATGAAATCAGCAACGACACCAACAACAACAAAAAAAACCGACGTCGACGTCATTATTATTTTGTATTGTATTTTAATGTCCAAATGTCCGTTTTTTCCTAGAGAAAATGTTTTCTTTTAAGACGAAGAAGTAATGAAAAATTAAAACTCTTTCCTTTTCTTAAGATACAAATTATTTATGCGACGCGAGTTGATAGTTTTAGAACATAATACTTAACACACAAAACTAACAAAAACTTATATGGTAGATAAAAGATGAGAATATGTACAACTAATCATTCCACTATCACACACCATAACCAAAATGAACAATATATAGTATTTTAATATTAAACGTGTCCGTTTTAAATATTTAGTTTTATTCTTCTTTTTTTAAATAAATGACACTTTTAAGTATGTCTAACATTCTGTTATAACTAACCATTGAGATGCGTTTCTATGCACCAATATCATAGATATACATCCTCATTCTTTCTTTATATTAAAATCATAATCGTGTAAATTATAATGTATTTATAAGGATTTTGTATATAAAATGTATTGAACAAAAATCACATGATTTATGCACAAACCTTGCAGCATAAAATGGGGCAGCATCGCATGTAAACATATAGTATTTGAAGTGGTTGAATTTAAATCCTTTTGGGGAATATTTGTTTTTTTTGGTTTTTTATGTATACTTCCGATAGTTGTATAACTTTAAAATCTAATGTGTTGTTTCAGATATTATAAGAAAATACACAAGAGACATTTTTTATTAACTAAGTTTGTTTTTGTTTTTTGTAGGATTTTTGCCTTAAGTTTTAAAATATAGGATACTTCTAAAATAGTAGAGCGTCATTTTAAAATATCGAGAAAAAAAAGACATGATTTTGTTTTAGAATCAACAAGTCGGTTGTTTTATGTACTTGGATTTTTGGAAATATGAGATATACCATGTATATAGGGGAAGTAAAGACAATTTAGAACTTAAAAATATTCACAAATTGAATATTTCTTACAAATACACGATAACTGTGTACTACAGTTGTATGAACATACACAGTGGTGAGACCTCTAAAATAGCAGAAAAATGTATATACAATTGTTAAGTTTATATTGAAGATTTCCTCGCATAGAACTTGAAAAGATCAGGATGCTTATTTTCGAATTCATTGGAAATATGCTAAATCGATTCGAGTTTTACAAAATCAGTATTCTGGTCAATTCATATGCGAATGAATTCGTATATAATACGGAAAAAAAAATTTTAAATTCAGTACAAGAAAATTTACAGAAAACTAGAATTCAAATAATATCAAATGAAATTTTTGTTTACCTACGAGTTGGATATTAAGAATGATAACCCTTTCTGTTTATACATAAACATAAAAACTTAAATTTCAAAGACTTAACAACCACTAATGCAAAAATGTACAGTAAAATATTCACTGTAGTCGAGTTTCATGATTTTATACTTACCTCTTTCATATACGAAACTCTTGGCAGGAGAATACGACGTATTAAACCAGTATTAATACGAAGTATTCGAATCGACTCGTATACTAGCAAACTGGAACACATTCGAAAATATGCACCCAGATCATATACGAAAGCCTAAATATTGAATAAAAATTCATTACACGATAATGGCCAGCTGTCCTGACGGGCAATAGTAGAAATAAATCAATTGGAATTAATTTTAATTGAAGTGTATAATAGGGTATATATCCCTACTTATCTATAAAATCCAGTATAAAATAAGAACCTTATTCTTCAATCATATCGATTACTTATGACTTTATAGATTTATTTTTCGTTTTTACGACATAACAAAAAAAGAATGGTATTCTCGAAGAAAAATTTCCTTATTTAAAATTCTTAAAGATTTAAAATTTTGTGATCTTGACAAACAAGTTTAATTTCATAGAAAACTTCTATTAATTAAGTTGGCGCATACGATGTGCAGAAGGTTATACTGCAGAATGCCATTTTTGCGTAACAATCATAAAGCAAAAAAATAAATTTATTTTTAAAAATTTAAAGCATTCATTAAATCAGTATAAAATTATTATAAATATTTCCATTTTCCCAGGAGATTTCATTTAACCACCTACACTCAAAAATTTGGATCCCAATATCTCTCTTTGTAAAGAAAATATATACATATTATAAATTCCTTTTTCTTTTTCTAAGAAATGAGATTATCTGGTTGCGGATTACCTAGATTATACTGTATTATAAAATCAAAGTATTATTTCGCTAAATAAGAACCACTTAAATAAGGAAAGCTTTTCCAGACGATAATTGGTGGTAATCGAATCATGTTTTATGCCTTTTCAGATGAAAATGGATTGCGATTTTTTTTGTAATTGATTTTAAAAATTGTATTTAAAGCTTTTAAAGATTCGATATAAAATTTGCATCGAAAAATACCAGTTTTTCGTGTATGAATTAAATTTTCATAATTTATTAAATTTAAAATATCTCAAAAGTGAAACACATTTAACTTCGAAGATTATTCTTAAAATAACGAAAATAGAATTTTTCTTTTCAGTTCAGGTGAAAATTTTTTGTAATAAATTTTAAAAAATAAATCCACAACGAAATATTTCGATGTTGTTTATTATTACATTAACCGAATTGAATTAAATCTGAAAATTTTATAAGGAAAACAAACAAAAAAATTATATTTTCTTTAAAAAAATATTTGAAATTAATTTCCAAGAATTTTTTTTTTTGTAGTTTTCATGTTTTTTTTATTATAAGAAAAATGTCAAAGGCAGTATTATAAGATTTCATTTAAAAAAAAAATCGTTAATGGAGTTTCTACTACAAAATTGTAATAAGATCAAGTACAACGAAAAAATGTCTCTAAAAGAGTTCTTAACTAAATTACAAGCTTTTGTACTTACTTTCTTCTGAAGGAAAGTTTAATTTTCGAAAGTTATTTGATACGTATTCTAATTAAACTACAAAAACTTTTCTATAATAAAAAAGAAATACACTTGTTCAAGAAATTGAAACTTATATAATAATGAGTATCTTGTCTGGGTTGTCATTCTAAAACGATTTAAAAAAGAACACTTATTTAAAATGAAATCCTTTGGCCAATTGCCATTTACGATACGATAACATTTTTAAGAAAGACTATATTTTTTCGCCTTTTAAAACAATTCAGAAACAACATAAAATGATATCTCTTCTAGATCCTTATTTTAAACAATTCAAATTCATTCATACTGATTAAACATTTTAATGTATTTCCGGTACAGACATAATTAATTCGATTCAAAATTACTTCTCTTTTCTACACATTGTTGGAGAAGATTTTTAATTTCTTCTTCCAGACGCATTAATTCGTTCTTAAGAAATAATTATATATGTCGTATAACAATAAGGAGACTAATGAAAACAACAAAATTTCACTTTAAACAAATTTGCATTTTCAGTGAAAGTGTGAAATTCTTTCACCAGATTATTTATCATCTAATGAATATTTCATAGAAATAAATAATGTCAGAATCTATCCAATATCTATAAAGTAAAAGAAGATATAAGGAGTAATGTGGGTGGGTTGGTGTTTGAATAAGAATTAACTATGTGAAAGTGTTTTTTCTTTTTCTTTTCTTAAGTATTTTAAAATTCATATAGGCATAAGACATATCCTTTCTATATAGTATTTAGAAAGGATATAAATTTTATTCTCTCAATAGAATTTTAGAAGATTTTTGGGTTTATTGCATATATGTATGAAAAATTCAATATCAAGACCAAATATTTAGAATAAAATTTCCATTTGAAATGAATTTAATAAATTAATGAACAAATATATTCAAAATACATTCAAATACTTTCTGAAAAAAACCGATTTATTTATTCCAAAAAGTTAGTCCTATAATAATCTTTACCCATCCACTCACGTTTTACTTATGCGATATCCTAGTAAGCACCTTCAAATCTTGATTAATTTGTAAAGGTGTTCGAAGCTATATGTTTATGGACAACAACCAGTAGCAAAGAAGTAAAGTTTTCTTATCTAGAAATTTGTTCAACTAAAACGTCTATCATAAATCCTCCGAATATTAATTAACATATCAAATATGAATTAAATGTATGCTTGAACTAATATCATATAAAAATATGATATAATCTTTTAGCTTTAGTCTCAATCATCGTCATACAAACAAGACAAAAAAAAATTCTATATTGGGCTACAAATATATTCAGATCACATACTAGACATCAATATATTGAGAATATTTTCATATGATTGGTAGACAAACACTTCTCTTCCTGTTTTCTATTCTCCTTCAGCCCTTTTTCTTAGATTCTAGAATATATATCCTGGAACCGATCAAATTGTCTCTTACATGTATAGAGTGTTCTTCATAAATTATTATATCAAAAAAATAAAACAGATATGATATTCTCGAACGGGATATATCATTAAAATATATTTTCATTGATATGCGAAAAACGTAAGAAATTTGAAGGCTAAATAGAAAAAGGAAAAAAGACAATTTTTCTTTTAAGGAGAATGAAGAAATTCATAAAGAAACCCATCTTAAATTCAAGTATATTGAATATTTTGAATATATGTAAAGAAATATTGAAAATTATCATCATCGTCATCATCATCATCATGATTTGATTTTTAAAGGATCCAAATTCTCTGGAAAACAATATCAACAAGTGAAGATGAGTATCGTAATTTGATTTTTTTTGCTATAAGAATTCGTGAAGAAATTCTATTCTAATTTGTTTTCTATTAAAATAAATTCTTGTTTATGAATTTCGTAATTCGTGTAATAAACTATGATTAAAAATAGTGTTCTTCATTTGTTCGATTAAAATAATGTGCAACATAAACATGAATTTGTTAATTTTACAGAATGTTTCATATCTCCAGCGATTCAGATCAATATCTCCGATGTGCAGAATCTGTAGTTTTGGCCGCGGTGGTTTTTGGGTTGTAAGCCCAGCCCTAGTACTAATCTAATCTAATCTCCAGCGATTGCTGACTTCATGTTTTCTATATAACTATGTGAAAAGCCCTGTCCAATGCCAAAAAAATGTTTGGGTCTAAAACTGTTATGGTTTTAAAACAAGAGACATATATTTACTCACATCGTTCCAGCACATAGGTAAACAGGATATATTCATGTAGTGAATTACAATTTATCACGCTTGTATCCAATTTGTTATCTTTTTAAAGTGAGTTCAAGATTTTTTCTGTTAGATTCGATAGTCCGAAGTGAATTAGGTTTTGAAAAAAAAAAACTGTTTAAAAGTCATATTTTTTGAGTATCCCAATTTTCCAGTAAGATTTTCAACACAGGGCTATGTAAGAAATCGGAATTGATGCCGAATCGTTATAGTTTCAAACTCAGAAAGGAATGTAACGTGCGGTTCTTCTGCTATAGCTTTAGTAATTATGAAACAGCCTGTCTAATATACTCCAGATTATCATCTTTAATTGATCCCTTTAATTTTTTTTTGTTTAGTTTCTTAAAGTCAACCATGTGTGATGTAATTTTAATCTAACTAATTAAAATTTTTATAACAACCTGTGCCGTAAAACAAGACTTAATAAAACTCTTCTTTTAAAAAAAAAAAAAAATTCTCTAGACCCTTTTAACTAATACATTATTCCCCAATCTGTCTATTTTTATCGAAATTTAACTGGAGGACGCTTACCTATAGTATAGTACAAAAAGAAAATACACGAAACTCTAAACTTACTCGTATACTAAAAATATACATATATAAAAATATCTTGTTTGCATGTTGTTCAAATATTTTCTTTAAATGTTTTTCTCGTCTTTGGATTTTGTGAATAAATATGCGCTTCTGGATCTATTTGGGATCTCTTGTGAATTGGGATATACTTTCTATTTTTGGAATCTTCATTTTTAAACGTACCACCAAGTTATATAGTATTTTTTTTTTGAAACTCTACCAAAATTATATTGCTGCAACTATAGAAAAATCAGTGGTCCATAATTTTTCTGGATAATAACATAAATAAAAATGAAAACAGTTTTTCATTTAACGGTGACATGTTAAATGTTTCAAAAGGTGTCTTTTTCGATGTCAAGACAGTATATTTAAAACAAAAAAACAAAAATTAACGACATCTGTTTAGCTCTTTCGTTATCATCAATATTATTTTCCGTTGTTAAACCTATTAACGGAATCTTTCGTTAAAGATTAACGAAAATTTTAATGATAATCGTTATATAAAAAAAAAAAATAAACACTTTGAAGCCATTAATCAAGTTAAGTATTATCACTTGGATTAATTTCTGAACAAAAAAAAAATTTATGTATATATGGATGGGTAATCTCACCTTGCCTCTAATTAATAATTAATCATTAATCTAGTTCTAGGAGACCAAACAAAAAAGTTAAAATTTATGAGTATTCAAAAAAATTTTCATTTTTTATCTAAGAATAAATTTAATTTCTTTTTAATTAATAATTTTCTGCTTTAAAGTTTTATGGAATTTAGAAAATTTTTCAGTTTCCCATTTAGTTTCTTTTTGGGGTTTTCAAATTTTCAATTTTACGAAAAAAAAAATATTTAACTTCGATTCCGAGTTCTTTGAAATCGGCAGTCTAAACTAATGGACCTATCCTTCCAAGAAAACCTTTATATAGTGTTATTTTTTTTATTTTGATGATGTTGTATTGTTTATTATAACTATACAAGTAGCCCTTCTATAATAGAGTAGATAAGTTAGTACAAAATGCCGTGTTGTCTGAAACAGTGTTATATGACGCTAGAAGCCAGTACAAAATTAGAGATATTTTCAAAACCGAATGAAAATGTTTACTGTTGTAGAAAAGAGTTAATATAGTTTTCTAAATCTATCTATATATCTATTATTTAAAAAAAATTTTCTCCGCAAATCATTCATAAATAAGTCTATGCATATTTTTAGGCGAATATATTCAAGGAAATACTTTTACAAATGAATTTAAAATAGAAAATTTAGTATCTTGAACAATTGAGACAGAGAGGAAGAGAAATAGGGAATCGTATTCTACCGCTAAAGAAAATTAAAAAAACCTGTATAAGCATGTTTTATTGTATGCTTTTTGGTATTAGAATTAGATACTTATTATCCTTAGAATAAACTTTCAAAAAGCTTCTGAAAATCTGTTCGAAAGCTTCTTGTTTCGAAAATTGTCCGTCGTCCAAAAATTTAAATAAACAGAAATGAAGGGAATTCCATTTCTGTAACAGTATGTATAAAAAAGATTAGATAAAAAGGTTTAAAGTTACCATATCTTAATTTTTTTAAAAATAAAATTTAAGAAGTAAATCTATCCAAATCAATACATAAAAATAGAAACAGTAAAAACGAATTTTGCAAAGCAAAGTATTGATTCAAAAGGAATAGAACATGATATGGGTATTGTTAAATAATTTCGAATAAATTAAAAAAGAATACTTTCTATAAAAACTAAATAGAATTCAAACAACAAAAATTAGCGAGCGAAAAAGTCCAGACGACAGGAATTGTGAAAATTTTGATCTTTAGAATTGCTTCACCCGCTTTGCCATATTTTCAAACTTTTCATTACCCAGAAAATTTTAACTATTTCATTTCAATTTTAGCAAATTGAAGAACCATTTTCCATTCAAATAAATATAATTAATTAAGAACTGTACTCACCTGAAAAAATAGTGTAAACGCAACCCATTGATAGTATTTCGTATGTTTTATTGTCAATGGACCGCGACCTTGAGAATTATGAATACCGGGAAATGGAACTTCAGATCCTTGTTTCTTCATGAAGGCATCAACAACCGTATATGTTGAATGAATCCAGCAATAAGTGTTGAGAACATCTTCCGGAATGTCTCTAGAAAGATATTTGTATCAAAAAAAAAAACATTAGAAAATTTCTTTTAAAGAGAATTCGGATTATTCAAGCTTTTATGCATTTTAATAGCAAAGCAGTAAAAGTTTAATTTTATATTAAGCACTAAAAGCTTTTCGAAAGTTTTCATATCAACGGCACTCACCTAGTATGAACACAGTCTATCGGATTTCCAACGTACTGTCGTGTTGTCACGGCTATCGAAAATGTTATTAACAGAATAACAGTGGCGTTCGTGTGCAATCGAAATACGGGTGAATCGATTTTGATGTGATTTACCTTTTATTTTTTTTTTAATTTTTTTGTAAAATAAAAAAATTTATTAATAAACGAACATAAATAGAGTTTTTCTATAAAAAATATTTATACATAAGTTTTTTTTTATTAATTTAATTAAATTTTTTATTATTACGTTTAAACAATATGAACTGCAATTTTAATTTTATGTACAGTTTTTTTTTTAAATTTTTAAATTTTTAATTTTTAATTTTTTTTTTTTTATGTAGGAATGCAAATTTACAAAACAACAATATTTAAATTATTTTAATCATAATTATTTGAAGAAAAAAAAAATTTGTAATATTTAAATTTTATTTACAAAAAAATTACAAATTAAAAATCATTAAATATTTACACATAAAGAAAAAAATATACGAATTAAAAATTAAAAAAATCGCAAAGAAAACAATCATTTGCTGTGGCGAAAAAATTTTGAAAAATTTTTAAGATTTTTTTCTTCTTCTTTTAATTAATTTTATGATTAATTTAATTGTTTTTTTTTTTTAATTTATTAAAATATTTTAGTTTATGATCAAAATTTTAGCTTTTTTTTGGTTTCTTTTTTTTTGAAATCATGTTAATGAAATTTCGATAATGATTGAATTCCAGTTAATAGAAGAAAAAAGAATAATTTGTGGGTGGAAGTGGGGTGTAAGTGATTGGAAGTGATTTTATTTTGTGATGTTCTGTGATTGTGAAAAAAAATTTTTTTTAATTTTAATTTTTCATTAAAGTTTTTACTTGGGTGATTTTTTTTTTTTTTAGTGGAAATTTACTAAAAAATATTATGTAAAAATACATTTTTATGAAGCATAAAAATATTTAATATAATATTTTTTTAATTCTTATTATTTTTTTTTTTTTAATACAAAAAACCATAGCCAAAGTGTTTGATTAGAAAATTTTTATAAAATATAAAACAAAAAAAAAACAAGGTGATTTAAGATTACAAAATAAGGTGAATTTGTGAAGAAATGAATTATTTTACATGAGCATAAATGAAATTTAAAATGATTCAAGTATTTATTTTATTCTCAAAATTCCTCACAGTCCAATATTTATATTTTTTATATAACTGAATACAAATATTGAAAAAGTTGGAATGTACCCGGTTACCTGTTTATATTTATTATCTAGTAAATACCTGAAGCCTGGGATCTACTCAAGGTAGTTCAAGACTTATCGGAATTGTTTTAGTATCCCGGGAGTTTCCAGTTTTCATGAATTAATTAAAAGCTTAATATCATCATTGACTGTTATTTATGATATTTCCATTCTCAAGTAACATTTTTACTAGTATTCCGAAGGTACTCAGTAGTATCTGGTTTCTTTATTATACATGGTACTAACAATCATGAATCAAAGAATACGACCACTGAACGCACTTATTTTAATGGGCTTTACTCGGTTTTCGGAAGCGACATTCAGCATACTACTATGGACAAAAAGTAATGAGACTGTATTTTTAAAAATTCGCGTACAATGAATATCAATGTTTATATTTATTTGATAGATTGGTATGACTGTTGTGAACAGGTAATAGAAATCTCATGATGTTTGTTAGTTTAACAATTTCAGCGTCTTTTGTAATTGTGAAAAATTTGTATTTTTATAAATACATCACTCATTACTTTTTTTTCATATTAGTATAGCCATAACTTTTGATCAATTATTTTATACAGACTTTTCCGAATTCAATAATATTTAATTTTTAAAAATTCGAACTAATTTTGCGATAATTTAATGAAATATAATCTGATTCATGAAATCAATCATTTATGAAATTGGCCATACTATTAAACGTAATTGGATGTTGAAAAGAATCGCGATTTAATAAACGATTTAATAAATACTGTTTTTTTATATTAAAAAGTCTCTTTTATTCTTAACCGAATAGTCGTATAAGAGTATTGATTCAAATACAACCATAATATCCCAGACAATTTTGAAATATTGTCCGGTAAGAAATTGTTTCCAAAAGGAAATTCTTCCAACTTTTGACCAGAAAATAAAAAAAGTACCTCTGGAGATCACTCTTCCCTAGTAGCATTTTTGGTCGCTGGCATGTTTCTGACGTATACTGAAAATGTTTCTTAAGTTGTTTGTTCTAAATACTTGAATCATCTTAAATATAAAAAAATATTATTAATATTACATTTATTGTGAATAAGAAAAATATTTTGTAAAAAGTGGTTTTAAATTATTACATAAGCAAAGAAATTAATCTTACAATAATTATTTTAATCAAACATTTATTTATTCAATTAATTACATAATTACATAACAACAATAGTTATGATTGGTGCTGGTGCAAAATACAATAAAATAGGGTGGAAAAGTTGTTTTTATATAAAATACATTTATTTTTTTTTATTATTAATATTTTTTTTTTTTTAAATAAAAGGAATAAATTAGAAGAGCGAAAAAGAACAAATTAAAAAAGAAATTATTGAAATTAAATTATGTACAAAAGAAAAGAAAAACACTACAATATATAGTTTTAGGAAAAAGAAAATTCTCGACAAAACAGATTTTTAGAGAAGAATAGAGTTCCGTGTATTTTTTTTAGAAGTTCATAAATATTTATTCATTTTTCCCCAAATTAATGCATCTTGCATGTTTATTCTGCTTCGATTTGTTGTTCTCTTTTATTTTGTTTCGGAAACGAGAGTATAATAAGCTAACATTTTCATTTAATAATAAATTTTCCAATTTTTAAATACCTTTTTCTTCCATTTCTGTTTATTAAATTTTAAAAACCCAATTAAAAAAAAATTAGAGAAAAACAAATTTTTGAAATAGATATTTTCTTCTAATTTTCTTTTTTTTTTGATTTAAATTGAAAAGAAAAAAAATATGTTTAATGTTCGTATAAATATAATACAACCGGGCAATCTGAAACAAGAACTAAATCTATTTTTTTTTAATGCAAATTTTTTTAATAATCTTTACACAAAATTCTCACTAAAATGGAAATATTCCGAGACCCCCAAAGGATTCATAAAATTATCTAACCTTAACTGATTTTGATATGGGATTTTTATCTAAGTTGAAATTTATAAAATGTGAAATATATACAAAAATATGGAAAAAACATACAAAGCAGAGACCACCTTTTAAATTGGTGGAAACTGTTCAAGAGTTGCCATGCTTTACTTCAGCCTTATTGCTTTATCTATAATTTTTAAATTGTAATTAAAGATTTAATATCAAATGAGTAGGAATTAATGATTAGTGCACGTTTAATTTGGCATATATAACGTCCGGAATAATAATCATGAACCAGATGAGACAAACTTTAAGATGTCTTAAAACTATGTTGTTGATAGAATCTTGATACTCAAGCACGGAAAATGTTATAGTAAATTAGTATGAAAAATATAAATCTTCAAATTCCATATGAAATACTTTAAAAGTATTCTACTTTGAAAATCAAAAGGCATACACTTTTTTAACAAATAGTTATCATGAATATTACAACGTTTACTATATGTTTTCTTTGAATTACCAAAATGTCAATGAAATCGATGAAGTGTGAACGATTTTATGGTATTTTCTTTTCTTTTCTCAATGCATTTGTTAAAAATTGCAGTTTTTCATGTTTAACCATCAGCAAGATTGAATTCGAAGCGATTTCCCAGCAAACATTTTCTCGAAGTCTTATTTTAAGTAGAAAGAATGAAAATATGGATTTGCAGTAATAAAGAGATTCTCTAGTATTGATCTCTTCACTTTTAAAGTATCTTTTGAATTTAATGGGTCCAAAACTAAAAATGCGAAATATGAAATAATAAATTCATAGATTTTTGCAATATTTGAATCTAAAAAAGGGGAATTCTAATCGGATTTTCGCGTTTCAGTCAAGATCAAACTCAAAATCGAAAGAAACTTTGCTTTGATAAAGAATTTTCTGGAAATAGCACAACAGAACTGGAAGGAGTTTTTAATGTTGCGGTGGACTCTATTTTAACTCTATCTACGGAGTTAATGTTTAGTTTAGTTTCCTAGAAATGTATTCCCTCTGAAAATTATCTGGCGTTTTTGATTTCATCAAAAATGTTTGTTGGGTTTTAATATTATTATTATTATTATTATTATTTACAAATATATTTTTCACCAAGGAACATACAAATACTGGAATTTGTAGACAACTAAAACTAAAAAGGTTCATATTTCTATACAATTTGGGAAGACTCTCAAAAACTACACTACAAGACTTTATTTAATAATTAGAATTTACCATAAACAGTGGAAAAACTAGTAAAATCTAGAACACAATTAATTATTTTTTTTTTTTTCTTAATTTCAAACGAAAAATAAAACATTTTCTAATGAAAAATGAATTAGAAACAAAATTAAAAATTAAAAAATCGAAATTATAAAAAAAAAGAAAAACTAATAAAAATTAAAATCAAATAAATTATAAAATGCAGATAAAAAGCTCTTACTCTCTTTCTTTTTTCTTTTTTTTTTCTTTCTTTTTTTGGACACACTATAAAATCGCGAATTATATAATTTTCCTTAGAATTTCTCGAAAGAAATTCGATTGTAAAAATTTAATATGTGTGCGTTTGTTTGTGTTATCTTACCTGCTTTAAAAAAGAAAAATCATCAAAAGCAGATTTGCTTAAAAGAAATTAAAAGAAAATTTTCTTGGTTGTTGTTTTTTTTTTTTTCATTATGTGAAAGTGGGTGGTTATAATTAGTGGTGGTTGGTGGTGAAAGGTGATGGTGATTGTGATTGATAGTGATAAAAATCTTAGTGGATTTTTTTTTTGTTTTAAAAAAAAATAAAAAAAAAAAATAAATAATAAACATAGATATAAAATGCTGAATAAAAATTCATATGCAAAAATTTACGGCCGTATTCTCAAATCGCATTTCTATGTAACCGTAATTTTCGATACAGAGAATTCTGTAAGTAAAGTTACATAGATGCCTAAATTGCTATTCTGAACTATATCTATTTCGCTCTCGTAAAATGAATTCGCCGTCTACGAAAAAATTAAGAATTTTTGGCAGAAATATTGATTTACTTTAATTTTTATGTGCTTCAAATATATTTCAAATAATTTTCACTTCAATTTTCCTTTTATTAATACTCGTTTTTAAAGAGTTCCGATATTTAAAACCCAATCGTAAAGATCTAGACTATTTGACAGGAACTTACAGAACAGTTTCATAAGCATATAATTTCAGAATATCAATGTAGGCATTGATCAGATTTTTACGGTATTACAGAGCGAATTTACAATTTGTGAATACCACAGCCTTAAATAGTATTAGCACAAAAATTGTCTGTTCATCATTCTACATCTTTTGTGGTATTACTTGATTGTGATAAAAAAATGCTTTAAAAAAAAGAAAAACACTTATCTATTATATAATACTATTCCTTACTTGATCCTTAAAAAACAAACGAAAAAAAAAGAAATACAATTTCGTGGGGTGGTGTTTTTTAATACGTGTTTTTTTTTTCTTTTTTTTTGGGTGTGATTTTTACTTAACATATACTTAATTACTATTTTTACTGTGAGCATATCTCAAATACAAGTGCGTTGAAAAAAGGAGGTTTCTTTTGTTTGTTTAGTTGGTTAGGTGCTCTCTAAAATTATCGAAATTTCAAGTTTTTAATCATTAAAATTTGTTCTTTTTGGAAATATTTTCAAAAATTTCATTTCCAAACTTTTCGAATTTTTCTGAAAGAAAAACAAACAAATTTTAAGTTGTTTTTCATTTTCATATTAATATTAACATTATTATTATTTTTTTTTTCTTTTTCTTTTAATTATTAAAAATTGTTTTCTTTTTTGGGGGGAGAAGGGCCAGGATTATAACTACGAAAAATATGCATAAATAATTGCATTAAATTCATTGAAAAAAAGAAAAAGAAAAATTATTAATAAACAAACATTTTTGTGGAACGATTGCTAAAATATCTGCTGTCCAGTTTTATAAAAAAAAATTAAATTACATAAAAAAAAAATAATAACCAAAAAAATTTTCATAAAAACATACCTTTTTTAATTTTAATTTTTTTTTATATACAAAGTCCTGCGACATAAGTTCTTCACGGAAATTCCGTCAAGAAAAACTAACTACACACACACACACACAAATAAAGGGAAATCATTTCTAATTTTTCCAACGTGAGTGAGTTTTGGCCACCCTTTCGCAGTTGATAAAATTATAATAATTGTTACAGAAATAATTTATTCGAATTGGATACCGGAAAGAAAATTTCCCAATCCATGCCTGAACACTTACTTATTGGAGGATTTGGTATCGGATCGACACACATCTAGAGAGACCATATACTATATCTCTAGATAAATCCTTTACCAAAGAAAATTTTCAATAAAAATTCTCATTCTTGAAGCACTTTTAGTGTATCCAAGGATTGATCGCAAACCATTTCACCAAACTTAAGTCAATTGAAAATTATTGTTTGCTTTCATTTGGGTTTATATATTTTTTTTAATTGACTGTTATAAAAGTTAAGGACTTGTAAGAGTTATGGTCGTTGTATACAAATAATGAACATTACAAGAATATAATTAACAACTGTTATGGTTAGGTTAAAACAATTAAGTTTATAAGGTAAATAAAAAGAGTATAACAGTTATCTCGTTCGGCTTAAGTCGTTTAGAACTATTGTTAAGAAGACTGGCTCAAGCTCAGACTAATGTTTTTTTTTCAAGAAAATTAATATTGATTTTTAATTTATTTTACAAAATTATTAATTAAAAAATAAGAAGTTAAAAAATTACGAATTTTTATACTTAACTCTAGTATTTCTTGTTCTCCATCATAATTTTAATAATAAAAAGATAATAAAAAATTTATCGATCAATTTTTAAAATTAAAGCTAAAAAATATTTAAATTTAAATCGAAAAAAAAATTAAAAAATAATTTTTGTGATTTTTACATGCAATTTCTGTGTGATAAACAATTTAATTATAGTACAAGATCTGGGTCTAAAGTGAAGAATATCATTTTTTACATATAATTGTGAAGATTAATTTTGGTAAAAAGGGATCTATAAAATTTTGCATTCCTTTTGTTATACATATACAAATTCGTATTAATTTTAATTATTACAAAATATTTTATACCAATTTCTTTTAAAAAAGGATATGTGGGAAATTGTTTATTAAATATTAAAAACTTAAAGGATATATCGAATCACATCAAAAATGAAACTTTACAAGCCTAATCAATGGAACCTAACCAAAAATGACTTGATCTTAACGACTTTATTTACAGATTGAGTAAACTGATCTAATTTAATATTCGTACAAAAGTTTAGTGTCCTTTTTGAAATTTACCATCACTTGATCAACTAAATTACCCATTATTCTTTTATTTAAGGCCAGTAAAATTTATATCAATTTTAAGTTTTGCACTCAACCCTAAATAATCGTAGAAGTATAGTTCCTAATCCTACAGGACCCTTAGAATATCCTATCATCAATTAACTACACTTGTATGGACAGCAGATAAATTACGACCTCGAAAAACAAAGCCTAATAAAGCGGAAATTATTCCCAATATTCGATGAATCCTTTGCAAAAAATCCCTCCCCCTCCAAAAAATAAAGCATTTTCATTTTCAATTTTCTTTTTATCTTCCGTTTTTTTTTTTTTTGTTTTCTATAATTTATTTAAATTTTCTAGAAAAAAAAATTGTTTATAAAAATTAGAAGAAAATTTTACCATTTTAGTTTTTCTTTTTTCACTTTTAATAATTTCTATTGCATTTCTCTTTCTCTTTTATATTTTCCTTAAATCCTTTTTCTTTTGATTCCTTCTTTTTATTACTTTGATCTTTTGTTTTTCTTTAATTTTTTATTTGGATTTTTTGGTTTTTCCTGGAAAATTCTCTTATATTATTCTCTCGTTTTTCTATTTCGTATAATTTTCTTTCTCTATTTTTCTCTATTTTCTGATTCGTTTTTCTAATATTTTCCTTTCATCTATTTTCCACTTCAAGATTTTAGTTTTTATGTTTTTCTTTTTGGGATGAAAATTTTGTAATTGTTTTTGTTTTTATATATAAGGCTATGGTTTTCGCATTTTCTTTTTCAATTACTTTTGTTTTCGAGATAAAAACGGGTGTATATTTGTTTTTGTTGATGACCCCAACATGAATATTCCCCAAAAATAATTATTAAATTTTTTTTTTTTAGCCATTTTAGAAAAACAAAATTGGAAAAGAAAAGAATAAAAATGAAATTGGATGTGATTTTTAATGTAAAAGAAAAATATTTTTTTTTGGAAAATTTTATGTATTTTGCGATGGTATATATTTTTTTTTCTTTTTTAGATTTACTTATTTATTATATATTTTCTTAAAATTTCTTACACAACACTCATCTCGATTTTTCAGGAGATTTGTTTTTTTTTTTGAATTTTTTTTTTTTTTGATTTTTTTTTTGGTATTTTTATATATTTTAAAAATTTTTTTTTTTTTTTTCGAGTATCGAGCAAATAAAAAAGGAGAGAAAAAATTTTTTATGATTAGTAAAACAATTAGTAAAGATGGCGACACTCACCGATGATCTACTCACTTGCATAAACGCATATACTCCCCGTAAAAACTCCATGTTAGGCTGCTGTTGATGTTGTTGGGCTTGATGTTGAGCCCTCTGTGCTCGATTTATATATGATTTAACACCGTCACCTACCAAATGTGGTTTAACTTTACGTGATAGAGCTCTAAAGAAATATAAATAGAAAATTTCATATTTTTAATAAGTTTTAAAATCATATTCAAAAATATTGATTTCCCTGTTTATAAAGATAATATGTTTTATGAAATGGATGGTTAATGAGCAAGACCAACCGATGATCACATTTTTCTGGTAAAAAAAAAGACATTACTAATTTTCATAAATTTAACTAAATCGATTTAAATACATGCAACATGCACTTTTCTCTTTTTTTCGCCACTTTTATATAAAAACCTTTTTGTATTCAACTTGTCGATCATCATTTTAGAAATTTCTTTTTGGATTTTTAAATCATAAACAAAAGTCTTTGAAATTTTAAAAAAAACCTAAATATTTCATGCACTAAAATAGAAAATCAACTATTTTAATGAACTGTGAAATATCGCGAAAAACTTATGTAATTCAGAAATTCAAGAGATTTTTAATTTAAACAATTTGGAATTTTTTTAATTACAAAAATATACATAATTATTGTTTATTTGAAATAATTTTGAAATTATTTATATTAAAATCAATCAAAAGAGAAGAACTTCTAATTGATTTCCAAAAATTTTATACAATCAGACACACAGATACTATTGGTGGGAAATATTGAATTTAGAATTTATGTCAATCAATTTGTCAATATGTACTTGGAGTTATTTCATATCGATTAAAAAATTATGTGAAGAATGAAAATAGAAATCTATTCAGTTATAACCATGAACTTTTGATGAAACTAACTTGATAAGTTATGGAAGTCAATGTGGTAAAAAAAAGAAAGAAATGGATCTAGTAGACAATATCGATGGGCATATATATTTCATCATAACACTATAAATGTTTCCTGATTGGTTGCTTTAATGTACATAATATAACAATTTTTTTATGTATACACTTGATGTACTTTAGTTTATTTCTGCCTAAAATAAGTAGAAAAACTCCTTGGATGGAATTTATTTCTTTATCATAGAAAAACAAAGAAATCTTTATTAATGCTTATTATGCTAAATTGCAAAGAATTTAGTATAATTAGATGATATTGTGATAAATCTTAATATATTTATTCGGTTTTATTGATGTGAGCAGAAATCATATTAATAACAATAAAAAATATTTATATTTTTATGATTTATTGATGTATATGTTTGCTATTATGTCTACACTGGATTAAAAGGAATATCCTCGAGTGTAAAATGAAAATATTTCCTGAACTACTATTTTTGTATTCATTTCAAAAAAAAAAAAAAATTATATTCAAAATGTTCTTCATCACTAATTTAACGGATCTACTATATTATCCATCAATGGAATATATACTGGATAATACATACTTTAGTTTATTTCCTTATATGGAAGTGTTTAATGTAAAAAAGTCAACAAAAAAAAACCTTCTTATATATAGACGTGAAGCATGGATTTTGTACGAATGGGCATAAGAATCTTTTTATCCATTGCAGACAGCATTCATGTATATTTGTATATAAATAGAGACTTTGAACGGTCGTAACTAGCTATTTCATCCGAAAGGAAAAAAGGGATCATCTCAATTCAAAAGGTACACTATATAGATGCTATTGTACTATATGTACTCCATCATCCGTTATGCTAATGATATTCTGTAGCTTATAGTGAGAAATATGTAAGGCCAATATGTTTACTTTAATTAGGTGATGTACAATTTCTATAAAAAAAAAAAAAAAATATTCTACATATATAAAAGGAAGACGACCACTTTAGGCTAAGGAAAACTTGGTATATAGGAAGAGATTTTCGATGATGAGAGAAAACAAAATTAATGGGAATGAAAGAATTTATAAACAGAAAAAAAGGATAGGTATTTTATATCAAAACTATTCATAGTATATATGTATTCGTAGAACCTCATTATCATCAGACACTTCATAGATATGTTTAGAATATGTCTGCTTTCATTACCAATTCAACCATCTTAAAACTTATCACATATATTCATAATTGCACGCTTCGTTTTATGTTAGATATTAGGTTACTTTTTTTTATAGTATGTAATATATGTATATATAATTAAGTGATAATGGGTCTTTCTTTTTTTTTTTAAGTTTTCGGATAGTGGACTGAGTGAATGTTAAGAAAAAAATGTTGGATTTGTATGTACATATTTTTAATTAAAATTAAAACAAAGATATGATGATAATATACAAAAGGACATCATCTTAAGTATGTTATTGCAACTCTCTTCTCTCATCATAAAATATTGCAACATAAACTATTTTTATATTATTATTATAATATTGTTGTTGTTGTTTTCCTTGCTTCCGAAGTCCTTTTTACGGTGGCTAACTCCTGTATAGTTTTTTTTTATTCTGTGAACATTTAATGGCATTATATTCACAATTTCCCATATACTTGTATATACATACTTTGTATATTCATTTTAGAATTTATGGAGGACATTTATGTCTACTCAAAATATTCTATAATAATGGAAAAGGTAAAGAGGATATCTATAAAATTGTTAGTTTTTATAGAAATTTAGACAGAATATTATTATTCTCTTGTATCCTGTGGTTATACATAGGTATATAGAAAGGCAAAAGAATCTCATGTCATCATTCAATAATAATTGTTAAAACTCGAATGTTTGGTGCACTTGAGTCACGATTCTTCATTTTTATGACCATGTATTGGATGAAGTTGATTAGTATAAAGAGAATATTTTATAGTTTAAGTACATATAGTATATATTTTATAATACAGGGTGGCGACTGAAAGACTAAAGGATTTAAAAATGTCATAACGCATTAATTTTCAATCTTTTTTATTTATCTTTTTCTAAAGGTTATAGAGCATCCCTTAAAGATTAAAATGGCTACCTATGTTGTCAAGGAACGAATAAAAATGTTTCTATTCCAGTAAAAGATCAACTGTTCAAACTCAGGAAAAAAAACCAACAACATTTGAATGTAAGAATATCTTCTAGTCAGAGATAACAACAACTTTTTGAAAAATTTGAAAGGACAGTTTACGTAAATAATCCTCGAACAATTTAAAAACTTAAGGAGAACAGTCCAGCTAAAATACGACGTTTACGACCTGAAACCATGCGTACGGTCATGGAGAAACCTTGTATTTGTGATCAGGAAAATAGTAATTTAAGGGATGTTATTTTTCGCACATAAAAAACATATGTTTGTAAAAGTTATTTTCGTTTTATATCATTTAATCTTTCAGTGAACACCCTGTGCTTATGGATCTATAGCCTAAGATACATATATACATATAGTATATAAATATAAAAGGGGTAAAAAGGCGATATGTAATATAAAAGATCGAAGAATTTCTTGTATAAAAAGCTTTGGATCAAAAAGATCCTTAAAATAGATTTCATATACACATTTACAGTAGAGTCATTTATATATTTTCTTTTTTTAAAGAAATCAGGAGGACGTGTAAATCTATAAAGAAAATGAATTTCTTTTTTATAGTCACTATATATGACTAGGCAAGAAAAACTTCGTAAGACTGCCAATAGAAAATATAAGAAGAGGAAAATTTAATAGAATAATGATTGACGATATATTCTTTATGAAATAACAAATGAAATTTTTTTTTTCTTTTTTTGCATCCTTTATCCTAGCTAAAACATTTGTTTGTTTGAGTTTGATTTAATGTTGAATCGTCTTTCACTTGAAAAATAAACTTATCGAAAATTTTATACATATATCGATAAAATGTAATTTCCGGTCTTCTCTGGGATATTATCCGGGATTGAATAGAAAAAAAATAGTTTTTCTTTTTTCTTATGTTGCACTATCAAAGCTTCAATGAAAATAGAAGAAATTTAAGAATGTTTATGATCTTTAAAGTTCATTTTTACTATCTTTATATAAATTTGTTTGTACAAATTGTTTGCTCGGAAAATTCTTTAAAACTAACTACTTTGTTATATATTTTGAAAATTTTTTAAATCTAAGATAATTATTTTAATTTAAAAAATTGATTTTAAATTAATTTAGATACTTTTACAAATCCAACTATTAACAATTGTCGCAAATGAAAAACACTGGTATGAAAATGTTCAATAAAAAAATATCAATATTTTCCTAAATATAAAAATATTTTATAAAATATAAGCTTTTGACGAAAAATTACCGGAAAACTTAGAAACACTTTTGATGTAAATTAATTTCAATCAAAAATTCACGAAAAAAAAAATTCAAATAATTTAAAAATAGAAAATCCGAAAAGTCGAATGCGGTAAATTTTAAAAAAAGAAAATTATATTTAATATTAAATTTCACTGAGCACAAAATAGGATAACTTCCTTTCTCATGGTCGTAAATTGGGAGTCTCAAACAAAACGAAAAACTTATCATACCTGACAAACACGGCAAATAAAACTTATTCACTTCTAAAACAGGAAAAAAATAACTTTTTACTGAAAACTTTTTGGACTTTCTGTTTGACACCGTTTAAAAATTATGTTTAACTTTTTTTCGAGTCCTTTTCATACTGCCACAATATTGTCAATGTGGTTAGTTGTATTTACATTTATTTCTATTATTTTCGAATCTGTTACAATTCTATGCACAAATAGTATAGTTTAGTTTTAAGATTTCTTGTTCTCTTCCTTTTTTGTATAATAACAAATCATACTTGCGCCTATAGAACTACCATGAATTTACTTAATATCACCGCAACTTATCAACAACTACAAACCAAAGAATTTTTATACTTTTCTAAATTTAGGAAAACGATTTGTTGACAAAACTATAAAAATGTTGTCGTTGTTAATATTTGAATTGTTCTTTTTTTCCTAATATATATATATATATACATCTTGGAAGAAAAATGGGGTGTAAAATTATGCCCCATACAAAAGACATATACTATAAACAGTATTGACTATAACAGAGGTCTTCATAGATCGAAAAAAAGAATGCAACAAAAATGCAATAATGGTGAAGAAGAACTACTATGCGGCATATACCAAAATAACACTAGAAACACCCTCAAAATCAAACCATTAACAAGTATAGTCAAATAACAGAACAACCGTTTAAAAATCAAAAAAGAAGAAATAAAAAACCCACTAATATCGTCCTTTTTGCAGTGACTTTCAGCAAAAAGAAAAATCAACAACCAAACGAATAAAGTAATAAATGAAAATGACATTCGAAAAAGGCGCACTCACTAGAACAGGATATATACAAGGTAGTAGTACCCTACATAAGTATAGTTCGCGATGAGAAAGGATGGGAATAGTTTTGACATGGATCAAAAGGTGGTTGAAGCAAAAGGATGAGCTATATCAATCACACAGTGAGTTCTTTTTAACAATTTTGTTATTGGCTTTTGGTGGTTTTATGGCACAAATGGTATATATAGTATATATGAAACAAGAAGGAAACAAAAACTTCCTGAAAAGTATCTCGACAGGAATCACATTGTTCAGTTGGTATTCGATGACGACAAAAAGAAAAATACAAAAATATATATGAAAATAAGACGAAGAAAACGAAAACGAAGTCATTGAAAATATGTATATTAATATACCGTAGAAAAGGGAACGGAAATTATGAAGATCGAGGGCGAATATGGATAGTGAAAAGAATTTACCATATTTCATATATAGAAATAACATAGTATACTATATGATGATGATGGAAGGATCACACAACAACAAAAGTTACAATACCAAACAAAACTACATAAACAGAATGTGAAATTTAACTCCCACTTCTTGTATAACCTTGAAATCCTTTATGGAAAATTATTTTGATGTTATGATGTCTAAGATGACAGTATTATGAAGACAATGATAATGATCATGGTAATGAGGATATATATGTATAAACAAAGCATAGAAACATTGAAATGACAAATTGGTGACCATGTTATAGAAATCATAATAAATGAAAAAGAAAAAAAAACTAGAAAAAATCCTAATAATAATAAATGAGAGCATAAGAAAGATAATCTGAAGAACCCTTTTTGTTTTTAGAAGACATATCATTTTATTGTACTATCATTAGATGATTATATATCAAAAATCTAAGGACATTCATCAAATAGAACATAAAAATCAAACACATATATAGATATATAAAAAGCTTAAAAGAAAATATTTACCACTAATTTTGTGACCGATAAGGACACGCTCCAATTCATTTTGATGTGCTTATTGAAGAGAAATTAGTTCACATATAATGCAGTAAAAATATAAAAAAACAAACAATAACAGAAATTTGAAGGATAACTCAAAATGGACGTGATTGTATGAAAGTATAATTATTGTCCATATGATTTTTCATCTTCATCAACAATACTATACCATATACACCATAGTACGTATAGTATTCTATTTAGATAGCCTTTATATGACATATCGTAATTTAGAGTAGCTACGGATATCCGCATTGGATTCAAAATTATTCTATTTTTTTGTTGTCTTGATTCTATTCACTATTCTTGATCCTTATGAGTTTTGATAACAATTTTATTATGTTTTATATTCTAATATAGTTTTTTTTTTTTTTTTGGTAAATATTATTATCTAAGTCTGCATGTTTTGTGTGGTCTCTTCATCTTAAGTTATTTTATTTGAAGTCATATGTCATGTGGACACAACACTGAGTGATTGTCATATATAAGAAATGGTAAAATGAATAGAATCTTCATGAAATTTATATATTTGCATATATAGTACAATAGAAGAAACAAGAAGAATAATATTTCCGGTTATTTAGGTTATAAAAGATCATTGTTATGTACATATATGTAGTTTATGTTCAACTCCTGTTGCTTTTCATATATTTTATTTGTCCAAGCAGATATCATTTTGACCATATGAAAAATTGAAATTGGTACTTCTTCTTCTTATATAAGAAAGTTTTTTCTTATGTAAATATGCTTGAAATGACAAATGGAAAAGATTTCTTATACAATTTTTATGTGACATTAATTTAAGGTTTTTCTTGTCTTTTATTATTTTTATATACATATGCTATTTTTATTATTACTCTATTTTATTTTAAATTATAATATTTATTTAGAAACTGTTAATTTGAAATTCTTTATTTAATTTAAAGGTATTTTCTTTTCTCACATAATTTAACTATAATATAAAAAGAAAAACCGATTAAAAAATATCAGAATCTACAGCAAACATGCATCTAATGCATTTTACCATAAATACATATATACCCGACAAACAATTTGATACCATCATTTCATCAACATTATGGAAAATTTGTTACTATATGTTATATATAGTATAGTCCTGTATATATGGAAGTTTATCTTTTCCCTTCCTATATATTTTCTAGGCACAAACTACTATTTTTTTTAAATGTTTCTTGTTGTCTGTTATAATAGTGTACTTGTAAAAGAAGAAGAAAACCATCACCCATCCTCATCCTTAATATCTTATATATTCCTATAATCGTGCTTCTTTTCTGACAGTATTTGTGCGGATAAATGCCAAAACTGTTATAAGGTTATGCGATATGCAAATTATCAAGTTTTTCTTCTTTTTTTTTTTCTTTCCCATTTTTAACAAGCAGTTTATTTTGTAGGTCATTCCGCCGCACCAAACTAAAAAGGAAAGACGTGGGCAACCATATATATATATATATTTATATCTATTTATATAGGAAAAGGAATCATATATTAGATTTTCCGAATAAGAGTAAAAAATTAAAACACGAAAAAAAAATAAACTAAAAGTTTTTTTATAAGGAAAAATTTATACGATAATACTTTGTTAATGTGTATATATAGAAGAAGTCCACTTGACATAAAGACAATCCGTTTGACTATACTATACATACTCTGATATAGAAGTGTTATAATATCTAATAGGAGAAGGAATTGGTTTGGAGGTTAACCCCGGTGTTTGTAAAAAAAAAAAAAAAACTTGCATAAACTTTATATATTTATAAGGTAGGGCGGTATATGTTAAATTTCCTGTAAGAAATGACACTATATAGGGTGGTAGGTAATTTATTGTATCCCTTTCAAGGCTATGCAGTGACAGTAAATTCAGCCATTTAATTTGTTATTCATATTCTTTGAAAATTATGGAATGAGAACTTAAAAAAAGAAAATTAAGTATTATGATTGAGTAGTAGTAAGTTTAAGGAATATGTCGGCCTGTGTAGATAATAAATATTATATACTAAACTATAAAGTTTACTTCTTTACGTTTTTTTTTCGTATAATGGATTATAAGAAATTCAGTTAAATTCTGTTTTTATATACTATAATATACTATGAACTAGTGACATACTCCACCGCGAATGGTCTCATAAGATTAGACTCTTTTTTTTTTTTTCTCTCGAATATATTATATTCTTTTTAATATGAAAAATGATTTCCTTTTTTCGAAAGAAAAAAAGAAAATTGTATTTTTGCATATTTTTAAAATTTATTACAAAATCAATTGTACAAAATTTATTAAATTAAAAAAGTTTACTATACATATAAATATTTTATATATAACTTTCATATAATACATAAAAGAAAAAGATAGTATGTCAAGTTTCAAGGTTTACAATACCTGGTAACCGAATAAATTACTCAAAAATTAAATGGGCCATATCGTTATAAAACCGCCTATTGCAATTTTCTTTATAAATTTTCCTATTCTAAAAACTAAAATCGTTATTTCAAAATACATATACTATATATGTATGTAATCGTACATATGTTTTCAGAGGGTTAAAAAAGTGAGGTTAACATGCCTATATAGGAAAATTGCAACTACATATATTACAAAATTTTCCACCTACACTCTCCTTTTAGTGAATATATATATATTTAATTTCTTGTTATGTTTCTTGTTCTTGAAATTACAAGCATTCTAATATTCTTCCCTATGGTTTTACTACACATATATATATATGTATATTCCAAATATATTTTCCTAACCTGTACTTTTATATTAGAACTTTCGGTTTTGCATATATGGATGGTTGAAGTTGCCATCAACCTTGTGTTTTCCTTCATTGGAATTCATTCGAAATGGAAATAGGACAAAATGATAGCATTTTCTTTTTGCAAAACGATGGCAATTAAGATGTCACGAACAACATTTCTTTTTTCTTTTTTGTGAGTCTTTATCGAATCAATAGTTTCTGGTATTTTACAAAAACAATAAACAAACAAAAGTTTTCATTTAATATCATTTGTAATTAAAAATTCTTCATTATGTTTTTAAAGAGTGTGAAATGATGACCATATAGAAAAAGAAAAAGTATTTATATAAAATTAATTGTGAAATTGAGTTCAAAGAAATTAATGAATTTTTCTTAATAATTTTCGTACGCCTTCAAATATATTATATATTAGGTGCAGAGAATCGGAATCAAATGCTTTTCATAACAAACTCTGTGTTCAATTTTATTTTTATTAGTTCAAGAATTCGTAAATAAGTTTATTTTATATATTTAATGATAAAATTATGATCAGATTTTTTTTGGGTGGATTTGTAGGACCAGAAATTTGTAATTTTGAACTGAAATTAGGTTTAAGATAACGTTGTATTTCGCTCCTAATTTTTTTCCTATTACTTTCATCAATAAATTGTATGCAGAAATAGCTTCTCCATATTTAATGAAGATAACAATTATTTATATAATCGAATAATTTAGAAGAAAATTAAATTTAGAATATTTCGTATAAGAAAGTTGAACGGTTTTTTCCATATTTACTTGTAGATAAATATTTTCCTGAAAATGTAAGAATATCTTACCTTTGATTTTTTGTGAGTTGAGTTTTTCATTTAGAAATATGATTTAATAAAGCAAAAACATTTTTTTTTTTTGCAAAAAGCCTTATATTTAAAAAAAAAAATAAAAATAAAATTTTTTTACATACCGCTTATGCTGAATACTACGTTTATGTTCAGTATGTCTTAATGATGATGGGCCAATAACTCTTCCCATGAGTGGTTCTTGTATAGAACCACTAAACCCACCACGAATGCCACCTCCAATACTTCTTAGTGGTAGTGGCGGTGGTGAATTAACAGATTCAATATCAAATTCAATTCCTGGCAATTCCAATGATGCTATCGGATGTATACGTGTCAGCGATAAGTTACTCTCCAATACAGCACTAAGCAATGGAGCACTTCTTAGGGATCTCAAACTACCACGTCTAGCAGATTCTTTAAACATTTATTTTGGTTTTTTTTTTTAATTTTGATTTTGATTAAATTTTTGTTTTTTCAAAAAGTTTTCCTTATTTTTTTTTTTTTTTAATTTTGATTTTTAATGCCAATTTTATTAAAAAATCCAATTGATTGTGTGTTTGTGTGTTTATTGGTTTTTATATCGAACTAATTAGAATATTTTCTTAGATCACTTATCTTCGTTTTATCCATTAGACTTTGTTTTGTGTAGACTAATTAAAATATCCTTTTTTTTCTTCTGTTTTATATAAAAATAATATCACTTAACGTATTTTAGAAAGTGAAAAATTTTCTTCTCTTTTTTAGTTTTTTTAATAAGAAAATCTTTTTTTTAGGACAAGAATAAAAAGAGAAAATATTGTGCAGATAAAGAAAATGTGCCAAAAGAAAATGATAATCTGACAAGAGAACAAATAATATAAGAATAAATTCTTTGCTGGGCGGCTCTTTTCTTTTAAGTAATTTCTTAATAAATGTTTTTTTAATGATTTTCATGTCACTTGATTGGCCTTGCACCTATCGATTTTTTTCTCCTTTTCATTTCGTAATTATTTAACGTGAAAAATTTGAATATATAAAATATATTTAAAAAATTTAAACAAGCATTAACAGTCTACACTAAAAATTGTAATTTTTTTATGGTTTTTCTTGAAATTAGCAATAAATTTTTAAAGAAGAGTAATTCTTTAATAAAGAAGAAAAAAAAACGGAAATTTTCACTCACTCACGATTATTAATTTGGAAAATTTTGTTTTTCTTTTCTGTTTTGTTAATTAGATAATTTTGTTTAGCGTTAATTTTTTTTTTTTTTTTGATTTTTAATAATTGTCAATTGTTTGAGTTGTTTTCCGTTTTCCTTAATATAATTTAATATATTGTATTATTTTTATTATATAAAATTGAAATTAAATAAACAACTATTAGAATAAAATATTTTGTGATAGAAAAAAATAAAAGAAAATCAAAAAGCTTATTTTTCTTGTTGATAATAGAGCGTTTTGTTTTTTCGTTTGTTAATAAAAAGCCAAATTAGAAAATTAAGGAAAATATTCTTCTTCAGTCTTTTATTTTTGGATTTTTTTTGGCTTTTTAAAATTTGTTTGCTTATAATTTATATTCTTTTTTCGTATTTTAGTTTTATGACAAAGAAGAAGAATACTGTGTGTAGCTTTTCCTTGTTTTTCATATTTTTTTTCTCACTGATTTAATGTGATTTTAAGCTTTTTGTGATATCAAAAAAAAAACAGCAGACAAAATTGGAATTATTGGCATATAAAAATAATTAATTCATTCAGAAAAGAAATTGTTTTAACTAAAATAAATTAGCTCAAAATACTAATTGATAATTGATTTTTGTTAAAAAAAAAAAAAAAGAAATAGTTTTAATTTACACTTAATTTGTTAAGTATTTGAATATCTTTCTTCTGAGTTATTCGTCTCCAAACTTTTATTTTTATTTTTATATATTTTAATATTTTTATCCTTAGTTTTTCTTTATCCTAAATTTGTTGAAATTCCGTGATCTCCATCAATCACAATTTTCTCGATGTTAACAGTTGCCATTATGTGTTCGTTTGTTTTTCTTTCTTTTTTTGTTTCCTGATGAACTTGTTCTCAAATTGGTAGCCACATTAATTTTGCATTTAAAAATGTATTCCATATAAATGTGAACTTTCTTTTGGTCCAATCCATTTTTTCGTTTGTTTTTTTTTTGTTTTTTCTTTAATCTTTAATTAAGAAATTCTGTAAAAAAATAAGAAAAATATTGATAAACCCATATATTTAAAATAAAATATCAAACAAAATGTTTTCTAAAATAAAACTAATTAAGTAATTTTTATGTTATTCTTTAATAAAACAAGAAAAATAAAAAGATGGGCATCAAATAACAAAACAGAAAAAAAAATTAGGCCTATTTTATTCCTTCCGGTAATTAGTTTAGTATCCTGTACATACAGTTTTTTTATATTAATAATAAGCTATTAGGAATTTGTGTGCTTTTATGTCGACATTCTTAACTGATTGTAGATATAACACGTCAGCCGAATAGGTCATGACATAATTATGTTCGAAGTATTGCTCCAATTTCAAACTTTGATTATATATCTTTTATCTTTTATATACTAAATAACCTGATAAGGAATGTATATTTAAAAAAAAAGAAAAGAAAAATAATCTTATACTAATTTTCGTATATTTTGTCATATTATTATTATTACTATTAGTATTATTTTTCTCTTTTCGGTTTGTTGCCTTCCGACATTTTGAGGTCATGGTTAATGGAACTAATGTAATGGAAATGAAAATAAATTCGATATACTATTAAAAGTACCGAAACTAATTCGGATTCCTGATACTAATATTCTACGGTATTAGTAGTACTAGTCCATCATAAGTCACGCTATTTTTTCTGCTTTTTTCTTTTTTCGCTTAAAAAAAAGAGAAGAGTGCAATTATTTCTGCTTTATAAGTAAATGAAGACGATCGACTAGCCTGCGAAAAGGTGGGCCAATATATACAGAGTGCACCAATAGCCAATAGTCATTAAAGGATTTGTTTTTATCAACAATTTTTAACTATTTAATTAATACAGTAAATTTCGGATATTAGAGAAATTTTATAAACAATTATGAAGAATTATATCGCGTAAATATTCGCCATCAGGTTTTCTTACAAAATCTTGGTCTGGTCAGTGCATAAAATGCGAAGACGTTTTCAAGAAATGCTTCAAGTAATGTTGATTCTACTTGTAGCAAGCAGTATAGGTGTTTGATTTAGTTTAGGTTTTGAATAAATAATTACAAATAATTAGGATGGGAAATTGAAAGGTTATAGAATAATTGTTGTATTTCGGATATCAGTTGTAATGTTTGACTAACGTTTAGAAAAGGCAAGTCGAACAGATTAATAAATACAGTGTTGAATGATCAAGTTGGTTGAGACCTCGTTTCTAGAAGCTGCTTAGGCTCTGGCTCAAATCCAGAGCTGGATTCTTCATAATTTATTTTTCTTTGCCTAGATATTAGTTTCTGTAGCTTTCTAACATATATACCCAACGCTTTTTAAGATACTCTAACTTATTCAAGTCCCAGATTTACATAAAATTTTTTTCGAAAAATAGGCAAAACCGTTAGTAACTACTAACTATTGGGTCATCCTGTATGAAACTTATATTTTTCCTAGCATAGCAAATTTGTTTAGTTGATTATTTTTCTATGTTTTCTGGTGTTTTTTCTTCTTTAATTTGGCTGTAATAGTTTCTTGTCTGTCATATAAAGTGTTAAAAGTTTACTAATGTCAAATTTCTAATTACAAAATTTCGTTGTTTTTTTTTATAATATTTTAATGATTTTTCAATATGAAACGAATTTTATTCAAGTTTTCTTTATTTTCCATTAAAGCTTAAAAATTATCATGTACAATATTATATAATTAACTCACTTGAAACATAAAAAAAAAGAGTTTACAATGATTGATGTTTCGTTTTTCACGTGTAGAGGAAATAAATTTCATTTTTTGCCTTTTTTTTTTTGAAGAAACCACGAATTTCCTTTATCCTCTTTAATATAAATCATATAATTTTTTTCCCGTTGTTATATGATTGTATGTTAATATACAATTGTTATTATTCCCAGAGGCAAAAGTTGCAAATGATAAGTGAGTGCAATGTGCAACTTTACATACTCTTCACTTATTTTTTATTCAATTCGCTTCCGTAATAAATGAAAACAACAAATCTACTAGAAACAAAATATAATAAACTATAAACAAGTGCTTATTCCTTTTGATTATGATGATGTGAATGATTGTATATACCATGAAAAAAGAATACAACCGGAAATTTAAAGAAAGAATAATATTCACTAGAAAGAACATTTTTTCTACTTTTATCGTTGGCTTACATGTATTGTATAAAAAAAACCTAAAACCACTTTTTAACCTAGAAAATTATTCTATATATCTACATTAAGATAAATAATATAATAATATTCAAAACAACATAAAATAAACTGGAGTACTGAATGTATCTAACCAACTGTAAAAACCATGCAAATGAAGTGTATGAAAATTGTAGAGATATTTGCAACTATTCACCAGTAGTGAAAAACAAATGTAGAAATTTAGTATTGTATGTCATATACAAAACAGCATCCCCAATCGAGATGCAACAAACAGTTTCTCTAGTACACTATATATATATATATATGTATATATATATATAATAAAAACACTGAATTCAGTACAATAAAAATATAAGAAACTAGATGAAGAATGACAACGACTCAACAGCCACTGATTATCCATAACTTGTCAACAGAACAGAAACGTTGTCATAGCTTATTGTTCACTTCTTTCGAAGAATTCATTCGCACTATATTGTTAATTCAAAAACAAACAAAAAGAAAATAATAATCGTTAAAAAAAATATGTAATAGAAAAAATTGCTTACAATTGAAACCACCACCAGCAATAATTCTTAAAAAAAGTGTATATACTATATATGCAAACTAGCTGATGATTATGTTGAAATTGGATAGAATAAAGACACCCCTAAAAAACAAAACAAAATAAAAACCAAACAAAAACCAAACAAACAAGAAGTATTCATAAGTATGTATTATAATAATAATAATAATATTAATAATACCTTAAAAAGAACCAAGAAAAAAACCAAAAGGAAAATGTATACCCATGACCACCAAGCATGGAAGAAGTATTAAAAGCCTAACCTCCTTATATACAAGAAAAACCACTGATATGATGTCATATATAGTCCCAAAATTGGGTGGGCAATGGATTATAGAGAATATTAGGTTGACTTTGAACACCATTTTTAAAATGTACTATATTTTCATTAACACACATGAAAATATACATATCATAAAATTTTCATATCAAAAATTTTCATTATGTACATACCAACTTTTACACTGACTTTGTTTGGTGAATTTTGTCGTGTCTGGGCGTTACGTACCTATATTCTGGGTTGATGAACCTAGTTTTTTTTTTTCATCTTCTAATTATAAGTGGTCCTACAAAATTACGGGGGTAAGTAGGTTTACGTGGGCTCTGTAAAATTTCATTAGGCTTTAATTCTCATCTTTTTCATCACAAAAACATATCAAGTCCCATATAAAAACAGTTACATAGTACAAAAGCATCAACAATATCATACTTTTATTATTATCATCATCATCGTCGTCGTCGTCGTCGTCAAAATATAGCAGGCATATAATATAGTTTGTGAATGCTTGGTTAAGAATGTTTACATAGTAGATGAGATGAAACCTCCCGATTGTATGAATATATATGCCAAGTATGTTTGCCTATATTCATAAAAATATATAGTTTAGATTTGTAAGGTAAAAACCAATTGAAATAAACGAGTTTAAGGTACAGCAAGGTACGAAAAAAAAAACTAATATGTTGATAACAAACAATAAATATAAACATATTTTTATTGAATGAAAAGTTTTGTTGTTTGGTAAAAATTATGTACGCTTGACTTTTTCTATCAGAAATTTTCCTTTATTTCTTAGAAAATTTCTATAAGAACGTTTTTTTGTATTTTTTTATAAAAGTATGAAGATGTTAAATTACCAAAGAAAAAAGATTTTCATAAAAATAATGAAATTATGGTGCGTGGATGACTTTGAAATTGTTTTCAAAAAAGGACAAAAAATTTTGTTGGTTTTCTGTTTGTGATTTTATTATTATTATTATATTCTTACATAATTTGTCTTATATTAAAAACCACGAAAAACCCCTTGGGATATTTGAATTAACTGACAACTTGTTACTTCCTTCCTTTTACAATGGTTTCGCAGTTATTATAGTGGAAAATTTACATGCATTTTTGGGAAGAAAATTGTTTTTCTGTTCGTAGAAAACAATTTAGAATTGACATTTTCTTTTCCATTCAAGTGAATTCCTAAAGAAGAAATTTTAAAAGGCATATAATTTATAGTCCTTTTACAAGTTTTTTTTATTATGTATTTATTCAGTTTTATATTTTATAATTTGCAATTTAAAATAAACGGTATTTCTATAAACGAATCAATTTTTAAGCACAATAACTTGAAAAAGTTCTTTTTACTTAATATACCCAACTTCTTTTACTTCTTTTTATATAATGAAATTATGTAAAATACAATTTCTAAAGCACACAGAGGATTTCCTCTAAGAAATTTGTACTTGTGAATTTTCCTAGTTATTTCTTTTTTTTGTTGAAATTCTAAGGAATAAATTTTTCTATAAAAAAAAAATAAATAAAATATTATAAGCAAGTAATTTTATTAATTAACAAAAAATCAAGCAGTATAAAAATTGCATTGAAAAAGTGTTTGAGAAAAACTCAATAATTTTGACATGATTTTCTTCTTGTTCAACACAAAAAAAAAAAAACATAAATGTACTTCAAAAATTATGCTAATTTTTCAAATAATGTCAACAAATCTTCATAGAGTATATTTTTACCCAATCCTAATTTCCCCGACAACATATAAATAATGTTGTTGAGAATTTTACAACAAAAAATAAAAATAGAAATTGGAGTAATTTCAATTTGTGAAAATTTTTCTCAGGGAAAATAAGAAAAAAATAACGAAACATTTTTAAATATAATAAAACAAATTCCACAAAAAAAGGATATCGATAGACTTTTGATAAAAATTAAAACCAAATTTCACAATATTTCATTTCATTGGAGGAATTATGTTGAAATATATGTTATGTAAAAAAAAAAAAAATGTTGTATGTCCTACTCGAATATCAAAATACAAAAAAAAACTTCATTTTTTGTCCCTTAACGGCGGAACATAATGTTTATATATATCATTCATCACACTATCGAGAAAAAATTTGAACCTACTTTATGGTTCAGTCGTCAACCCAATCATTTCTCTCCCATCAATATTTGGAAATATTTACCAAAAATAGAAGTCAAAAAAAGACTTATAGCATAATGTAGTAGGCAAAAAGAAAAAAAAAATAAATAAAAAATATATAATAGACAATTTTCAGTGGGTTTGATTAGGTGGCGGAAAATTTAAATCCATTGACATACTCGAAGGGAGCTGCTGAGAGTGTGTCGTATAACTAAATATTTAGTGTGTTGCAAATAATATAGAAATTGGAAATAGTATACATTTTTTATTGAGGGTGGCTAGAAATTTGATAGAAAACAGTTTTGCCGCATTTTCTATTTTATTTATAGCTTTATAGTCAATTTCAGATATTGAAATGACGAACAGGATAATAGTAAATTGGTATGGCGTAGGCCCGAAGGTATTGAATATTCCGATTGTAATAGTTAGTAGTATTCTGTTTTTTTTCTTTTTTATGATTTCATATAACGGAAAATGCTCTTGACTTAGCATGTTTGCCTGATTGCCTATATGCCAATTTGATATGAAAATAATAAAGTAAGTATTGGTTTTATGTCACATTGAAATCTTTTAGCACTAACTGGAACTGATTTTTGATTTTTTTTCTCTCTTTGTAGTTTTTGTAAGTATTTTATGGGTTAATAGAATTTATTGATAGAAAATCGAATTAGAAAGAACTTTTCTTTTATATACAAAAATTATTGACGACGAATAAAAATGTTTTGTTCAACTTTTATATGAATTTTAATATCGAAAATTTTATTTTAATTAATATTACTATTTTATTATAATTTTAAATAAAGTTTAGAAATTTACTTTTTATTTTTTTCAAAATTAGATTTGTTATGAAAAAGTTTTTAATGAAATCAAGAAGTTTATTGAAAATGCATTTTTCTTTTTGTAATTATAAATTAATTTAATTAAATTACAAATTATAGAAATTCATATAAAAAAAAAATCTGATTTTATAGTTTTAGAATTTATGATATTAAAAGTTTTTAGAACCAAAATTAAAAATTACCAATTCAAATTAAGATCTGTATATAAGATAGTCTTTATTCCACTAAATAAAAAAAAGTAATTTTAGACTTTTAAATTTCTCACAGAACTTTCGAATTTAAGAACTTCATAATTGAAATTGAAGTGCGAAGATATTGTAACATCTTGAAATCGGTTCAACTATTGTGTATGAGAATTAAAAATCATGGTTTTGAAGGATTTTCGACCATCCCCATTTACATATAGATGTTTGCCAACAGTGGATCTAACAATACCTAATTTTTTGGACAATTCTTCAATCGTTTGATTCCAATTTTTCATCTTGAAATTTTTTTTGGCTGTCCTGAATGCTCTTTGTTTTCCACACTAAAATCACTACTTTTAAAGTATCGAAACAATTCTTTGAATATTGGTTCAAATAAAGCGATAAACCATGACTTTTAGCCGCAATTTTCAATAGATTGAAGTAAATAAGTAACGATTTCCGCAAATATAATTTTGTTAACACAAAAATTGACATTTTTAACTCAACAAGAAACTTCTTAAATAAATGTCATATACTAAATATTAAAGCTTGTTAACAGTACGTCAAATTAAATGTGTTGGCATTTTAACCTACGTGCAAGAAGTACGACATATATTATACCATAAAACGATAACACTTAATTCCCATACCCAATATAAAGGATTTGTCAATAAAAACTTTTTTTTTTCAATAGAATTGTATTTGCTTATGATGACAGTTGTTTCATTCTGTTTTTTCACGTAATTGCAGTAGAAGGTTCACATTTTATCATAATGGATTTAATTTTGAAAATCGCATAAAAATAATTCAAATCCATTATGAAAATGGAAAAATCGTCCAATTAAGAATTTAGTAGAAAAATTTGAATCAGTTCAGTACGGTTGAATTGGTTCATAACGTTTCATAACATAACGTACCAACAACAACACTTGCTCGTTCCTGTCGTTCAACTGAAAACATTGCTGTTGTGAGTGGAAATGTTAAAGAATACCCAAATTTATCAATTATGCGACGTTTTCAACAATTAGGCTTATCCACAAACACTACATCTTGTATTTTGGGAAAGGATTTCGCTCTAAAATCTTATAAGGCCCAATTAAAACCACCAGATCATTTTCGTTAATTGCTATCAAGTAAATTGTTAATAGAAAAGTATTATTTTAGGGATAATGGATATGGAATCAAATATTATTCCTATGCGAAAATTTTCAATACTTTTCCTTGTGCATATCCTATGTTTTTTTTTTTTGTAATAATTTATATCCAGAAATACGAATAATGTTTTATCACACTTATCGGATACCTATATTTACTCTCAAAGGCATGTAATAAAAAAGCGGAAAATTTTTTCACTTTTCTAAACTATGTCAAAGAATACTTTACGATCTTATATTTGTACATACATAGTTCTTCAGAATAAATTTATCGTATATTCGCGAAAATAATCTATCGTTCATTTATTCATACATAAAGAAAAACAGATGAAAATTGTACGTTCATTTTCTTAGATCTCGATAAGTGCATCATCAAAGATAAGAACAAAAAAAAAAACGATAATAATAATAACGAAAGGATAAAATGAAACAAGACACGGTTTTATATTCTAAAGAAAATACCAGACGCAAAATATTTTTCTATGCCATTATAATAATTTTATATTTTCTGTTCTGTTCGATGTATGTCAATTTTTTTTTTTGTTTTTTGTTCTAATATGTATTATATGATTTTTCCAAAAAAAAAAAAAAATAAGGTACGAAATAAGAAGTACTATATATGTTTTTAACCTGAGAACTACGTTATTTACAAATTAGCAAGAGTTATAGTGCTCTGATGAGTACTAGTTATTCGCATTTTTTTTTCTGCTATGTTGTGCAGGCGTACAATTCTATATATTATGAAAATGAAATGAAATACAATGGAATTTTTGTTTAGAAAAGCGTCAAAAAATAAAAACATAAATACTTGACTAGAAAAAAAAAATTATGCAAACAATTCGCGATACTATATGTTATATTTTTAACAGGGTGTTGTTTAATCATTTATTGAAGAACGATATCGTGACTGAATGGATAACACATTTAACTACGAAATCTGTGATCACAGGGCTTTGAGTCCTAATTGGTTTTTGATAGAAAGAAAAAAAAATATTCTGCTTTTCAGTTTAAATTTGTGATTTCGGAAGGCACTAACGTGCTTTGGTCCCGTTGAGTTAATGCATAACAACTACGAAAAAAGGGGGTACAATCAGTTCTACGGTTTAAGTACAGGGTCTTCTCGATCACTTAACTAAAATAAAAAAAAAAGAATTTAACTTATTTAATACTCGTACTCGGAAACGTTATGTAAAGGTAGAACTAGAAGTAGGGCTAATTCGATCAGATCATCCACGACGGATGTTTGTTTTAAGAACGTAATTTTAATATAGATGTTATGGAACTGCAAACGAAATGAATATTGCATATTTAGCTATATAAAATTTTAGTTTAGTGGCGTACTTTTACTTCAATAAATCTAAACGTTTTCTGTCCAGATTTTTGAAATTAAGATTAACATATTAACTTCAAGCGCTTGCTATTCTATAACTAAAAATGTCGACTGATCTGATTAATTGTAGCTTTGTGTTAGACAAAATTTATAATATTACTTTTGAAAATTTGTTAAATAATTTTAAATTATTTGTAATCTTTCATTGTTTTCCACGCCACACATACTATCATCAGAAAGTGTAATTTCAATGATTAATTGAGTTAGTTGAAATTTTCTATAGATTGAAGTTAGAATTTTATTTTCTACTATTATACTTGTATTAAAATAATAGTCCTAAATAATAATGTATTCTTTTATGTCAACGGAACACTCTGTATTCTATTTTATATAGGTTTTATGTGTTCATTACCTAGAAAATATTTGTTGTTGCTGTTTTTGTTTTTCTTCGAGTTATACACTTTAAATATCATATAGGTGTGTATACATATGTGCCTCACTTTTCATCTTCATATGAGCAGATATATTGCACTAGGACATTAAGTGAATGAACTTCTGCAATAAGGAAGTCATTCAAGTTCAGTTTTTTTTTTCTTTTATTTTTCGCTCTCTCTCTAAAATAAACTTTGTTTTAGGCCGCTTCATTTCATCTCATATGATTTTCTTTTTCTTGTAATAATTTCTTTGCTTTATTTCCATTGTAAAAATATGAAAAAAAAAAATAATGAAAAAGATTTGGAAAGAATTTTCTTATGTGCAGCACATGAAAATATTTTTAGAAGCCTTTTTGTATTTCGCTGTGTTTTTCTATCAAAAAGAAAAATTACATTTTTCAATATATACATTTTTTAAATTCAAATCAATTACTTTAAGGAAAAAAAGCAAATATGGAAAATAATATTCTCTATAAAAATAAAATGTTTATTTGCCGTTTTGTAAAAATCTGTGCACATCCTAAAAGAAGAAAATTGTTTTCTTTTTCCATAAATTATGCATTTTAATTAAAAACAACGGAAATACTGAAATATTCAAGATTTTCACGGAAATTAAAGAAAAACGATGTAGTTTTCGTAACATTGTCTTAAGCCAAATTTTAATTTAAAAAAAGAAAGGAAATATATATAAGCTTACAATGTCATAAAAATAAGTTAAAATTTGAAACAAATAAAGCTTCAATTTTTTTTGTAGTTTCAAGATCTATTCTAGATGTGTTGCATCTAAATCTTTAAAAGTTTGGCCAATTAAAATGTTTTTTTTTTTTTTTTAATAAATTAAGAACAAATTTATGATGTTAAAACTTTATATACTCGATCTCAAAATATAATTCTACAAATTCTAATGTATATAGAAACCACACAAACTACATAGACATATCATTAAATGACTGAAATTGGTAATGTTTCTTGCAAGTTAGCCACCACAAACAGATGCTCGCACTATATGGCAATGACTTAAACTTGGAGGAAGAACATCATTAAGAATATAGTCTACTATGGAAGACCATTTGCTTTCATATATATATGTATATAGTGTATTTTGTTGAACTAAATGCAATTTATACAATACGAAAATGCAATGAAATGATATTGTTCTATATATAATAATATATATATATTGTAAAATGGGAAATTATATAAATTTTCCTTTATAATGTGGTCATATATTAAATATATAAGAATAGAATTTATGGTAGCTCATTTATTTAGTTTCAAATCACCTCATTCGATGCCGATATTAAAACATTTATGAAATTAAGGCCACAAAAATATATAGAAAAAAAAGAAAATATGAAAATTTTACTGCACATTTTTTAAATTATAGATTTATTTTTCATAGGAAAAACATTTTCTTTTTAAAAATATTTGCAGATTTGAATCTTTAGGGTATGAAGACAAGAATGAAAAATTAAAAAATAAATTTTAGATATTCAATAAATATGTGGTGCTAGTTCTAGTCTAGTCTGAATCCACCTTTATAATACGTGCTAATATACTTCCTGCTCTTTAGCAGCTGTCTTTTCTATAAATTTCAGTCTATATAAGCGCATAATGAATTTACATTCATGGATTTAATTTACTGGAGATGTCATAAATTAGTTTTACTGTGACTGTGACAAGTTTGAAAATCTCAAATTTACCTATAGTTACTTTTTAAGATCTCTTATATACTATATTATAGCAGTTTAGTAGCATATATAGCATTATTCATTATCATAGATCTCTAATTTCTTGTTTTCTGACTGACCTGCAACCTTTTTTAACATGTGTTAAAAATTTTATTTAAAATTAATTTTATCGTGCCTTTTTCTATATACATTCATTCTTTCTGTATTGTATTATATTGTGTTGTATTGTATTAGAGGGGCCCGTACAGTTACGGGCCCTAGCATGTAGGCCTTACTCTGACCCATTGTACTTTCTTCTCCTTCTTTCTGTAAGTATTTATTTTATTTAAATTCAGTTTTAATATTAGACACCTAATTCCTATGATATTTTTCAACCGAAACAAACAGACAAATGGATCGGATTTTTGATCAGTTGCACAGAATTTTTTCAAAGTGTTACAAACTTATGCACAAAATTAATACAAATTACTATGATGTTATGTAAAAAAAAAAGAATAGTTCCAGAATCAAGTTCTAATTTTGTTTTGTTTTTTTTAACTCTCATAAGATTGTTTTAATTATTTATTTTTTTTTTTTTTTTTCAAATAAAATCCTATTCTAAAGGGCAGAAAATTTTTTCCAGCCAACAGTTGCCATTTTGACTAATAAGTATGTGTTACAACGACGCTAATATCTAGGTTAAGATTTTATTCATATGAAAAATAATAATAGTAAAAATACAAATTAGAATAAAAATATCTACGATATTTGGTGCAGAACAACTGTGATCCAGTTCTCAATATTTAGTATACAGTCAAACGGAACGACGTGTTCAAATTTAAATAGAAATAATGACTGTTGTTAATACAGTCGTATAGAAGAAACATAACAAACTCGTTCAATAGAAATTTTGCATATCAAATCATATTCATATGTGATTTCTAATCATAAAATACCCAAAAATGCAAGGAAACTCATGAAGGTTTTTCCTTCAAAATACAATAATAATAATAATAATAATAATAGTAATAACAATAATACTAAAACAAAGTACATATAGAAAATAATTTATATAATATTAGCCTATTTTTTTTTTGTGGGCCCGTTTTTTTTTTTATCAAATTGTACCAAAATGTGCAATGCGCCAGTTATTTTATATTTTATTGTAAATTTTCGTTTTTCTTTTTGTTTTTTTTTTATCTATAACAAGAAAATTCTGTGAAAATTTTTTTCAAAATACATACATAAGAAAACAGGAATTTTTGTAACCAATTTTCTATGGTTTTTTTTTTTTTTTTGATTCTTTTCCAGAAAATTAGGCTAAACTAAACTACAAAAAAAAAATAAATAAATAAAGAATATAAAATTGTTTTAAAAAAAAGGAACTAAATATAGGAAATTTTCCTTTTTTCTTCCTTGAATATTGTTGTAGTATTCTTTCACCAAAAGTCTTTCGTTCTTCAATATTGTTTGGGAACAAAATATACTTGTATATATGTGTTTTTCTTTTTTCCTTGTTCTCATTCAGTTTTAGAATATAGTGATTTTCGTTGCCAATTCCTTTTACGTCAATTGGGTATACGCCAGTAAGCATAAAAGCTAAAGATGGAGACACATGAGAATTGAACTCAAGATAAGTTCCTTAGTTTTTCCCTTTTTTTTTTCCTTTTTTCCTAGTTAGTTTATAGTTGTTTTTATTTTACTGTATTGTTATTCTTGTTTCGCTGCCTTATACTGCAATAAGAATAGTTTTTTTTTTTTTTTTTTTTAAAAAAAGGAGAATTGGCATAATAGTTGAAATGCGAAAACCTCAATTAAGTGACTTCACCTTTTCTTATGGATTCAAGTTAAGTAGTACGGTAATACGGTATATGCTTTAAGTTTGAAGTTGGCAAGTGGAAAAAAGAAATATACATATATTATGTACATAGAAGACGAGTGTTGAAAATGAGATTATGGTATACAACAAACCATAAGAAATGTTAAATGAATCCACCACAAATTATGCTTTTAGTTATCGTCTCAACTAACTATGCTTGGCTTCGAATGTTAGTAGGTGACACTATTAAGTCTCTAACCTCTGATTTATGTGATATACTTATATATATAGCCAACTATTTAAATTTTTTTTTTTTTATTATTTCTTTTCTTGTTCAAACTTTTTCTTTACTTTTTTTGAGGTCATTTACCAATTATTTCCGGACTAATGGTGAATCGATTTGTGATTCTAATAATTAAGGTGAATTATACCGTATATTATTTTTTTTTTGCTGAATATTTGAATTCATTTAACGATAAAAATAAGAACAGATATTTATTCATTTTTCTCTTGAATTTTTACTTTCTTATACTTAACGAATTAAAAAGACATAACGCAAAAACTCGATGCAAACATTTTCAAAGGAAGTCCTGTTTATATCCGAATCCGGAAATGTGAGTATGATAAGTCGAGAACGCATGGACAGATTTTTATGAAATTTAATATAAAAATGTATTAGAATTCATGGATGAACGAAAATGGAAAATACATTTGATAGATAAATCATGTTCATTCGTATTTTCTGTAATACTACTTACTTCAATCGAACTAAAAATACATAGAGAAGTTTTCTTATCTTCTTTAGCTTATAAACAAAATTAATTTAAAATATTGTGTATAAGAAAGTTGGGTGGTTTGCCATACAAGATATTTTGCTAAGACAGGACAATTTTTTTTCTTCAGATCTTCTCTAAACGAAATCTTTAAATAAAAGATAAAAATGATATTAACAATTTTTTATCTCGGTAGAATACATTTATTTATGATCCCTTCGTCATTTCCTAAACTAAAAAAAAAAGAACTTATTTATAAGAAGCCTTTGTTTTGGGGTATATTTTCTTTTCATTCATATCAAATTCTGCCGTTTTTCAATTTAAAAAGAAGTTTTGTTTTCAACAAAAAAATTAAGTAAATCAATTTTTCGTTGCATATTTTTAGGAGAATATTATTATAATTGCATAAAATCTAGGCAAATTATGGAAATAATACAAAATAAATATTTCTGATTTTTTAATTGCTTTTATAAATATAAATTTTCTTAGTTTTAAATAACGAATTTACTCTTCTTAATCCAGTATAGTTTTGTGGAACTAATGTGCTAATTAAAAATTCTTTATAAACTTTATAATTACTAACTTGGGCTTTACAGAAACACCAAAAACAAAACAAATTTAATGGCAAATACATCTTTCAGCACACTCTTTTAAAATATACATATTTACTTTTTCACTGGCACTTAAACATATTCTATTTTAAGAGCCAAAAACTTATTGGTCTCTAAAAACTTAAAACTAATTATTTTCTGAGTTAATAATATAAAGTTTTCGGTTGGAATTAAATCGGTTTTTGAATGTGTTTGTTTAGCAAATTGAATATATATCGCGTTAATTATAATAAAATACACTAAAATATATAAAAGTATAAGAAGAACTATATTTATTATATCATTATATAAATGAAAGATATGTAATTGAAGATTGAGGATTTTATAGAAACCACAACTAAATTTGTAAAATTAACATACGAATGTTTTGGTTGAAAATTTTACATATTAATATAGTAGAATTAAAAAAAAAACAACCTTTCCCAATGTAATAGTATTAGAAAAGACTCGTATGATCATATTTTCCATATCTATTTTTTGGCATACAATTAATTCATGTCTACAATTGATAATATATGAACTATTATTAGTATTTAAAATCCCCAAAAATAAGCTATTACCATTGTTTGAAAATTCTAAAAATCTAACCAAAGAATCCAACACTATTGTTTAGCGAAACATTAATCGCACCACAGAACAACCTGGAATTTCATAACTCTTATATTTTTGTTAAATATTTACATGAAATTCATTTGAAAATATGTTGTTAGAGCGCTCATATAAAATGAATTTCTATTGAATTTAAAATCCGTTTTTATTATATTAACATGGAAAATTTTGATATTCAAAATTTCTATTCAGAAAATATTTTCAAAACAATAAAACGAACATTTCCACGAACCACCATATTATTTTGCCAGCATTTGAATTCACAATTAAGTAAATAATATATGATTTTATCGTCCATGAACCAGAGGGATGCTATATACTTTTATCTTTTAGTTAAAATTTGTTTTAATTTTTAATAAAATTTTCCAATATTTGAAATTTGTTTTAGTAATGGATATTTTCCTTTTATTTAATTTTCATTTTATCTAAATTTTTTACTAGAAACAATCACATGAAATCTATTTCCAGAAATTTATTGATTAATTTAATTCTTCTCTGTTTTTTTTTTTTTATCTTCTAAACCAAAAATCTCTAACGATAAGTTCAAAACGATCGATAAGGGCACAAAATTATATCGCACACAATTCAGGGTGGTGTGGTGGGGGTCGCCAAATCTTTTAAAATTGCCAATCTAATATCTAGATTTTATATAACCCCTTTTTATCAACGCCACAAAAAAAAATAGAAAAATGGGAAAAACTTATGAACACCCATTTTTGACTCTTTTTCCCCAAAAACATATTTTAATACTGCAGCACAATGTTATATATGTGTGTATTTTATTTTCTATTTTATATTTCTTTTCTTTTTTGATTTATTTGGCTTAACAGTCGCCGCAATTAAACTTTTGTTTCTTATCTCTTATTTCGTAGGATAAAATGTTAAAAATCTGCTTACTTTTAGGAAGCCTAGAATTCGAAAGTTGGGAAAAGTTCTTATGGCAGTTTTTGTTTTTTTTTTTTTTTTGTTGAAAGACTAAAATTTTAGGAGTTTGCCTTTCCATGTTATCTGTTCTTTCATTTTCTTGTAGAAATCAAACCACAAAAATGGTATAAATTCATTCTTAAAATGAAGGAGTTGAAATTTTCACAAATGGGAAATAAATGCTGCGATCTTTTTTTTTTTGTTTTTCTCTTACAAAGAATTTTTCACTGTTTTAAAGTTCGAATTTATACTTTTTTAAACATCTTTTCAAAACATTTCTCGAAAAGATTTCATTTGTTAAAAATTTTTTAACACCATTTCTCACTATTTTTCCTATCAGATCAGAATTAATTGCTCAAAAAAATTTCGAAAAAGACATATTTAATAGGTACTAAAATTGATATCTTTCTAATAAGATGCAGTAGCCGAACGGTGACAAGTCTGAATACACAAAAGATCGGTCACTATTTAATGAATTAAAAGATCTATTAACTATTAAAGAGAAAATATCAAAAATTCCTTGTTTTCTTTTCTTTTTCTTTTTTTAAGACCAAAAGACATTATCGTTTATTATTATGAAAATCTCGATCCGTTTGTCAAAACATTAATTTTTCTCTCATTTCTCAAGAATAATTTATTATCGAATTTCTTATTTTCGTTTTTCTTCTGTAGACATAAAATCGTAAGAAAACACAAAAGAATGAAAATTCTACGTAATAAATTTCAACATATAAAAAACCGCATAACTGGCCCAAATTTTGAGTATTTTTTTTTCTTTTTTTTTTTTTGTCTTTTGGAAAACCAAAACTTTAAAACTATAAACTGATCGTGTAAATATAGAAATATAGTAGAGTTTAACAAATTACTACACCAAAATACAGAGTGTCTCTTTCGACCATAACCATTTGTTCTTTTGGCGTATTTTCAACAACAACAAAAAAAAATACAATAAATTTCGTTTCTTATTTTGTAACATATAAATTATTATTTTTTTTTGTTTTAAAAAAGAAAATATATTTTAAAAATAATAAACAATTTGTGTAAAATATTTTAAAAAAAATTTTTTTAAATACCTTTTTTTTATTTATATGATTTTCCAACCAAAAAAAAAGAAAGGACGAAACAAACGAAATCCAAATGTTTTAAGTAGAAAAAAAAAGAACGATAAAAAATTATAGATCCTTTTGAAATGTTTATTTTTTATAAATAATTACGATCCACCAAAACAAGAAGAAAAATATTTTTTTTTTTTTCAAAATAGTAACAATTATTTTTTTTTCTGGTCATTTTTCTTTAAGATCACTTTTTTATCACTTCAAAATGTCGATCTATGATCGTTCATTATTTTGTAATGAAAAACCATCCACTATTCACTTAAGATCACATGATTGATCTTCAAGTGATCAAGTCACAAAACTTTTATATATCTCGGGAAAATTCGCACAATATTCTTTGATTTTCTTACATTTTTTTTTCTTCCTTTTCTTTTTCTTGGCTATTTAATAAATTTTCACATTTTCTCAATTAATAATGTGAAAGTTCTCATTTTGTTAATTTAGTAATAATAATTTTTTTCTAATAAAGTAATTTTTTTTTCGATTTTAACTAAGTATTTAACCGGCAAATGATTACATCACTTTTATACTATTTTACATTATTCTGTAACCTGCGTCATCATAATCACCGATCCTATCATCATCATCATAATTCTCACTCTTCTATTCATTATCATCATCATTAATAACATCATCCTTAACATGATTGCACTCTTTGCCAACACCAAAGAAAAGAAAAAAATTGTGTAAAAGAAAATTGAAAATTTCAAGTCGATATTTTTCTTTTATTTAAGTACCCATCATCTATATTACATAATCGTATACAAAAATTTATCATTTAATAATTAAATTATTAAATATATAATTTAAAAAAAAAAAAAACGAAAAGAAAAAAAACCGTTAAAATTCAATTTAATCCAATATTTTTCGTGATAATTTTTAATTCACTTTGAAATTAAAAAAAAAAAATTAAAATTATTATATACACTTTTTTTAAGAAAATTAAATTTTCACTTAAAAAATCACTAAAAAAGAAAATTAATTTAAAACAAACAAACAAAATATAAATAATAAAACTAATTAAATTAAATTATTTGTATTATGTATATCTTGTTTTTTTTTGTTAAAAATTTATTAAAACACGAAATTAAATTAATTAAAAATTTGTATCCAAAAAAACTAACCGTTTTAATAAAACACAATTTTTCACCATCAAAAATAAATACCAAAAAAAAAGAAGAAAATGAACAATCAAAACCAAAAAAAAAAACTATTTTAATTAAAATCAATTAAAAGAAATTAAATTTAATCCAAAAAAAAAACATGATTAAATATTTTAACACCACACACAACCAACACACACAACAACAACAACAACAACACCGAACTGCGATTCAAACCCACTAAATAACCAAAAAACCGTTACGTGTGCGAGCACGCGGAAAAACAAATGAAAACTGGGTACAGGCTTAACATACAATTTTCCTTTCCTCAAGGAAAACTCGAAACTCAGCCGTTTTCATATGACATCGGCAACAAAAAAAAAAGAAGAAAACCGGAAAAAAACTCAAACTAAAAACACCAGCAAACAAAAATTTTGTAGTAGTAGCAGAATCGACAGCAGCGCCGTCACTATTACACTATTTTATGCAGACACACCAATAATAACCAACAACAAAATTTATGTGGTGGAAAATGATATCAGCAATATCGTTGGAAAATCAGTTTAAATTTCTTTTTGAAAATGACTTTTTCCATGTATATATGTGCGTGTGTTTTTTTTTGGAAAATTCGACCACAACGACAACTCAAATTTTGGGAAAACTATAAAATATAGAACACTATCGAAATTTAATTCACACCAAATGATTGAATTAACGGACACCCGCAACACAAATGTGTTATGTGGGAGAATAACGACAATGATGACGACGAAGACTACGACGACAAAATATACGGTAAATTTTTTTGTATATACACAAAAAAGAAAACATGCTGCGATAAAATTGGGAAAATTGAGGAAAAATGCCGATTCTTTATATATAAAAAAACATATGGAATTGTGGAAAATTTGATATTGGAACATAATTTTTTGTTTCAATTTTGTTGCTTTGCAGTATCTCTATCTACAGGCAATCCCAATACCATGAACAATATTTCTAATATGATGACGTATTATGTGAAAACATATTGTCAGTTGAGCCGTAAGGAAATTTCCATGAAAAGCTGGAGAAAACATTTTCCAAATCATATTCGTATACTTCTTTCTGCATTACAGTAAATATGAAAATGTTGAGAGAGAACACACACACATATATGTGTATGGAAAACTCATTTCCAATTGAAACGCATGCGTACTTTTTATTGTTGTCTATTTTGAAAATTTTCCGGCTAAAATATAGAAAAACCAAACAATAAACCAATGGAAAATCCGGAAGCACGTGGCATAGCTAATCAGTTTGAAACAGTGAAAGTGATTTCAATTTATGATGACGTAATAATGATACCGACACGCACATGTGATGTAATTTGCTTTGATCTCAGATCTCTGTTTTGTATGTTTATGAAAATTTTGTATTTTTCCTCAACCACTAATTTCAATAATTCCTCTAAAAAAAAAAAGAAAAATTAATAAATAAAAGAAATAAATAAAATTAGTTACAGTTTATAAATTTAAAATTAGATTCAAACAGTAGAAAAACAGTTGAAAATTCTGAAAGTCCTAATAAAAATATGCAGAAAACCCATTTTCCGCATTGGAAAATTTTCACCTTATCATAGATTTTAATTTTTTATGACATGAAAACCGAAAAAGATAAGCAAAAGAAAATATACTAACTCATTCGTATGGAATTTTTTTATGTGGCTAAAATGTTGAAATATTGCTAGTCAGTAAAATAAATTTTTGGCACAATTCAAATGAACTCTTTTTTTTTCTTTAGTTTTGAACTTTAAAAAGTTAATTCCAATTTCATTCTATCATATTTTGAGAAATGAGAAATTTTTCTGCAAAAAATGATTAGAAATAAATTAGCATAAATAAAATTTAATTTACCTTTGTGAAAAGAGTTCACACACCACCACTTTAGTTCTCTAGTTCAATTATTTTTTTAAATGATTTTCTTACTGCAGCAAAAAACTAAATAAAATGGTCATAGTTGCAATATAATAAGGATAAGTGTTATTACTTCTTACTTGATTCGAATGGAATGGAAATATTATATATAGTGTTGTATATGCACTTTTATAACCCAAACAGCTTTAGAAATTCAGTTAAACTTTATTATTCTGCAATGAAATACTTCTATGAAAATATTTAAATCTTTACTAATTTTATTTGCATGTTTTAAGTAGAAATAAGTATTATAAAAAGATAGAAAAATTTGCTGAAAAATTTGTTTCCATAAACTTAAAAGTATCTCGATGTAAATTTCGTTAAATTTTTCCGATAGATCAATTTTTCATATGATTTAATTATAGAGAAAGGTTATCGTGTGAAATAGAAAGCGTTCAGCTAATACTGTCTTCTAATTAAAAAGTTGAGAAAAGTACTAAATTAATAATTACAAAAATTGTTTTACTTGTAAAACTGTCTGATCTATTTATCGGTTGCTGTCCTAGATATTTAAGTACTTGGAGTGTGAAAATAGAATGCTAAAATAAACGTGATTAGTTAGTATTTGTGGGATAAATTTTTAGCAGGTTATAACTGTGGTTTCTCGTAAAACAAACATGAATCAATTGGTTAATTAAATTTCCTTTATCTTACTTTTTCTCACTTTACTGTTAATTAAAAAGTATTATATTATTTTGTTTAAAATAAGTAAAACTAAATCAAATTATTCATTAATTTTATTAATCAACTTACTAGTACCCGCGATATTAATCGAGGTATAATTAAAGTACGCGCACTAATGAGTGAGTTAAGGATGACTTTCCATTTTTGGGCACCCACAAAACCTCACCCAGTCGAAACATATCCTAATTTTGTGCCAAATATTCATTCCAAGTGTCATGAAAATCCACCCACTATCGACCGAATTAGAGACGTTCTTCTATTTTGGCTCCCACGACACTCCCCTGGCGAGTCAAGACATGTTTTATCTTTTGTGTTGGCCTATCCAAAATATACATATTCCAAATTTCATGAAAATCTACTCACCATATCAATGGAATTCAGAGACCATGTCCTAAATAAAATAATTTCTTTTTTTTAAAACTCTAAAATAATTATTTATTTCAATTTTCTTTAATTTAAAATAAAATATCTTCCTAAAGATAATAAATAAAATTGAAAATCAAAAAAAAAAAATATTTTGAATTTTCGCGCGCGTCGCCATTCTTGTGTCGTTTAACAAATTTGTAGTTCAATTTAATTCCGTTATCATTTTCAATTTGAGACAGCAGTATTGCAGCCATTACAGTAGCTGTTGTGATCTTAATGTGTGTTTTGTGAGTTTGTTTTTATTAGTGAATTATTAGTTATTTTAATTGTGTTGTATTTAATTTAATAAAATAAAAATGATGATTCTGAAAGGTATGATGTAATTTTTGATTAATTAACAATAATTTTTCGTAGGCATTTATATAAAATTGAAAAAATCTGCATTTTGGAAGCCATTTTGAAACAGAAAAGAATATTTCAATTTTTTTTTTTCAAACTTACAAAAATCTGTTTCAATTCATATTAATTATATTTATTTATTTAAATTGAATTGAAAATTAAATCGATTATTTATGAATTAATTTTATTGAATTGTGTTTTATAAATTTGTGGCAAAATGAATTAAGACTTTTTTTGACAGGTATCAAAAAAAATTGGCTATAAGCTGATTTTAGTTTTTTAAATCTTTCATAAATAATCTTGACACAACATATAAGAGCTATGCCTATTTACCTATCTATATTTATAATTTGTAATTTAGAGAAAGTATTAACTTAAAATTAAGTCAGATGCATTGGGAATGAGATTTTTGCTTCTTCAACTATTTATTCAACTTTTTTAATGATCCTTAATTCAAACAAAAAGAAAAACCCCAGCGAAATTCATTCATATAATAAGTTTTTCTGGATTTAAAACTATTTTTAAAGCATTCTACTCTACACAAATAGCATATATTTTACAATGAAAACTAAAGGTTATCCATCGTATCCGGAACCATATAACCAAAAACACCATAGAAAACCAGAAACATGTTGTCATGTCAGGAAAATGGTTCAGAACAGAGAATGTGTGGCGAATTTGTATGCCATTTGGTATGGTGTTACTGTCACCGGTATTTTTATTCATTGTTCAAATCCTCTAAACCTGGGATGTCGACATCGAAATGCCATTGTTCCCAAGTATAAGTAAAATATTAAAAACCTTTAAACTGGAATTTTTCATTGTAATATGGGACTTTTTTTTACAAAACTTTTCTAAATGAAAAGAAAATGAACTGAAGCGAATTTTAAATGTACTGATTCCGAATGAACATACATGTATTTCTAAAAGAGTTGAAATTTTTGAATCAAAAAATATTCTACGAGTTATATATGGCGCATATACGAATTTAATTGTTTTGACCACAATATGCCCTGATATGGTTTATAAATCGGATATAGAAATTGAATTAATTGAAATATTAAAATTAAAATATTTGCAATTCAATTAACATTTTTTTAAAGCCTGGATCATTAATACCCTGAGTACCTGAATCGATTTTCATGTTCCAAAAATATTAAAATTCCAAACGAAAAGTTTTCTGATATTATGAACAAGAAAAATTTCAGTTTTGTTTGGAAAAGTCCTATAATATTGAATACTGCACGAAGTTAGGGAACCAAGTGTATTGAAAATCGATAATTCATAATTTTTTAAATTTTCATTCTATTCTTTAATTTAATTGCAAATATTATGAAAAAAAAAATCTTTAGACTTTATATGTTACTTTAAAAAAAAAAGCTTTTAAATTTAATATAAAATTTTGAGAAGTTGATTTCTCAGCTGAATTAGAAATCCATCCCACAAACTAAGTTAGTACAAAATTGGCACTAGAATTACTTTCAATAGATCAGAAAAGACCACATAACAGTTAAAATATGTATACATAGCAGGAGCAAAATGGGAGTATAGTTCTGCAAGTAAATTTACCGATGAAGAAGTAATCTAGTAATTAGTGTGCATTCAATTGGATAGGAAATAATTAGGTATCTCAATTATGAAAGAAATCGATAAAAATCAATTAAAAAAGAGAATTTTTGAAAATTTCCAATCTTGTTTTGCAGATGTTTATCCCAAAATATTGAATTGAAATTAATATTAAACGGAAATCCTGTTTCAAAGGAAATATTATTATCTTTACAAATATTTCAATTTTTTTTTAGCCTACAAAATTCGTATTCCTCCATCCTTGAAGAATCACTTCTAACGCGTGTGGCGACTACGCACTAAATTTTTTTTAATTTGATTATGTTTCTGACCGTCTGACCGGCCAACCGATTCCAATAAGGATTCATTTCTAATTCGTAATCGAAGAATTAAGATTATAATCATTTTAAGCCGTGCTCCCATGAAATTAAGTGAAATCAATCAATTTCCTTCCTTTCTATACTGTCATATATTGCCGCGTACCTCCTTATTGTAAAATTTTGCACTCAAATGCATTGAAAATTGAATCTGGTTTTGTTTCACACTCAATAAAATTCACCTAAATATTATAAATCAATTCATTTAATATCAAAATTTTCGGCTATTCATTGAATTGGAAAATTTAATTATGTACAAACAAAATTATTTAATAATTGAATTTTCATTTTTCCGACACATATTATATAAAACTGATAAACTGCATTGGAATACCCCATAATTTTTGTTTGTTCTAAACTAAATGATATTTCACTTTTGAAAACATAAAAAAATGTTAATTGAGTGAAAAAATGGAACATTTAAATTCGCCCACATTCTAAAATCAAACTAATTAATTATTCATGTTTAGTAAAAAGGAAAGGCAAAAAAAAACAACCAAGCAATAATATGCTTGAAATGATTCTGATGTCATTGTTAAACATCAAACAAGATAAGAAATCAGGAACCAAAATGATTGAAATTCCAGACAATCTCTTCTTTCAACATTATTAACGAAGAACAAACTTTTTTGTTATCCGAAATAGCATCATAAAAAATTATATAGAGACGAGAAAAAAAAAGAAAAGTAAATCACTTGAACTGACCCAATGGGAGTCGATAAACCTGTCAGTTGAAAAAAACTCCTATTCGAGTCTATTATGAAAATTTTTTGAAGCAATCTTTTATCGCAATCTATTTTCATAATAACATACCTTCTCATAATGGTGTTGTATTTTGGTTGCCGTATATATATATATATAGATATATAATAGAATGTCAAAGTATATAAGCAACATCATAAAAATATGTTAACAAGATTAAGGCATAATAGAATAATTTTATCTTTAGTGTAAAATCATAATTTTCTTTCTTTTTTAGATCTGCTCTGCTATATGTTTCTACTGTTGCTGATTAATTTTAGTGTTATAGTACTAATTTTTTTAAATATTCCACTTGGACTTTTTAATAATCCCAAAGCAACTTATTTTACACTAATTAACTTTTCTTATTCGTTGAGTTTTTTTTTTGCCTTCTTTTGTATTTCGAAATATAATTGTTCCAACAAAATGATAACAAGAAGCATCATTGTGTTATGTTTTCTAGCATACTTTCAAGACAAAAATCTAATTATTAATTCAACCCACAGGACAATTATTTTTCTAGAAATAAATCATATATACTGTATATATGTTATATATGCTTTTACATAGTCGCTGGTATACATTTCAGTATAGAGTTATAAAGTCCTGTGAAATGGAAACTAATACTATTAAAATTTACCTGATATATTTTCAAAATCAATAACAATCTATTTCATCCTCTTATCCCTATTGTAAGTATATGATAAGTTCAATGATATTTCGATATGTGTTTTATAAGACCATAACATACATTTGATGTTTTCTCAAAATCAATTTTTTCCTACATGTACATATTTTCTAGTATTGGAAAATAGAGAAAATCCTGCAGATGCATTAAAATTTTAAACCGAATCCATTCCGGATTCAGTTGTGATTCATATTCAGACATATATACATTTGTATTTTATATATACATAGAATGCCACCAATAAATTTGATTCAATTTAAAACTAATTTAAAATAGGACGCTCGCCAAAAACTACAGCAAAATTGCACAAATGAATAGGATAGAATAAAAATACGATTTTTTTTTTATTCTTATATGTTGTATATTATAAAAGTAGGATTTTTGTTTGTACATGTCGACGGACTAAAAGTCTTATACACGTATCACTGAGAACATAATAGAATCAAATATAATCAGGATGTGGTTGTAGGATAAATGATAACTCTTACTCCCCGATATATGGGTATGCAATATTGTAGATCCTTTTACAATATCATTTTTTTCTTTTTTTATATTTGCTTTTCTTTTAAAAAATTACAAGTTTAAACTTATTGATTAGGCTTTTTATACAGAGAAGAGCTAAAAACAAAAAAAAAAAACTTTCCTCTCAATTACCTTGAGGCTTTTCGAAACCACTTATCCTTTGCGACGTCATTATTTACGGATCAGTAATTTAATATGTTATATACCTGAAAATAGCATATATTTTTATATAAAATAAAGGGAAAAAAAATTTAAAATCAGTATACTGATAAACTTAATTAAATAAATACGATAAAATGAAAAGAAATTTCTTATAGAAAATTTTTCACAGAAATTATGATACAAGGTATATCATAAAATCTTCATTCTTGTCTTTTATTCTATGGTACAAAAAATTCTTGAACCTAAAAATGAAATTCTGATTAATTTTTTAAAGGTTTGTTGAAACAGAAATCAACTTTTTTCAAAATTTAAAAATCCACTTTTCCGTTAGATTTTTTTCCATTTTTCTGTGGAAAATTATTTCTATATTCAATATTTCCGAGAATTTCGGATGTAATTTAATATATAAATATAACAAATATAATTGCGGTGACTGGTATTACTTTGGGTGAATATAATTGTGAAAATTCGGCTTTTCCAAATTCAATAAATGTTTGATACTTTTGTGCGGGAAGAATGAATTTTATACCAAAAAACCATTTGTAAAATTCGAAGAAATATCTTCTAGCCTCCTCATATATCTACTTCAAGTAGAAGCTTAATCTAGTGATTTACTAAACGTTTATATTATTTCAATAACACCTGTTTCGAATGTTTTACGACTAGGGTCTAGGCGGAAGCCCTAAAGTACCTTCTCCTAGTAATAATTAAATAATACCGGAACCCTGTATCTCAAAAAAGAACTAGATACATATTTTAAAAAACAAAAGATATATAAAAACAGTTCTTTTCAAATATTTGTTTGAAATAAAAAAATCAAACATATCTTTTCCATGTTTATATTAAAACAAGATTTTTAAATTAATATATTTAAAAAAAAAAAAACAAAAAAACTTTTAATAAAACACGATTTTTAAATTTTTAATACAAAATTCATATCAGATGTTTCTTTTCTGTCAACAACATCACAAATGAAAATAATAATTTTCCTATTATTTTCATTAAAAAAATTGATGTTTTTACTTAAAACAAAAAAATCCCACTCAAAAATATATATTTTTTCTTTAAAAAAAAATTTGGAATAAATCGTTTTGAAAGAAAAAATATTTTTTTTTTTCATATAAAAACAATAATTAAAAAGAAAATTTAAACTTTCTCCAATAAAGAAAATATTTCATTTTTATTCAATTAAAAATTTATATTAAAAAAAAAGAAAATATGTAATAATAAAAACATATGTTTTATGTTTATACAAACTAGGAACTGATTTCATTCAATTTTTTATCACATATTTATAGATCAAGAAAAATGTTTTCTTATCTTTTATAGAAATAAAAAAAAACCAAGGAAAGAAAATCTTAAGAATAGATTTTTCAACTTAATTTCATGATTTATAATATTTGAGATCAAAAATTGTGAAAACAAGCACTCAAAAAGCATGGAAAAATTAAATGTTTTTCTTCTTTTTTTTTTTGCCTTCAAAAAGAAGAAGGCCTACAATTTTACTATACTCTTATTATATGAATACGAAATCAAAGCAGATGCTCCCAAAATTAGATTTTCTTTTAAAAGATTTTTTCAAAAAAAAAAAAAACGAAAACCAAAAATGAAAATTCAAGAAAATTGTCTTATATTTGTGCTCTTAAATCGATCCTCAAGATGTTGATTTATTTCAATCTTCAATATATATAATACATTTTTTTTTTAATGTCAGTAATAGTACGAAACAATATATTTGGAATTCACGTTTTATTACAATTAAAAGATATTTTCTTTGTTTTATATTCATTACTGTATTTTTTTTATGAAAGAAGTAAAATGAAAATTTCTTACTGCTCGTATAAGATCTAAATGATGTTCGTTACAACATAATTGGTTCCTACAGTATTTATTCTTTCATTGCAAAGGTTTTTATATACACTTATTTGGATGATATAAAAGGTATACTAAAAAATCTGTATTCATTTCTATTCAATTTTCTTCAAAAATGTACTTATGTTATTCACCTTATTTTGATATTTGAATTTTGTTATATCACAAGCCATCTTGCTCAATCGATCTGAAATCTTTGAAAGGAATCTTATTAAAGTTCTTAGTAATTCTCATACAAAATAAGATATAAAGCAAGCTTAAACAATTTTAGAATACCAAATATAATTGGTTCATTTCCTTCTATCTTATTAAAGGATAAAACTACTCAATAGCTCAAATAAAACGCAATCTTACAACCAAATTTTCGGATTTTATAATTACTGTAGAAATTTATTTTCTATCGAACACAACTATAGTACCTACTCTTTAAAAGCACCTATCAAAAAATATTCTCTGACATAATTCGAATCATCGTAAGTCGAAGAAATTACAGTATTTTAATTTTTCTTCTTTATTTTTTCCTATGGAATTTTTCTTCATTCTTTCAAAATGCAAGAAATTATGTCTAATACCATGAAATTTTCATTACAATTACCCTCAAGAGTTGTTGGCTAAAGGAAAAATAAAAATGCTCAGACAATCCAGGAAAATATTCTTTTCGTTTGTTTCTTAAACTCAATAAAAATCGTAAAATTTTAATCGGCAACAAGAAACTTTAATCTGGACATTGAGAAACAAAACAAATATTGTTTTGGATTTTTGTATTTTCTTTTTTTTTTTAGTTTTTTTTTTATAAAAACTGGGAAAAAGAAGTCTAATATTCAATGCAAATGCAAAAAGCAAATTTTCCAATTATTGATTTATTTGCTATAAAAAAAATTAATAAACAGATATCAATTCTTTGCCTATATTTTTAAAATAAGTAAAACTACAAAAAATCTGTTATTTTAAATATTTTCATTTTAACGAACTAATTATGTACTACTTGTGAAATTATTACAGTGGAACCAGTTCTGTCACACGCCACCCACAATTCCTGCATAAAAGTGACAATGACAAGAATTTGGAAAATACCCGCTGACATAGAGAAATATTTTGACGAAAAAAGAATTTGGGTAAAAACGATTTCAATGTATTTATTAATAATTTCTTTTCTTTTCTCATAAAATAATAATTAATAATCATCATTAAGAACACTTCTTAATAATTTGTGTAACAAAAATAAATTCATAAAACTTTATCGTGATATGTTCCAATAAGGATATGTGTGTGTGATTCTATATCATCAGCAAACATACCATCATCAACTACCATCAATAAAAACAAAGCAACAAAAATAATAATATTATAATCTTCATTCGGTTGAATTTGGAATAGAAAGAGATAACTATTCTTGATAAAATTGAATAATAATGTAAAAAGCAGGTGGGTGGGTGCCTGATTCCTTTTCCGCTACTAAATCACGACATGATGATATATGCGATCTATTTTCTATTTTTTTGCATGTACATGTCACATATGTATGTTTTTATAAGTCAATCAGAAGAACAAGAAGGTAGTAGTTACGGCACAAATAAAACTATTTGTATCCTTAAATTCTTAGGTATTGAAAATTTTCCCGTTCGTGTCTGCTCAATTAAAGTGTAGTGTTTTTTTTTCTTATACATTTCAAATATCCTTTTAATAAATTCACTGATTTATTAGGATAATATATGTGACTAGCATATAGAATATAACGATTCTAAAGATCTCAACTGTTTTCAACATGATATATTCCATTCAATAAAAATAGGTTATATGTAAACTAAAAATCTATATACTATATGTAGTACATGAAGATATGAGATGTGCGGATTAATGATGAACAGAATTTTCATAGTGCTAAATATACTTGATTGGTGGTGAAAATTATCACCACCAATCAAGTATATTTAGCTTTGAAAGTGAAATCTTGTTGTACAATTTAAGTGTGATATAAATCTTTTTTTAGTTTTCAAAATAAAAAAGAGGAAAAATCGATTCACAGAAATTGCCATGACCTTATAAAAATGTTTACATTCATAATATTTAACGTAAATTTCTTTTTTTTAGATATATTTTAATAATACAAATTAGGTAAATTAGACCAAACTTTCTGTGACGATCCGTGACGAATACTTCTCATGTGATTTCAATCAATTGAGGACTATAAATACGGATTTTTCGATATAAAATTGTAGAGACATAAAAATTATAGAATGATTTTCTTCATATGATTATACTATAGGCATTTTGTCCCAGATAATAAAAAAAAGAGGACATACCGAAAAGAATAACCTCGGAGGTGAACTATATTAGTTATCGAGCATGCGTCCTCATCCAGGAAAGTATTGTTTAACTTAAGTCATTTGTGTGAAAATAGTTGTACTATCTAACTGCACTTATGGTGATGATTTCAGAGGAACTGAAAACCACACAATACTAATGGCTACGTTCACACCGACAAATTTTTAGGCCAGCTAAGTAAAAGTTAGGTTTGGTCACACGTTTTTACACCATACTAGACCTAAGTCTTCTTTTTTCTTTGTTTTTATCATTTTTCGTTTGAATTGCACTTGATTGGAATTTTAATTGATGCTTCCCAACTGTTCCCGAACTTTGGTTAACCTAAACAATAATAACTACTGCAGTGCCACCTAATCAGCTGTTAAAAAGTTCTTAGCTCGATTTAAATTTAAGGTATGTCTGCAATTCTGGTTACCTAACCTAAATAACTTTGGACGTGTTTACACCATCATATTTAGGTCGACCTAAGCCCTTAGGTCTCTTTTTAAGTCTCGGTGTAAACATAGCCAATGTTTCAGTTTTTCAAAGTCTTTAAAATAGACGCAAAATTCTTCAAGACCAATGAAAAAATATCGGGAATTTGAAGTGATAACATCCCAGCCCCTTGTGGATATAGGACAATATCGCTCAATATTAAATTTTCGAGAAATGTTTAATCCAAAAAATATATTTGAAATTTTGTTACAATCATAAAAACAAAACATATTTTTTTTTGTTACCAAATATGTATTATAATAATTTTATGGCAACCCAAAAAACATGTTCAAAATTATTCCTCATGGATAACGTGTACAAATATAATCTAACATTTTAATCCTTATTACACTTGAATGGCAAACAATTTTCCATATTATATAAATTGAGTACACACTTCTCTGCCAACTAAACCAAGGAAGATGGATGCAAACAAAATAGTAATTTTATTATAAAATTTTCGCGCAACTATGAATCGCAGCATATCTATATATTGTATATACATATATATAGAAAGTATGCATATATTTATAAAGTTAAAATTAGTCCCTTTTAATAGAAGGTTCGTCATTTTAATTCATAGCTCATTTGTTTTTCCCACGGATGCATATTTTATGATACCATTACTATGTTTGGGTTTTCATTTCGACGATGATGATGGTAGCCAAAAAAAAATATGACTAGCTGAAGAGATTGTGTTATATGGTGATTCTTGTTTTTATGAAATTTGCGCGTTAGATATATATATATAGGTCGAATTCATAACGTAATCCTGTTTTTTTTTCGTTTTTTGAGAACCCTTTCTATACTAACTATACAAAGAGAATACCTTCGTGTAATACTGATGCTATGATGATGATGATAATATTAATAACAAAAAAAAACATTCCATCCACATATTATACACTGACCGGACCACATATTATTTTGGAATTTAGCCAGAAATATTGCTCGCTATTAGTTTGATGACCTGTTTTTTTTGTTGGTCCTTTTGCTCCCAAAAATATAACCTAATATATTGGGTCGGAATTCAACTAACTATACGTGGATATGGCTACCAATTTTGTGGATTTTGTTGATTATGATGAGTTTTTCTTTTGCAGATTTTCTTTTTTTTTTTCTCTTTTTCTGTTGAACATTTTCATCATTGAGAGTAATCTTGTTAAAAACGAAAATTTTTGCTTTATATAAAACAATAAAGAAAAACTAGTAAAAATAAACAAACATTCCGAAACGAATGTTGATTTAATTTATATGAATATGAAAATGTCGCAAAAAGGATGAAAATTTCAGATTTTCAATAAAATTTGGACATGATTTTTACTATATATTCGAATATTTTTGATGCATAATTTTATGATTTCATATTAAATCACTACATTATCCACTTGTGTAACTTTTTTCATTAAGTCTACTAATTTCCATAATTATGCGGTTTCATACGAGATTATATTACGGAAGGAAATAAAGGAGTAGTACAGCTTTTCATTCGGTTTGTTTGTTTTGGTTGTACTCAATTTATTTATTTATATTTTTTATAATTTTTACATTATATGAAGAAAAAAAAATTAAACTTTAACTTTTTATTATATTAAAACAAAACGGATGTCGTTAAAACAATAAAAAGCTTATTACATGATATAGAGTACGGTAGTAGTGGCTATATTGAAAATGTATGAAATGTATAGAGAAAAATGTTTGTTGTAATATTTTTTTTTAAATTCCGGTCCATTAGCCTGTCAATTCGTCTAACTACATGATAGCTCAAAAATCTTTTAACTCTTTCGATTGAGAAATTCTCGATATATACTATACAAATTCATATTTTAGTATCGAATCTGATCAAAATCAGTGTAACCAGGGATATATACATTATAGTAAAACGCGTTAAAATATATTGTTTGTTTTTCGTTTGACAAGAAATGAAGGCAAAGTGTATCTAATATCGTTGTTATCATAATATACTAGTATAGTATAGTCAATATTTTGGACTAATAAATATGCCAGATTTAGTTTCTTGCGTGTTTTTTGTTTCTAAATAATTTAAAAATTGGTGTTAAAGATCATAAACTTGTTCGATTTTACTAAAAATAAATTAAACATATAAGTTTTAGTCAAACACAGGCCCTTTTTGTATGAACATTAAACTGCATGAAATATATTTATGTTAACATTGATGATGTTAAAAATCCATTTATTTTATGGGCAGTAATTTAAATTTTTAATGGTATTTTTTTTTTATTCCGTGGATTTTTATCGAAAACGCTGTTTACAATATATACATATATTGTTTTTTATTTGAATTTTTCATTTATTACTATTGTTAAACGCGAACAAAAATGCCTGATTTTGTTAAGTGAATGAAAACGTTAATTATAGTATAATTAATAGCTTCGGAATTTTTTTTGTTTTTTTGACTTTTTATCAGTATGAAAACTTATGTTTTTATTTTATCTGAAAATTGTGTTTTTTGCGTTAAAAACGGAATTTATTATTAGTTTTTTTTTTGTTTACAAATTTAAAATATAAAAATATACATATTTGTTGGTGATGGAATACAAAACAGAATGAAAATCAAAATACTTTATGACATAAAAATAAAACATCTTAAAAATCGAAATATTCCAGACAACTTTTAGACGAATATTTTGTCTTAATTTCAGTTTAATCTTAACAATTTTATATTCTATAGTTCAGGAACAAATCCTTGGAATCTATATTTCTAATGATGTGGTTAACTTTTTGATATAGTGTGATAGTTGTCCGTGAAATATGTAAACTATCGAATAGATAAGCTCCCAAGCAGCACATTTGACTTATTTTTATACGTCAGTACGTTAAATCTTTTGACTTAACGATGCTTTTAAGCATATTATACAGTCGCAAAGTAGCATTTAAAATCTATATATATGCGCTGTTTAGGTTCTTTGTGCACATATTTTTTCAAATACAATCCCTTACGTAGATGATTAGAAAATAGAACTGGAAAAATCATTTATATTATAAAATTTCATATAAAAGGAACAATTACAATGATTTATCAAATTATATTTATAAAACAATGCCAATATATTTACAAAGTTGCAGTCAAAATAAAGGTTATATTCTCCAAATAGTCTTTCATAAGGAACCTTCAAAAATGAAATCTATTATCTAACAAAATTTATATATATGTCATTCAAATTATTTAATATTTAACATAAATAAAGATAAATTTTTTTTGGCAAGATTTCAACAAAATCGAAAGATATTGTTACAGGAAAAGATGTTTACATTTCGGTCTTCCAATTACTCTAACAACAATAATCAAACATTTTGAACAAATTTAATTTTCATTCAAGAACTTGAAAAACTGCAGATTCTTATACAAATTCGGATAAGAAATTTTATTACTTTTAAATTAAAATAGCGGATTTTCAAGAGAACGACGATGAAAAAAGAATCTTATATATATTAAAAAGTTCAACATCAAAGAGTTTTTTATCGTATTATATGGATGTCTATTTTCCAGAAAGAACTAAAAACACGAGCATCACTATTCTCTCTATACCCCATATAAAGTATTTTCGTTGCCAATTCAGTATTAATATAAAAATGCAACGATATCTAAATATATTCTAATATTCGATATAAAATGATAATAAAAATTAACAATATTATTTAAAATTTGAACAAGTGCCAACTAACTTAATATGAAAAGTATAATAATAAAAGGGAAAAACGTTACAAAAAGAAGAAAATCATTCTAAATGGAAAGCATTTGCATACTGTTATTACATAGGTACATGTTTGTGTATATAATAATGCTGAAGAAGCAAAATAAAAACGCTAACGTTATTTCCATTTCTTACCACAAAACAAAATTTCGTGTTCTACCCGTTGTCAGTATTCATTGGATCCTATACCATCAATCCCCCAAACCTAACGTGCAAAAAAAAAAAATAATATTAACGCTAACAAATTTTCTATTCTGACCTCATATATAGTCGAAAGGGAGATATAAAGGAAAATTTCTTCTTTTGATGACGTCAAATAGAGGAAAATATTTAATGTATATATACTTATATATTATACAATATATCTCGGTGAATGCTATTTTTGCCAAGTAGGGTAAAGATGCAGAGATTCAATGCAGCAAGAGCCTAATACTATACCAAACGGCACTGTTATCAACTAGAATATATATAGTGGACTTTATGTACGTACTCGTATATAAACATTTATAAGTCTTGCAGCAGTAACATTATTGGTATGCATACTGTGTCTATGTTCTGGATGATGTGTCCACCCTATTTGCTATATTGTATGTATAAATTGCAACTTCCCTTTTTCTGTTAGTTGTCCTCTTTGATTCGATTATTTGTTATATAAATCAAGGTCGTTTTGTGAGAAAATTCAAAGAGGTAAATGATATTGAGATATGTGATAAAAAAGACTATAATATAGAAAACAATGAATACATAAATGGTAACTAGAATCCTAGTACCTGTATAATTGTCAGTTTTGTTTTGTTTTTTTTTTATTTTGAACATATATTACCTAATTTTATCTGCAATCTAAACAATTCTCAAATATCCCAACTACGTGTATTATAGTCTAATAAGCATTGGACTAAGACTTCTATTTTTTTTTTTTTTTGGGCATTTACAATTTGAGTTACGATACATGTTGTGGAATTACCTATTACTCCTGTTTTTAATGTACTCTTTTTTTTTTATTATTTCTACTGGCAATAAGTTTAAATGGATGCAATAAAATATATTCAAAATGAGATGAATTATTATTTGAGAAAATGTACGTTAAATAAAAAAAAATAAACCATAATGAAAGAAATCGGTAATACTTTTATTATATTGATATAGAATTTAAGAATGTTGTTAACCTCACGTAATTACATAAGTACATCCATAATGCAGATGAAATTTCCATTTTACAAAATTATAATTAAAATCCATCCATTCTATACTTTAGTTCAATTATTATCAATCATATTGCAGTAAAATAAAAATCAATGTAAATTTAATAAATAGTAATAAGTTTCTTATATATGTATGTATAACTATGTTAATTATAATAGTTTTCTTTACAAATATTTCGATAGAGATAAACTTTCTGCACTAATAATTAAATAAAGTTATCCAATGAATTTCAAAGTGTCCACAATATAAAGAATATCCAATATTATATATCATATTTTGTTCCTTTTTTTTCGTGTTAGGCGAATTATATTATTATTATATTATGAAAGATTCTGTCTAGATGATATAGAGAAGCTTTATTCCTTATCTGCAGTATACCGGGTAATATCTTTTGGTCGTCTTATCTTTCTGTATACACTCATGTTTTCTCTCCTTTTTATTTTTTGTTTTTGTTTTTGTTTTTTTTGGGAGGTTAATGCTCCAAAATGAAGCAAATTTTATTATTATGCTTCACCAGATTATTCGTTCTAGTGACCTTAATATAGTATTAGCACTATACGTGTCTATAGTAAATATATAAGTAAATGAAACCATGTAGTGTTATAGTTTAGATTGGAAATCCTAAAGGAAAATTTCATCTTTTTAATTCGTATATGAGAAGAAAAATAATGTGGCAAAATGATTTATTATTTGCCTAGTACAATATTTTTACTGTTGCTCATTGCATTTTTGGATATGATCCAAAATGTTTTCATTTTTGTTTTGTTTTCATAATATAGAGAAGTTCGTTGTCCAATAATATTTTTTCTTCAAGAATAATAATAAAACAAATATCCCCAAGTACAATATAGAAGTGTATAAGTATTTTACTTAATATCCTTTAGGGTTCATAGTTTTCTGAAACTAAAAGAAAACTTTTGTTCACGCCATCCTAGACTTTCAGAAAAACTAATACTACGAAACTAACAGAGAAACAGCTTAAGAGACCTAGACTTTTTATCCTTTTTTAGTCGGTATTTTTATATTTTTCTTTATATTTTAACTTACTCTTGTTTTAAACAAGAACAATAAAAAAAATATAAAAGATATTCTTCATTTTACGGTGGTTGGTCTCTATTTGTTTTTTTAACTCTGAAAGCCGAATTATGTGACAATAATTTTATATACCTTTAAAAAAAGTTAACCTCAAATCTTAAAAATATTATACTTTTCCTTTGTATTATTTGGAAATTCTAAATCTTGAACATTTTAATTAGAAATTATTAATTAACGAAGTTTCATTTATATTTAATGTAAGAAATTCCTAGAATATAGAAGAAATCATTAAATGAATTCATAATTTGAAACAAATTTTGATATCAATTAGCGCAAAACTTTTACTTTAAGATAAGTTTCGTAAAGTGGAACCTAAGAACTGCATCGAATTCTACTAACTTCTTCATAATTAAACTATTTCTAGATATTGCAGAATTAGATGCAGAATAAATGGAAATGTTAAGATTTCTTTAATAGACATTTTCAAGGACTAACAAAACTATTATAAAACTATTACAAGGTATTTGTAGAACACCTAATTCAATCTCGATACAGCAAAAGCACGTACTTTGAAATAATATTAGCATAGAAATAGTCAGGATATCAAGAAATTCAAATTAACGATGTAGATTGTTAATATTTATGTGCACATAAGTTGGTAATTAATTTGATAGCCATTCGGTATAAGTTTCATCCATATTTGGTACATTAGAAATGTTTCCATAGACGTTCAACAATGTCTTTGTTGGTTCATTTTAGAAACTGAGACTGAACATTAATCTAATAAGGTTTCTAAATCTTTCAAAGAATCCATTCTCTTTTTAAAAGTTACTTCTTAGCTGTTTTTTTTTTTTTAGTAATATTAGAGGACTTTCGAAATAAATGTAATGTTTTATATCAGAATTAGTTATAATATACTGGCAAAATTTGTGAAACTAGGTCAAACTACTCTTTCTGCATCGATATCCTTTAGAAAATTCCTAAATCAAATAGTTTAGGATAAATAGAATTCTTTTCTATACGAGTAGCTAAAAATTGCGGCAGACTAGGATATTATTTTATCCAGATTCTAAACATATGATCATGTTTTACAAAATGGACTTCTAATTCGCCGCCAATTCAATTAAATGAAACGTAAATTCTGGATTTATAAATCTTCTTCATGACAGACTAGAATTAGGATCCAGTTTGACGTTAAAATCTGGACAAAATATAGTAGTCTATCGTAACTGTAAGTCACTTAAACAAATTTGCAATGCAAATGCCCCCCCATATGGAGCGAAAAGTCTTCCTACATGTTGTATGAAGTCAGAGTCCCCTCTAATGTGGTATCTTATATGAATGTTCAATAAATTCAAGATTGAAATGCAACGAAATTTTTAAACTAATAATTATAGACTACTATTGTTTATTGGAAAAGCGGAAACGGGGAATCCAGGCCAGTTTTTTTAATCCGAGCTTTACAATTGACACAATTATGATTTTATTTATAACAAACAGAACAGGAATTTATCTCTGATAATTATTTAAAGAACAATTAACAATATCCGGTGAAATTTTTATCCAGTTTATCTCAGTTTTAATAATGTCCGAGAATTTAAAAAAGCCAGGATTAAAAATAATTTGTAAATTTGTTTGTATGCTATGAAAAAAAAAAATTTTTTTTTTAACATAGATGTTGTATACTATTGTATTATTATAAATACTTACCACGGTATAGTAGCTTAAACATTACTCTCCTGCATTTTATTATATACCAATGAATATATATGTATAAATATCGTAACATCGAAACTTATAAATACATAAATAGCAGCTCACCGATTTATGATTAGGACATTATTCTGCAGATCCTCTCTTGAACAAGCGGTCAGATTTTATTGCAACATAAATCAAATAGCCTATTATAACTAATAAATTTTTGTGTTAATATCAATAAACTTGGCACCGTATGTGCCCTTTTTTTTGTTGGGGGGAAGGAAATCTATATTATATGAACTTTATTTTAGGAAATATTTTACTCACAATATATTTATAACATATTAACAGGGTGATATTGTTTTTCCTTTTGCCTATTATAATATAACTAAAGTAGATATCAATATTTTGAACAAATGATAATTTTCACATCAACTAAAAGTAGTATAATATTATCAAAAGACAAACATAAAATAGGAAATTGTTAGTACAATTGTTTATTTTATGTAAAAATAATATATAGATATGGTATTTATATAGAATCCTGTAAACTTTGCCAAACAATTTACCACCAATTCATCATCAGACGAAAGTATGTTTTCTACTAAAATCTTTTTCCATAAACTCATGAATTTCAGGGTTTTAACACAATGAAATCGATGAAATCGAATAATTAAAAAGGGAATTGATTATATTTTATTATTTCTTTTGTTTTTCATATAAAATAATTTATTACAAATTCCCGAAAATATTACTAAAATAGAATTTTACCCAGAGAAACATTATAAAATAATGTTGCTGATAAAAGCAAATATGTTTCAACATATTTGTATGTATTTTCATAAAAAGAAAAAAAAAACAAAATAGCAAAACAGATATTTCAATAACAAATTTATTATATTTTTAATGGAAAAATATTGATTTTGAAAAAAAAAATCGAATTTATACACTATAATAAACTAAATTTATTTTAGTACATTTTTAGTTTTAAAGTTGACTGAACTGAACCGAAAAAAAGGATTATGAAAATTGTAATTATTTCCGGATATTCGAAAAGCTTGAAAATCTTTAAACCATTGTTTATATACCATATTAGTTTCGATACAATAAAATACTGATAAGTCTTATATGGAGATAAATCTATGAAATTGTTTTCTAATTAAATCGAAAAATATAATTAACTAGTTTGTATTAAAGATTTTAAAAAAATTCAATGTTTAATTTAATTATAAAAAAAACCAAATCAATTCTTAATGACTCGTTGAACGAATCACAGAAAAGGAGATAAGAAATCTATCCGAGAAATCAGAGATTATATTTCCAATATAAATTATGTCATAATCCTGACAAATGAACGATTGACACTTTCATAGATAAAGTTTTTCCAGGACATATAGTCATAATGTCAAATCAATTGAATCACTTATACATTTTCTTTAAAAACGATAAGAATATAAAGTCTTTTCAATGTTTTAATTATTCAATATCGAAAATTTAAAGTCAAGAAAATCGATTAGCTATTCACACTGACATATCCGAGTCAATGCATATTAAATATACTTCTTGGAGCAAAGATACTACACCTACTTTTTGAATATACCATAAAATATTCGATAAATGTACAAAGTAATCATTCGTAATTGATGAGAAAATTGATAGAGTTCAGAGACTCAACCTGCTTCGTTAAAAGTTCTCTAAATTTTTATTACAAAATAATTAATAGTTCTGATTTTATCGTTATTAACGAATATAAAATCTACACATAAATTCATGATGCTACAATTTGCTTGCTAACTTTCCATAGTTGACAATCTATTTATACGAGACATATTTAAGATTATCAAGAGACAAAAAAAAACGGAATTTCAGATATAAAACAAAAAAATTCCCAGTTATGTATAAATTCATCCAATATGTCTTAAAAAAAGGATTTCGGATGAGATGAAAACGTTATCCAAAGCATTGCAACACTTTTACTTATGAAAGAGTAAAGTATTTTCTTCATAGTTTTCCATTTTATTCAAAAATATAAAATTTTTATTGAATATAAATTATGAACAAAACAAATCATTTTATCGAAGAGTAAAGTAGATCACTTTATTGAAATTATAACTGCATATATTTTCGGATCAGAATTTTTAATCAAAATTCGATTTTAAATTGCCACCGCAATCTGACAAAATGCCTGCTATAATACTAGATACAGAAAAGAATGGACCAATTCAAAGTTTAATTTTGAAAAGCTCGCGTGACATGAACATTAAACAGATTATCCGCAATCAATGACATGAACTAAAGTGAAATTTCATATATAAAAAAGGACTATATACATAGTAGTCTATTTTAACTTTGATGCTGGAGGAAGGATATTTCTTTTTTCTCTGTGTCTAGAAATGGACAAAATTTATAGTTGGAATGATAGACATAACAATTATACGGGCTGGAAAGTAAAAAAACTGAAAAGATATAAGTTTTTCTTTTAATACCATTCCATATACATATATATTGCTACCTCCTTAGTTTCCTTCTCTATACTATATATATATACTATATACATATGTAGGTTTATGTGCAATTTAGTTCACAAGGGAAAGAAAAACGAACACTGCACTTAACTACTTGAAGATTTTCATATACATATATAGTAAAATTTGTTTCCAACAGTTAAGCAAAAAAAAAAACATAAAAAAGTTTTATGAGGACAAAATTAAAAATACTTGAAATTTTCTTTTGTTCTCTCTTTAAACTATCTGTTTAAGAAAAGCTTAAAAAAACATAAGTTTTTCTTTAAAAAAAAAAAAAGAAGAAAAAAAGTGAAAAAAAAAGAAAAACGTTGATGAACAACGAACAAAGTCTGCTTTTATTCAATTGAGTAAGAAATTAACGTTATATAATTTTTAGTATAAATGAACAAATTTAAAGGATAATCTAAAAGAAATTACTCTCTAGACTGTTTTTATTTAAGGGAATAGATAAAGAAAACTCTTATACAACGAAAAATGTCTCGATAGATATCCTTATTTCCTGTATTCTATTTTTTTCTTGGACAATTTTCAGAAAATACAAAATGAATAAACAGATAAAATATAAATTCTGTTATAAAATAAAATATAGATTTGTAAAACGTGATACTTTGATCCTTTTCGATCATGTATTGGGATTTTTTTTTTTTTTGCTTATACCAAAAAAACCATTTTAAGAGAAAAAGTGATTTTGTATCAAGTTAAAGGCAAAAACCAGTGCATCGTTATCTGGTATTATTGACTATATCATCTCGTATATATGTCGTATACTGCAAATTATAATATTTAAAGTATTCCATACTATTGCCAATATTGAACGATACTGGGCGGAACATTAAATAAATTTTGTCTAGCTTTGGGGTGTGAATGAACTAAAATAAACTGATAAACAATTCTCATATATATAAGTATATCGTAATACTAGAAATATAGCTGAAGCTATATTTATCTTTAGATTTAAATATCTTTGATGTTTAAAATATGTTTTAATATAATAATTATAAGATATATAATTTATATAGCTTAAAGCGATAAAATAAAAGAAGATATTCATATGTGATATACCAAAATTAAACTTTACTTTTTAGACTCTTATAGAATTCACTCAATAGTTATTATTATTATTTAAATTATCGAATTTAAATCTAATCATTTCATCTACGTACATATACAATATATACGTAGTTTACAAAGTTTAATACACAACTCGAAGCTATATTAAAATATGAAAATATGGAATAGTTTTCTCGTTTTTTAGATGACTATAAAACAAAATTCTGAAAATATTACCTTCTCAATTACACGAGAACCATTAAAATGTCTCATAAATTTCAAAAGTTTCCCATTCTAAATATTTGTACAGAATTTGTCTATGAAATATCATTCAGTCTTCATGATCAAATAAAAGCCTATTTCTTTTAAATTTTTTTTTAAATTTATCAATATTTCAATTATAAATCATGTTTCTCGTTTTTTTTTTGTGCTTTCAAGTAATTCAAAAATAGTTCTAAAATGAATAAAAAAAAAAATTGCTGAATTTTTAAAATATTGAAATAATAAACTTTAAAATAAAAAAGAAAATGAATACATATTTCTTTTCGGAGGCCTTCGTTTAATAAAATATGTTACAATAACGAAAAAGAGAAGAAAAAAAAAATTCATAATAATGGTCCAAAAATAATCCATAATATGTTCAGTTTAACACGGAAAAAGTATCTCAAAAGAAAAAAAAACCCCCCCAAAATAAATTTCCAACAAAATATATAAACAAATAGAAAACATGAAATGAAATAATCATATCACTAAATTGAATGAAATTCCGATGGAGGCTGTATACCAAAAGAAATAGGAATAAATAAATTGTTTTCCAACAGTCAAATATGATACTTACAATATAGTAAACAAGCAGTTTTTTACTAGTTCTTTAATACTTTGGAATTTAGGCCTTGTGAGTCCAAAAATGTAGAAATACATCAACATTTCAATTTCAAATTTAAATTCTACATTAAGTATTAATTCAAGTTTAACTATGTATAGGTCTTATTAGCCCAGATGACCTTTTAAACAATCAAGATCGAATCTGATTACGCGATTCAACAATTAAATATTTACACAGAGAAATTGTGAAGCTATTGGCACAACAGACAACTGAATAATTGTTGGCACAACTGAATTTTAGTTGCAGCAACTAGAATTCAGTTGCTATAATAAAAATTCCGTTGTTACAACTAACATTCAGTGGTCACAACTAGCCAATAACTTCAAAGCTAGCTTTCTCTTTCTTCACTACGTGCTTGTGATTCTGGGTATATGTATGAAATAAGCTTTTACTCATAAAATATAATCAGTACCTACTTATGTAGATTTTGTCGAACAGTCGAAATATATTCAAATTGTTTTTCTTCGAAAATTAAGTAAAAAAAAAACATATCCCGATTTAGTTCTACTAATTTCTAGACATTGAAATTACACATAGCGCGTTTAAAAATTACCCTTGAAGAATCATCTTATGACCAATTTCACGTTGTTTTTGTAGGCGGCCTATTTTTAAGACTAATAAACTTTAAATTAAGCTTTTTACCAATTAAAAAATAGGAACAAGAAACGAAAATATTTTCAATAAGCTTTTTGATATAAGAAACGTGTTCTTTTTGGCGAAAACACATGCTGAACTCAAATAATTATTTTTTTTTTTTTTTTTGATAAAAATTATGAAATATTAAAAATCCAATTTTGTTATTCTTATGTAAAAAAAAAAAAATATAGAAAACGTATAAAACTCTTGATTTGAATTACCCACCGAAATTAATTTGTGCGCGGGTTTATCGAATTCATTTCAAAATAATTCTTAATTATGTAATAAATAAAACTATATCAATCAAAGAAAGACAGAAAATATTTCAAGACGGTATCATTGAACTTGCCTAGTGAACTCTAGTAAGAATAAAAGGATTCAACTTAAAAATTGTCAAGGATACAATATTATAATGATTGTCAGGACTACAAAAAAATAATCATTTTATCTTAGGTATACAGGCAATGAATTGCTATTAAACTCATCACCGTTTTTTTTTTATTCAACTAGGAAAAATGCATATGATTGCATTTTATTCATATAGAATCCTTGAACAATTTTCTATTCATTTCCTCCTCTGTCATTTCATGTCTTCCTTTTTTTTTCTAGGAAATATATGTATATTAAAAAATACAACAATGATATAAAGGTCTTACTTTTGCACTTTAAATCGATATGTCGCAATGAGAAAAACAATTCATGTGGGAATTGTATCCAAAAACAAAATGTTTATAGATTCTTTTTGTGGGTCATAAAGGTATTAAAAATCTAAAAATAGAAAATCATATATGTATATTATTTGACCCCGAACGATGCACTATATTATATAAAAAAGAGAAATATAAATAAAATTATATAATTTGTACTTATGTACAGGTTGGGCCAAAATCATTTATCATATTTTAATTGGCTACAATTTCGATTCTTCCTTTTTGGGATGATATAAAAAAACATGCAATAAATAAAGTGTCCAACTTGTATTCTCATGTAGCACAGATTTTTAGTCTGGAAAAAAGATATTTCGCTATTAGTGTTTGTAAAAAAGACTCTGTGTCATATAAAAATACATGTACTTATTATTTTTTCTGATTGTACAAAAACTAATGATGAAATAGATTTGGTGCCAAAAAAATGTCCTGTAAGACCTGGAAAATGATGAATCATTACAAATCTGAAGAACGCTTTTAACGAATTTTTTAAATAACCACATTTCTTAAATATAACACAATTTCTTGTGAAAGGAGTTTATGGCATACCTCAAACAAAGTTGTTAAAAATCTTATATTCATATTATACCTCCTAAATGTATCTGTTGTGTATATTTAACTCTCAAGTCGTACATCTTTTTCACATATTAGGATAAAGCCAGGATTATGACAAAATAGGGAAGTAAACCAAAAAATCAAATGATTCATTTTAGCTCACCCAGTATAATAGTTTTCCCAAGGATATGAAGATTCTATCCTATAATTTTTCAAACTATTATTATCCATTAGGAATATAAATATTCTGTGCATATATCTTATTAATTTAGTTGATTTTAAGATTTGTATCGTTTTATTTCATTTGCCATCCTTTAAAAACTTTCACTTTTTCTTTTTTCACAGATTTATTCTCTTTTATGTTTTTTGATGCCAAGAAATTATTTCACATAAGAAATTCTAAAATCAACACAACACCATTAAGGAACAAAACAAAATTATAAGGTAAAAAACTTGACCTCCTTAGTTTATTTATTATTTTTATATTTAAAATAACTATCTAAGAATTATGGTTTATCAAAGAAAAAAATAATAATAAAATAAAAAACGTCCGATAAGAACTTGTTGGCCTCAATAAATAATAACATAAAGAAGTTCCGTACAATTTCAAGTATATTTCAATGTTTCTTCTGAGTGATTTTAGTTAATGATGATGTGGAAAATCTTGTAGTATAAGATTTTATAGATTTCAAGTTTTTCTTTTTTATTTTTCATAAGAATTTTCTTTCCTTTGAATAATTATTTATTACGGAAATTCAATTAAGTTATAATAATAAGAATAAATCACGTAAATAACTAACTTTATAACTATTTCGATATAATAGTATTGAATAAGAAAACGACATTTTTATTTTATCATTATTTGAAAATTTGGACGTCATTATACTTTTTTTTAAATAATGGCGACAATAAACCAAAACAATAAAACTACAAACAAAATAAGAAAAGAAACAAAAAGAAAGAAAAACATCAATATTATTTGCTTATCCAGCAAAAAAGTAGTTTAAAGATCGAAATTCTCATATCAAGTCCAAATACTTGTATATATGTATTTATATAGATTACAGACAAACAATCGCGTAAATCATAATATGTAAATCTTTAACTTAAATTCACATCTCCTCTTAAAGCTTTATTTTGTTATCCTGCAAGACTTTTCTTTTCTAGACGAGGAGATATTCTTCTCACATGACATTCGTTAAATCAGTGATATAGTCGTAAATAATCACAAAATCAGCAAAACAATTTTCTAAGGCATAACCTTTTTTTTGTTTTTGGTTTGCTTTGTTTTGCTCTAAATATAAGGAATCTAAAGTAGGTGGTTGATACACTTCCATGATGATGATAATAATAGAAAGAATTCTATTTTGGTTTTGACGATACACCGCCAGGAAGAGAGTATATCAAACCACCACCATACATAAATTCATGGACTCTATATATATAAGAAGTAATGAAATCAACATTTATTGGTCATATATATACTTATGTTCATATAGAGACACTGTGCGACACACATTCTATCACTTTTTATGGTTTCAACTAGAATATAAATCCCTCATAATAGAATATAATATAAATATAAAAAAGAAAATGCTTTTTGAAAAATCGGATTCAATTTCATGAAAATATTTACATATAAAAAAAAAGAAAATTGATTCTTTTTTTTTCTTGTATGCATGGAAATATCGTCTCATAAACAATAATGAGGTTAAAAATAAAGGGTTAATTCGGTTATTGTCAATTTTAATCGGTTCGGTGATTAAACTCGAAAGAAAATATGTAACTTAAAATCAAAAAAAAGTATGTTAAATATTTGTCTGCTATACCATTTCTGTTTCTTTTTTTAAATAGTTCTCCTTTGTGTCCAATGTCCAGATAGTAATTTACATACATAAATAGTTTCAAAATCTTTTGATGAGTTTTCTTTCATTAAAATAACTCTTATCACGTTTTATTTTTCGTAATTTAATCTTAAATGCAAGAAACCATACGATACCATAAGATGCCACCATTTTCATGCAATTTATTCCAGAAAACTACAAAGGAAGATCCCAACGGTACTGTCAAGAGAATAGGTAAAATCCATTTACTGTGTTATACTTTACTATCAGGAATAAAATTTAGTTATGTATAAAATTGGTTTAAAACAAAATGCATACATACTATATATGTACTATATACATATATATAGGATACAATTTCAAGCTACATTCTCTGGTCCCAAGATAAAGCCCATTGAGAATATGTTTCAATTTTTTTTTGTTTTGTTTTTTAAGATTTACAATGTTCTAGTAGTGATATGATTCCTTCCTGTCATATTTTTCAATGTTCAATGTTCTCTCTCAAAAACTTTAGCACAATTTTGACGTGTTATATTATCAATATAACACACACACACACACAAAAAAAGGAAAATAATAATCTTGCCTAGATAATTTTAGATATAGTATACATATGTCCGTATTGAATTGCAAAAAAAAAGTGCAGGAATTCCTAGGCTATTTTTTCGCTTGTAAAAGAGCTGTCAAGATTTCACTGATAATTGCTTTTGTTATAATCCATCCATCTATCCCATCCATTTATATTTTATTCATCTATCTTAAAGGTTCTCCATTGAATGCCCAAACTCTGAATACATCTCATATCTAGTTCATGTACTCGTACACACTATACATCCACTGAAGACCTTCTTTTCCTTTAAACTTTTTTTTTGTTCCAACTATTCTAGTGTGTAATCCTGTCATACGAAGAAAAGTAAAACCGGATTATTGTCTCATATTTGGGTTATTTATAAGGCAAAGACAATAATTCGTGTATATAGTTTTATATAATAATGTCATTTCTCCTGTTGCTCTAATGTGGATAACACATATAAACATTTTATGTAAATATATGCTCGGAATGACAAATGGGACAGATTTCTTATAGAAGAACCTTATATGAAATCATCTTTCTTATCCTCAACCCGCGTTCCGGTAGATCTTTTGTCCAATATCATCATCATCATCATCATCATGCGACATTTAGGCTGAGGACATTTTGTCAGTTTTTATAATATTCTATGGTTTACAGAAAGTTTTTTCTTCTTTATTTCTTCTAGTCGTCTAGTTTTTGATGAGGTTTTTTGCTTGCTTATATATATTACATTTTCTTCTCGTTTTGTGTAATTATGTGATTTTATTCATTAACCATATTTCAAGCAACCAAAAAAAAAAAAAAAAAGAAAATGACTTTTATACGAAAACTATAAGGATATGTTCTGACAATACTAAAAGGAAATAATCGTGGGTAAATTCATACATTATGTAGATGAGCCTTTTATTATAATGTCCAGAAAATAGGAAGGAAAATTAAAATAATAAATGAATGTTAATCTTTATTGAAGAAAAAATAATGATATTCGAAATTATATGCGAAAGAAAGTTTTAAATTATAATATTTTGAAAGAAATGTTAATTAAAAATTTCTTTATACAAATCACTTAAAGAGTGTCTCACTATATTCTGGTCCCTTTTTGCTAATATGTTCCTGCGATTATGTACTGAGTAAGAATTAAAATTTACCACTCAGGATACCAAAACGACTTGATGGACAATATCAAGATATAAATAAGATCTTTGATGGACAAGAACTAGTCGAGCAAGATTTTAGCTAAAGGAGCTAGTGTGGTAGTATGGGGACCAATTTGTCAGTCTACCAATCTTAATCTTCCATTTTGGTATAAAAAAAAGTTTAGACATGAACGAGTGCTTAATAAGATCACACGATGATTTTGGATGGATTTGGCTACAGATCTTTATGCGGAAGCAACATTTAAATGGTATAAGACTAACGATATCATATTGAATTAAAAAAAATGAATCCAGCTAATGTTACGCAACTTCAGCCCAATGAAGGATATTGGGATTTAGGGAGAAATAGCTTAAAGAGGGAATTATAAGCAGTTAAACCACTATCAATTTCATGATTATGGACTTCCTGTGTCACAAAAAACTGGCCAATAAAGTTAAGCAAAACATAATGGGACTTGCGCAGAGAAAATAAATGTACATATTATTTGGCTTAATTACTTTTTCATATATGTATCTTTGCATAGGGTGCAGAATATAGTTAGACACACCTTAGGATAGAAAAGATCAACTTAATAAAACTATGTAATAAAATAACCTAAATAAACTAGAAAGTTTTCGATTGATCCGATAATAAGTGAGTTCATGGGGATTGTGTTTATTTGAACGCTTAAAATAATATTCGAATAAAAATCCTTCAAATTGTACACAAACGACAAATATTAATCAGTGCTGATTTTGAAGAAATTTCAACTTGGACACGATCAATACATGAACACTTATAAAGTTTAAAGGGTTTCCTCGACGCAAATTACAGAAAAGTGTTACAATCAACTGAATTAAGCGGGGTCATTGTAGTTACCAAGGAGTTTTATGGGCTTCAACTTTTAATTTCTTATGAAATATAAGGAACCCCTATTCTAGCTAGAATAGATAAAAATAGGCATTTTCATCCAACTCTTACAATTCAATTCAAACGAGATGCAAATTTTAAATGATTTCGTGGACAATATCTGATCTAATCAGTTTTCTAAATTTAATTACATATAATTTTTTCATGTTCATTAAGGACAATTTGACCAACCACAGTTGATTAATTGCGTCTAAATTGAACTTATTTTTTTATTTAAGTGTTTATTAAAAAAACAATGAAAAAAATATTTTCAAAAAATTTTAACTAGTTGTAAAGTAAGGATAAATAATTTTGTCTCATCTGCAATATGCTTCCATAAATTAAAGCTCGTATATTTTATTTCATTTTTAGTAAATTACTTATTATATTTAAAAAAAAAAAAAAAAAAACAGCATAAAACCGAATGTGTGCTAATGAACCAAACCAAAAAAATATACAACAGTCTTTTGTTTTCCATTAAAATTATTTAATTAAAATTATAATGAACAATTCTTGTAGAATAATTAATTTTCTTATAAAAGAAAAAAAACCGCAGTAAATTGTTTTAACTTAATTTATATACAAAATAATCAATCTGAAGAACTGATCCTTAATGAGAACAAGAAAAACAGTTTAAACTTAATCTCCGTAAACCATTTTTAAATTTGTTTAAATTTTTATTGTATTCAATAATTTATAAATTTAAAATCAATATTATTTTATTTTTTAATACAAAAGAAAAACGGCATTTTTTTATAAATTTTTAAAATACCCAAATTTTCCCCAAAAATAAAACGACGAAAATTTTGTTTTATGAAAACAATGAAAATGGAACAAACAAAAATTGCGCAAAATATATACCTCTATATATATATTAGTTGCAAAAATTTTCATATCGTCATCGTGGAGAAATGAAAATAATTTCCAATGACGAATTTTCTATTTTGGAAGCAACATTTTCTCCAATAATTTCAATTCCGAACATTTTCTTTCCATTGCAACATTTTCATTTTAAAATCATTGTTTTTTTTTTTGTGTCAATCTTTGATTCGACATGAATAAGAAACTGCCAAGATATAATTTACAATATGTAAAGAAAACCCACGTGAGTTAATTTAATTGAAAATATTTTCCATTTTATTGTAATAATGAAAAAGAAATTTTTTTTTACGTCATGTTTGTTAGATAGTGCAATTTATTGTGTCCGAAAATAAGGAAGTATATACCCTCTTCAAGTATTTTAAAAATAAGGACGTTTTTGAAAAGGATTCAAACGGAAATTTTTATACATATAGAAATTTTGTAGTTTTAATATAAAATTCTGCTATTTAAAATGGAACTGATATTTCCCAATTTATATGTAGAAGTTCCGAAAATACTATTACAAAAGAAAGTTTTAAGAAATACTGATATGAATATGAATATGTACTTGGAAACACAGGATTTCATAGACTCAACATAGAATAATGAAAATAACAGAATATATTAAGTTCTTTTATATTCGTTTTTGAACTCAGAAAATCAATTAAATAAATCGCTTCATTTATTGATATGATTCTCAATAATATTCTATTACAAAATCATATACTAATATTCTACATCACATGTAGATCAAATATGATGTATTTTATGTACCAACAATGACGGAATAAAAAAAATATTCTTCATAGTAAATCAAGATAATAATACTTCATTTTTTAGATGATATGATTTGGCATAAAACGAAGGACAACGTCTTTAATAAGGACATTTTTTTATTTATATAATCCAGCCTGGTTTTTTAAAGAACATTTTTATTGATCCATGCGGATATCGAAGATTATCTTGTTTCTTTTGAAACAATAGTTCCTATTTAATAAAACATCATCATCAAGAATACTCAACAATTTATTTTACATTTTTATTTAATATTGAAATATATTATAGTAAAGAATATACCTCTGCTATTTCTTAACCACGAAAATCATTGAACTCATATATTTAAAATTGTTCAACACAAAATATTTTATAAGATAAAAATAAAAACCTTATTGCAACAGGAAGCACAGGAAAAGAATGTTTATACATCAGCATAGAAGTTTAATGTCTAAAAATAGTATACATGTTCTATCTATTTGTCATTTTATTGCGATTTGCATAACTGCAATAGTTTACACTATTTCGCCACAAAAAATAAAAAAATATATATATGCAAGAAAATATTGAATAAATACAATAAAAAAATAAAGGCCAACCAACTTTAACTATCTCCTGTAGTATCATAACACAGACGAGTATAAACCAACATAGAAAAGCTTTTATAGTTTCTTGCTGCATGCCAAATATTTGACTGTCCAAAGGATACGTGACCACAATAACCAAAAATGTTTCTTGATACAATATGTGAACACTGAACAGTATCACAAATACCATATTTTGTTCACAATTGAGAAAGAATACTTTCGTGAATGCATGAACTATTTTTATAATTTAAGGAAAAATTATGTATTTCTAACAATATCATGATCATCATTCTTCTAGAAAAATAACCTGATTTTTATCAATAATAATTTACTAAACAACAGTCGTAATGCAAAATGGATATAGAAGGCATAATTGTACATAGTATGCCGATAACCTGCTAATATTAAGAAAGCAATCTATGAAAGCATCATGCATCTTCACAATTACGTTATTTATCTACGATTACGTACGTGTTCCAGCCTAATACGAAAAAACAAATGATGCATTTAAAGATGCTCCCGTCATTTCCATTGGAAGAATATAGTAGAGGGAAAGAATTTTCCTTATTAAAAATTTTTGTTTAATTTACGATAATTCGTAAGCACAGTGAAGTTTTACTCCTGTCTTATTGAAATTTCTGTTTCAGTCTATCACTGGCCTCAACTTTCAAGTTAAGATTTTTGCCTTACTATTTTGATTTAAGCTTAGACCTATATAGACCTTAGACCTTAGACCTTAACATAGATATGTTCTATTATGTTCTATTTCAATGACCACTAATTCTTGTAATTAATTTGCCTTAAGTATCTCTGATAGTGTTTATTGCTTATTAAATTCGAATAATAAGTTATTAAAGTTTTTTTTATAATAACTTTTAAAAGACAAACAAGTTCTTGATTAAATATAAAGTTAAAAATAAAATGTTTCAAATCCTATTCAACAGGTATATGTTTTCCTATTCATTTCAATTTGTTTTTCTTTTCTACTCTCGTCTCTATATTAGCAACGTCTACATCTATCTGCTAAGAAAAACTTCAAGCAAAAAAAAAAGAAATGTTTTTCAGAACAACAAAAAATTTTTAGTTAATGAAAATAATCTTTAAAAATGTTAGGCGAAAAAAAAATATGAACAGGTTGGATAGGAAAACTTTAAGATACTACAATTGAAGAAGGTAATTAAAAACAGGTTAAAAGATGAAAAGTTGACTTTTTGTTTATTTCTAGAGTTGTTATAAAACTTTTCTAAAATCTAGACTTTTTTTTTTTTTTTAGTTTTCGCACGCGGCTTTATATAAAATTTATTTTTAGTTTCTTTTGTTTAAAAACTTTGACTTCTTTAGATTACCGGAAAACAAAATTTTCTTTCATAAATTCAAAAGAAATATTGTATTGTAACTATTAACAGGATGACTCAAAAGCGAATGTTGATAAACAAATCTAAAGTTCGAAATATTATACTTATTTGCAAATAAGTTTATTTTAAATATGGTATATTAGATCGTGTATGATGAGGATAAATTACTACATAGTGTTTTTTTCGACATAATAAATGAAGAATATAGAGTTTTAAAATACTTACCTCAATAACAACTTATATTTAGTTTGGATATTTTTAAAATATTTTCAACATATGACAGAATTCTTCACAGGTCCTTGTCTTATTTTTTGGACCTGCATATTTCATTGTATTATAAAATATTCAAATTGTATCCAATTTTTTCACTGTATTAGTCTTGTTCTTTAATTCCTGGCTAGAGGAATTTCTGTCTACTTTTGTATAATATTTATGTTTATATTATAAACAAAAATAGAAATTAAAAATAATGTAAATAATTGTAGTATTTGGAGAGTTGGAAGTTGTATTTATTTGAGTTTTATAAAACCCGTCAGCTTTGATTTAGTCCACCTTGCATTTGATCTCATTTTATTTTATCAAAAATGTTTTACATTATTTTCAATTGTCTCATATATATGCTAGTATAAAGAAATGCTGTCATGAAACAATGTAACTTTTAATGTTTTTTGCAATTCGTTGATTTTACCACGTTTTTTTTATTAACTCGTTTTCTTGTTTGTTTGTTTGTTTGTCCAGTACAAATTTTGCAATCGATTTTTAACTAACTTCCCGACTAGTTAGACATTTAAAACTTATAATAGCTCAGAACACGATGACAATGCATTCTTTTAATACTTTTAGCCATCTTCAAGCAAAATTGAATTCATTTTCAGTAAATTTTGTTTTGTATGGAAAGCTAGTTCGAAAAAAAAATTTTTTTAAAAGTGTTTATTAATACACAGAATTGTCAAGTTTTTATGATTCAACAGAAAATTTAAAAACGTAGTATATAGAAAGTTCTTTTTATCTTGTCTTGTTATTATCAAAATATAATATTCATAATCAATTCTGTATTTTGAATTATTCCATTTTTGACTCATCCTGTATTTGTTTTATGTACATATATCGTTTTTCACCCTAATCTTAGTAGAATAAGTAAACGAACTGAAACATGAAATAATAAACTGTCGTAGATTTGGAGAAAGAAAGTACCATGAATTTTACCTAAGGATATGTAATTGCTAAAATTTTTCTAAGCAATGTAATTACTTTACATTTCTATGGTAATAAACAAACATATTATTTGAATTAAAGTTTTGAACAAAAAAACCACTTTGTTTTATAATAAAAGAACCACATTAAAGATATGCTATTTTTAAAGAATTTTAGTATATAACTAAAAAAAGTTAAGACGCAAACCTCACATATATAATATGTTCTGAAACTCAATTTGCATTGTCATATTAAAGAAGATTATTTTTTATAATAATTATGAATAAAATGATAAATAATTTTCTTTATAAATTGATATTAATTTCCGAAATTTCCATTAAGAATATGATAAAAACATAAGTCTTGAAAATATGATATTATATTCAAGACATAAACCAACAATTTTTACATCTATCTTCTATATAATATTTGTGGAATGTTGTATGTATGTATGTACCGAGTACGCTCCTAAACGGCTAGACCGATTTTGATGAAACATGTCTCAAACGATTCCAGGGCGCTTATTATAGGCCACCTTGATTTGATTTGATGGGGAGGTTGCAAGAGGGGGAAAATATAAAAACTTCAACAATAGTAGTCGAATTTTCTTGAAACAGAAATAGAAATGGAAATACTCGAAATGTACGAATTGTCTAGGAGGCTTATTCAAATTTAAAGACGGAGCAACGTTTGCAAAGGAATCACAAAATGTTGAATTACTCAACTGCAACGTATGTTCAACAAAGTCCTGAAGAAAGCCTGAACAACGTCGGGTTTTCTGCTAGTATATCATAAAATCGTTTTGGTTTTCATAATTTTGTTTTTTTTTTCGGTTTAAAATGAAGACATTTTCAATCAAAATATTATTTTTCTAATATAAATACGACATTTTTCATTGTTTTTTTTGTTTTTATCAAATACTACTGCAATCAGTATCCTTTAACATAAGAATAAATATGAAGAAAACTTCTGCATTCATTCAAATACATAAATTTCTACAAAATTTTAGATTTGAAAATATTTTTGGAATATTGCCAACAATTTCATCTTTAATTTGTTGTCAGTTCTTATATTTTGATATCCGAGAACCCCTTTTACCTTATATTCAATATGAATCTTAAAACCGAGTAACCTGATATAATTTAAGTAGATAAACAGAAGAAAAAAAACACATAAGGATATAATATAGATTTATATATAAAATATGTTACAATTTGATATTATATGCACTTGTATATATAATACCTGAATTTCCATCGAATATACTTTCAGTATTATGAAAGATGAAACTTTGAATTATTGATTGAACCAATTATTCACTTGTGCTTTAAGGATTTTTGGCAACAATTATATAACTATGATTTACTCGAATGCAGACTGTTGATTTGGCTATGATTTTGAATGTGGTGATATATAATTAGAACCACAAGATTTCATTAATTAATATAACGAAGGAAAAATGATCGATGAAAAACCAATATTAACTTTAATTTGAAGAAATTTTTTCTATTTCTTATTTTTTCTTAGCTTTTTGATTATTATTTAGAAATCGATTTGTAATAATAATAATACGCATATTATTCAAATATACTTTAATAAAAAACGAAAGACGAATGTTAATATATCATCAGAAAATTATATTTATTTCTTTTGTTGGCAATGAAAACTATCGAAAAGAATAGCATATTTAGATTTTCTAGTCCTAGGGCAGAAAAAAAAAAGGAGAACAAATTCAGGTCGTGGCATTTGGCAGAATTAGGTCGTATGCCTAATGAGCTTTTAACTTTTCCAAATTATTTTTATATTATATATCTTATGTGATTTATACGAAAAGAAATTTAAATTTATATTAGTATATAGTTATATAAAAGCGTGGAAAATAACTTGAAGTTTAAATTTTAATTTTCCTTTTAAAATTGATAAATTGCAATTGAATAAAAACGAGAATAATTTAGAACGTCCCCTTTTTAAAGAGAATCTTACTATAGGCAGTATGACCATAATATATAATCGTCTTTATTAAATTACACAATTGTATAGTTTTCTACATGTAGAACTTTTCGTATTTAAAAATATTCCTACCAAGAATTGTTATCCTTCAAAACATATGCGTTCCTTAAAGATACATTTAATATTCATATATGATCATTTTTATTATATATTGTATACATATATGATTACCTACTTTCCACTAACGACACATATGTGCTTTAGTAATATTCAATAATACAATTTATTTATTACCTACAATATTGAGCATTGTAAAAAAAGCCTGATATTGTTTTAGATAATATGTAAAAGAGCTTAAAGAAATTATGCAGCAATCTCACGTTTTTCATAATAGAATGTAGATAAGTTGCGGTGAAAGACACCTGTTCTATTATATTCATCCATCCATCCATCTATCCAACCGTTCAAGTATCAATTCATGATTCATCTATTCATTTATTTGTTCATTCATCGACATCAACATGCGATAACCATCCACAAAAATTCATTCATTCATCAATCATCTTTAGTGAAAATGATTTTCTCATTTGAAGAGGACAACATGTGGAAAAAATTGCCACCATTTCATGGCTTTTCTATAGATCCCCCAAAAAAGGAAAAAAAAAGACAATAGAAAAAATGAAATTTGAACTTTCTAAGGCTTGAGAAATTTTTGGTTAGATGTTGTTTTTTCCGTTTTCACTTAAAATTTGTTATAGGTCAATAAATTTATTTGAACAGCCATCCCAAAAAGAAAACCTTATTGAATAATAAAACCAAAAGATTTTTCTTAGTGAATTGTCAATTTTCATTTCGAATAAACATAAAATGATTTAATATAATCCAAATAAATTAGTATATAAAAATAAGAGAACCCATTTTTTTATAGACAGAATGTCAAAATTTTCAATGATTTATTTTAATGGACTTATAAATGGGACGTATAGAAGAAAATTGTATTGGCAGTAAATTTACAGACAGAGAAGAGATAGTGATCGTGAAAAATATTGGTACAATAATTCCAAGTACTCATTTTAAACTAGAAGAAATGTCTGATTAAAGCTAAAAATTGAAAGCATAGTCCAAATCTTTTCTCAGCGAAATACTTCGCACGAAGAAGAGAAAACCAAAGTGTATTATAATATAGATTAAATGGTTTAACCAGCAGAACCAAAAAAAATTACTGCAAATATTATTATTCACCAAATTAGTAGTTCATAAACTAAAAGTTTCTCGATAAACTTTATTTCAACAAATTGACTCTGATCACTTTAGAATTCCCATCAACAAATTTAGTATGATTGCATGTTTGATAAAATTATAATCGAATATTTATCCTTTCAAATGCCCTCGATTTGAAAATATTCTTTTATGTTTTGCTTTTTGTAATACATAAGGATAACTTAAAATTTCCTTTTTTCAAATTTATCCATTATTAAACTTTCAACTGTTATATAACAATAACAAACAAGAAAAAAAATATAGGAATCACAAAATTTCCGGCTATGAATCCTCAATTGAATGACCAGATCTTTTAATATCATCGACTCCCTATACTTCTCTGTATTATATACCCATATGAATTTTACTATTTTAGTAAAACTTTTCCTAACTTACTCAAAAAAGAAATAGAAAATAGAAAATAGAAAATACTTGTGCCATCTAACGTTTAAGTCCATTTTAACATTTTATTGAAATTCTTCTTCATTCTCCACACTAATTTCTCTAACCGCATAAGATTTTTTTTTCTTTTATAGAATATATATTACAAAAGTTAAGGCATGAAAATTCGATTATAGAATTTTCTTTTCATATTTTCCATCGATAAAGAAAGATTGAATTAAATAAGAATATAAAAATATGTTTTTAAAAAAAGAGAAAAGAAAATGTTATATAGAAAAGATGAGACTGAATAAAATAGGAGGATAATATTGAAAATGTATGCTTTTAAAAATGACCAGCACAAAGTTAAAATTTTAGCCAAAAGGACACGTTTTCCAACAAATTCTCCTACATAAAGTAGTATTCAAAACGATTTTTTGGCAACCGAAATTATTATTTGCGGTTGCAATCGCATAGAATATACAGTTTTATTTTCTATCTATATTTGTGATCCTTGTTTTTTTTTTATTCTTTTGCATAAACTGCAGAACAACATATCCCAAGCGTGCAAGTATACATATATGTATGAGTTTTTGAAATAGTCTCGATTGTTGGTTAGTGGTACTATTGCAGATTTTGCAATATTCATACAATATGAAGCTTATCTAATAATATTAAGAATAGGAACTTAATATATTTACATGAAAATTCCATGAATAGTGATCGCTTATCAGTAACACAATTAATGTGACTTTTATAGATGATAACAAGAAGAATACTGTAAATCGACAATAAAATGTCCTTTTTTACTTTATAATATTTTACAAAGTATACATATTCTAAGTAATTGCAACAAAATAATATTTAACTCCTATTATGTATTTTCTACTACTACTTGGGTGCATAATTATAAATATTGCACTTAAGTATTCGTATTATTTCATAGTTCAGTAGAAAATTACGTATAAGAAAGTTAGATGATTTTTTATGGTATATTTATACCCAAAAACAAACTTTATTTAAATATAATTTTAATTTCTATAATAGTTTATGCAAAGAACGTATTAAAACTAAATTGCAAAATGTAATTAATTATTTAATTCTATACGAAACAAAATTAAAAATGTGATTAGAAAAAAAATTCGTTTTCATATGAAATTAAAATGACCATATAGTTGACCAAAAAGAAAGGTGAATTTGTTGTCTTTAAAATGCATTTCAGACATGACTGCATTTTGGACGAAAAACAGATTTTCAAAGGAAAGAAAAAAGTTAGTTATGCATCGTATATAGTGAAGGAGGTATGTTGGAAAACAGAAAGTTTATTATTCTCGAGAATAATTAAAAAAAACAATCCCCAAATAAGCTTTTTTAATTTCCTCACACCTTTTGTTCACTTGGAAAAACTTAAATGACCAAATTAGCCGAACCATATAATTGCCGTTGTTTGTTTTTTTCGCAGCTATAAATTAAATGAGAAATTCTTAGTTTTTATTTAATGAAAATATTTGCTGATAAATTCATTTAAAAATTTATTAATAAATTATTTTTTTTTTTTTTTTGTTATTTCATAACTTGGAATATAAATTAGAATTTTAAAAAGAATGTTTTAAATGTTAAAACCAAATTGGTTTTTCTTTTTAGCAATTTAATTAAAGTTAACCTTACTGAATCGTTTGTACAATATTGAAGAATTTCGAACCAAGACATCTACCATATTGTCTATAATTTCATAATTCATAAAGTGTATATATTTGGGATAATTGTGTATCTCTAGATGAGCTCATACCTTTCGCTACAGTTATAAACCTTTCCAAAGATGAACAAGAAATTCTGAAATAAATTGTAAATCGCATATTTTAGGTACCACAAAAAATTTTGATAATACATATCTTCAAATAATGAAAAGAAAATGATTCGTTAAAGATAAGAATTGAATTAAATCTACAAAAAAATTGTAATATTTCTAATACATATTTTTTTATTTTGGTATTTTGTGTCCTGGACTAAAAACTTGTTCCAACATTGTTTCTTCTCTTCCTATATAAAGTCCTTGTTCTATTATATACTTCTGATAATGACTAAACCTATAAAATCAAATGAAACTAGGTCGTTATTAAAAGGAATCTAAATACTATTCTTATTTGTCGTTAATTTTAAACTTAATCTTTCATTGATAAAAGCTTAATTAAAACAGTATTTTATTTAAATGAATCAGTCGATTATCCTAGGCTCTTTATGCATCCCTCACTTTTGCAAATGGTTTAATAACCGATCGTAAATCTTCCCATACCAGACTTGCTTTTCAATGTTTTTTTGTTTTTTTTGTTTTCTACAAATGCCTTTTTCCATGTTTGTTCCCAATGCAATGATTTTATTCATGTTTTGCACCATGTGGACATAAAAAAGAAAAAAGAATTTTTACATCTATATTTTCTTTCTTTTCCATCCTTTTACATACTATTAGTGACTAGATTTTGAATTTTCCATCTCAATTTCATCTAAATAGAATATTATTTTCACTGCAGTACAACTGAGTTTTCGCAAACAAAAATGCATAGTAAATTTTTTGTTTGTCGGTGGTTTTGTCTTTTTTTTCTAATTTGATAAATCTGCAGCGACAACGGCTATGGCCATCAAATTCCATCATCATTTTTCTAACTTTATTCAAATATATGGCATATGTATTAAACTAGAAACTGTAAACAACATCTGATAGTATTTTCCCGTGACTTTTCTTTTTAAAAATGTTTTGAATTTTTCATTTCCGTTTTTTTTTTCTTGTTTTAGAAAAAATCCTTTTTTACATACATATGAAAAATTGCAAAAATCTATCTTTTTATTGTCATTTTCATCCTTATTGTTTTCGAATAGATTGCAAGAATATACTGCAACGCAGTGTACTGCAATCATGATTTATAAAAAAAAACACTCTTTATAATGATATCAAGTTAAAGTAATTAAAACACAATTTAAAATTCGTATAAAAATTCATTATAGATTTCACCAAGTTTAATTGTTTAACAGGAAAAAACTTTCATTAAGTTTGAAAGTTATACAGATATTATCTGAAAGACAATTGAATGGTCAAATAATGAGAATAACAAACCATACGAATGAAGCTTTTACTTGTCCAGAAGGAACCCCAATGCATATTCTCTCCGATTGTGACGTACTACTCCGTACGAGAAGGAAACATCTGGGGCCATACTGCTTCTTTCCAAGTGAGATACAATCTCTTAACTCACTCCGGATACTAAAATTTCTAAGAGAGATAGGCCTAGAGGAGGTGCTGTAGAATGGGAAGTTAACCTAACTATTGCAGCAACGAAAAGGGGGTACAATAGCTTTTAAAGGTCGCAGTACAGGAACACCCTAAAACCTAATCTAATCTACTTGTCCAGGAACTCTTTGTCAAATCTTATTTAAGTACATGATAAGAAATCCTGTATTTTAGTTGAGCAATAAGTCCTTATTTTACACTTAATACACATTATTCGCGCTGCATTTACTTAGTTTTGCAGTAAATTATCCTAGCTGGTTAAGACACCCCAAAATAAGAGCACAAATTTCTTTCAAGGCTTTACTTAGTTGTATCTGAAATTGATGAGATAACATAATATACCAGTTTTGTTATCTATATTTGAGAGTACAAATCCTTAATTCTCGGCATAGGTATGGAAATGCTTCGGTTTTTTGTAACAGTATCGTAGCCTTATGCTTTGTAACTATGAAGTTATTGCACGACGAAGAAACCTACATCAAACTCAGACCTTTTTTAATGTTTACGGAAAATTCTAGGTTTAACATCTGGCGATATTTCGCCCCAACACTTTTACTGACTAATTTTTTATATTACTTTATATCTACTCTGTACATTTTAAAATTGTTTAATCATTATTTTATTCTTAACTATTGATAAAATCAAAAGAGATAATAAAATACTTTCAAATAAAAAGACAATTATCTAAATGGAAACCAATCATACACTCAATCTGGAATCATTCATTTCAATCAAAATTAGAGTTCACTTAACATGGACGATACACTAAATAGTGTCCTGATTAGTTCAATCGAAATAATAATCACTGATTTCTTCCATATCATTCCCATGTGTCTATTTATACATTCTATTATAGTTTTTCGATATATTTAAGTTATCCTCTCCTATGTTTTTTTGGGTGTTGTTGTATTGTTGTTTTGTCTATCATAAAATAATCTGAACCATGATAATATGAAAACGACTAAAACAATTTATTTCTCGATTAGTACCTACCAACTTTAGCCTGGTTATGTGTATACTTTTTATTATATGGACATTATTTTCATTAAGGATCATCTAAAAAGTCTATTATGTTGATGATTAGGATTAGTATTTATATTATCGACTTATATAAAATACAAGGTAGATAATTTTGAAATTGAACAGATATGATAGCTTTGTTATGCAGATTTTATTAATATGGAAAATTATTAATTTTAATAATAAAGTAATTATTATTATTATGAAAATTATTGCAGTGAAATTATCATTAAAATTTTTGAATTAATATGAAATTAAATTTAAATCAAATTATCATTTAAATAGAATTGCTTTTCTTGATTAATTCATATTCTAATTGTCAAACTATCAATCCCTTTGATGAAGTATTAAAAGTATATCAATTTTAATGTAATTGGAATATAATTTCTAAAGGCGTTAGTTGTACTAAAATTTTTAATTATATGTACTCTGCTACTGATTTTATCTTTTATTCAAAACTAATTGAATTCTTATTATCGAAAATGGCGACATTAATTGAAGAAAGTAGTAATTTGAATATTAGTGTTTTATTTTTTCATACTTCGAAAAAAATTGAGATAATTATCAAGCAAATAAATCGATGGAACATTTCTTGGGAGGACCTGATGGCGATAGAACTAGATTTTGATTGCAACGTCTAGTAAAAGAAGAAACGTGACCGGCCAATATCATCCGATTCTTGAAGAAACCATAAAGAAAAAAACAATAGAATAAAATAATCAGAACAAAAGCCAGGGTTAGATAGCTCTCCCAAGATGACTAAAGCTCCAGATGATGCCAACAAATATTTATTACAATATTTCTAAAACAAAATTATATTACATAAAGTTTCGATTTAACTTCCATGTAAATGAATATTGTATGGTTGAAGAGTTCAAATAATAACGATGCGACTGTAACTTATGTTATTTTTAAATCAAAAATGACCACTTAAAATATTTAATAAAAAATTGCAGGAACGTTAAACACGATAATTATCATTATTTGTAGCCGCCAAAAAAAAAAAATAAAAGAAAAACCAGAACCAAAATTTGATAAAAACTTGAAAAGCATATATCCATGACAAATGAACAATTTGTTCCAATCTTATAATTCGAATACAACTAAAATATACTGATAGTACTTTTTCTTATACAATAAAAGTTAGTCCACCAATTCATTTCTCAATAAATATTGAATAAGTCTAAAGGATTTTCCAATATATTTTTTTTTTCTCATAGACGGAAAAGCTATTTGGCAAAGTTTTTTATTTATAAAAAAAAAAAAAAAATCCATGTTTTTGGTTGCCAATTTTTCGTTCAATGAATATTTTTTTATTTCTTTAGAATAGAGTAAAGATTTTTTACAGTATTATTCTTTTTTTTCTTGAATTTTACATCTTACATACTCGGAAGTATTTGAAAATCTTTTCCCCAATTTTCTTCTCAAGCAAAAGAAAAAAACATATTTGGAAAAAGATATATTTATAGTTTTCTATAGGAATTTTTTGAGATGATGACATAAGTAATGATTTAAAAAATTCAAAAGAAAATCATATTTTTGCATATATTCCATAAAGAAAATGATTTACTACTCAATTTCTACCCAAAAATTATGATAACAATTAAAAATATGAAAGAGAAAATCAGGTAGTTATATAAAAAATATATTGGCAAACTCTATATACCAGAAAAAGAACTATCTGATAATAAATTTCGATCCCGAATTGCATATTAATGAAAAATATGGCACCAATTAAAAGTTTTTCCCATAAATTTTTCAAAAAGTTTAATGCAATATATCTTTTTGGTGTATTTTGTATTGTACCTCCTCTTGAAAATTTGGTCATGAAGCTAGGTCTTTTCCACGATTCGGTAAATCCTTATAATGAAAGTTCGTACTGTCGAAATTAGCTAACCCTCCTTACTCAGAGTGCAAGTCTTGTTAAAGAAAAAACCGGGTATTCACACAAAAAATGCTTGCTGACGCATTTTCTTCCAGCCAAGCTCCACACATTGGTTTCTCAAACATCCCTATTTTCCATATGTGATCGTTCTATTACAATGCTAACAATGATACTAAAGGATCCTTCGGTAATTTAGCTGAATCAGTTTCATTTTAGCTTGCCTACATTGATTTAGCACTTGCCGCACCTATACTTGTGGCGGTGTGGCTGAGTTGCCTACTCAAGTCTTGTTTGACACTCGAATAGGACCACTATACCAAAGTGTTTGAGGACCATAAAATGGCGTCTCCGACGTATTATTTACAAAATGATGGACTTTTTGATGTACGAAAAAAAACGAATTCTTATTTTCTTTAAGAAAAACGGATTTAAAAACAAATCAACTTAAAAACATTTGCCTAACACGAAGAAAAAGGAAAATTGCAGTTTGGACATTTTCTGATGCAAAAAGAAAAATGTCACAAATCACAAAAAAGGAAAAACTAACAGATATGCGCTATTTTAAATCGTTTTCTTTAGTTACTAGGAAGATATATGATATTCTCGAAAGCTACCACAAGCGACTATACTACTGGACTCTATATGACTAAGCTCTAAACTTTTTAGTTATTTGTAGAAGAAAAACCTCTCGGGGGAATGAGAAAAACCCATTAATCATATTTCTTAGTGAGAAGACGAACAGAGACCAAATACATTAATGTTTCTTTTAAGATTTATGAATTTTCTTATTTATCTGTTGAGCAGTTATGTTGGATTTTCTCCAAAAAAAAAAAAAATAATAATAAAAAAATTATCTAAAAATTAATGCAGAGAAATTAATTTTTAAAAATTTCTATTATGATTTATATGAAATATAAATTATAGAATTTAATTGGTTTATAAGTAAGGTCCTTTATTAATTTTTTTTTATTTTTGTTGTGTTTTCTTTTTAAATACTAGTTTTTCTCGTTTTCCACTTCTACTTTCAAAAATAACCAGTAAAACTTTTTGCCTGGACCTGTATCATATTCATGTTGGATTATGTCTCGGATAAAATTCTTTCGGCTATAATATGATTGTGATCTTTGATATTTAGGAAATTATTTTATGTGAAAATAGGAAATTTTCTTGGATTCAAAATAATACCGACAATTTTTATGCTTTTCATATTTTTGTATAATGTTTAAAATATACATTTCCTAATAATAAAATGAGCTATCGTTTACTTAAAACTTAAAAATTATTTTAATTGAGACTCAAAAGCAATATTATTTCACTTTTTTTTTCTTTTTCTTTCGTTTTGAATTTTCACTCTGAAAACACAAAAAAAGAAAAACTAAATTTTATACCTAAAATTAATTTTTATAAAATATAACTAAATAGTACAAGTTTTTTTTTTTTTTTTTCTTCTACTGATATCATCAAGAGTTTGTTTCGTTAGGTGCTAAATAATTGTTAGCCTCTAACATATCTCTTATATATATTATTCAATAAGAGTTGTGATTTATTCAAAAATTAATAAAAAAAAAATATAAGAAAAAAAAAATTCTTCATCTAAATTGAACAAGATTTTTGCCTTACAATCTAATCACAGTGTTTAACAGAAACCTAATTTTTCATCTTAATTTCTTATAAATTGTCTTTTTTTTTTTGTCCTATCTACTTTCAAATACAAATATAACAAAGTAGAAAAAAATTGTTTTTAAAGGCCGTTATTTCTTTTAGGCAAAAATGTTGTCTTTATCTTTTTCTTTTTTTTTCACATTTTGTTGTCTTTCCAATTTAAATAAGGCAGTTTCGTGTTAAGAAAAAAACAAATATTATAACATGATAAGTTATTTTGATCGACGTGGTTCATCATATTGTTTTGCAAAATCTGCCATAACATCTTTATAAATAATTGGATCTAAATTACGTCCAAGCATATAAACCAACCACCAATCACCAATATCCAATTTTCGTGATAATGTTTGGCAAACTTCTCGTGGCACCATTCGATTACGAGCATTCAATAAACGTGGACGTATTCGTGGCATAAATATTATAAGTGCTCTAAAAAATTAATAAAAAAAAATTTGTATATAAATAAATTCAGATATTTTTTTTTTTGGAGGGGAAGGAGAATGGATTTCTCTTACCGATAAATCAAAAGTCCAACAAGAAGAATAGCAAGAATAATATACCAGAACCAAATGAAAATGTATGTTTTCTCGTTGACAATATTTAATGGAAGAATACATAATGAATCGTGTTTTTGTAATGATCCTGAAGCACCATATTTATGGAAGATACATTTTGTAACACGTGGAAAAACATACACCATTGGATCGACACGTTGCTCCTGTGGTACATCCGTGAATTGCATTACACGTAATCCGTATAACATGAATTCTCCATCGAAAAATTTATTCATTAAAAATAATTGAACAACTATATTAACGAAACAAAGTGCTTCACAAACCCAATATCTAATGGCATATAACTTATGGCGCTGTGGAAATGAAAAAAAAAACGAAAAAAACATTAGTATTAGTATTTTTTTCAATAGGCGTCATGAATATAATTCCATAAATTTTGAAAAATTTAAATCCAAAAAGAAGAAACAAGTTTCCTTTTAAAGGAAAAAGATAAAAATATTTCAAAAGAAATTTTATGGAATTTTAAATAAGCGTACAACAAAACCATATGTTATGCATATGTTTTCAATTATGGATATAGATTCAACCATGAAACCTCTTAAAAACCTATTTTTAATATGTATACATACTTTATCAATGCAATAGAAAAATACTAACCTTTTTATGTTTCATAAGATAATCTAAAAGTGCATTACGTTTGGCACATTTTTCCTCTTCAGGACATATGGCTAGATTTAGACCCATTACAATAGTTCGTAGAAGACCTCCCTCGAATGCATCCCATAAGAATTTCGGAGTATAACATGCAATAGCCTAAAAAAACAAAAAATATGTAATAATTACTTAAAAATTTTCTGCTGTTTTTATCAGAAATTTTCAATGAGTGGGCACTTTGAGGATACATCATTATTATTGTACTATCTTTATTCAATGAAATATCCAACTTGTAATAATTGAATTTGTTCCAATTTATTGTTCAATTGAAAATTCTTCATGAACCTCGGACACTAATTAAATTCAATTGGATAAAAATGGGTTTTATAAATATATATATATATTCTTTTTGCTTGTCGAGAATTTATTTTTCTGTACTAGATTCGAAAGTTGAATATACTTCCCTTATAAAAAAAAAATTCGCTATCAAGAAAAATGCAGTATTAATTTTAATTTAAATTATTAAAAGATATATATATTTATTTTAAAATCATATCTCGAAAAGCTAGAAAAAAAAAACTCTCCGAAAAATGTCTAGAATTTCCGGTAATGATTATTTAAAACGTCTTTGAAAAATTGTATTTTTAAAGTACAAGGAAAAAAAAAATTCTAAGGTTAATTACACATAAATATCTTTTGGAATAGATAAAAATGTTTGGCCCACACGATAAAATTACCTTGACCTCAAAATTTCTTAGACAATAAAACAAAAACCAACACACCACCGTTTTACCTGAAAGAACAATGCGAAGCAAACCCACTGATAGTAAGTATAGTATTTTTTAGCGTCTTCATCGTCAAAATCATTTGCAATACCTGGATGAGCAACTTCTTTGCCTACCTGGAAAAGCAAAAAAAAAAAAAACAAAAATCCATTAAAATTTTATCTTTTTTTTTCTAATTTTCAAAACAATAACCTCCTAAAGGTAAATGAAATAATTTACAAAACTATATTTACAATGTTTTAAACAGCATTTTGGTGGAATGCAAAAAAAAAAGTGGATTTTTTCCTAATCATTTTTATACGTCTACAATAATAAAAATGTTTTACACATATTTCAAAAAAATATATATGTTTAAATTGAACGCGATTAAATCAGATTGAAATCTATTATAATACTCTCGATTTCATGGACTTTGATTTTTTATTAAATTCCAGAAAAAAAGCAACATCTAATTGTATGAATTCTTTAAAGTCAATTTGAAAGGTCAAAATTCGATTTTTGAAAAAGAAAACCATGAGATTTGTTAAGCAATAAGAATTACTATATGAAAATTTAACAGGGCCAGAATCGTTAAAAATCCATTTTTTAATAATCAAAGATTGATTGTTTTGCATAGAAAACGTTAACGAAAAAATATGGGTTAATAGCCTTTAAAATATTCGAAATTCATTAGAATTTTTTAATAAATATTTAATTAAATTATTTATGAAGATATTATTTTATATTAAAAAATTAATAATTCTTCTCATTTTCTTTTTTTTTTTTTTTTGTAATTGTTATAAATGAAAATTTCCAATATGCAAGATTTTAATTACATTCAGAATAAAATATCATTGAAATGCTCAAAAACCTTAATCATCTATGATTGTCACGATTTTATTGTACATAAATATATTGTATATGCAGTAGTTCGCCTTACAATAGACGATGACCGTGTGTCAACCTTTATTCTATGGTTCTATAAAGAAGCATTACTATCAATTATCATAGGACTTCCATATCTACGAATCGATGTTAAATTTCAATTGAATTCTTTTATATTATATCGTTTTTATATGCGGAACCATCATACCTGAGAGGGAGAACCAAAATATAACAAATATCGAGTTCAAAGACCTTTTTTATTTCATCATGAAATATCGAATTAAATAAGCCAGAAGTATAGAAATAAGCGATTGGACGAACGTGTAAGCTAACAACTAACCAGTATAAAGTGTATATCATATAATATTTAACAGAAATCCATTATAGTAGCTTTACAAGTTTCTATCTTGTAAAAAAAAGTAACTCAACTGAAAAAAAAAACAGAAAAACTTAAAATCGGTTAGTAGCAGGATTTTTCAATGTGAGGTTCGTTGTTAAAAAATCTATGGTCCCATGAAATACAAACATAACTTTATTTCGCTATCTTTGATGCTGTTTCAAGAGTAACCTGCCCTTGAAAATGTTATCCAAATCTGGTAATTAGTTTTTGAATTAAATAAAAAATGACAAAATTATATGACCACGATTTTTTTTCTGCATTACTCTTGATCCGATTTTACCGAAATTCAACATGATATCGTGTCATGATTATACAGGTTTACAGCTTTTCCAATTATATCTGAAAAAACTAAACCAAATTTAGTAATCTTGGGTTTTTTTGTTTCATAACTCTTCATTCAACTATTTTTCTTCTCAAATACAATATTAACTTGAATTAAGGAATTATCACTCTATATACTAAATTTGATTACAATCTGTCAACACGTTTATGAGTTATTATCGTCTAAACTGGGCGGAATCGATGACAACACTAATAATATCCTATTTATGGTATACCTACCATAGGATACATTAATCATTTCTTATTCGATCTATACATAATTCTATATTCATGTATATATATATATATTTTTGAATTTATTACCTGACGACGAAAAGCATCAGGCATAGTAAATGTGCTTGAAATCCAACAGAATGTATTCACTACATGAGGCGGTATACCATTTACGATACAACTGATCGGTTGTCCAACATATTGTGTTGCAGTTATTATTAAACTGCATGTTAATAATAATACTGTTGTGAAAACATTATGCAAACGAAAAACTGCATTATCTGTTTGTACATCCTGCCATTTAAAATATGCCTTAAGACTTCCAAGTAACTTATACATGATCGTTTAAAAAATATTTGTCTGATCTTGTTCTTCTTATTTGATCTTATATCGTGAAATAATGAAATTATATTTATGATCAAATAACAAACTTTTAAGGATGCAGCTCATCACCTGAAAATAAAAAGAAAAAAAAAAACAAAATTAAATTATTTTTAATTAATATTATTAACAATAGGACGCTACATTTGTAAATTAACAGACTAATTAATATTATTTAATTACTACTTATAAATTGTTCAAACGAAATGACGACTAATTGAACAATTATTACTAAATGGAATGTTGATGACAATCAAACGTTTGTATAATTAAATCGGCCGCATTACTGATCTTCTTCATTTCAGCGGTCAAAGGTGTAATATTTTTAATGGCAGCACAGCTTACATGGCCTACAAATTTTATATGAAATCACATGTCCAAAAGGAAAGTTATTTTAATTTATTTTTTAAACCAATTTCAAACGAATTTTTAGTAAAAATTTGTTTTTAATAACAATTTTAATTGTTTGTATTTTATTTTTGTTTTAAAAAATAAACATAATAAACGAAAAATTCGTATTTAAAAATACGCATATATATTTTTAATTAAACGGAAATAATAAAAATAAATATGTACCATGAAAATGTTCACGTTTTATAATTTTGAGCCAACCACCAACCTTCAGAAGTGAATGGTGCGGTATATTTTGTCGTTAAAAAAAATCACAAATTGAAATGATCCCATAGAGGCTAGAGGCATAGACAATGGACCTCGCGCTGAAATATCAAACAGCTGTTTTTTATATTGTTTTAAAGAACATGCGAAATAATTTATTTAGTAATAATTTCAAGTGGAATACACTAAAAGTGATCTTTTTTTTTCTTTTGAAAATATTTCGAATCTAAATGCTAATTATTAAAGATAAAAAAAAAGTTGGATAATTTCGCGCATGCAAATGAAATCGCTATTTGATCAACTATGAAATTCTATAGTCACATAATTTTATGAATCAAGTCATTGTTATTAAAAAAGATAAAAAAACAGCTTAATTGCTTTTTTTTTAAAAATACAATCTATCTAGATATTAAATTGGGCAATGTCAACGCAATTCGTTGACTAGTCATGGATTCTCTACATTATCAGGCAACTCCATTTGACTTATTTTCAGTCGGACTGAAAAAAAGTCTTGTGGAGGCTCTAAAAATTGGACTTTTTAATCAGTTCGACTGAAAATAAGTCTTGAAATAAGTCCAATGGAGTCGTGGGGTTAGTTAAGATGGTTAGCTGGAACCGAATTTGGGCTCAAGTTCAAACATTTTCCATGCTTATTTTTTTAACTTTTACCAGTTCCACTGACACAGAGGCTTCTAGTGATTTAAAGTTATGACAAATTTGATGGTAGTGCTCAGTCTTTTCTTAAATATATTATTTACGATAAATTTAGTTTCATACTATAATCAATTATTTAATAATTTGCTTATATATTAAATTAAAAATTTTGCATTCAATAACTTTGGTAGCCCCAAACTCCGGGAGACCTAAAAAAAATGGATCTAGTGTAATTTCTCGGACCTAACAACAACTATCAACATTTGTTATTTACTTATTAATTGTATTTTTAAAATTTGTTCTTATTTTTATGTTATTAGTAGTGATTTAATGCATGCTCGCTGCGCTACGCTCCGCTCGCTACCCCCAGTTAAGGATCTATACCTGACTAGTTCCAAATATATGACAATACTTTATTGTTGGGTCCGGAATATTACACCAGACCCAAAAAAAATTTAGTATATGATTTTAGAAATGGCGTTTTTTTCTACATTTATAACATCCCAAGATTAGTTTTCATTTTAGGTGTATTTTCAATTAAAAAATCATATTTGGAAAAAAATGATCATTAATTTGAATTGTTTTAGCGAAGGCGGGAACCAGTTAGTAAAAGGCACAACAGACAAATGATGTGTTCATCATTATGGATGGGCGGTTGTTGCATTGAATGCAATGAAGTTAATAAATAACATAATTAATTTAATATATTCAAAAACTTAAATGTTTTTACTTACATTAGTTTCATGAAGGTAATTTTACTGATTACTCCGCAAATAACACACAACCAACAACAGCAACTTTGTTAACGTTTACAAACTTTTGATGATGATGATTTCATCAAAGCTCGTCGTCATTACTAGTTACTAATTTCCGATGTGAAGTTTCTTTTTATTATTTTTTATTTTTCTTTTAATATTTTAATCGAAATTTATTATAAGTAATTTTATTTTGTTTTTGTGTCCCTTTAGCAACAAACTCCAATCCGTTCACTTTGATATGTTTTTTTTAATGTTGATTCTCTGTTATCACATTATTTTATGAGACGACAACAAAAATCATCTCAAATTTTTGTGATACACATTTCAACATTTTATATTTTTAACATGTTTTCTTAAGTTTTTTTTCGTATTCTTCTTCTTCTTATTGCGTTCAACACACTTCTTTTCTAATGGCACTTAGTTTATTATGATTATAGAAATTATAGAAAATATATATATATTATTTAGAAGAAAAATAAGTAATTTTCTTTTAGAAAACAACTAAAAACAAAAAAAAAAAAAACTGAAAATCTCACGTCGTTGGCAGTTTTACCTTCGTTTCAATATAAAAAATTCACTATGCTCCACAAGTCTTGTACAGAATACAACTACTATATAGAATTTATGAAGCGGTCGTCGGTAGCGTGCAGTTTTTCTCTTGTCGACTTCACTCTATTGCGATCGTGTTCATATATTTTGTTGTTTCTTTTTTTTTTTACGTTTGTGTACATTTGTGAAATCGGAGGAATCCCCTCTACTTCCATTATTTTCATTAAAAATTTTCTCTCTTTCATTATTTTCGTATTGTACAATTTGTAGTTGCCCCTCTTCGGTTTTCCCCGACAATAAGTTTTCATTATTTGTGTTCAATTGAAAGTTGTTTTTTTTTCTTTTTTTGGTTACCAAAAACTCGGGCCTTGTGTTGGGTCTTTAAAAATTCAACATTTCAACAATGTGTTCTCTGTACTCGTATATCTTAAATGGAAATTATAATTAAACTCGTCAGCAATATAAAATATACAATTGTTGAAGTTCTTGTTTTTGATATAAATAGAAAAAAAAATCATCTTATAAAGGGTGATACATTGAAATCTGTGTACATGGAAACTGGATTGCCCATATTGATTTTATAGGTTTAATCTCGCAGATAACTTGTTTCTTTCATAGAAAAAGGTTTGCAACCTCTGATGGACAGAATATTCTTCGTCACCATTCAACATACAATGTATTTGGTTACCTGTGGAGAAACAAAAAGAAAGAGTTGTCCAAAATATGTGGGAATCTGGAAATAAGAGGATTATACTGAAAAACACGTTGGCAAAATGGAAGAAATTTTAAACGAAATTCTTCATATTTATTTTTGGGCACGTAGTCAAAACATATATCATATATATTGCAACATGCAATGTTGGCGTCGGTCTTTTAGAAAGGTGTCGTCACGTAAAAAAGCGTCACCACAAATACTAGAATATCTCTTATCCGTAGAAATATTCCGTTTCCATGGTGATGATAATGACGCTTTATAGTTGTTGTTTTTCTTTTTGTATATGATATTATTGATGTATATTTTAAAGAACCGGCAAAATATTTTCTATTGGGGATGACGTATTAGAACCAAACAAATAACAGCTGATAGTCTGTATAAGGTTTTTTTTTTTTTCTTTCATATGAAATTTTCAGGGATGAATTTTATACCAACCATCTCAAAGGGAAGCATTCTTCGTTTTGGAAATGTTATGAAATACATACTTTGTGCGTTTCAAATTATTATATATTTTTACCCTCACGTTCTATTTTCGTACAGACTTATTTAATACTAATATAAATTCCCAGTTTAATTCCCAAAGAAAATAGACTTTTGAGAGGGTGAAAATACACTAACAGATTTTCCAAAAAAAAAGAAAACAAAAATTAGTTACATATCGATTCCTTGAAAATAAAAATGTTATGGAATTTTTATAAAATGAGAAAATATATATTTCAAATATTATGTCATCGAATAAACAGGTTTTTAAAAGACCTTTTGTATTAAAATTATTTTTTCTTCAAGACTGGAAAATTTGAATAAAATGTAATTTTTATTATAGAAAAATTCAAATAGAAAAAATCATCTTTTAAAGGTTTTACGGTTAGTTAACCTACTTTTTTTTTAAACTTATGCTGGAAATGAAGAAAATGTTTAAAATAAAATTTCAATATTTGTATAAATTTTCGTCGTTTTGTAAAAATTTCACGCATTTAAAAAATTTTAAAAGCATGCTTTTTTTAATCAATTAAAAGAAATAATAAAAATTAGAATCGGAAATTTTACGCTTAATAAAAAGCGTAAATAAAAACAATTTAATTCAAATAATTTTGAATATAAAAAAAAAAAATAGGAAATATCGATTTAAATTGAATTTTACTCTATTTTTAAATTACGTTGTTTTAATAAGCGGGAAGTGTATTTATTTTTCTTTATAGAACATTTTTAGTTTTAAATTTAGATTTTTAGGGTCTTTTAAATTATAAGATCAAATGCGTTTAATTGAAATTCTAGTGTCACAACCCTAACCAATTTTTATTATAAAAACGAAGATCTACAAAAGGATCCATTTACTTCCATTTTTACGAAATTAATACATCTGTCTCCTTTATAAAAACCCCTAAAAATTTATTATTCCAGGAAGGAACACAGGAAAAAAAATTTTTGATTGTTGTATTTCCGTATTTAGCACGTTTTAGAAATGGTATTTCATAATGCGATCAAATTTTGAAAATAAAAGAATCATCATTCATTTCGAGAAATGGCAAAGGACTTTACATGTAATTTGATTGAATACGAATGAAATAATACGTATATCGAAAATATGGTTTTAAATACTGAATTTAATTAAAATTAAACAATATTTAACATACCAGATGGTTAAAAAAAAAACAATGCCATTCCATTCCGTAATATATCAGATATATTTTGGTAACACAAAGAAGTGACATAAAGAAAAATCTGTTTCTCATTTTAAAAATTTTAGTTCAACCACGATAATACAATATTTTCCTATCACAAAAGATTCCTTTACTTCTCATATAAGAAAAAGTCTTATCAAAAATTCATTACACTTCGAGTCTAGCCATATATATTCAAATTAGTTTACATGTTGCATATATCTAAACAAATTTACCGATCCTGCCGACTATACAAGTATTTCATATCTGCAAAATGATATTCAAATTAGATAGTCTCAGGTTCTGAGAAATTGTTTATTTTATTAATCGTATCTCTACTATAACCAATTGCAAAGAACATACAATGCGCACGCGAATATTTTTATAACATTGTTAAATTTTGAATTCAAGATTTAATGATGGAGCCGAGCCGCCGTATTATGAAGGAAGGCAGTACAGACAATTTCAATTTGGTTGTTGAATTTTTTATTGTCTTTTTATTATAAATATATAATACTAAATAAAACGTGATAAGAAGGATCGTTCAAGATTAAATGATTCGAAAGGTTTTTTTTTGTCTTTTTCAATTATACAGCTGGTGTATACGAAATTTGATCCTCTCTCAAAGTACAAATAACTTATTCAAAAACTATATTCTTCTTAAACATTAAGTTTATAATAATATTGTATACCTAAAAAAAAACAAAAGAAACATAATGAATTTGTTTAAAAGAATCATCAATTATATTTTATCTGAAATTTAAACATTCAAAAAAACCAGTAGCTCAGCGCAACTATATTAATCTGTAAACAAAATCTTTCGCCTATTTTCAATTATGTAATTTAATACGTGCAACAATTGGCACATAGGTATATATCGGTTGACATTAAAAACTAGAAATGATAATGAGGAAGGAAGACCAAATAATATAGTTTTGTTCAGGATTTAAAAAGTTTTCATATGTTTTACCAATTTGCTATTATGAAAATGTCATAGTAAAACTGAGAAAAAATTTCTTATGTTTAAAAGTTGCGTTCACATTATGAAATTTTTCAAAAAAGCATGTTTTATCAAAAAAGCTTAGTTAAAAATACAAATTTTTAAGAAATATGTATGTAAACCAGTCATTAAGGACCCCCTAAAAATCAGCTTTCTCTACACCACTGCTGTATGAAATATTATATTGTTGAATATGAAAAAAACCCCGAAAAATAAAACGTGCCCATAATATGAAATAAAAAATTTGTGAACATTAAACGTTTATGTGATCTCTTCAAATTGAAATTTATTTTAAATTAAAATAAATTCCTTCCAAGTAAGTTTTTTCTGACGAAATTTTAAACCTAGCGGCGGATCTAATTAATTAATTTTTTTGAAGTGATTTGTAGTCATTTGTGGTTAATTCGAAATGTCACGAATAGAAAGAAAACATGGCAGCTAAATTTCTAATCCAAAACACATTCAAAATATTCAAATTATAATAATTAAGCGACACTGTAAACACTTTACGCCTACGAAGCATTCCCCGAATTTTCTTATATGTAGTTATTTAATAGCATTTTTTTTTAAAACAAAATACTAATAGGAATTTCCCAAATATTTTTTTAAAATTAATTAGAAATTTGTTCACGTTAAAATTAATTGAAAAATGATTTCAAGATTTAAAAACGCCTTTTTTTGAATAATTTGTAATAATATTAAAAATATCAAAAAGTTCCACAACTGTTACGCGGTTTAAAGACTTTCAAGTTATGCCAGCGCAAACTTACCCTTAGTGACCTAAAAACATTAACTTCGAGGATCATTTCTTGTGTATTTGAAAACCATTAACTACCCAAATAATAACGAACCAAAAGGTGGAAACGTCCCATTTTTAACCGTGTATAGGATTTTATTTGACTTCTAGAAAGTTTTAATAAAAATACACGTGCCGACTTTACTTTCAAATTGGAAAGAGATCGATCCCACTCTCCTGGACTTTGGCTTTTAACCAATATAAAATTCAATTCAAATTTAAGATTCATTTTATTCTGAATATTTGATAGTATATTTAGACTCACAAAAAACACTATTTCTGTTCAACACTAAATGTGTTAACTAAATTTCAAGGAACTTCTGAATAAGGGAAGCTTCACTAAACTATGTTATCTTGAATACGAAATTTAATTAACAAATTAATTAAAATCGAACCTCAAAAATAATCAAACTTTAATTTTTAACAACTCGCCAAATATTCCTATTCAAGCTATTTAAAAACAATTAGTAAGTTTTCTACATTTGATTGCATACTCATTATTGTGAATAAACCGAAAAATATACAGATGTAAGTAGTTAGTGACTAAACACAGTATTCTACATTTCTACTACTATTTAAATGTGATTCAATCTTGTTCTTATAAATCATTCAATTGAAAAATATAAATTTTTATGACAAACTATTTCGAAGAAAACTGATTTTAATGACTAATTTTTTATTGTTTCAATTGAAATTAAAAAATTAAAATTTCACGTCATCATCATCATCATGGACACCCTCAAAAATTTGCATATAGGCATAATTTGCTAATAAAATTGGTTCTATCCAAAAGTCATGCGAATTGAATGTTAATTTCATATTAATTTACATATCTTAATAAATTAATATAAATGAAAATCACGTGTACAAAAGAAACGTTATTAAAACATTAAGCGAAAAGAAAACATTCACAATATTTTACATGTATTTTCCATTATTTAATTTATTTGCAAATAATAATTGTTGTCCATTTTTTTTTAACTCCTTCATATGCAAATAAGTAAACCATTTTAAGCTTTAAGTAAGCTAAATAAAAAAATAAAACTTACCATTTTTAACGATGGCGACAAGACAAATATTTCTTGTCATTATATTTGTTATATTTGTGTACATAAATATAATTTATATTAAAATATTAAAAATCTGAAAAGAAAAGGTTAAATACGTGCATTGACTTTTTAAAAATATTCGAAACCGCAGCATCAAATAAATTCAATTTTGGTTTTTTTTTCTTTACTTTTCTCTTGAAGATCACATTTTTTCTTTCCTTCCTTTTTTTTCTTTTTTTTTTTACATAAGATGCAAGCAAAATACAAAAATGGCAAGGTATAAAAAGTATCTACCTTCGCTTAACCACTTCTTTTTGCTGTTTTTTTTTTTTATTTAACAGACATTTTACTTTTTCATTTCACGATATTTAATATCTTTGCAATACAAAACTATACTATATAAATATATATTCATAAATATGACCAGCCAGGTATGGGATCAAGGCATTCTATATAAGAAACTTATTCAATTACCGCAGAAAGTCTTTTCAAGAAACAAACTTGAAAATGAAGGAGTATTCGTACGTATTGTATATTACTGACAATATGACATTCAATTGGCATTACAAATGAAGATAGAAACGTTTCTTGAACATTATTTTTGTATTTTCTTTTAATTAAATTTTGAATTTCTAGTATTTATCCTTTTATATATGTAAGAACTGATTAAAAACAAGCAATTGTTGATGAACAAAAAGTACATCTTTTTTTACAAATAAACAATCAATACTATGAACAAAAACAGGGAATATAAAATATATAGAAGATATCTCAGAAAATCTACAGAAAATGACATAGAATTTAGTCAACAACATTAGCTCTGATATGTTCTATATTCCATTTATCTTTGCATATATCTGAGATAACTTACACTGGCCAAAATAAAATAGCAATTTGAATTTGTAGCAGTTCCAACTTTTTACTTTCCCAATAAACGAATGTTTATAGGAAAGTACTACAATCGTGCAAAAACCTAACTTTTGTTCTAGGGCCAACTGAAACAGAAGAATGCGTCTCCACTTGATGGGGTTCAGGGAGCCAAAGTAGAAAAACGTTAAAAATTCGGTCAATAGTAGTTACATTTTCATGAAACTTGGAATGTATATTTAAAATAGGCGAACTGAAATGAATATTTTATGACATTATCGGGAAAGTTCCATAGTGGTCCGGCCCGCCGATATAGAGAAAATGTAAATTTACTGATATGGTTTGCTTTGATCATTTTTCATATTACTGCCATTTCTTCGGCGAAAAATTTAATTTAATAGGCCCACACTTTGTTCATTTGAATTAATATAGACTCGTTTTAATGCCAACTCTTGAAAGTTATTAGTAGTAGCTAACTAGTATATAAAAAATCTTAATGAGATGTTTAAATATTAAATAGACTTAATAATGTATTAGAAATTACTTAACTCACTTGCAACTACTTATTTGATTACATAAACTATGTCTTGGATCAATTGTAATTTTTTTTAATGGTAACAAAAACGTTCAAAACAGGTAACTATAATTCATAAAAAAATGACAGTAATCATTTTAGTTACACCAATTCGATTTCTCAATTGTTTTTTGTTTGTGCCTTGCTAGCCTAAAAACAATTGTTTTTTTTGTCACTTTTTGTAACTAATTGCAAATTAGCAAGTGAATAAATAGTAGGAAAAAAGAATTATTAATTATGTACAAACACTTAAATTATTATTTATTATTCGACTACATAGTCTGTATTTTTTTTGATTCAATTCAAATTTTCAGTAGCTACATTTCACCTAGTGCAAATTCAACCAACACAAATTTTTACTATGTCAATTTTATATCACTTCCTGCTAGTTTAAAAATTATATAACCTTTGATAAAATCTGTTTAAAAATAAATACATAGTGCAACCTCGATTTTTATGACTTTCGAGTTTTATGAACGACATTTTTTCATCACAAATTCTGTATTGTTTTTATCAGTTATAAGGATACATACCTAAAAACTAAGTTTGATATTAGAAAGAATCGAGATTACACTGTAATTTATGTTATGTTGCTCTATAAAAAAAAAAGTCTCCAATCTATGATATAGGTGACATAGGTGTCATAGTATGAAAATCTTTTAGCCTAAATATATTTAATTCGGTTGATTTAAATAACCTTCACATTGAAATGAGATATTTCTGTGAAATATGTAATTCTATAATTGTCCCCCAGTATGCATACCAATCAAATCTGAATTAAAACTAAAAAAAAAGTTCATATCAATTGCAATTGTCTCACATTAATATTTGCATACTATTGATACCAGAAAAAAAAAATACCATCCTATACAATATTGATTTCATTGATTTCATTCTCGTGATTTGAATTTGCAAATTTCCCAGACATAAAAAGTTCAAATTTTTATTAAATTGAATTCAATTTCTAAATGGTGAGTGAATGTCCTGGGCATAAGTCTAAATATAGAGAATTTTAAATATTCTGTACGCGCGAATATTTTCTAAATCACCAAAATGTAGATCGTCAATAAATCACAATATCGATAATGGAAACGACTTGTGTTGTTATATTCTCACGCACCGATTGTTATATTTTCTTCTTGAATAATATTTAAACTCGATCACGAATTCAAGAACTGGGCACGTTTTATGATCGAGTTTGTTGACATTTGAGATTTCATTGAATAGTAAATAATATTACTAATTTTATATGCTATTCGATACAAAAGAAAATATTTTATTTTTAATTAGAGCTGAAAGTGTTGTACGACAAGAAAATTAACTGATATGAAGATTAGGCTATAACTGTTAGGGAATTACGTAGAATTTGTAATAAATATAATAAAATAATGATAAAATCTCCGCCAAGAGAAATTCTTTTAAGAAGTTAATAAAGACATTTTTTTTTTTGTTTTTTATATAAATTAAGACTAATAAATTCAAGAAATTTATATATCTAAAACGATAATAATTTTTAATATATTAATTTAAATTTAAATTTGCAATACAGATATATTGTGTTCGTTTAACCTTTTTGATTTAGATAAACTCTTATTATAGTAAGTAATTCATAAAAATAAATTCTTCATATTGTTTTATATATCAGAATAATTTCTTTCTTTTTTTTTAATTAAAGATAATTAAGAATGGTTTGTTACAGTACTTGACATCTTAATTTAAATTATATCGATTTAAATGGCCATTAATTAATTGATTATAGTAATTAAAAAAAAAAACTTATAGAAAATTAAAATCGGTCTATAGATAATTTTTTACTTAAATTCTTGTCAACTAAAAAATATCTAAAAATATATATATCCTTGAGCCAGACATATCCATTAAGACATTATTTAGTAGCATCACCGTTAAGTGTTTACGAATTGAATGTACTTTTAAAAAATGCATTGATATTAGCACAGAATACAGTAAACAGAGCTCTCAGCTTGTACACCTATACCTCGCTTTACGGCCTAGATACGTTCCGGAAAAAGTGGCCGTAAAGTGAAAAGCCGTACTATATAACGAATCAATTTTTTTTTGTAGGACTATTGCCTAAAGGGAGAAGCTGGAACTTAACAGAAGGTCGCTAACTGTATATACAGCATTTTTTTTTTTGGCCGTATAGCGAAACATTGGGCCCGTAAATCGAAAATGTCCCATAATTCAAAAAGGCGTTATAGCGAAATAAAAAGCGGCCGTATAGCGAGGTATAGGTGTATTAAGCTTTGGTAATATTTTCAATTTGTGAAACATGGCACTGTAAGGCAAAGAAAATTAGAGAAAAAGTGAAGAACCGAGACCTGGATTCGAACCAGGGACTCATCAGTCTCATGAAGCGAGGTCGAGGTCTTAACCAACTAGACCATTCTACACTATCTCTACCAGTCTGTTCATTTGTTCAGGAATGAAGTATAAATATGATATTGAAATAATATTAGGCTATATTATATTATCGATACAATAGTATGAATACTAAGTGTATTTTTCTTATATAAGTTAAGTAATCTGTTTATTGTATGTTTCTTGATAATTAGGAAGTTATTTCTGGGTGAAGTTGTGAAATATTAGTTTTATGGTAAAACCAGCAAATATGAACTTAACAGCTTTTTAATGCACGGATTTTGCTCATTACCAATTCGCTAATTTATAATATAAATATATAATTCCAATTTTAAGCAAGTAACTTTTTTTTGTATTATACAAATTGGAACATGCATGAATTCCATACAAAACTTATTGCCTTGAGACAGTTGTCCAATATTTTCTATAATATGTTTCAATCGTAGGCAAAAAAACTAATACACTCCATACGGTCATAAAACATGTATTATGAACTGCATATATGTTTTCTTTTTTTTTGCGATACGGTTTTAAAAATAAATGCATTATAAAATACTTTCGAGACAAGCATTAATTACTTTTCAAATCGATTTTAATTAGTTTTAAAAAGATATATCCTTCGTTTTTAGGTGGTATCAATTAGAGAAGGTTATAAATGATCATTATTTGCATATGGCTATGTTATTATGTGTGGGAAAATTCCTTTCAATTAAATCATTGTTCATTTTATGCAAAAACATGATTATGTAACTTAAGTTTTATTTAGAATCATCAAATGATTTATTTGTACTATCCGAAGAAATTTACATGATAAGAAAAAAGATGCAATTATTGTAATTTTTTAGTTTAGCTCTAGTTGATAAGATCAAAAAGATCAATTTGAAATTATCTAAAGAAATTAGGTCTAGTTTTTTTTTTTTTTTAACTGTTAATTAAGCTATTTAAACACAATAAAAATGGTTTAATTGAAGATAATAAATTTTAGGATTTTATTAACCTGGCAACATTGCATCTTTTCCGTTTTTTTTTTCTTTTTTTGGGTGAAACATATAAAATATCTTTGAATTTCCAAAAAAAACGAAACAACCATTAAAAAATGTTTTCTGTACAAGTAAAGGTTGAAAATCTTACAAACGAAACAAAAGAAAAGTAAACGTCACATACAAACTGGTTTATTATAAGAATTATGTTTAAAATGACTACAATCAAACGAACACCAAATATACAATAATTTTACACCTTACCCTACTGCTTTCTCCTTCTTTGTTTAAGCCTGTTTTATGTTTTATGTTTTTTTTTTTTTTTTTTAGAAGGTTTATAACATCATATATTCTCGCCTAACCATCATCATCTCATACACTATTTGTATATTTTCTTATATCGGTTTGTTTTTGTTGTTGCTGTTTCGTTTAGGCTCCAATATAGACTTTGGTCTCTGGTCACTTACCTTAATATATACAGGGTGGCCACTGAAAGACACTGAATGATAATCGAAAATTTCTTGCAGGGGGTCCATCGTCGACTTGGCAGTGGGTGCAGTAGCTTCATTTGATTATCTTCGATCGAGCGTTGTTCTATACATGCCCGTTGATTGATATTTTTAGCTGATCTTGCTCATTTGCAAAGAAATAGAGGCCAATAACACTTTCAGCCATTATACACAGCACCAAACAGTGCATTTTTGGGTATGCAATTGATGCTGATATAATTCCCTGGATTCCGAATCATGTTATCACTAGGGGTTACTCTGTCATTAAAATGTGGTGGATATTTTTTCTGAGTTTAAATAATTGATCTTTTACTGGATTAGAAAAACTCATTGAGTTTTACTCGTAGCTAAAAAAAAGATTGAAAAGGAACAAGTTATGGCTTTTTTAAACTCTTCAATCTTTCACTGACCACCCTGTATAATATAGTATATATACTTTTGTGATTTCCAGTTCCATTCCTTTTCAAAGTATGAAATTCTCCTTTTTAAAAAATGCAACCAATATAGATATATGTATGCACATATAAAGCCATAACCAGCTCAGATCAAGCATAACTGTTGCATATATTTTCTGTATGAAATACGTGCTATAGACCATGTTTAAGTTACTTTTATGGTGTCGTCTGTTGCATTTAGTCTTTCATTATGCCTCCAATATAACAGAGAAAAACATTTTTAAAAGAAAAACCAAACAAGAATATAAGAAGTGGAAAATATATATATATATATATATATGTATGCATATAAAAACAAGAATTTACACATTTCAATTTTACCACTCCTTCAATTTAGTTTAGAAGTTTTCCAAGAAGAAACATAAAAGAAAACATATATGACTATATTATATTATATTATATGATTTTTAGTATAATACTAAATTGCTAAAATTAAATTTCCCAAACATGTTAAACAACAGGCGTGTCAAATACGCGGCTTGCAACCACTTGGCTTGTGTCTGGATAACACATATTTAAATGTCACAAAAATATTTAAAAAAAGAAATAGTAGCAACACAGAATCATAATCCATGTCAACTACGGCAGTATTTAGATCAACCATTTCCAGTTCCCTGCCAACCAAGCAAAACGTATTAAGCCAGAGTTCGATATAAGTAAATGTTGGATAATAAATTTGTTAGTTAGTAGGAACTGGATATTTTATGGCATTAGAAAACGTTTAAAAAAGTCATATTAGAGAAAATACAACAAAAACAACTTGGCTCTACGTTAGTTAAAAGAGCAGTAAATAAAGGCCGAAAAACTCTGAAGAAAATCATTTGAAACAAAATGTATACGTACTCGTAGTACAAAAAAGTCAAAATATAAAAGGACTTTTTTGCCCCATTCTACTTATTAAGAAAGTTAAGAATTTTGAAAGTTTGACAAACTGTGGCCCTCAAGTTTTTGGCCCCAAGATCCAAATCGAATTTGATTCGTCTGCTATAGGTATGTGTTGGGTGGATTCATTACCGTTTTTTTCGATCTTTAAAAACGCTGGACAACGAATAAGGTTTAGTAATATTTTTGATCATACATTCGACTATTCGATTATCTGAAAATTTAGATATTCAATTACTTTACATACATAAATTGTATTGTAACATTATCAACACCTTAGTTAGTAAAACATTACTTTAATATGATATAAAATGATTTTCTTTCACGCCCAAAATTATATACCAAAAATTTTTGTGTGGACCAACCAAAACTGATTAAAATCCTCTAATATTTGTCACTGTCGTTAATTTAAGATGTGTATGTAAGATTGTATTTAAAAAATCAAACTTTTTAAACAAAAATTGACTACATTTTGAAAAGAAAAAAAACAGGCTTTCAATAAATTTCTTTTCTTTTGATTTAATAACATTATATTTGAAAATGTTGAACATTGAAACCTGCAACAGGTTTGCATTGACCGCAAAAATTTAAAATAATCATACATCAGAACTTATTATATAATATATATATATCTATTTATATATATTTTAATAAATTTGATCATTAAAAAAATACTATAATAAAAAGTCTTTTTTTATTAGTTATATAAAATCTTGGTCTGAAAAGGTCACCTTTATAAATGAATATAATATTATTCACTTAAAATAAGGAGTTAACAATCACCACCAATGGGGTTTACAGTAGATTGACATCGTACATAACTTGAATAATTTATATTCAATCTAAAGACTTGTCGTGATTTATTTCAATTTATTTTGTTTGTGTCTATTAGCAATGCACGTAGTGCAACAATTTAAACTATACAACATTTAGTCAACAACATATGTAAAAACGTGATTAGTCGATTAGTATATAATTCCTAATAGTTACATGTTTTTCTTAAAAAGATCACCTTTTTTTTAATTTTACATAAATATTTATAGCCAATTGTATTTTAATTTATTTTTCAAATTTAAATTTAAAAATTGTTTTTTTTTTTCATCATTTAATCAAAACTCAAATTAATTTCAATTGATCTAGAAAAAATTAATTCATTCACAAACTACACGGAAGCATACGATTTATATTTCTATATATATAAAGAACTTCGCCTATTTTGATCTTTCATCTCAGCATTATTAAAATATGTTAGGTCATTAAGCAATTAGAACCTATTCAAATCAGTCATTATTAAAAAAAAAAAAATTGGAACAATTTGATTAAGTCAAAAAAAGAAACACAATAGCTGAAGTATTCCACTTGCTTGCTTACTTCGTTACTTTACTATACAACAGATTGTATGCCTTGTTAAGTGTAAATATTATGCTAAAATAAAAAAAAAAAACATATTGAATAATCTTAGTTAAATTACTAATTTTTTATTGAACGCAAATAATAATTGAATATGAAAATTTATTAAAATAATAATTGAAAAATTCCTGCTGTATAAGTGTGTTTCAATTTAGCATAAACTGAAAGCCCAAAAATATATAGAAACTCTTAAGATCGGAGTATGTTTATTCTATTATTGTACAAGTATATATATATGATATCGCAGCTTCTACTTACTACTTAAATAAGTATCGCCATAGACTAATAATAAAGACTTCCAACGACTGTGCATTCAACTGTTTCTTTTTGTACCGTGATATCGTGACACAATATAGATTCTTCTCTTTCTTTCACATTAAACTTCTTTTCATCCATTCTTCTTTAAGTTCACCTACAACAACAATACTGAACATCACGCCGGTCATTTATCGTGGAAATCTAGGTATACTAATCTATGGTATCGCCTTATTAGATTTGCGTTTATAATGTAAATCTATTTCGAAAATTATATATAAATCGGTCAAAAGTGTTTGGAAGAATTATATCTGAAAAAAAAAAAAATAAAAGAAAATTTACAAAAGCCATGCCAATTTGGTCGATTTTTCTGAAATCCAACATTTTTGATACAACTTTCCAAGTTTATATATATAATGTAAAAATTGCTATTCCTTGAAAATTAAATATTGCTACATGTTACTCCGGCTCGATTGCTCAAAATAATACTACCATATAATAATGCTACTATAGTGTACGAAAACTGTATCAAAATTTAATATACCTATAGTGAATTCTTTTGAAGAACTTACGCTATAGTAATTATTATTTAATAACTGGAAATAAGGGCATAACTTTTAAGTTTTGATAACAGAACTGTTTTTAAGTCATTATTTACAATTAGTAGCGCCTTAATTTGAATTCAATCTGTTTTTTTCCCGCTAATTATTTATGCTGCCTTTTCTTAGGTAATGAGTAAATATACCCATAAAAACATAATACTAATTATTATTAATATTAAATTGTAGTTTTTTTATCGGGCTGTGGCCATTAAGAAACGGCGTCAATAATGAGTTTAACAGTGACATCATTATAGTCTTTGGGTTATTTCATTAAAACCAGATTTATTTTGGAATGAATTCTTCGATTGTATTTCAATGTTGATTTATTTCTATGAGTCAAATATAAGTTTTTTGTTTTTCTAACTTAACTTTAAATTGATTATACAATTCAAGATGTTATGTTATCTATGGTTTTTTTTATGATGAAATGTGTTTTGATTTATTTAGAACGGTTTTTATAGTCTTTTTTTCTTTTGGAGGCCCTTTAATGGAATATTTATGTATATACATATGTCTCCCACAAGTGGAATATATATATATATTTTTTTTTTTGGTAAAAAGGAACAAAACATTACAAAATACACTGTTGAACACATTTGAGGTCAATGCATCATTTTAAATGAAACTTAAACAACAAACTACTGACGACAGAAAATAATAATAATAATGATAATTCCGACTAACTCTAATAAGAACAAGAATATAGCAGCATAGTAAATGCGTTAATGTTGTAATCAAAGGCCTTAATTGGCTCAATTGGTTTTTAAAATCTCATGAGATCTTTGGTTATCTTTAGCTTTTAGAAATTTTTTAAATAATAGATGATTCTTATTTCTTGTATAAAAATGAAATATAAAATAATGTTTCAGAAAGATCTTACTTAATAAATTTTGGATTCTTTAATATTTATTGAATTTTGAAATTAAATAAAAAATATTATTAAATAATATCCTAATACAATTTTCAGTTCTTCTTCTTTTACAATCTTAACTCTATATAGTACGTATTTATTTATAAATAATTTATTTAGTTTTTTCATCTAATTAACTTGCAAAATCAACAGTATCAATTGACATGATTTTTGTAGGATCTTGATTTATAATTGCTGCTTCCGATTGATGATTATTTTCATTGTCAATAATTTCATCTTGTTTATCTTCATCATCAAATTCTTTGGACAATTTTGTTAGAACATCTCTAAATATATAACCATCTAAATTGCTTCCTAAATAATATAAAAACATCCAATCTGAATATGTGCATTTATTTCGTATTATATCAATATCTTTTCGGCACATTCTTCCCGGATTAACATGTGAAAATACAAAAGCATTTAGAATTGTTGATCTGAAATTGTAAAAAAAACGTCGTTCAAAACGTATGACTTTAAAAAATATTCTATATAATCTGCCGCAATTACCTTTTATATAAAATAAATGTAATCAAACGCCATACAATTGCTAGTATACTTATAGCTAATAGAAAATTAAACCAAAACCATAAAAAACTATAGATTTTCTCATTAATAACATTTAATGCCATCACACAAAGTGCATCATGCAATTGTATTGTTCCGGATGGACCAAATTTATGAAAATGACATTTTGTAACTTTTGGAAAAACTACATCAAGAAAATTCATTTTTCCTAACCAATCTTCTTCCATAAATTGAATACCAAGTTGATAAAATTGTCCACCAAGAAATAAATTTGTTGTATAAATTTGCAATAGAATATTGAATAAATTCAAAATTTCACATAATATTAACCAAGTTGTCCAATTTTGATTAATTCGTAGACGATTTAAAAATGTCAATTTAATATTTTGTACACGACAATACATAGCATCTCTTGATGGAAAATCTTTTTTAGCAATTTTCATATTTTTTGATAGATGTTTCGATATGCTAACCATTTGAAGACCTTCAGCTAAAGATTTTATTGTACCACCTGGAAAAAAACGCATATTCAATTACTTTCATTATATTTTTATGATATTTTAAGATGTTTATTATGGAAACTTTCTGATTCACTAAAATAAAAAATTTCCAGATAAGAACAGACAACTAATTTGTCTGTACTCTATAAGTTAAAAAAGACACAGTCATCAATACGTCATCATCAAAACGCCATTCTTAATAATTTCTGAAATAATTTCTAAATAATTTTATAGCCAATCTTAAATACAATAATATAAATAGATAGTTTACTAATTCATAGCCCGAATAGAATAAAAATGGTAGATATAAAAGGTGTTAATTAATAACTTAAATGAATTATTAACAAATATTATATCTGTCCTAAAATATGGTATATACGATGAGACATCGGTACAAATACTTTTATATTTGTTTTTTGGCCAAATTTGGGGAACAGTTAAATGCGTAATATCAAAATTTACTGACAATTTCGCCAATTGCAATGCGTTTGTTTACCAATAGTTCGTTACAATAATACTTGCAATATTTCATTGTGCCTGATTAGCAATCAATTGTTTTGATTTGTTATCTCGAATATTGGAAACACAATTCACTGAAGCCGTATTTTTCTTATTGCAATTACAACTGCTGTCACTTTTAGTTGTATTCATTTCTAATATTTTAAAAAACAAAAAATTACGACAAGAACCAATTCCATATGAGGAAGGAAACTTAGTTTAGATACAATCCTCCATAATTAGAAATTTTTACAGAAACGTACATATATCATAATTTGGGACTGAGGGAGTATTAAGTAAGGTATATAAAAGATATTTGATAAAAATCTTTTCTGTTGAAATCTGTTTATCTTGAAGAATTTCTTAACCTTATTTAATCGATTCATATTCAAAGCACACAAATTGCAAAAATCACTTTAATAAATTTTTAAAAATCGTTATATCTTTTTTTTTCTTTTTGCCAAAAATGAATCTTCTAAAAAAGCCGGTTCACGTATTTTTATGGTTTTTGTATCTAAGCCCGAATCATGTCAATAAACCGCTACAAAATTTCAACTATGGAATTTTAAAATATCTTCATATGAGAAGAAAAAACATACAAATTTATGCAAATTATGTGACATCACATATTCGGAATTGTCGTTTTATATATATAAGAAATATTTTATTATAACAATATATTTCGATTTCTCTTTAAAAATATAAAATATATTATTATTTATTTATTAGAAGAAAAAAAACCCAGTGGGATATTATTATTAAACGTTTTTCGCTTTTTTTTTGTTTCTTTTACCTTCAGCTTTTTTCCAAAAATAATGTGGCATATAAAATAACAAAGCCTGTCCAAATAGAACAAATGGTACCCATTGATAGTATGCATGCCTTTTAATTGGATCCTCTTCATATTCTGGTGGTCCAACACCAGGGTGTGGTATAATACCTGAATTTAAAGTTGATTCATTCAAATGACGAATCTAAAAACTATTTAAGTTAATAAAAATCTTTAAAAATTTCTAAGAATAAAATTGTTCTAAATTGTTGTTACCATTGTAAATGTAGTTGTAAAAAAACAAAATGTATTTAGAACTCTTTCTGGCACAGCAGTTCCGGTTATACATCGGATATGTTCACCAATATATTGTCTAGGGAGGGGGTGGCGGAAATAGAAAAATTTTTATCAAATCAATTTTTTATATAGTTTTTCTTGTCAAAGTCTGTTAAACTTCTTTACCTAGATGTTACTAATAATGTTGCTGTCAAAAGTATTGCAAATGACCATCGATAGTGGAATTGAAATACGATATTATCAATTGAGATAATTTTCTTTTTCAAATGAAAATAAGGTGAAATCGAACCAAATGATGACAACATTTTTTCAACTGAAATAAATAAAATAATATCTGTTTACACTTCAAATAATATCAATGCACATCGTTTTTTCCCATAAGAGAAATATGTATTACACAAAATCACATTTCATTCAACTTTTGTTTTTGATAATTAATTTTCCTACTACAACTCAATACTATTTTAGTAATTTTACCTAGTTCTAAATTAACATTAAAATTACACGATTTTAGTTAGATTAGATTTGAGAGATTTTCTCTTAAAAGGAAATTGTTCGATACTTGCGTACCTGCAAATATTAACTGCAATTTAATAAAATTATAAAAATTTTTAAAGTTTAAGAAATATTTCTCTATCAGCTAAAAATGATAAGAATTTGATAAAACATTGTTTCATTTATGATAACAGCTCGAACAAAATAAGAAATTAAATTTAAAATAGTTGACAAATATGTGAAAGTCTCTATTTAGCAATGAATAAAAATATTAAATTTAGAATTTAGTATTTTTATTCTAATCATAATTTGTTTATTATTATTATTATTATTATTGCCTCGTAAAAAATTTCACTTTCTTAAGATATAAAAATTACCCAACAAAATTTTATTTTAATATTGAAAATTTTTAAGTTAACATTTTTTAACTCATATGTTTTTTTTGTTTTTATCTTATCAGACAAAATATATTGCTCGTTGTTTAGAAAGAAAAACAAAAAAACGAGCAATGAAAACAAAAACCAGAGTAATTATATTAAATTACAGTATTTTTATGAAAACACTGCAAAACAAGAATATGCTTTTAGTTAAATGAATCATTTTGTTTTAAATTTACTGATGACCAAAAAAGGAGGAAACACAAATTTCCTTCAAGAAAATTTTGATGAACATTTTTGATTACAAAAAAAAAATAGAATTGTCGCTTTAATGAAATTTGATAATGAAATCAAGAAATTTAATCAAAAACGTTGCATTTTAAAATATGTTACATTTTTTTTTTGTAATCAAAGATAATGAAAACGTGAACCCTGAAATGGGTTCTTAAATGTTCTGAATTGTATTCATTTTAAATCAGAGATTCAAACCAAAACTTTTTTACAATTGGTTCGGTTTTGATTTAACCATAAACCTTCTTTTTGGTTTTTGGTTTGGTTTGGTTTTGGTTTCTAAATATTTCAAAATTTAGTTTTGGTTTGGTTCTGGTGCATAATTTTTGGTTTTGGTTTGGTTTTTTTTTGGTTCAGAACAAATATGTCTTTTTTCTTAGTTGTTGTGACAGAAACGAAGGAAGCCATGGTAGATTTGCTTGACAAATTTCTTTCAGCTGTTTTATTTGTTCACTTCGTGTCAATTATGTTGTAGGATTCAGAGTACTTTTTTTTTTTAAGATGCCGCATGAAATTTTCTGCGTGATTATTTGTCATAACAATACAGCATTCATTGTTCTTACTGCTATTTGTTATTGAATCACATACAAATTTTTTAAAAACTGCGTGTTTTTCATCTTTGTTGCCTGACATTTTCTTTTGTGTAATACTAAAAAAATTATTAATAAACTCAAAAACTAAATGAAAAACTATGTCGTGTTTGATTACTCGTTAAAAACAAATTTGAAAACTGCCAAACTGTTGAATGTTGATTAACCATCGTTTGTATAAGAAAATGTAGTAGACTTTTTAATTTTTTTTAAAAGGAAAATGTAAATTATAGGACAAATTTTTTCTGCTGAACCGAATCATAACCCAATAAAAAAACGTCGGTTTATGGTTCGGTTCAAGTATTAATTTTAAAACTGGTTTGGTTTTGGTTTGGTTCGACCGAATAATTTTAAAAGTGGTTTGGTTTTGGTTTTGGTTTTGGTTCGGAAAATTTCGACGGTTCAGTGGTTTTGGTTCGGTTCAAAGAAACCGATTTGCATCTCTGTTTTAAATACAATTTGGTTCTTTTTTTTTATACAAAGGAAAGGTAATTTGTTATTACAATTCAAATTGTAATAATTAAATGTTTAACATCGAGATTTTATCAATGTTCAATTGTTGATGATTTTCCATCGTATTTCCTATATTAAATTATTGAAGAAAAAAAACACCTTTAGTTTAAAGTGACTATTAGAATTTCTATACATGTCAAGAAAAAATATGGTACTTAATTTATGGATTCATAAAACATTCCAATTCATGTTTAAATAAGAATATTGATACATAATTTTAAATAGCGATGATAACAGACCTCTTAGAGCTAAGGCGCTAGTATTGTAAGTCTTTTGATAGTCGGAATATTATCGCGGTATAGCAGATTTCATTCAATTTGAATCATAGATAATCTCCTAACTTATTTATTTTTAAAAAGCCAAAATATGTACTTTTGACTTAAAAGATTCTGATGTAATTAATCTTCTGATAGAATTATAGTTTTATTGAAGATAATTTCTTATATCAATTATTATTTTAATTACTTCAAAATCATATATAAGACAATCGGACAGATATGTATTTTTTTTATTTTCAAACATAAAGAACTTACAACTATATTTTGTATCTTTTTTCATATCTAAATGAAGATTTGAATTGTTGCTAGTTTACAGTTTATACAAGTTAAAAAATAACAATAATATTTTATACATAATTAAATGCACAAACAACTGACCATCTACATATATTATTTAATAACTAACCGGATTTATATTTTTACTTAAAATATACTCATTTCCGTTCATTTGATAAATTTTAACAAAATATAGGAAATCATAAAATGTTCATGTTTTTTGAGACAGATTAAACATTATAACATATATAATTACTATAATAAATATTAAAACAATTCTGGTAGAACAAAAAAAACTATATAAAAATGTTTCGTGAAAATAAATAATATATAACATTGTTTGCTATCTTGTCGAAAATTTGTCATGAAAATTGTCGTGTGAAATCTTTCAAAAATGTACTTTATTATCCGATATAACATTGTTTAGTAGTTTTATTCTTATGATTTTCAAGTTCCAAAATTTTTTTAATAACCTTAATTAACAAATATATAAATTTTAAAAATTTCTGTGATTATTTATTAAAATAACAATCTTTTATTTCAGCCATCAATCATCATTTAATGAGCGACAAATATATAAGAAAGATTAACGAATTTTTTAACAAATCAAGGTAAGAATCATTTTTATGTCCTATAGTAGGTCTTACCAAAGGGTATATTAGTTTTGTCACTAGATTTGTAACACATAGAAATAATCACCGGAGAAGAGTTTTAAGGGTATAGATGTGTAGAGAATCAAAAGTTATATCGATTTATGCATGTCTGTCCGTTCGTGTACAAGATAAATCAAAAACGCGTTATCCGATTTTGATGAAATTGAAGATTTAAGTTAGTTATTCCTTAACTGGATTTGATATTACATTTCAGCAAAATCGGTTCAAGGAGAGCAAAGTTATTAAACAAAAACCGGGGTAACCAGAAAGTTTTATCGTTTTTTTAATATGGTTTTCGGATTTTATTGAAAAATTTACATGGATTACCTACATAAATAGACTATGTTAAATTTCAGTAAAATCAGTCCTAAGATAGAGGAGAACGAAATAATCCTAAGAGAAAATAAGCCTGTTCATATGGTAAAGCTTTTTGACGTATTTTAAAAACTAGTACCAAATTGAATAAAATGTATGATAAGTTATCTGCGAATTTGAGAAAATTTTCAAAAGTGGAAACAAAGTTATGAAGGAAAGACGTTGAAATATTATTAGTCTTAGCTGTTTTTCATAGGTCAAATTTCTGCCATATGGCTTCAAAAAATCGGGTATAGATCGATTTTCAGTTACTTTATGTTTATTTTATAAATTGTATTAAAAATTTCCATTGGAATTCGATTAAACTTAATTAAAATTGTTTACTTATCAAAGTAGATCATGATTTTGCAATAATAACAATCATAATGTCCTCTTTTCAATTATTAATTGAGATAACTCTTATATTTTATATACTTAAGATGGTAATTTTTATTATCAAAATTACTTATATTAATTTAAGTGCCTCACGATTTTATTATCAATTTGAATACAATCTAAAAAGATTATATTGTTCTTTTAATGCCACACTTGATATACCTAGACTGAGTTTTTTTTTCTCTTGTCTGTTGCTAGGAAATTCAAAAAATCATATTAATTTTATCAAAATATATAATTCTTTTGAAAATTATACTAATTTGAATGAATCACAATTCAAGAATCTTTTGCTTAATTAAAAAAAAATTAAATTAAATTCTTTAATTCATAAAGTAAATAACTTCTCATTCTTGAAAAGTAATACATTTTCGAAAGCTCCATTTTTAACTGAATTTAACTCGAAATTTTCGGTTATACTACATTTACTTTGTATCAATTACTTTTTTAAAGTTTCGCGTAAGATAATTGAAAAGGCCTTCGGAATGATTTTGATATAAATTTATTACAGTAGATTCTCGGACATATGAATTAATTGTCATTTTTTAGAGGATTTTGATTTTTCTACTTTGGTAAATACGAGAAAATGAAAAAAGGAAAACTCTTTAAAAGCGAATTTACTCTTTACATAGAAAATTTCTTCAAAACATTTGTTCTAGGCAGAATCTTTAGAATACTTGGTAAATATTAAAAAATGATTTGCTACACCTCTGTTAACACCTATACTTTAAAACATGACTGATAATTTCCCTGAAAATAATAACTCCCTTAAAATTGTTTACATAAGGTAAAATTTAAAGAATACCAGGAAAGTTGATCTTTTTAAATTTAGAAGATTTTCACTTGAACTACTATTGTTCGTTCGATTATCGTTTTGGGTGTTTATTTTCATCGAAGCTCCACTATATTATTAAACGTATTTTTCTTTTTTAACGGGCAGGAACAATTCATAAATAGGTTGAAAATAAATTCATCATTTGGCCAACGAACAATAACTAAGTCATCAATGAAATTCATGATCAATGAATTTTTTTAAAATATGTAGCCAAACATTAAAAATTTTATGTATTTTTTAATAGAACAAAAAAAAATATGTTATTAAACGGTCAACGACATAATAAACTATTCTAGTACATACATAAAAATAGAATATTTGCCAATTTTTTTATATTTGCAAATAATTTGTATTCAAAAAATGTTCATTCGATCATGTAATCACAATTAAAATATGCAATCTTGAGACACACAGTACATGTTTTTTTATTTGAAACTAATTTTCGAGAACAGGAAATTTTCTATTTAAAGATGCAAATTATATTTTTCAGGTATATAAAACGTTAAAGAATTTTTATCATGTTTCCTCAGCCAATATCTATAAACAGGTAGATTGTAATTTAAAACTATTGCAACCGTAAAATAATAGAATAACATAAAAACTATTCAACTATAAAAATGACAAAGGCTTCCAAGAAAGATTTGTCCAAATTTAATCTGGACATATTGAATTTTTTGTTTGCCTTTAAAAGAACACTTGTGTGACATTGTTTTTGGTATCTCTTTTGTTTTGACTAAGACGATCTTCTCAAATGTAATCCAATATGTGTATACAAAAAATTTCTTCGAAGTCAGAAAATCCCAAAAACCACAAAAAAAGAAAAATGCTTCATTTTTGACTAAATACAAATAAGTATATTTTGCATAAATACATATTTTAGCTCATCTACTGTGTATATTGGTGTTAACCTTGTCTGATAGTATCAAATTTCATTAAAATTAGTCAAAACAAGTATCTTAACAAATATTGTATATATTTATGGATGCAAAAAATGTGAGATTTTTGAACTTAGAAACAATATAGTAAATTTGAAAATTTTAAATATAATATAAAATCATTATTAAAAACAGAAATGACAAGCTTTCACGTATTTTATGATAATAAATTTATATAAGCTTCTATTTTAAGTTCGATCCACATACATTTTAATTCCTGTGATGATTACATCCCTTATCAAGTCTACAATTTTGATATGTTCGAGGTCGGGTCAAGAATGTTATCAAATAAATGAGAAAAATGTGCAAAATTTTTTAAAAATAATATTATTCTCATAAACATTATTATTTTTATGCCCTATGGTAGGTACTACCAGTTTTGTCACTCCAAGTAACCAGAAAATTTTGACTTTTTTTGCCTATGATTTTTCGGATTTAATTGGAAAATTTGTGAATGAATTTTGTTTAAATTATATAGGTTAACTACATAAATAGACGATACCATGTTAAATTTCAGTCAAATCGGTCGGAAAAAATTGTGAAAGAAGAAAACAAAGTTATGAAGAAAAAACCTTGAAATAATATTAGTTTTGACAGTTTTTCTTCCCATTTCTACCATAGGGCATCAAAAAATCGGCTATATGCCGATTTTAAGTTACTACATGTTTTTTTCTTCCTTTTAAAAACATTAACATATTTTTCGTATTGTTGCATGAATTATATTTTTGATTATTAGTTAATATTTTCCAAAAAAAAAAAAAAATACATATGAAATGATAATAATTAAGTCTTGTCAAATATTTCGTTAACTACGCTTTTTCCTCACTATCTAAAGAAAATCGAAAATACAAAATATGAAAAACAAGAATCAAAATGAATCTTAAACGTGTACTTTAACTGATTTCTATTTTAATTATAATTTCAGTTTAAATTAGTAACAATTTCTACATAAAAACGAAAATATTTTCAAAAATTTTCAAGAAAAACCAAAAACACGACGAACTTCCTGTAGGGTGGTCTTTTAAATTCTTTAGTGAGAACCAAAACGATAATTTTTTACTATATATTGTTAAGACATTGAAAAACAACATCGCCTTCAACCTATTCATCCTTTAGGCTTCTTAGTCACATAAATTTTAAATGCATTCTTTTTTATTCATCTACATTTCAAGGTAAATTTATAAAGAAAAAAAAAACAGATAAAGACGAGGGCGACCATTGTTCACACAAATATTCTCAAATACTGCTGGTGGGATAAATTCATGTACTTTCTTACCATAATAAAGTAACTAATGCATAAATACGAAGTGTACCTGTGGGCGAGATCTTTTAAGATTCAAATATAGATTTACTTAAAAATAATTTCAAGCCAGACGGACTAACCTTCAATTTACTACCTTTAATTTCTATTACTTTTTATTTCTCTCACTTTTTCGCGTCATAAATAATAGTTCTAAGTAAAAAAAAAAACAAAATAAAGAAATTATATTCGTAAAACCGGAAGCATCTTTAATATCAAATATTTCTATTATTTAAAAGAAAAAAAAAAAGTTGGATTTCCGATCACCTGTTCATAAAGTATAAAGTATAAAGTTCATAAACACTGATTCATGAGATTCCTTAAGTAGACATATTTTCTATAAAAAAAAAATCAGTAATTACGTTTATCTTCTTGATAATAATGACACATTCTTCCACTTTAGGACGTTGATTTAATCTTTGATATCGTTGCAACGACCCTGATTTGCGATAATGTCATTAATGTTAATTTTAAGACGTCCGATATCAAAATTTGTGATACCTTCTAGAAAGATAATAACGTAATTACAGATGATTCGCTTTTTTGTATCCATGTTATCTAACTCATTAATAAAATGTATACCTCTACGTGCCGTTAAACATGTCTTTTCTTTTTGAAAAAATTTATAAATACCATCTTATTTGCCTGAAAGTTTAGAAAATGATCACACATTCTGATCTCTATTAAACTTTTAAAGTAATCAATTGTTATTGTAAACAAATTTTTGATAATTTCTCAATTAAGGAGAAATTAAAATTCAGTGTTCTTAAAAAAATTGAATTGCATTACTTCTTATCTATAGTAAATATAGTCTGAGAAGACCTTTATTCTTATTTGATGAAGATTTAAATCAAAGTATCTTTCATTATTAATGCCATTGGCATTTCTTTTTCCAGGTGGTCTTATTATTAATTTATTCAGTTAGAAATCAAACTCAACCAAAAAAGTCTCCATGAAAGCTAACACAAAAATTTGCATCTTAAATTTTAAACAAAATTATATTCAAAAATTTGTTAAAAACCAAAGTCAACGAATTAACATAATCATGTTCCACCTGATGGTGGTGACCCTTTCTGCACATTTCATCAGATACCAGTTTTCTTTCTTAAGAAGCTATTAAATGCACAAGAAGTTTGTTAATCGTTTCACACGGTGGCAATGGATCAGAGTTAAGCTCCCCACTCCATTTAATTATATATCATTTAAAAGTTTAACTGACTAAAGGTAGTAGTAATAGGTAGAGAGATTCATCTTATTTTTTTCGATTTCTCCATGATTATATTACGGTGGTCATCGATGATTTCAAGATTCATATTATCCAGAATGAACAACAAGAAAAAACCTTTTTTGATAAAACAAAATGTTTGCTATCTCAAGAATCTTTCAATATAAGTTGTATACAGAACATGTCTCCTCAAGCTCAACTCTAAATTTACTCTTAAAAATCCAAAAAAAATAAAAATAAAAAAGCTTTAGATTTCGTTGAAGAATCTCTGGAAATGTTCAAATCACATTTGTTAAAGCCCGACTTGAAACTTTTTGGGGAGCATAAAATGTTATCTCGTACAACTGAGAGTAAATATAATGCGTTTGGTTTGTTCGTTTGTTTGTATAGATAGGTTTGTTGCTGTGGAGGGAGGAAAAGTTATTTGAAATTTTGTTGATGTGTTTCTTTGGAATTCTTTAGTATATGTTTACCCCTCGTATAATATGAATTTTCATTTTTTTTTTTTTTTTGTGTTTTTGGTGTAATCTAACTTCCCTCCATGCACATTTTTGGTTCAACTCTTCAGCAGCAACGAATAATTGTTTCGTATTCGCCTGTTCAACAGTCACGAAATTGTTTTCGAACCGAGCGCTCCGGTAAAATTGGTGAGAGCGTGTGTAACTACATATATATATAGTTATTATATATATATATAATAAATATAAATAAAAGAAGTGAATTTTAATATACAACAGTAATTACAATAGTTGCATTATAATTACAAAAAAAAAAATTTCCAATAGACATTACAACAAACATATTTTGATCTAAATGGTTGTCTCTTCAACCAGGCCCGTGGTTTAATTACGCGTGGTTTTTTTTTAATATAGTCGGTTATGTTGAATTGAAGTGTGATCGTTATTGATCTTTTTTTATTTTGGTGTGATCATTTGTTCGTGTTGTGTTTTTACCTCGAATTTTTCGGATACTAATCATTTGATCAAAAGTGTTTATAGTGAAGAATATAAGTGATTAAAAGAAAAATAAACAAAAAAAAAAATATTATAATTATTAGAACATATCTTCCTATTCAAAGATAACATCTAAAAGTGACTAAAAATTTGATATTTCCTTAATCAATTGAATCCGCGCGATAAAATAGTGTTGAAATTTTTTATGATAAAGAAAAAAGTGTTTTATTTTAAATAATTTTATAAAATAAAGAAGAAAAACAAATAATCAGTCAAAATGTTTGATGTATTCGGCTCCGTTAAGGGGCTATTAAAAATCGATCAAATATGTATCGATAATAATATATTTCGGATGCATTATAAAGCAACCGTAATCATATTGATTGCATTCTCATTATTGGTAACGTCACGACAATATATTGGTGATCCAATAGATTGTATTGTTGATGAAATTCCATTAGCCGTTATGGATACATATTGTTGGATTTATTCAACATTTACAGTACCGGATCGTTTACTTGGTACACCTGGACGTGATGTTGTACAACCGGGTGTTGGAAGCCATGTCGAAGGAACCGATGATGTTAAATATCATAAATATTATCAGTGGGTTTGTTTTGTATTATTCTTTCAAGCAATTCTATTCTATGTACCACGATATTTATGGAAATCATGGGAAGCTGGCCGCATTAAAATGTTAGTGCTAGATCTTAATTATCCAGTTATCAATGAAGAATGTAAAAATGAAAGGAAAAAAATTCTTGTCGATTATTTCGTTGAGAATTTGAATCGACACAATTTCTATGCATTCCGTTTTTTCATTTGTGAAGCATTAAATTTCATCAATGTTGTTGGACAAATCTATTTTATGGATTTCTTTTTGGATGGTGAATTTTCAACATATGGCAGTGATGTCTTGAAATTTACCGAAATGGAACCAGATGATCGTGTTGATCCGATGGCACGAGTATTTCCAAAAGTTACAAAATGTACATTCCATAAATATGGTCCATCTGGTTCGGTACAGAAATTCGATGGTTTATGCGTTTTACCATTGAATATTGTCAATGAAAAAATCTATGTTTTCTTATGGTTTTGGTTTATTATCTTAAGTATATTATCTGGAATATCATTAATATATCGTTTAGCTGTTATAATGGGACCAAAAGTACGTTTATTATTGTTAAGAGCTAGATCACGTCTATCTAGGCAAGAAGATATTGAAAATATTGCAAATAAATGTCAAATTGGTGATTGGTTTGTGCTATATCAACTCGGCAAAAATATCGATCCATTAATTTATAAAGAAGTTATCAGTGATTTAGCCGCCCAATTAGACGGAAAAGGAATGGTTTAAGTAAATTAATTTTTAAATTAAATAATTTATAAAAGTAAAAAAAAATATGTTGATTATGATTTCTTTTTGCATTGTTGACGAATTTCTTTAATGAAGAAAAAATCAAAATAATTTATATTTTAGAAACAAACAAAAATGTTGCCCAAAATTAAAAAAATTTAAAAAAAAAAAAATTTGTAATTATAAAACTACAAAAATTATACAGTAGTAAAAATTTCATTGCAACAATAAAACAGCGACACAGTAAAGACACAACGAACAAAACACACACACACATTTATAGAACTCAAAAAGTATACACACATTTGCAACAAACACTATCTAAAAATTTATATTACCTATATATACACATGGGTCCAAAAGAAGGGGCATTTAAAAAGGGGCTCAGAGAACTAAATGCATGGAATATAGAAATTCAAAATTCAGGTGGCGCACACCTTTTTCTGGTTTTTGTATCTACATGTTTTCAAATGTTTCATAAATGTGTGTATACATTTTTTTATTCACTCAGAATAGTAATTTCAAACACAATTGAAAGAGTGAGAGGAACATATTACAAAAAGCATTGTTGCCATATTTAATCTAATGTTATAAAGATTAGTTCTCCTTTAAGATACATCATTAAATCCAGAAATGCATTTATGTTATAATACCACACCTTTCCGAATTATGCATTTTGAAAAAAAGTGCAATTTCTTCTCATTTACTATCTATCTAAAAATATATAAAAATGTTAAAATATACAATATGTTTCATAAGACTCATTACATTAAGAACAATATTTGCGGTGTGTCTTAATCTTGCCATTTTTTTTTTTTATAATTAATATTCAATTAATTTGATTTTATGAATCTCATAACAAAATATCATTTGTTTAGTATTTTAATCCCAGCTGCTGGCTATTTTTATCCCCTTTTTTTTCTTTCTTGTTCACATATAACAACATGTGTGTGTATAAAAGGATGCATTCCATATCATATCAAAAACAAGAAAGAAAAAACTAAGTGCAATATATTGTATCTTTGAAATGCACATCCACGTCATTGCTTGCAGCTTAAATGAGCAGAACCGAAGCAGCTGAAAAAAAAACCGGTTTGTGTTCTTTGATTCTGTTGATTATGGTCCCACCACAAACATTTAGCATCGAATATATTTTTGCTACTACCGGATTTTTATATACCATATATGAGAACACATCATCCATCTTGTGTAAGGGCTTATGAAATTCATTTCCATCCTGTTTCTTCAAATAAATGCAATCATAATTTGTATCTAAATAATTGACTTTCTTAAATTCCTTTACATATCGTGTAGAATAGTATATAAAAGAAAAAAAAAGACATTTTATAAACGAAATATTAAAACATAAAAAAAGACATTGATTTTTCAAGAGACAATAATTTGGACCAATCAAAAATTACATGCACTAATTAATTATTGTTAATAATAATTGTAAATTCAAAAAAGGGAGCATTTTTTGTTGTTGGAAAGTTTAAATTTTTAGAAACAAAACTCTTAGAGCACACACCTCTTGGGTTCTCGAAATTATGGAAAATATTGTTCCCTTTTCGGAAATTACCGATTCAATTAAAACATGTTCAAAATATTAATAAAATAATTAATTAATTATAAAATTAAGTAAAATATGATCATTCCTTAAATAAATGCAGCTAATTTTTTTTTTTTTTTTATTATAAATCTTAAATAATTATATTAAATACTATATTAATAATCCTGGGCGATAAATAAAAGGAAAAATTATCAATAATTGGAACAAAATGAATTCTTTTTCTAATTAAATTAAAAATATTAAAATATATATATTTTTTATATATCATATATATTTGCCTGCCATATAATTAGGAGAAATAATTAAAAACAAATTATTAATATTTTTTTTTTTTATTAGGAAATAGTCTGTTCTTTTTTTTTTTTTTTTTCTTTTTTTTAACTAAATGAATTTTTGTTCTTAATTTTGAAAAATTATGTTAATTTTTTGGAAATATGAAAAAATTAATTTTGCTGTTTTTTATTAAAACTCATAGTCAAATTTCAACAAAATACATTTTTTAACCAGTTTTAATTTCTTATATAAAATATTTTATAAGAAATTTTCAAGAGGTTTTTTTATTTTTAATTTTGTTGACTTTTAGAGAAATAGTCTTTTTTTTGGCCTTCTTTTACATATCCATAGAAAAAGAAACTATATCAACCACCTCGTTTCATCACCTCCTACATTCATATGAAAATTATCTTAAATCAGAAAAAAAAGACTAACTCGTGCCTAACCCACAAAAAAATTTATTCAAAATATTGAATATTTAGTAATCTTGTTTTATATTTTTCATAATGCATTAACTAAAATATCGTCAGCCATATTTTTAACTAAATAATAATATAAATATCTTATATAGTGGATAACCGTTAAATGTTATGCATAAAAACATGTTTTAGATATTTTTTTTATATTTAATATAAATATATTATTATAAAAAAAATTTTATCTTAAAAATCACCAACACAAATAAAGATGATTTCTTTGATATTTCGTTAAAGCAGCTTTTACAAAATCACGGTTTTTCTAAATGGTGCCAATTTAATGGTATTCCATTGTAAAGATTTTTTTTTTCTTCTGTCTTTCGATAGAATCAAGGTTTCCATTGGAAAAAGATTAATATCCAGATTTCAAATAAAAAATTTTAACGATTTTTTTATTTATAAATATTGTTTTTAATAAACAAACACAAATACAAAAAAAAACAAGCTTTCACCTTTAAAAAAAAAAAATAAAAAATACATATACAACAAACAGAATCGTAAAAATATTAATAATTAATTAAAATTTATCGAAAACGCGTTTTTTAAGTTAATTTAAATAAATTTTGTATTTAAATTCACATTTTTATCGAGATTTTTTTTTTCTTTTTTATATATAAAATTTGTATAATTAAATAAGTAAAATAATAAAAGATTAAAAATTATAAATTGATTAATTTCCAAAATCAAAAATTTTGATGACAGCCTAAAAAATTGGGAATATATAATTCAAATTCCTTGAAATCCAACAGAATTGCGATATTAAAAAAAGTGAGTTCAATTAATTATTTATTGAAATCAATTTAATTAATTTTCCTGCATTTGCAGGCAATTTTGATATATAAAAAAAGGATTCTTCCGTGATTATTTTTATATAAACAAAAAAGGACAATAAACAAAAAGACAATCATTTATTGAAGGTATTTTTTAAATATATAATTATTTTTTGCATGTTGAGCATGTAATTTGCATTCAAATATTGATCATGAATATATATATATGCCTTTCTATATATTTCTAAAAACTTACAATAATTGAAATTCTCAATTTTAAAATCATTTTCATTGAATCAATTTCAAAATCATAAAATATCAACCTCAAAATTTTGTTTGAGTGAACATTTACTAAAAACAATATAAAATATATACAAAAATTCCGCAAGTCTAGAACTAGACTGAAATCTTAATTCAAGAGTCACGTCACTTAATTTAATAAGTGACGTGAGACTGTAAGAATAAACCTGAATGTATCAAAGGTAAAAGAAAACTCGAGAATTGATAGAAGTAATATCACTAATTTTTTTCATCAATTTTTTCTCAATGTACAAAATTATGCATATCATAAATTTCAAGAACAAAAATTAAATTTAATCAAAAAAGAAAAAAAACATTTTTATTAATTAATAATATTTAATATCTCAAAATTATTTAGTAAATGACCTAAAAAGACAACAAAACACAATCAATTAACTCAATTTTTACAGTATTTTTTTTTTCTTTACTTTTTTAAAATAATTAATCTACTTACATAAAAAAATATTAATTAAAAAAAAAGCATAAAATTCTAAATTTTGTAATTATATTTTATAATTAATTAATTATAAAATATAATTTATGTCAACGAGCGCACAAATAAAAATTTTGAAAGAGACGATTTTTGTTAGAAGAATTTTCTTCTAAAATTCAGAAAAAACACTTTTTCAAAGGCTCTAATAATTAGACTAATTTTACTTTTGAAAAAATTATTATTATTATTATTATTATTATTATTATAAAATTATAATCATTAAAATTAAAAAAAAATTGAAAATGAAAATCTTCGTCGTTAATGAAAGAAAATGAAAATGAAAACACTGATATCATAATTTAAATTATTCAATAAGAGTTGTGATAATTAATTAAGCAATTACAATTTATTATTATTTTATATAAATACTATATTATATTATTATTATTATTATTATTATATTTTATTAATAATTAATAAAAAAAAAGAGGAAAAACAAATTTTTTATTCTGAATTTTTCATAAAAAAGAAAACATTCTTTTTTATAACTTGGAAAAAAATTCCACATATTATTATTATTGAATTTATAAATAAAAAAAAATATTAAAAATCAAAAAAAAAAATAAATATATAAAAAAAAAATATTGTAGTTTTTTTTAGATAAGTGAAAATTTTTAAAATTAAAAAATACTGTATTATTATTTCGAAACAAAAAAAGAAAAAATATATTTTTAATTTTAAAATTAAGATAAATTTTTTTTTTTTTCATTTATAAAAAGAGACTCAAAAGCAATTTTATTATTATTTTTTTTAAATTAAAACAAAAAAAAAATAATTTAGTATAATTATTGATAATTAACAATAATGAAAACAATATAGAAAAAAAAATTAAAATTAATGAATTTTGTAATCACATTTTTATTTTTATAATATTTAAAAAAGAAAAAAGAATCTTTTTTTTTTAGGAATTAAAATTGGGAAAATTAAATAAAAAAAAATGATGAAATATAATTATTATTAAACAAATTCTTTTCTTTAATGAATTAGTAAAATTTTTTTTTTTTTTGTGAATTTTGATTTAATTGAAAGAAAACTTTAAATAAATAAATGCGAAAAAAACAACAAAAAAAAGAAAAACTAAATTTTAAAATAAAAAAAAAAATATATTTTGTTTTTATTTAACGTAAAAATTATTACCACGTAATATCATACAAAACAAATTCGAGACACATTACCATGGCTGGTTTTTTTTTTTTATCATTAAATATATATTTTTTTAATGAGGAATTCAAGTTTTGAGATAGTAAACCGAATATGTTTTTAATGTGATATTATGGTAACGAATCCTAATCCTAATACATTTTCCTATCAATAAAATTATCTATACCCATCTGTGATCATAATAAGCGTGAAAAGTTGAGACCGCGGAAACCAATCTTGATATATATATAAGTTTGTTGTTGACGGGGAAATATGATAATAATTTGGTTTTACAAAGAAATACATACTGAAAATGTGGTTAAACTTGCTGGTTTCCTTCTTTTCTATTACTAAATTGAATTATGAAGATTATAAAAATCTATGGTAAAATTCTGTAAGGCAACACCTTGATGACTATCAAAAGTGTTGACTTTAAAAAGTAAAGCGATTATTTAGAATAACATTAAAACATTATTTGAATGCATGTGACACACCACAAATAGTTCTCACCTCAAATATATCACGTTCCAAGCGACAAATTGCCTTACGTGATGTATTTAATCAATTCTTGCGTTTGTCGTTTTAGAGAATTCCAATTCTGGAATTTGTTTGTTAAAAGAGATTTTTATATGTTCCAAAAAAAATTTTGAAACAATAAGTTCGATGATTTTTCCCCAATTTTTGACTCATCATAACATCGACGTAGAATAAAATAAAATTAATTTCATAAAAATGAATTAAATTACGAGTTTTTGAAGAAAATAAAGTAAAAAAAAAATCATCTAACTTTAATATTTTGAAACTACATAGTTTATTTCCACCTTGACTTTTTATTAATATTGTTTAGTTTCTTTTTTTTATATGAAATAACGATATTCATTCTCACGATCTGTCGTCATTGGCTTTAAATATTTTGGTAACATAACACGAGTCTTTAATACAACTACGATTTTTCTTTTAAATTGAATTTTTTTTTGTCCAAATATTAACCTTGTATAATTATTAAGAAATAATAAATTTTAAAATATCATTGCTTTTAAAATAGGCATATCTAAATTCTGAACAAAATCAATTTAGTTTAATCAAAATAAAAATTCTTTAAAAAATTTTCTGATCTAATTTAAGAAAAAAATCCATTTAAGAATTAATACACATCCCGGATCTTTGTGATTTTCCTTCTCATTTAATGGGAATAAAAAATTACATCATATATTGGAGATATATGACGTTAGAATGTCCACAGCCGTCGTCTATAAGTCTGTGTCGATCTATATGGCCGGATATTTATAGCAGTCAAGAATCATTCGTATTCAAGATAAGTGGACCATGCCGAAATAATATAAGGTCATTACTATAGGAAACAATCGAGTAAAACTTTCGGGTCCAAATGGTACAAAAAGCTGTCTGTTTTTTTTATTTTGTTAATAAAAAAAATGTGCTGTTATATATATTTTTTTTTAATTCACTATAATTATATAAAATTTCCAAAATTTCTTTTATTAATTGTATTTAATTAGAATTAATAAATCTATTTTTGTAATTTTACAATTGAAGTTCTTTTCGTATATTTACCAGCCAAAAAAATTACATATTTCACAACTTTATGTGATGTTGCGTTTTCGTACAAAATTTAATTATTTAAATTTTATAGTCGAGTAATCATTTATGAGGTTGATAAACAGAAAAAAACCAAATTTAATTTAGCCACATGAACTTCAATAATATTGAAAGCGATAGTAGTAAAAATACGACAAAAATAAAATTTCCAAACAATGAATAGTTTCGAAAAGACACTGTCTTTTGTATGGAAATTTTTATCACATTCAGGAAGTATTGATATCGAAAATTTTAAAAATATAGTTTCTTTTATATCTATAGTCAAACTTGTCTAAGATGGAACCTGCCTAAAAACAGAAATCTGGGGTATCAGCACGTAAGTTGTGTTCATGTTTTGATTTTTCGAAAATGGTATAAAAGCACTCAAAATTGTTTCAGCCATATGAAAAGCCAAACTAAAGTTGAAACCACGATTATGGTTTGATCGAATCTAAAATGTGAAATAATTTACGTGCTGACATCGCTACCTAATAAGGAATATGTAGTTTTATATGGTATTTTCTATTCTTAGGTTTTATACAGATAGAAAATTTGGTTCCTTCTTTAAGTTCCGTCTTAAAACATTTTTGATTGTACTGAAATTACAATGATTCAAATGAATTCGATTGGAAAAATCGCTTAATTAAAACTCATCACTTTTAATAAAAGTATTAATAATAAAAATTTAAATGATAAAGCATTTTTGTTTATTTCTTTTTTTGTTCAAAACTTTAAAAGTGTAATTTCATTTCACGAAAATTCTGGGTCTTAAAACGAATTCAAATTTCAAAAAAAAAATAAATTCATTAAATTAAGGTGCAATAAAAGGTCAAGAAATGAGAACATGCTGTGATTCTTTCTTGTTAATAGTTGCCTACATATAAAAGTTCTTCATTTTTTGTTTTTTTTTTTTATAACACATTACCACACAGGAAGTTCTGGGAAGATCAGATCCAGAAAACCGAATTAAGAACAAGAAAAAATGATCACGCTTTTATAAAAGGTACATATATATATATATTGACTCATTGACGACTCACTCACAGAAATTTTTAAGACACGTTTCGAAGATCATTGACTAGAAAACATGGCGTGGGAAAAATATTTTTCGTTTCGGTAAGGTAAACATTTGGAATTTGATGGGTTCTCAAATGAAAGTTTATATGAGAGAAGGTGGAGAACAATATATGTATATACATATATGTATATTTTGTTTTCTTGTTGTTCTTTTTTTTATCCATTTATTTAAAATTTATCGAAAATAAATGCTAATTAAATGGACGTGTACAATTTTAAACAGGTAGAATAAAACTATTTTCATTTACAAAAAAAAAAACCTAAATGTATCAATAACCATAAAAAAGGGTAGAAATTTAGAACATGTTTTGAATTTTTGACTTTGAACGATAAAAAAAACCCAATATCGATCGGAATGATCATTCTCTAAAACTTGTTTTTGTTTTTAGCATATACTATGACAATTTAGAAATTATGTCACTATTATATGAATTTCGTAAAAAACTCGAATTAACAATTTGTTCTAATTAACTATAACTGGAACATGTGTTAATTAATCTAACCATAAGAGTCGATTTTATTGTTGGAATATTTGTTTGAATCAAATTAAAATACATTAATTGTGTGGTCGTCGTCTTTATAGTAAAGTATAAGAACGAAAAATAATATATATATATAGAAAAGAAAAATGCCCACTAATGTGGCTATATGAATTATGTACATTTTTGTCGTTGCTGTGGTCTCATCATGTATATACGTATAGATGGTATTTGGACGTCTCTTCTTTCATGTTTACATTTCAGCACGCACATTATTTTACTTTGAATGGTAATTTAAATCATGTTGTAGAGTTTTGAATTTAAAGATCGGTTCAAATTGTCCAAAATACAATTCTTACAATCATTATAACCACTCAGTACTAATTTCTTGTTGAATAGTTTATTTATGTTCAAATTTTATGTATGTTTTTCTATAAGTGTTTTAATAGTTTAAATCCTATATATAACATCAGGAATGGAATCGTGTAACTTGAATTGTACCAAATCGTATCCAAAAATCGGCCTTTTCGATACGATTTAGTCTCAATCACGACATGATTCTAGATCTGATCAGTTTAATCCATATATGCTTTGTTAAAAGTTCATTCATATTTTATTTAAATAGTACTAGGAATCGGAATCTGAATCACTACATAGTGGTTTACCTTCATATACCAAATGAATATCTCATTGCAAAAATGTACCATAATTCGTTACTCATATGAAATTCCTGGTTTAAGTTGTATGAGAAGTTTTTGAGAAGCTTCATTATACTATATCTAGGAAAAATTAGATAGACTTACCTGATTTTGGACTTTTTGTTATGCCCCATTTATTAATGATGCTGATTCATTTTCTTGCGACAAGCAACGATTTAACAGAAGTGAAATGACGCAATTCGATTGATATTAAATCGTATCGCATTGCTTATTTCTATGCTCTTTGGATACGATTTGGGTCAAATCGATTCCACTTCAGTTTCTTTCAATCTGAACTCATCTTTATGAAATGAAAAATATAAGATGAATTGTTAAAGAAATAAACAAATATAGAAAAATTCATTTTGAATGCCTTTTTTTGGAGACATGCTTACATAATAAATTACAATGATATAAATTAAAATTTTAAAGAGGAAAAAAATCATTGAAAATATTATCACTAACTGAGATGGGGACTATTATGACAATCTCAGAATCAGTTTGAAATAAGCCTGAATACATTGCCTGTTTCCCGTCAATTGTTAATGAAAAAACCAATTGATTAATTTGGATTCTTTAAGACTGCTGTAACATCTGTAAGTAATTGGAATTTCAGTTGCTAGTTAAAAATTGTATTAGATACTAAACCACTAAAGATTTTTTTTAATTCTTTAACAATTTTATTTTAATTTTATTGCAATTTAAAGCAAGCGACATATATACCAATTTTTTTAAAAATCTATGACAGAGTACGCAACATTCGGGAAATCGGTTCATTTCTTTCGCCATTAGTCCTGTGATGCTTTATTTCAAAAAATCCCACGGACCTCGCAGAGCATTAATTAACTTTTAATGTCCAAAAGGAGAGGAGCATCTATAGCGCTATTGATAGTTTAGTGATAAAAAAAATCTGATTCCTCGTTTCCAGAGAATGTAGCTCAATCATCCATTCTCGTATGGTCACTCTAAGAAGGATTTCTTAAATCATAATGTACATATGTATATGGGTTGAACTAATTCAACCGCATTAATTTGGGAATTACAGTAGAGAGACCATACATGGCTGCCATATTCCAGTAAAGGTTTAACCAGAGTAATTGTTTATTTTTATCGAATATTATAGAAAAAAACTTCAAATAAATAACTAAACTAAAACAAATTATGATTCAAAAAGTTTGTCATAAATATTGTTACTTCATAAATCAAAATTATCATCAAATTTTATCTTTATTTCTTCATAAAAATTCTGACACAAATTACTTGATTCCATTTCTATAGTGTCGTTAGATATTTTCCACCACAAAAATTCCAGCTTATTAAATTTCATAATTTTTTTTCTTTAACTTTATTTTGATATCTGAACTGACTGATATCAAATTTAAGTAAAAATACATGTCCGCTTAAATCTTTTTTAATCCTTGAACTCATATGAATATCATGTTTTTTTTTCTTTCTAATGTTTTCGAAATTGTTTATTATAGTTTTTTCTCATTTTAATATTTGAATAACTCTTAACTTAACGACGAGAGAACATCTTATCATAATCAAATAGAATAGTAAAACATCAAAAACCTACCTAGTAAATATAATATTCAATTTATCATTTATTAAATAAATACAAAAAACTTTTTACCTCAATATTTAGTCTAGTTTTAAACAAAATATAAATCCAAGGTATTTGTCATGTATTTTTATTTTTTTACTCTTTACTCTTTCAAAATGTTTTAATCTTGAACTTATTTTTTAAAATAAATTCACATATGAATTATTTATATATCGTAGGTCTGGAATATTCGTATATCTACTATTGGATGGGCCAAAAAGTTGTTGCAGTTTTTTTAATTTCTATTTAAATATAAAATAAAAACTTTATTAAACTAATACACTGTCCGTTGTAATGATCATTTACTTGTAAATGATCATTGAACCAATAGTCTGTCATCCGCAATGATATCATTCATAACTTAATTTCCGTAACGAAGTTCTGATGATGGTCATGAACGATCATCAGACCATATACATCTTACAAACCACATCTCCAATGGTGCAAATATATGGTAAACTAAATACTGGAAATTTCTTTGACTTCTCAATAATTTTTTTGATAGCTGTTCTTAGTTTAAAAATTTGGGAATCAACGTATTTGGGTAATAATGATTGATACTCAAGGATCATTGATACACAATGTGTATTTGCTTTATGATTATTCAAAATGCCAGTGTATCGCAGAGGTATTGTCCAAAATTATTATACTGTCACTGTAAAAAACTTCTCAGTTTTCTGAGCGAAAAAACGAAACAATTCATTTTCACATTTTTTTTTAACTGAAATTTACACCATTAAAGAAGTTCTGCAGAGATCGAAACAAATGAGTAGTCTCTGGGTGCAAGTACAGGGCTATACGATGAATGCATCAAAAGTTCTCAGCCAAGCTACAACAATTTTTGACAGATTGGCCATAACTTGTATGTTGTCGTCTATCATTATCATAATGAAACACAATATTTTTGCAATTCACCAATTCTGGACGCTTTTGTTTGATCATTTTAAATTTCTGATTTCGATATTTTAATAAGATTCTGAGCAATCTCTTTTATCGTGGACCTGTCTATTGGATTTCGATCAATGTCATTATTTTATTGTCATCAACAACGCAATGACTTTTTTGGCCTTCCCAAATTTTTTCTATTTTTTATTGTTTGATTCTTTATCCCATCTATATAAGTAGCATATGTTTTAAGACCTTTAAATCTTGGAAAATTAATGAAACATTTTTTTCATTTTTTATAATATCTTTTTGAAAATATGTACAAAAGTACTCTCTACACAGAAAGACCGGACGATATGTTATCTATATTACAACATTTTGTCGCCATTGTTTTTAAACTTTTCATATGCTAAAAGTGTTTTATAATATTCAACTTGAAAATAAAAAATGTAATTTTCTATATCTTACATAAAGCCAGCTGGTTTATGAACGCGTGTATAGTATATGCGAGTCTAAATTAACAATGATGAGGAAGTTTTAATCTTCATTATATGATTTCTAAATAGTCATATAAATATTATATTGGTTTGTTTTTGAATTCCTACTAGCAAAAAAAAAACTATATCATTATCAAGTAAACGAAAGAAAAACATTGAATATATTTAAATTGAATAATACAGAGACAAGGTTAACAGAAAAAAATTGTGTACATATTTTATGTTTTAAAAAAACATCACTTGTCCATCATTATTTGTTAAATATTTATTCATATATGCATTAAATCATGTCCAGAACAATTACATACCTTATAGGGTAAAATCAAAATGCATTTTCGCTGTTTTCAAATTATATATTAAAAGACGAATATTTGAATAAAATTCCTATTTATTGCAAAGGAACATGGGCTCATCAATGGTTCAGGGAATCGTCATTGGGTATTTTACTCTATTTGATTTTATGTGGCGACAATTTTTTATTATAAAACATTAGAAAAACAAATGCAAAATTAATTTTATTTATAGATTACATCTCTTTATTTATTATTTTGTTGATGGATTTATATTATTTACAATTTAGAATAGTGAATAGTGAATATTATTTTACAAAATATGTTATCTAAAAGTAATATAAACAATAATGGATAAATAAAAAATAATAAAAACAATTGTAATCAGAATCTTCATTGATCACAATTACTTACTTTGTTACCTTTGTATATGATATTTAGAACAGGACAGATATCCTAGGATTTATATAAATTATATCCTTCCGTCATAGTTAGAGTAGATAACTATAAACTTTAATTCTGCTATATGTTCTGATAACAATATATCCTTAGTTATAAGAAAAAATTAGATCCTAATCCGTGAATTAGAGTTTGACCATAATTGAGTCGAAGGTTTGGCATCCTCATCCTGTCTCGTTTTCCAGTATCTTCTCAGAACTTTCTGAATCCTATTTGATCGTATTCTATTTCTAAGTAATTAATATTGGCTTTTCTCGTCTCAGTACCTTTATTACCACATTCCCAATCAATTTTTAAGGTACAATGAAGTACAATTACTACAGAAAAAAAAATATTAAAGAAACCGGTCGAATTTCAGAAATATAATTCAATTGAAATGTAAAGGATGCAAGTCCCAAAAATTGAAATTTATTACAATACTTTTTTGGCTTCTAGTTTTCGATATTAACCGAAAAGCTTAAATTTCATAATAAAAAGAAGGTATTTTGTTCGTTAAGTACATATTTTGGTATTTTTTTTTAAGGGTACCTGATTTTCTTTTATGCACTTTAACACCCTTCAATATAACAAAACTTATAAGAATAAAAGTAAGAATTAGTTTGTACAGCATACTATCTATTACCCATAATCGATCGTCTAATAACGTTCAACAGTTCAAATTATACGGAACGAAACCATAGTGAATGCTTCTATAATAATTGTTTCTTCTATATTTCTTATAATGCATTCATGCTCCAAAGTTTAATGAAACTATCGAGTTAAATTCAAATTTCAAATTCCAGATAAATTAAAATAAAAAAAATTTTTTTTTGTTTTTAATTGTAATTTATATCTCGTAATAAACACTTGCTTAATTTATATCTGATCTCTAAAGTCATATAAAAATGTATACACGATATATAAGATTTGAATTTCAAGAAAAATAATACTTGTTTTAATGTGATAAAGAAAAAAAAAAATGAAAGATTTCATCATAATTGAATAATGTTGTATGTTTTCTAAGAAATTTAAATCTTTTTTGGTTCAATAGCCTTGTCGTATTACAGTGATCCTAAGTCAATCAGTTAAAAAGTTATACCACTCAAAGTATCTTGATTGACAAATTTCGCGTGACAAAATCAACCTTTTCTTGTTACCTACTTAAGAGAGTTACATGTTGGTTGGTTTTTGTATTTTTTTTTTCTCAACTTCTTCTGGTATTATATATAAAGAAGTACATCTACCTTTTTCTGAAGATTTCTATTGATTTTGGGTTTTTTTTTTTAAATCATTAAAAATTTAAAACTAATATGATGATGAGGTTGTAATGATGATGAAAAACTGACGAATCATCATGAACATGTTTTTAAATTGTTCACCTAAGTAATAAAAATATTAAATTCGCGTATTTCCTAAAGGTGCGTATCCACCAAACACGGAAGGCCGCCTTTTTTTCGCGTTATGAATACGAAGCTCGTTCACACCAAGAAAGCAGCATGAACAAATTTTGCTCGCAGACATTTTTAACGTCTGAAAATTATAATTAAAAACCATCGAGTCAATTTTCAAAGTTACTATCTATTTTTTTGACATACTAATCTCTGAACTGTGAAAATTATCTCGACGAGCACACGCACTTTTTGCTTTAGCATACAATAAAAACTTCACCAGTCCATACAAAACTTCCATGCGCGTGATGTAATCGCGAACTGTAACCAGCAAATGTTTCCAGTCGGGATGAAATAGACGCAAAATCGTGCATAGAAAACGACAGAAACGCGTTCAGCTCGCCAATACATCCACACATGTGCCGTAACCGCGTGCTGGTATCGTGCTGGTGGATACGCACCTTTAAAAAAAACAAGAAAGTTTTATTGTTGAGTTCGTCTTTTTGAATGAATCAATGTGTGGTAAAGTTCAAAGAAAACACATTCATCACGGAAATTCTGTGTAATACATATTTTTTAAAATGTGAAAAAATGTACATTTATATGACGAATAACATTCCATCAAAATGCGCGATTTTTTTTCTCTTGTTTCTTTAATACAATTAAAAACATAACCAATTAATCAAAAAGACTAAAACATTTACAGCCGAAAAACAAAAAAACTACAAAACTACGTCAACCGGAATTATGACGATTTTCCTTGTTAGACCTTGCATATTTTTATGATAATGAAAATAATATCATGTAATTAAATGATTTTAATTGTACTACGAACATTAAAAATAGAAACAATATAAATATATCAATCTAGATTCTTGTTTATTCTCATGTTTTTTTTTTCTATTTTTATTAAAATTTGAAATTAGTATATGTTATTATATAAAAGCTGTGTTCATCGGTGCCCGGCTCGTTTATATAGTACTACGCTTTAAAGGTTCAGGTGGATTCTTCATTTAAACTATGTACACAGTACCGCACTGGATGTTTTGTTTTCGTCGATACGCTAGACTTAGTAACAAATTTTTCTCATATTATTAATTTTAATTTTTTAATTTTTATCTTTTTTACATAGTGTCGATTCCTCCAGCGCATAGTGTAGTTTCCTCTATTTTTGCTATTTTATAAACATTTCCAATTCAACAATCAGTTATAACTTATACTTTTGTTGATTGTCAGCATTAGCAATGATGCAACTGCTGGATATATTGACCTTTGTCGTCTTTCGAAATCACTAGCTTCAAAATATTTCTTGTACTTTTGATTATGCGTATTTGCTTTAATAGAATAGGCTGTGGCCCAAATGAAAAATAAGAATAATTTAAAAGTTATTGTTCTGAAAAAAAACTGCGGGTTTGTTTAATTTTCTGACTATTAAAATTCTGATGACACTTTGTGAAATTTAAAGCTCATTTTTTACTATTCAAAACTTAATTATCATATTCATTGGCTTTAAAGTATTCCTCCAAATACTTTGATCTTTTGAAAAAAAAATCCCTTTTTGGTCAAATTCGGTAATATCCGATGTGTTTGCCATTCAGTTTTTCTCTTGATTATTCATAAATGACCAACTTATTCTCCATTTTCGTGTGAGAAATCATTACGATGCGTAAAACTATTATGTGATACAATATATACTCTTGTAGCTTCTTGAACAAATTCTTACAAGCCGTTAATATCCACTTTATGAAATATTTTCTTCAAAATTAGTGTTGTTTTACAACTTTAATTTGAAGTTCAAGTACTTTAAAGTGACACATGGAAAAATCCTATTGAAATGCTGAACTCATTGATTATAATAGCAATTTATATTCATTCATTCCCTAATACCGCTCTTAGCATGTATTCTCATAGTTTTTAAAGAATGTCTTTTTTATTTTCTTTCAAGAAACTACAAGATTTGATATTTTCTTATATTCTCATAAGCATAAAACTCGAATGTTCCATACTTTATAATGTCACATACATTCGATTAATTTGATTTTATGTTTAGATGAACAAAGATGAACAAGTCAAACTGCATTCCATTCTGTTTGGGATACATCTCTTCTCTATCAGGTACAGAGTTTTCTACGATTTTTTACCTTTGAAAGAAGCATTTTCTTTTCTCCTATATTACTTTTTATGTTCGATGAACCTAGTAAATTTCATTTTATTCTTCATCTTGCCATTGTGTTATTCAAGAAAATTATATACCCTCATGATTTTAATAAAAATACAGAGATTAAATTGAGTTCAAATCTTTAATGAATGTGTTACCAAACTCGAAAGTTTATAGACCATACTTCCCTAGAGTTAAAACTTTCTTTTTTATTCATCTTGATAATATCCCCTTAATCCATGTCTTATTTTCTGGTTCTATATCAATACCCAGTAAAATATATTATGTTTCGATCTTGTTATGGTATTCTGTTTCTTATATTTTATATATTTAAAAGAAAAAAAATGATATTGCTTCTGCCATTAATGTTGAGGCTATTTCGATGCTTCCGTATAGTTTGGTTTAGTGTAGTTACCACCAGTGCCACCGGTGATTTCTTCAACTTGAACTTGATTTTTCGTCGTTGTACAGGCACTGCTGGTTTTAATATATACCCACAAATCTTTGCGTAACTTGGTAGCTTAATAGACAGACAACAGAATTTTTTGGTTGTGTTGTTCTCTTATTTTTTTCTTTTTTTTTTTGTATAGTGATGTATACTTCATTCTCTTCAATTCACATATACCTTGGACAGGTCACTTCTGTTTTTTTTTTTTGGTGGGCTTCTTTTTGGAATTTGTAGTATCTTTTTTTGATGGTAGCATAATTTGATAATACAAAAAAGAAAAAAAACCTGATGAGAGAATTAAAAAAAAGTAAGTAATTAAATTTGATTAACTAACTTGAATCAGTTTTTTCTTTTAAAGAAACTGGTTTTTTTTTGTCTTTTCTTGAATTAGAAGCGACAAATTTTGAATAGTCATTCAGTTTCTTATTTAAACGTTAGTTTTAATAATGGAATAGCAATTTGAAAATATTAAAAATGTTAATCAATAAAACTCATTTCAAATTCTATACCTTTTTTGCTACCATATTTTTTATCTTTTTAATTACTTAACTTAGAGTCAAGGATTCCACACATCATCTTTTCTCATTTTAATTGAAAAACACAATTTTTTATTATCTTCAGTAGTGGACTTCAATTATTTGAATGAACAAAAAAGTGGTTTCTAGACAAACGGGAAAAGGAACTTTATACGTCAAACAAGATTAATTAAGACATATCCAAGTTTTAACATACTTATCTTATGTGCATCTTAAGATTTCAGCGTGTATAGTTTTCAAACTGAAAAAAAAAGTAATAAAAAAAAACAAGAATATAACAACAAATGTGAATCTTGTGGACAGAAAAAACAATCCATAAAGAAAAATATTTTCTTCTAATTTTTAAAAGCATCAAGTCACTGACCCCAAAATAACAAAACCTCTCCAAGAATATTGTATAAGAAGGTACACAGAACTGAGAATACCAGACTCCAAAAACGCTTTTTTTTCCATAGGATAAACTCGACGAAGTAAAGAAAAAAAAAAGAAGAAAACAAGAAAAATATAATCAACTTAAAAATGGCATCTTGTGCAGGTTTTTCAAGCAATTCCACGCATCTCTCATCTTAAAAGTTTTTAGTTTTATTTAACTTTAGATATTTATTGTGGTGTAGTGCATTAGTCTTTCTTACTCATACTTTCTTTGGATGGTTTCGAAGTTAAATGCAACTTTTCTGAAGAGAAAGGAAGATAGTTGAGTATACAAGATTTCATATATATTCATATATACAACAAAACTACTATTGAAACTTCTATACATACCGTTTTTGTGATGTTAATAGGAAAATAAAGTTCGGAAATCATCTCATTTCATACAAAAAATATGAAATTGTTTGCTACCTGAAGTTGTAATCCAATTCAATTTTGATTTTTGGACACAATTGCACTTTAATTAAAAAAAAAAGACATATACCAAATTTCATTAAAATAGGTCAATAACGTTACAGTAGCATGTAATTTGAAAACGTAAAAAAAACTGAACTTTTGGTAGATAATCGAAGTTTTCGGCTGATCGAACCTAACTTTTGATAGAATGATTCTCATATGGACAAATCTACTGCTGCCAATTTTCTTTCAAATAGTTAAAAAATACAGTCGCATAGACAGGCATTAGATAAGAGTGCTTGGAAAAGATTTAGAATCCTCTGAAACGTAACTTCTATAAAAAAGTATACAATAAATAGAGTTCTCAACTTGGATTTTGCTTTGATCGTATTTGCAGTCTGCAAAACATGCCAGCTTATTAATAGTATTTGTTAAAAAAAAAACTATACAAATGCATGTGTTTACAGTCTTTTTTACAAATACTATTAACGAGGAGATATGCTTTGCAGTGCTGCAATGGTATCAAAATTTTATACACAAAGAATTTCCTGTGCTTCAATACTTTGTATAGAAGTTAAAAATTCTTCTTTTTTTTTACCTTTCTTGAAAGATGTATTTCTTCGAACTTGTTTTTATTGATTTATTTTAATTTGTTTGATATTCTTCGGTTTTTTTTTTGTATAATATTTTTTTTTTACTTGATTTCTCCTAAAAAACAAGAAATAGTTTTATTTGCAAAGTTCCACACGAGCTGTTAATAAAATAAAACGTGTGAAATCGAATTTTTTTTTCGTCGATAAAATCTGAAGATCTAAAAATATTCCATACCCATAATAAGAAAAATACTTCTTTTAAAAGAAAAACGTGAAGATAAATGAAAGATAATTTGATGAATATAAAAAAAAAATACCTAAAACGATAGAATGAAAAGAAGTTCTTCTTCTCTTGATTAGCGGTCCCATAAATTTATTACTAATTGGTCGAACAAATCTACTCGAAACCTCTTTTCATCTGATCCAAATGGGATGGAAATTGATGATTTTGCCTGAAACTTTGAAAATACTTGTACCCCACCTCAATTAGGATATATAAAATGATCGTTTCGTATCTTTGGACTTGGGTTAAAAAAAAAAAGAAGAAGAAATCGAAATTCAACCTAAATTTGTATAAAAAATCGATGGATTGGGAGATTTTTTCTTGGTTATTTTTGTTGTTTGCCAAAGGAATATATTAAATTTGTTAAATTGATCTTTTAAAGAAATACAAAATGAACCATTTTTGTTATGAATATAAATCGTGAATGATCTTTTTTCGTAGTGCTAATCAAAATTATTTTGTATCATGTCGAATTTGTTTTGTTTTTTTTAAATGATTTATTCACACCATATTATTATGGAGACACGAAAAAAAAAAATGATGAATTCGTGTTTATATAATTCATTTTTGTTTTTATTATGAAGACAAAAAAGAAATGTAGGTGAAAAAGTTGCTAATTATTAGTTTAAATTAATAGTAAAACGTTTTCGTTCGAAAACTTTCTATGGAAGCGTGCTTTATTAAGTTTCACATTTAAAATTCCACTAATTTTGAATTCACACTTGTTAAGGAGTAGAAAAAATGTCACTATAGACTAAATTTAAGATTTAATTATCTATTACTCTTTTGGCAGATTAATCTAATGTAACTCACATTAACGTCCAGCTTTATATGTTCTTATCCGTAGATTTAATCCAACAGTATTAAATTTTTTTTTCAACAAAAACATAATCTAGGAGCCCTAAATACATAAATTATCTAGGACCCCATAATGCGCTTCTGACGAAAGACTAGAATATTTTATCCAGACACACAATTAGACGTTACGTCAGAATCTGGATAAAATATCCTCGAATGATTGAATGAACTTATGAGGGGAGTAGGTTCTATAGGCATTCTTAGACCTCGAATTGGGTCCATTGTGCACGCCTCGGTTATAAAGTAGTCCTTAAATTGTGGAATTGACCAGTCTTCCAGAGGCTATAATAAAGGTAGATATCCTTCTGGAGGGAATCCTGTTGATTCATTTGATTTCTCGAAGCGGTCTCTGGAATTTTTAACTTAGTCTGTCGCAACTTTAAGTAGTGTTGAGTAATTTCTTCCTACTGTTCACGTTGATTACATTCGCATATCTTTTTTGGTGTTGGCTTTTGTACGTCCATAAGTGTTTTTTTAGCCTAATTATTCATTATAATACATACACCTAAACCTAATTATTAGAAATTTTAGTAGCTCTATAAATAACGTAACATCTTCTTTAGTCTGCATTCTTCCAGGATTTAAAACCGAATTTACTATTGAAACTAAAAATATATAATTTCTGAATTTCTTGAATGACGATAAAAATAAATGTTAGCGGCTTTCACTTTAAATATTTTGTTGAGAATGTAAAATTTTCTTGGTATTTTTCTGTACATAATTTTATCCAAAATCGAAGAACCACAACGACAAAATTTAACCGCAAAAAAGATATAACTTGGAAACAAGAAGAAAAGGAATCCCAATTCACGAGACGAATGGAAATTTTTTTATGTGGTTGGATTTTTTCGCCACGTTATTTTAATAATAAATACAAAGAACTGCACATAATCTTTTTTAAAACCAACATCATCGTCATCCATTTTTATGTCGGTTTCAATATTGCCCATATAAATGATGTTTTACAGCAAAAACAACAAAAAAAAAGTTGCAAACGACAATCATCATAACCAATAGCCTCGGAAAGTGAGGAATTTTTTCAATTCCAACCGACAGCTCATAAACCGTAGCCTCAAATATGCATACATTCTCTTCTCTAGAACAAGAAGAAAAAAACAGCAGTCACGATCATTTCAGAGACTCTTAGAAAAATATCTTGAATGGAAAAAAAGCAGAATCTTTAAAGCAAAAGTTTGAACCTTTTAAAGGATGACTTGTAAAATTTGTATGGCAATGTGTTGTTCCTAATATATTATGTATGATCAAGACAGCAACGACCTGAATGGAAAGGAATGAAGATTATGTTGCTGACGACGAACGAAGATAACGACACAATATCAGCCTCTGTGCTTCTTTTTACCTAGTTGAATGTTTGCTGTTCATTTTCTTCTTTGTTGCTTGCATTTTTTAGTTTTAACTTTTTCATGCTCCTCTCTCTACTCCTAACAACATTAAATTACCTTAGAAGACGCCGATTCCGTTTTCTGATATAAAACTGGTCGTCGTTAAAAACGGAAAAAACTCAAGAAACTGATTTTTTTTTCTTCCAGTTTTATATGATTTCTTTACTCTTTTTCTTATGGGCTTCACATATTATTAACTATACAAGAATGAAGAAAAACAAAAAAAACGCCAGGCCACTGATCAAATCATCGTTGTCTTGTGTCTTTTTTTTTTTAGGTTTTCACCGACGTTTTTACCTTTCTTCTTGAGATTCCAAACAAGGAGCCAACCGTGTTACACCAAGAAATATGCGGGCCAGAGTTGTAATCAAGGAGAAATTTTAATTTGAATACTTTTCGTTCGCATTCAAAAGTTATAAAAAATTTTAATAAATATTCGAAATATCTTTGGGTGAGATCAGAAACTTTGTTTTCTCAAAATTAATGAAATAGAATGCAAATCACTGAATGAAACAAATCTTTATAAGTCGATAAACAAAAGTTTTTAAAAAAAAGGTGTCTACATCCCAAATTGGGACAAGAATTTTTATGGTAATTTAAAATAAGACCAGAAACATGATAAAACGTCTTTTAACTTTTGGCATATGTAATCCGCGACTATAGCACAGTAGTGTTGATGTTTAAAATGTGCAAAAAGACAAAAAAAAAAGAGGTACCTCCTTTTTTTACCTATGAAATAAATGATGGAATGCATGGAGCTCTCATAAAAAAAACTTCTCGACATAATGGGATATAAAAGCCTCTTAAAAAAAAGAATACCGAAAGTGCAGAAGTAAAAGAAGAGATGACCAAAAAAAGCAAGTAAAACTGGAATCTCGTCGACTATAAACGATTGTGTTCGGTAGAACTGACTTGTATACTATACTGGCATAAAATTGCATTGTAATAAATGTTTGCTTTTTAACGAAGGAAGAGAAATCTGCACAAAATTGCATTTCAACCCAAGCGAAATCACGATGCAACAGATAAGTATATATATAAATACCATCATCACCATACAATTGCTTTGGTTCATGTTTTTCTTCCTTCTTCTTTGATTTAGATCTCGATGGCGATGGATCCAAGCCTTTTTTTTGTATTATATAAATTTTAAAATATACATAAAAACAAAATGAAATGGAAAGAAAAAAAAAGAAACCAGTTTCTTTGTTCAGTTTGAATATTTAAACTTGAACCCAAATAAAGATCGGGACTATTTTTTCTCTTCTTGTATGTTGTTTCTTATTTTGATGATTTTTCCCCATTTAAGTTTTCCATGTGCATCCAGAAAATAAACAAAGTGCATTTTTTTTTTAATATTATGAAATGATATGTAATAACATATGCAATACCCGGTACAAGATGTGATGAATATAATTACAGAGACGAATTTAGTTAAATGATTTTTTGAATTTGTAAAACCCGTTTTCAACCAAATTCAACCATTTTTTTTTCTTTTGGAAATTAAGTATGAAATTATCCACAATTCTTTATCAACGAGTGGAATTATATTTAAACTACTAAATAAAATTATAAATATTGCAATTATTATCTTTTTTTCTATCGTAAAATTCCACAAACAAGAAAATCTATTTTCAAATTTTCCCCCCATAAGTCTAGTACAATTTATGTTCGAATTCGAAACACTCATAATTGTATTAGAAACACATGTACTAAAATAAGGGAAAAAACATTTAATTTTATTAAATTTATTATTTTTATAAAATTTTCTTCAATACATATTCTTATAATTACATTCGAATTTGGAATTTTCCAGCTTTTGTTACATATTTCACACCTTTAAATGGTTTATATTTTTCACCGTACATATCTAAACGGTTCACTTTTAGCCCAGACACAGCCAATTGAGAAATGCTGAATTGTACATTTATTGAAGGGTTTGATTCTAGGGTTGAATTCGCTCCAACGGATACCTTTTTTTTTGGTTTGGTAAAAATTATTTGAATGTTAAAAATTAAAATTTTTTTTTTACTTACACTTCCGCGAATATTTGGTAATTTTGAAATATCAATTCTTCCGACTTCCCAATAAAGAATTTTTGTAACCGGATCAAATGTATATTTCCCTTGATTAGGAATTAGAACACAATTTAAAACGGATTTCGGCATACAAACTTCTAATTTGACCGATTCAACGGTACGGCCTAATGTTGTTCGTGGTCCAACAGTTATATCTAAACGTCCTTGTTCACCAGATTTAAATGATAAATTATGTCGAACATAAATTGGAATTGCTGTAACACTTTGTGAACCAATATGATATGACATTAGACGGAAATTTCCATCAGGCGGTATAAATGATAAAATTCTTTCAGATTCCCAACGTTTAAAACGAACACATGGATGAAATGAAACATCATCAAATAGACGTGGATTCATAAAAGATAATGTTAAATCTGGCATACCAGATAATTTTATACAGCAATCAATCTGTAAAAAATATTGTCTCATAAAATTCGTTATTTTTTTTTTGTCTATGAAAATTTTACATATCCTTGAATCTCAGCAAATACTGTTGAACCAGATTTATCAATTATTGCATCAACTTCTTCAATGACATCGAAATATGCTTCATTATTAGTGTATTTCACACCACTTCGTCTCCAAGGAATTGCTGATAATTGTCCAGACGGAAGTGTTCCGCTAACACTAAAAAAAGAAAAGAAAAACAATTATATTAATTATTGTTTCTAGTTAACAAAAAAAAACTTTTTTATACTTTGATTTCCCTGTTACCGTATTTGCGATTGTTCTCAAAATATTTGGTGGTTTAATTAATTCTTTTAGAATATTACTTTCAGTCGCCAATGGGAATCCATTATCAAGCATTTCATCTAACAATTCATAAACAACTACGTAATTCTCTTTAATTATTGATTCTGTACATTCAGAGAAATAATCTTCGAAAGTATCAACAACTCGATGTAAGAATTCAATCACGAATAACGGTGGAACTTCTTGTTTACATGCCGCCACAAGTGAAACTCCGCCACGTTGTACTGTTATCAAATAATAATGTGGAGTCGCTATTACTGGTGGAACATCCTTAAATCAGAAATGTATAAATTATTATCAAAAATGTTAATCTTGTTGTTTATTTTGTCTGATTACATTCGGAGATTGTCTTTGAGCATCCAAAAAATAATCACAAACCGATCGTGAAACAACACTTCGCCAATGTTTCTCAAGAAATACATCTCTGGAAATTAGTTTATTAGAAGTTTTTATTTTAATTTAAAAAGAATATTAATATTATTTTTTTTTTACCCGCTTCCATTTATTATAAATAAACTGTGTATCATTTTTCTTTTAAAACAAAAAGAAATTTACCTACTTTCTTTCCGAGTTTGTTTGACAGTTCAACTGACTGACAGATGACACCGAAGCAACATCAAAAACGGTATTACCAAATCGAAAGTAAATAAATATTTTATATATTTGAATTTGTTAATAAAATTTTCGTAATTTAATTATGGATAATTATAAATTCTTATATATTACATATTTAAACGAATTGTAGGAAAAAAATTCTATAATTTTAAAAGTTTAATCTCTTACCTAACCCTGAAAATCAGCTGTTCGTTGAATTGTCAAATATTGTCCAAAACAAAAAGACATTTCATATTATTTTGACAAGAATTTCAAAGTGACTACAAAAGATTTATTTTTTTGCTGTGATTTTTCTTCATTTATTTATTTTGAAACGTAAGAAATACAAACAATAAAATTCTCTGTGATAAGACATTTTTTTTTTTTTGGAAAAAATGAAAAAATTCGAAAATATTCCAGATAATCATCATCGTCCAGCGTCCACGTCAACTCCTCTTGTGATGGGTAATAAAACAGTGAAACAACATTTTGAAACAGCACAAAAGACAGGCGTATTAAAGATTTCACTACAAAGGCTACAAGATTTTCCACCACAATTACGTACATTTCCGAATGTACTGAAAACCTTGGATTTATCTGAAAATAGATTTGTAACATTACCGAATGATATTGGAAGATTCACATTATTGAAACATTTAAATGTGAGCGGTAATCGTTTAACTGAATTACCAGAAATTCTTGGTGATCTTATAAAATTGGAAGTTCTTCTTGCTATGAATAATTTCCTTACAAAAATACCACAACAATTATCAAATTTAAAACAATTAAAACAGGTGAATCTAAGTAACAATCAAATTGTTGAATTTCCAATAATGTTTTGTGGTTTAAAACATTTGGATATGTTAGATTTATCACGTAATAAAATCACTATAATTCCATCGCAAGTACGTGATTTACAAGTGACCGAATTGAATTTGAATCAAAATCAAATATCACAAATGTCGGAAGAAATTGCTGAAAGTCAGAAATTAAAAACTTTACGTTTAGAAGAGAATTGCCTTCAAGTCACTGCATTCACACCTCGTATTCTTAAAGAATCGAAAATTTCCAACCTTCTAGTTGATGGGAATCTTTTCAATTCAAAACAATTTACCGATCTTGATGGTTACGATACGTACATGGAACGATATACAGCGGTAAAAAAGAAAATGTTCTAAATTTATTGAACAACTTCTTTAGCGCAATTCTAATTTCCACATTTATTTTGAATCTTTAAAGAAAAGTTTTCTACTCGTTGCACATAATTTCTACAAAGTTGAAACCAAAATATATTTTTTTTAAATTTTGATGTGGAATATTTATTCACAATTTATTCATCTATTTAAATTAATTTAAAAAATATTATGAATTTTTTTTCTTTTTTTTTGAAAATGAATTTTTATTTTTAAGGCAATTTATGTTGTGTATAAAAAAAAAAATGTTGTCAAAAAAGATTTATTAAATATAAATAAAAAAAAACGACCAAAAATTAAAATTTTTCTATTACTAAAAAATTAGAACAAAATTAATTTATTTACTAATATATTTACAATTAATTTTTATACTTATAGTAAAATGAAAATATATGGCTTTGGCTATAAAGGATGTCTGAAGCGAATGAACCGACTGGTGAAAAACCCATCAAGTAAGTTTCTATACGAACAAATATATACATTCCAAAATTGAAATTGAACAAATGACTAAAACTGTGGTGTAAATACAAATTGATCAGATGTCTCGTATTTGGTACTTTTCATCTAAAAAATGGCATCAAAATTAATACAAATATATTATAATGATATTCCATACTATTAGCGGAAGTATTGTCTGTTTGTAAATCCTACCAATATGTTTAGAAACAATTAATGGATATAAGGAGAGTAAGTATTGTAATAAAGCCTGGTTTGGGGGTTTGTTTATTAATTGTCTTTTATAAAGAAACCCTATCCCGCAAGGCGATGTATTGTAGTTGTCCCTGAACTAAGAACATGTTAAATGTATATCTCTATTCAATTTAGATCGGTTGAAATACTTTTTTTCATACAAAAACTTGCGTCTAAAATTTTTACGTGATTGTAAACCATGGAAGATTTGCAAGGAAACGTTTTAATTGTTGAACGAGACACTACTAACAACTTTGTAATGATTTCACCGCTATAAACAAGCAGAAGCGATTGCTAGTACTGATCATTTTTGATGTTTAGGATTCGAACCAAAGACTGACCGCCTGATTCGAAGATCACCACTAGATTATTCAGAAGTGTAATCATGTAACTCGGTTTGATCCAAATCGTATCCTAAATACAATGCATTTTCATTCGATTTAGTCTCAATCGAATCACACGATTTTACTTCTGATAATTCGAATATCCGGATGTGTTTTGCTTATCGCCACTTGGAAAATACTTTGTTCTCTTTAATTACAAAGAAATAAGTTAAATTATGACTGTCTCCTTATTTCAACATGATGACGATCATCATGATAATAACTCCCTTTTGTAGTTAAAAGAATTATGATTTGAAATTGAAAAATCAAAATGAAAGCATAACAATTGTCGTCTTGACTTAAATTTCGGAGTATTAATTGGATTTTTAACGCCAGCAATAAATAAATATATTTTGGAATTTCTGGTAGAAAAAATATGTGAGTAATTGATTCAATTTGACTATAATTAATTAAATTTAATATTTAAAAAAAAAGAACTAGATCCTACATCAAATTGATGGAAATCCTTGGTTTTTATAACGCATTGTACTAAAACTATGTTGATAATTAGTTGGACAATAATTCGCATTTAAATATGAACACGATGGATTTGTTGTGTTGCCGAAACTATTATAAGAATTTGTATAATTAAAACCCGAATTTCGACTTTGAAAAACTGCTGCTCCTAAACTTGGAAATCCTAAAGAATAATGATGAGATAAATCCATTTGTTGTTGAAATGATGAATGTTTATCCGTTAATGGAAATGTAGTTTTATGAACGTTATTGATTGATGGCACCGGTTGAGCAGTAGTTAATGTTCGACCATTTATTGAAGTTCTTTCATTTCGACGAAATTTTGCACGACGATTTTGAAACCAAACCTTAAAAAAATGAAATAGTAAAAAACAAGATTATTAATTTTATAGATCAAATAATTTTTTTTTTTTCAAAATTCATACTTGAACTCGAGCTTCACTTAATCCAACTTTATTGGCTAATTCTTCACGAACGAATGCATCTGGATAATGTGTTCGTTCAAAAACCTTTTCTAAAGCTGTCAATTGTCCACTTGTAAATGTTGTACGATTTCTTCGTGGTTTTTTCGATGAATCTGTATTTGATGAAATATCTGAATGACCACATTGATCATGTCTATTATAATTATCATCTAGAAAATATTATAGAAGAGAATGGATGTTATTCATAAAAAAAATATAGTAACTATGTTATTAATTAAGATTTGTTAATAATTTAAAGATATTTGTATCAAATTAACTCCGTTTGGAGATAGATATATATAGAAAGGAGTTCAGGTTCAGGTCATATTAAATAAGTAGTTTTCCTAAAATTGCGCATTTATCTAGTTCTCTTGATCGTTTTGTGTCATATGTACTAGACAGCGTTTGTAGGTACTAACAATTTGTTGAAATAAGTTGGTACTTGGAAGAAAATATATGCAAAGCTCTTTTGGGGATATATTTTCTTGGGATTATGCTTCAGTATATTATACAAATATATCTCCTCGTAGGAAAATTTATAAAGACTGGAGCCTTTTAATTCTTCAAATATCTTTAATGCTCAAATAAATTGTTTTCTAAATTTATTAGAAAATGTTTCCGTTGAACGGAAGCAAAGAATGAATCTTTTTGTTATCTAAAAACAACAAATAATTTCTTAAATTTAATAAAAATTTCTTTAATTTTCAACTAGTATATAATGACGATATTTAAAGTTTAAAAAATCCTGATTTTCTAATAAGAAAATGTCTCTAACGAATGATACCGAAAGAAGTGTCCCCTATACTCGTAATAATTCATTTCCATACACTTGTTTGAAAAATTTTTATTCAAATTCCATACAAATTTTTCGTAAATTTTTCTTATAAAATTCCCTCGAGAATATATTCAAAGATGTTTTGACAGGAACCGAATGGATCCGTTCTATGACAGACGACACAAGTGCAAGATTTATATGAATAAAAACCGTTAAAAAATAATATTGTAATTAACTCCTTTTAATTTTTTCTTCATAATATCCAATAATGTTTAGCCCTTTTCATATTTTATTTTAGAATCGTATTCAATCAAGACCCAAGGGAATCCTCTCTTTAGTGGTTACATAATTTAAAGACAAACCCCTTATTTTATATTTTTAGTAGAATTTCTACAGGAAACTATATTTTCTTTTATTTTAAACAAGATATCTTTTTAGATTTTTTTCGGAGATTTCTAATTTTTACTTCAAAGAAAAAAACAAGAAAGTTTATTTGCAAAACAAAACATTAAAATAGTTTCTTTTAAATATTGCCCTCGTGTCCCTAGTGTAATGTTTTAATTGCCTTATAAGACCCACAAATAAATATAATTGAAAAGAAGTTATTAACATTTTTTACGACCTCTAAAATTAAAGATTTTAAAGCGTTATCAAGAATATATCGAAGGGAAAAGTAAAACTGTTAAATTTTGCTAGAAATTATAGTATTTTTTTCATTTTTGATTTATCGATCACAGATACTTTCTTTTAACGATCATTAAATGAAAGTGATGTAAAATTTAGATCATATAAATGATAATTACGAGTTTTCAAAGAAATTTTAGCAAAAACGTTTCCATAGAAAAACACCATAAAAGTGGATAATAAAAATTCAAACCCTTCAATAAGTAACAACTCAAATTTATTATCTACCGAGTACAAGGGAACATCTTAACGCAATGGAAAAAAAAAACACCGAGAAAAACTACAAATCTATGTGATAATATCATCAATTAACAATTTTAAGATTTTCTGCATCGTTTCAACCATTTAAAGAATCATTTGTCTTAATTTAAAATCAAAGAAACAAAATAACAAAAAAGAAAAGCCCTATGCGCTCACATATTCAAAATACTAAAACCGCAACTGGATACTATTTATTATCACTTTCTGATGAGAGAGATTTTTTTTTCTTGGATTCAATAGCAAAGCAATATAGTAGCAATCCTCAAAGGAGTGAATCTTTTTTTTTTCGTTCTTCATTTCTTCTTCGAATACCGACGTTTTTTTCCCCAAGTCACTTTGATATGACTTGATCTTAATTTGAGATGACATATTTGTATTTGAAAAGAAAAAAGAAGAAAAACGAAGATACGTGCGCATGATGAGATTACTATCTTAAAGAAAATAAAAAGAAAACTTGATGAGATTCCTTCTTTTTAACGAAAATTAATTCAGGAAGCAAGGGGATCTTTTTATACTAAAATAAAAAAAAAACCAAACTTGAAGGAATAAATTAAGTAAGTGGCGCATGTGCAGTTTTTTGTCAAAATTATATTTCGTCTAGAAAGCAGGAAAGAGTTGTTCTCTTTTTTCGTTTTTTTTTTTATTGAAATGGATTTTTAACGGTGGTGGTGGTCTTTTCATATAAAATCTGACAAATTTTTATAAATTTAAATTTATTTTTTGAAGTCAAATGAATCTTCAAAAAAAAAAAAAAAAGATTTCGGCCGAAATTTGAAGCCAAGCCACTAATTGCAGAAATTGTATTCATAAATATTTTCGTTTGGGCAACCAATATATATATGTATATATGGCCGCCAAAGATCTGAATATATTTTTTCCACTTTTTTTTCTTCCGTTTTTATGTTCCTCTTTTATTTGCCGAACAAAAATATGATAAACGACTTTGAATCATCCTTTTTTTCATTTTTTGTTTGGTTTTTCTGGATACTAATGTCGGTACCATTTGTGATGTAATTGAAGCATCAAATGTCGTCAAACATAAAATTTATGTTCAAAATTTGTTTTGACTTTCGTCGGTTCATTTGAGTTTTGTCTTAAAAAATTATGACTAAAGAATTTTGCAAGGAAATTTTATAGGCGGACAAAAGGAGTCATTTTAATGAGGTGATAATTATTAACTCATTAATCTGGAATTTAATTAGCCGACGTTTAGTATCTCTTTGAGAGCTGTTGAATTGAATGAGTACTTCAAATTGTATGTATATATGTTATAATGGTATTTCTAATACCGGTATTTTTTTGTCTAATACAGATCCTTTTAGGATTTCTTCAAAATCCGTTGGTTAATACTTTTTTTGAGACGATAATAAAAGCATTGTTCCGATTCAAAATCATTGACTTTTAAGGCGCTAATCATTTATCTCACCTTACAGATATCAAGTGAATAGATATTGAACTGTGAATTGATTGTTAAATACAGTTCTTACAACTACAAAATACCTCTATCAATCTCTAAAAAAAGTGATTTCCATTTAACATAATTCCTAAAAATATTTTACTTAACTTAAAATACTCACCAGCAATTCTTGATTCTACAATTGTTGAAACACTATCACGACTATGTCCATTAATTGTTCCACAACCAACAGCTAATTGTAATAAATTATTAACGGAAAATCTTTTAACATTTTCCGATCCTTTATGATGCATCAAGAAATTTTCATTAATTCCACTTTTATTTGTCATTTCATTATCAAATCCTTGTCCTTGTCCTGTATTATTGGATTTTTCAAAATTTCCATTAGTCAATTGATTGATCATAGATTCAGAATGATGATGACCACTTTTGTTATTACAATGATTACCATCATTGTTGATTCCACCACCACTGCCACCAAAATACGACGAATAATCACTGTTATTATCTACATTTTGATAATTTAACATAATTTCGATTTGTTTTTTTTTTTTTTTACTGAAGAAAAAACCCCAATTATTCAAAATCCTTGCATTTAATTATAACAAATTAGTTTGGTATTTATTTTTAAAATTTTAATTAATTTAATTAAAAGATCGCATTCATTGATTTCATTTTGAATTAAGAAGACACAATACCGAGAAAAAAAACAAGTGATTGACAAAAATTTTCTTTTTTAAAAAAAAAATTTGTTTTTTCTTGTGGACCCCGGGTACTTTGTTAAGTAAAGTTTATAATTAAATTAGCAAAGCACAAGGCACTTAATTAAATATAATTGCTGTTTAACACTAACAACCCAATAGTCAAATGACTACTGAAATTATTTCAAGAGACTTTGATGCGCGATCGTTTTTTTTTTTTTTTGTTTTTTCATGAAAAATTTCAAGATTTTCCTTTTTTTTTGTTTTTTTTCAAAATCACAATTGGAGGATTTTCTTTACGAAACAAAAAAAAAAAAAAAAACAATAACAACCTAAATTCATTCAAATTTTCTTCAAGATTTTAACACAGTATCTAAATTCTATTTTTAGGATAGAATCTTTTAGTTGGTTCTTGATTATTATTGAAGGCGGTTTAGATGGGTGGAGCTGAATAAATCTTATGGGTGGAGATATTATTGTGAAATATTGAAATTTTAATTATGATTTTTGTTTAAAATAACTAAAAACGAATATGAAAATATTTCATCATTAGAAAAATCATAAATATCAGAGACATGAGTTTCATGTCGAAAATGACTTTAAAAAACAAATCAAAAAACATTGGAGACATTAATTTTAAATTGAAATTTCAAACACTATATTATTACTAAATTGCATATCCTTTTTAGATGATAATAATTAGATTATGTTCATATTACCAAATCTTATGTTTCATAAATAAAAACTCTTGTACTCTTGTAAAACACAAACATTTTCAACTAAATTTTTTTTTTTCTAATTTGATTAAAATTTATTATTTAATTAATTCGAATCTATTTCTTTACCTATTCAAGTAAAAAAAAAACATATAGTAACTGAAAATCGGCCTATAGCCCATATTTTGATGCCCTATGGTAGAAATGGGAGAGAAAAATTGTAAAAACTAACAATATTTCATGGTTTTTTCTTCATAACGTTGTTTCTTCTTTTCAAAATTTCCTCTAATTTGCAGGTAACCTAAGGCCTACTAATAGCATAAATCTAATCTGCAAATTTTATTCAAATCGGTGTATTAGTTTTTAAAGTACATCAAAAAAACTATATGAAGAGGGTTATTTTGTCTTAGGATTATTTTTTTCTCCACGATCCCTGAAGTGATTTCAATAAAATTTACCATGAAATTGTCGTTGTATGTAGCCAACTAACGTAAATAATTTAAAGAAAATTGCTCTATAAATTTTCAAATTAAATTCGAAAAACCACAAGCAAAAAAACGACAAAACTTTCTGGTCACTCTGGTTTTTGCCTAATAACTTCGCACCCCCTCTGGCGATTTTGCTGAAATCCAATACCATATCCATTTAAGGAATATCCAACTTACATTATAAATTTCAACAAAATAGGCTAGCGCGTTTTTGAGTTATCTTGTCCACGGACGGACGAGCATGCATAAATCGATATAACTTTTGATACACAACCATATCATTGAAACTTTTCTACGATGATTATATCTATGCGTTACACACTTTTAGTGACAAAACTAATATACCCTCTGGTAGTACCTACCATAGGACATAAAAATACTCTGTTCTACTATTGACGAGAAAAAAACAAACTTTAAGAACTCGAAGACCACAAAAATTCTGTTCATACAATTTTTTAAAATAGGAAAAATCAAGAAGTAAAACTGCCATATCAGATTAGTATGATTTTAATGCGCATTGACAGTGTTTCTTTTCACGAAAACTTCGACGCCGACAATTTATATATATATATATTTAAAAATATAATAATTTTCTTTTTATTACCACATCTTTGGCTAGAAAATAGAGCTGTTCTCAAGATCGTGTACACTTCAAGGTAGAGAAAATTTTATTGGAGCGTAGATGTGCTTCTTCACAGTTACTAGGAAAAATTGTAATTATTATAATCATTTAAAAAAAAATGAAAGGAAATTCGAAAATAGTTTTCCATGGAGTTTGAACCTTTATAATCTTTGGAATATCTCGGTGGATACGGGAATGATATTATCGTTTTATTGGAATTCATATACAATATATTTCATAGTACATACTATGAGTATTCGTAGTGTATCGCTGCATCCTTGTATGATTCGATAGTTTTATACGAAACACAACCGATACAACAGTACACCATGATTTACATTGATAAAAAAAAATGCGGCTACTAATTTGATGATGGTACTTTGCATTAAATGGTCAAGCTTATGAATGCCTTATAAAATGGTAGGTCGAAAAAAGGACAAGTTAACATGTGCTTTGATTAATGATTCTAAAATTAGAACATATACTCCTGTAAACATTCACTAAACTAGTTCTAGAGTCCCAAAAATACGAAAACCAAATGCAATTCTAATAGGTAACTTAAGTAATCGATCGTGTTTGTTAATCAGTTCAATATATAGTAAATAAATTATTATAAATTAATTAATTGTAATATGTTACTTTTAAATTTTGTATATTCAAATAATAATGAAGTATTGCCTCGATTTATATATTAATATATTGTTGTATATATTCAATATCCTTGGCAGTATTTAGTGCAAAGATACGATACTGGTCTAATACCTCATAGATAATTTATAAGCTAATAAAAAAGGTAATAATATGAACTAGAATTTAAACATTTTTTTTAAAATACACTGTAAAACAAATAGAATAATGATCCTATAAATAGTTGAGTCAAGATTATGTACAAAATATGGAAGCACAACAAATTCGAACTGTAGCCGAAGGATTCACTGAAACTCCTGTTGTAATGAGAGCTATGAATTCAATCAGAGTTTTAGATAACGTTATCCATACATGAGAATTGATTATCATTTTTCTTAAGTTGAATCCATTTAATTTCAAATTAATTCCTTGAAAATGCAATAATTACATATTTGTATGTCACCTACATATAGACAAACGGTAAAACTGGCTCATTGTGAATACCAATATTATATTAGGATTATGGTAAAATTTATGCAACATTGGAACTAATCGAAATCCATATACTTCCTTAGGAGATATAAGCCGACGGCCGAATGGGCATATTGAAATCAAAAACCCAATTTTCTAACAGATTACTATAGTTTTTGTTATAGGCAAAAACATCGTTTTTTTTTCAAAAATATAAACGTATATATTCTTGTATTTGTGTCTACCTTCTTCCACATATGATAGAAATTAACTAGGATTGGTTACTTCCGAAACGATTGAAAATTACGAGCATTGAAAATCCATGTTAAATGTCATAATCAATGAGCCGTGCGAATTAATGTCCAGAAAATATTACAAAATAACAACTTAAAATATAGTCAGACCTATGTTAACCATCTCTGGCGCCTTAAACCACAAGGAATCTCCAATTTCGATGATCGTGTGCTAGCTCTTATGACTTCTTTTCATTCATTTTTTGTAATCTCAATTATTGAAACCTTTTTTGTAGGGCGTTGAAGTTGGTACATATTTATTGGTTCTTAAATGGTTTCACTTGTCAACAGTTTTTCACCTTATTATACGACGACACGTCTAGTTAATTATATTAATATCTTCCCTCTTTTCCATTCTACCTACAGCGGCATATTTTTCAAATTATAAATTTCTATACCTTCAAGTTCCTCTGCTTCTTCAAAAAAAAATTGGATACGAAAACCAAAATAAGGAAGTCGTGTTGCGGTGGTTTCAATTATATTTTCCTGTCAGCTATAATTTTTATAAATGTATTTTTTAATTGATTTAATTATAATTTTCAATTCAATGTCAAGGATTTTAAATGAAAATTTCTTGGAGGAAAATTATTTGAAACAAAAAATGAGATTTTCTTTTTTTTCCGTATCTCAATATGTTTTCTTGGCTAGTTTTCAAATATTCTTGATGAGGAGAGGGACATGAGCAAAAACAAAACATCCAATATTATTTTATTTAACAAATTTTTTATTTAATTGGACAACTTTTTACGAAATTGTGATTTTGTATTTTTTAATTTGATTATAATTTATTCGATAACAAATTATATTAAATATTTTATGTTAGTTTGCCATTTCGATCTTGTAATCTGTCGTATTTAATTTGAATTTATATTTCCTTAAAAAAGAAGTTATTATTTAAATCTTGTCAGAACAAATTTCAAATTTGTTATATTTTTTATTTTTTTTAGTGAAAAATTAAAACAAATTTGTGAATAGGAAAATATTGAAAATAATTTTATTAAACGGAGAAAAACGTTAATTCTTAGTTATACTTACGGAGGTGGAAGTTCGCCCCTTTTGGCATTTTCCTGGAAGTCCCATTATGTCTTTAATGTAAAACTTCCGAGTTTTCTTAGCGAAAAATCGAGACAAGTCATTTTCACAGGTTTCATTAGAACTGAAATTTATATCGTTAAAGAAGTTCTGCAGAGATTGAAACAAACATTAGTTTGTGGTGCGCATCTTCAAGACTATACGATGGATGTATCAAAAGTGTCCCAACAAAGCTCTGTTAATTTTTGACGAGTAACGAAATACTTACATATATGTGGTCGTCTGGTGTTATTCATGATGAAACTCAACACTTTTGAGGTTTAGTAATTTTGGACACTTCTGTTTGATGTTTTTCAAAGCATTTCTCAGCAAACTCTCCTGTCGGTACGCCGATTATATTCGAATTCGAAAAATGCCTTTAGTTTATCCTGACTTTTTGGCCTATCTAATACCTTGTTCATTATACATAGTATCATTCGTGGTTCATCAAACATCCCAAACAATTAAAAAAATGTGGTGTTCTCGGTTCGGTTTTTTTTGTATATTTAGGAACCGATAGATATCAATATTTATTTTTGTATTCAAGAAATTTGATTTTAAAGAAAGAGCTATCACGTGAATGTACTGTTCTTCAACTTCTAGGGACTTCTTTAACATTTCAGTTAAATAGAATACGCTTCAATGATGTGAATATTACAATTCAAAATAATATTCAGATATATAATTTTATACGCGGTACAGCAAGGAGCAATTCAATCCAAATGAAAGTCTGTTTAAGTTTTTATTTTAATACAGTAAAACTTTTCTATTAAATCCCACGAATTGAACTTAAAGGGGCTACTCAAAGGGTTAAACAAAACGTTCATCTTAGCTAAAGCTGTCCCTCTGTTTGACCACAATGTTAACAATTTCAGCGAATATAGTTAACTTGCAGTTCTTGATTCTTTTGATAATATTGCTCAACATACAAATTAATCATTAAGATTAATACATTTCTGTAACTTCGTCTATGCTTGGGACTCTTTCTATTATAATTCAGCCTTTAAGAATTAAAACTGAATTTGATAAGATAATTTCGTTGAACTTTATATGTAAATTCATATATTGACCTGATTTACGATTTATCTCCAGAGAATAAAAGTGAGATGAATATTTTTAAATAACAAAAACAAATAACATTCGAATTGTTTGGATGACAAATTTTTAAAAATGTTTGACTAAGAAAAATTCTTAGTTAAAAAGCTTTGATCTCGATTTTTTTTTTTAGATCCAAGAATACCTTCTAAATATATATTTTTGGACATTTCAAACATAGATAAAGTACACCCAACTCTATTTTTACACCAAAAGAAAGCATAAAAACTTTAAATTAAAAATACTAGAAATAATATTATTAAGTAATTATTCGTCGCTACTTTAGTAATAATAGCATTTGTTAACGACCAGAAGATTAAAAACACTGTCCTCACTATAAAAAATCTACCATCAACGTCCACCAGTTAAGCTAAGCTTGAATCCATTGAAGAATTTCCGTCGTTTTGAGTAGGTTTTTTACGGTATTGACTTTTTTTTTACTACGTTTGGATCAATATTTAGAAAATATTTTCCTAGACTTGCACCAAGTTCAAGGCCCTAAGAAATTAAACTGGCAGTTAAATTGCCAACAGAAAAATAATTATGAAATCGTGTTTTTAGAGCGTTTTTAGTTAGACCGTTTACTAAAAAAAAAGAGAGGCCTTTTTTTTTCTTGGACTGTGTTATTTTATATATTTATCTATATTTTATGTAGCTTCAATCTAGTACGTTTTTTCCCATTCGTAACACTGCATTTTTCTGCATCCACCTCTGCTATTTCTTTCAAAACAAAATAGTAAACAAATCAATGTTTTTTGTTTCATTTTTTTTATTTATTTATGAATGAACTTCCAGTGGAATGAAATTCGAATGGAATTTTTATTGCAAATATGTCTGCCATCTAGTGTTTCCAATTTGCTTTAATTCCAATAATATTTTTTCTATCTTTTGCTCTTTCTTTCTTATACATATTGGAAGAAAGAGAAGCAGTCAACTTGCCTTATTTTTTGTTGTTTTTTTTTAGTATAAAAATGGACGTCAAAAAAGTGCAGTTAAAATTTTATTACGTATAGTAAATTTCGAGTTTTCTTTTTAAATAATATTTCTAATTTTATAAAAAGAAACTTTTTATTAATCTAAAATATTCATAAATATTTTTGTATAAATTTAATAAAGTTTTGTCGTTGTTTTTATTGTGAAAAATTGCATTTCTTTTTGAGAATGCCAACAAAACTGTGAACACACAAAAATGAAATGTATATGATTTTTTTTTTTATTTTATTTAAAATACAAACAAATTAATGAAAAATATTAAAAAAAAAAGAATAGTGATAAATTAAATATCCATAGTTTTGTTACGAAATAAAATCATTTTAGTAGTTTTGGTGAATCAAAAAAAGAAAAAAGAAAAAGAAAATCTTTCAAGTAAAAATATTTTTTCTTTTTGTTGTTTTTATTGTAATTAATTTATTATTTTCCGCTTTCTTTATTACAAAAACAAAAAAATAACATATTTCTCGATAGTTTCACAATAAAAAAAGAAAAGAAGCTCTATCGTAAAAATCTCAACAATCAAAAAGAAAGAAAATTCGTCAACGTCAATGTCAGCCTCTATTTTTGCTAAATTTTAATTTTTTCTTCTCGGACTTTCGATTTTATGTGTGTGGATTATATTTTCCTTTGGATATTATATTTGCAATAATTTCCCATCGTGCTGCATATATATATCTATATATATATAAAGTTATATATACAATCAACCTGTCTTCCTTTTACGTCATCGCGCCCGGAAGGGTGTTTTTTTAATGCAGCAGGAAGAACTTGTTAAAAAATTCAGGTTAGTACAAAAAAAAAAATGAAAAAAAAATTATTTCCAATTAATTTGTTTTAATCAATTAAAACGAAAAAAAAAGTAACAATTCTGAAGGTTGCCTTTGTATGCCTAGACTGGAGTGAGCAGCAGGGGAATGATTAATCTGACATTAGCATCGTTGTATACCAATAACAGAAAGAAATCATCATCAAAAATATATCACAGACATTGATTTTGACCTCATAAGTTTACATTCCTTATGCAAATTCATATATAAATTGTTTTGTTGGAAAAACATTCTTGTTTTTTTTATTTTTTTGTATTATTAATAAAAAAAAGCATTACAATTTGATTGTAAATACATACGATTCGTAAAATACATAAATGTTTGGGGGCGTTAATTTTAATCATAATCTTTTCGCGAAAACAAGAATAAATCAGTAGAAATTAAAATTTTCCCAAAAAAATAAAATCTTTTTTTTTTACGCTGAATTTGAAGAAAAAGATTTTAGTTTCCGGTTATTATTATTATCGAAACAAGAAACTCTCTATGTCAGCATAACTGATATTTAATTACTGAGGATGTATTTTTGATACTTTTTTAGGTTATTTATCCGATTGAAATTTATTTTAAAAACATAGTCGATTTTTTAATGCCCTATGGTAGAAATGGGACAGAAAAACTGTCAAAATTTCTTCTAATTTACATGTAACCCACACCCAGATAACATAAGTCTAATCTGCAAATTTTATTCAAATCGGTGTATTAGTTTTTAAAGTACATCAAAAAAACTATATGAAGAGGGTTATTTTCTCCTAGGATTATTTCTTTCTCCACTATCCTTAGACCAATATAACTGAAATTTAATGTGGTACCGTCTATTTGTGTAGTTAACATATATAATTAATTTAAACAAAATTGGGTCACAAATTTTCCAATTAAATGCTTAAAACCATAAACAAAAAAACCACAAAACTTTTTGGTCACCCTGGTTTTTCCTTTATAACTGCTCCTCCTGGATCGATTTTGCTCAATGCAATATCAAACCAAGTTATAGGAAGAAGCAACTCACGTTGTAAATTTCATCAAAATCGGATGACGCGTTTTTCAGTTATCTTATATACGGACGGATCGGTTATCCAAAAGATAGTCAAAAGAAAATATCAACAGTTTATATTCTTAAGGTTTAGATATATGATAAAAATCGGTCTAAATATCGATATCTTGTTTTGTGTTTGAATCCTAACTAGGGGTGAAATGTTAACATCAGCTCTAATTTAATATAGATAGATCATAAAATCCTGATAATCGCATAATGGACTCAAATTATCCTTTTTTTTCGTTCGTTTTGAAAAATTTCAGACTTCATAATCTGAGACCAGAAACTGTGATCATCTGATATAATATGGAATCAACAAATGAAGGAAATCTTTTGGAGATCATTGATTTGGCTCATACTTTACGACAGGAGCATTTATTTATTCGAGATGAACAACGTGCATTCGACAATTTGAATGATACTTTGGCAAGAAATTCATGTTCAGTAGCAGAGGTATTTTCATACTCTATATTCATATCCTTAATTGTTGAATCAATCGTTTTTTTTTCCTTTCTTTTTCGATAGCTTGCATGGATTTGTGCTCAACAAAGACAAAATTTAAATGATTTAATAATTTCTCGTCCTGAAACTGGACCATCGATATGCTGTCAAAGAGCTAATCGTTTGGAACATATTAAATTTGTAGATGCATACAAGACAAAAACAATAAAATATCAGGTACATTTTTCGTATTTTAGTTATTATTTCTTATTACTATTTTCCTTGCATTATTCTCCTAGCATGTAATTGCCTATGTCAATTTATTTCATCATTTACATCGTTCACCATATTTACTAGCACAAAGTTTAGCAGTTGGTGATCGTATTGCTAAAATAACAACAGATCAAATGAAATCTGTTGTTCATACAATTGCGACTGGTCTTTATGGTAATGCAATTCATTCCAAAGATGTTGAAATGGTATTAAAATTGTTACGTGAATTGATCGAAATACAAATTGTTGTTAGTGAAAATCCAAGACGTATGTTACGTACTGGTTCTTCAGCATTCTCACGACTCTATCATAGATTACATGAATCATTGTTTTCGGCAAAAATCTTTTTAACAGCAGCTTTACATGAACCGATAATGAAAGTTTTAATTGAAAGTGAAATTATGCTTGATATGGATTCATCTAAAGCAATAGAAAACTTCTCAGCAAAAGAACGTTTAAAAAAGTAAGAATTTCCTTTCGAATAAATTAAAAACCGCAACCATTTAAAATAATCTTTATTCTATATTTTCATTTAGATTCGGACCTGAAAATACAACAGAATACAACGAAAACATTCAAAAATATCGTGATGAAACAATAAATCAATTATATTATCTTGCAAATTATTTTATTGAAAATTTAATACTAAATTGGTCATTATTTCCATCAACATTACGTTGGTTAGTTCAAACAATGTGCCATCTATTGAAACAAGCACATATCAATGAAAAAGATATCAATGAAATAATAACTGATATGGTTTTTACAAATTTTATATGCCCAGCTGTTGTTAGTCCAGATATTTTTGGTATATCAGATGCACCAATATCAGAAGAAGCTAGATTTAATTTAATACAAATCGGTCAAATCATACAAATGTTAGCACTTATGAAATATGAAGATGTTGATCCGAAATTTAGTGAAGTCTATAAAAAATTCAATCGTAATATTGTTGCTGATTTACTTGAACAATTATTGGTTAGTGATAGTGATGTTGGTATTGGTGTTGTTGCAATACGTTCACAACAAAGTGATTTTGAACGTGCAAATGTATTATTAACACAAAATGAACTTAATATATTTATTGAATTTTTACGTACTGTACTTGAAAATGATGAACTTATAATAACTGGTGAAGATCGTAGAAAATTGGGTAAAATTCTAGAACAAATACCAGATAAATTTGAAGTAATATTGAATGGAGATACACCAACATTACAAATTCAACAACAACAACAACCAAATGAAACTGGTAATCGTGCTAAACAAAGTCTATTGAATTTGGGTAAATCAACAAAAAATAAATTGGCAAAAACAATGAGCTTAAATATATCAAATTCTTATGAGACTGATGATTTGTTAGCAAACGGTCATAATAATCATCAAAATAATTCTAATAATAATACGAATAGTACGAATAATAGTGGTGTTAATGGTTCATCAAATCATATTGGTGTAAATTATAATAATAACAATAACATCTCAATTTATGATGATAATGAACAAGTTCTTGTATTTCCTATATCGATTGGTGATGAAAATAAATTTCAATTACTAACAGAAACGGAAGTTTTAAAAATGAATAGTATTGGTCAGGAGATTGTTGTTGATCCGGTTGTTTTAAATGAAGAAAATCTAGAAAATTTAGATAAAGTCGATACAGAATTTGATGGGATCATCGGACCAGTTTTAAGACCATCTCATACAAAAACTACTCGATTTTCATTATCACATGATGATGCATCAATTGGTAATTCAGATAATCTTGAAGCGGTTAGTGAAGCTCCAAGTAATCATTCTGTAACTAGTTCATTAGAATTAGAAGAAAATGATCAAAATGATAATCTATCAGATATGGTATCAGCGAATGTATCTGGAAGAGGTACACCAAATATATCGGGACGTGATACACCATCGTCACAGGTTACAGAAGGTGAAAATCTTGCTAATCAAATTCCAACACCACAAATGGCGAAAATTATTAATAAAGCACGTTCAGATATTGAAGATAAATTTTGTAAATTTGAAATTAAAAAATTAATTGAAGGTGATGAAACAATTTCGATTATATCGGATACATGGAGTACTGATGTTCTAGCAAGTGATTCAGAAACTTTAGATGCAAATGAAAGAGATCGAAATTTTTCAACACCATTAATTCCATCAGCAGTTGTTCTACCAGGTGATAATAATTTTGAGGCATTATCAGGACCTCGTCCACAAATTGCCGGTTTTTTAGATATATCAGAAACACGATCCGAATCAGCTTGGAGTACAGATGTATTGGCAAGTGATTCAGAAAAATTAGCTGAAGTCGATACTGATGATAATTTAAGTATAACAGCAAAATCTGATATAACAGATACTGGACGATCCGAAAGTGATATAAATCGTGATCAAGATAATTCAGTTAATATTGGAACAAATCGTGCTCCAGATTCGCCATTTTTTGCGCCCAGAGTTACGACAACAAATTTCCGTACACCAGATTCACCAATGTATGGACCACGAATACAAGAATCTCCATTTTATAGTGTATCAGCTCAATATGAAGATAATAATATACCAGAAAATCTTCGTTTTGCAAGTCCAGTATCATCATTAGCGAGAAGTTCAGTACGTACAACAAATCAATATTCTGGTGAGAATACATTTCAACAGAATTATAAAAGTACATCAGATCGAACTGCATTTCTTTTGGCTGCTGGTGGAGGTTCACGTATGAGAAGACAAAACTCAGCCGAAAGTAGTATTTCAAATCAAAGTTTGAATTTAGATGAATGTTTTGGTGTTAAAATGAAAGGTGAAAAAGATATTGAATTTCGTAGAAAATCCTCAAAAGATTTAATTGATTTTTCTGATTTTCAAGAAGACGGTGCATCTGGAATTGATAAGAAATTAGAAAATGGACAAGTTGTCGATGATGATGAGAACTATCGTCTTTATGATTCGAAATTTAGTGAAGAATCTGTAATCCATAGACGACAATCATCGGAACAAAGAAATGCAAGTTTTGATGGTCGACGAAATGGTATTATGGAATTTAAAGCTGGTGATATATCAATGCAACAACGCCGTCATAAAAGTATGAATTATGAAAATCATGAAATCATATTTGATAAAACATTAAAACGAATAATAAGTGCACCGCCAATAAATTCGGATTTACCAATAACAGATGATATTAAAAATCAACAACAACAACAACAACAACAACAAAATATTATTATGGATGATATGTTACTTATTCAAAAAACCGAAGAATTACAAATTTCCTCAAGTGCCGCAACGAATTTAAATCAATGTGAACTACAACAAGATATTCCGAATACAATAATAAAACCGTCAAAATCAACTGGAGCAATACCGAAAAGCATTAGTTTTGATTCTTCAGCTGATAAATCTGAACGTAACTTGCAATTTCGTCGTATCAATGATCCGATACGTGTTAATGGAACTGGTTTCTTTAATAAAATTAAACAAGGATTTAAAAATCGACGTAATAATAATAATAATAACAATAATAATAATAATAATAATAATAATAATAAAGGACGTTTGAATCAAGATGAATTTTCATCAACATCAAGAAATGTTTCATTCGGTGAAAATTTAGAAACAGTCGATTGTGATTTAAATGGACAATTAAAACAGAACGAAAACGGTTTTGGTGGTGGTGAAATGATTGAAGATATTTTAGCGAAATATCGACGAAAAGTATCAACGTCTAGTGAAACAACAAATTCAGATTCAACTGGTGGTAGTTGTTCAGTGAATCGGAAAAATTCTGATATTGAACCAAGGTAAATGAAAACATATTTATGATCTTATATAGTTAGGTACTTGACAGTTAGAACTGTCAGTTCAATTTTTGAGCAATATCTCACGTAACCCCATAGAAAATAGTTTAGAGATGTCGGATCAAATTATTGAGAAATCTTGATTTGAATAAATCGATGGTTTTTGTCGCTGTATGGCGCATATAGCGCCATCCTGTTGAAATCTGAATGAATTCTATCAAAAAAAATTTCATTCAGGTAACGATCTGCATTGTGACCATAACGAGAGCTCCTGTCTCTCATTTTTAACAAAATAACCATCAATGATTCCATCAGCGTGTAAAACGTATCAAATAGTCCATTCTTCTGGATGTGATGGAATCTCTAGAGTTTTTTTTTAACAATTTTGCTTATTAACAAAACCCATTAGGCAAAAATGAGCATCGTCACTGAACACAAGTTTGCGATAAAATAAGTTTATAAGTCCCCCGAATCGACGACTGAATCTGGATACTAATTCTTGGTCGTTCCTCAAGCGTGAGTCTATTCTGGATTATGTATTTGCCGGACTATACTGAACATAAATATCAAAAACAGCTAGAATTGACACAAGCATAGACATAGGCAAATCTATCTAAGCTAGAAAAAAGCATATTTCATATGTTTTTTAATTATATTTTTTGTTACAGAATTCCGAATGGTATTTTACCGGATAAAGCTTTTGCATTTTTAAATGCAAAGAAAAAATTACGAACAGTTTTATCAACAACTGATTTACATACCGGAGATTTTCGTCATACTACCGTAAGTGTATTTTTTTTCTTTATTTATTAAAATATTCTATAATATTTTTATTATGAATTTTTTCTAGTATTCGAATGCATCGCCATTACTTACATATTTACAAATACAATTGGCACAAGCATTGAATCTTCAGAATTTCCAACAAGTCTCATATGTTTCAGAAGCGATACGATGTTTGAATGCTGTCGATCGTTTACAACATTCGAAATTGATTGAAGAATTACAGGGTGATCTATTAAAACGACAAAGTTACTTACAATATTTGATGAGATATCGACAAAATTTATTATTAATTATTGAAAGTATTGCACAATTTGAATATCGTTTAAAAAGTGATCGTGAAATGTGTAATCGTCATTTGATATCAGTTTGTGTACGAATGTTTTTAGAGAAACGTGAAACAATTATTGAGAAATTTCAAGATGAATTCTCACGTTTAACCGTGGTTGATGAAAAAATCGATTTACTCGAAGAATTTATGGGCAATTTAATGGATGCATTAAAAATTGATGGTATTATATATGGTATGGCTGATTGGCAATTAGATGAAGCTCGAATATCAATCGAAAGAATCTTATTACAACGATTATATAAACAAGTAATGTTTCCAAATGATGATGGTGATATTTCAAGAGATGCGTAAGATTTTTGTTCTAATTTTTTGGCTTTTTATAATAAACATTTGTGTGTATGCATTTCATTTTTTTCCCAGTGTTTTACATGATCATATTCGAAAATTACAAAGAGTTATTACGCCGACACATCGTATACTTCAAATACCACAGAAATATTTAATTGAAGCACCTTGGCCTTTTGCTCAACAACAAATCTCATATATTTCGGCATATAAAACTCCACAAGAAAAACTCCAATGCGTTGTTAGGTATAATACATATATTGAATTTTTGTTTTTCCAATGTCTCGTATTTGGCTTTTCAAACTCTTTTTCTCTTCTATATAGGTGTATTTCGAGTATTATGAATTTTCTTCATATGGCCTGTGATCGTGTACCAGCAGCTGATGATCTTTTACCAGTTTTAATTTATGTTGTTATTAAAGTAAAAACGCTAAAATCTTTGGTTTTATATATTTTATCGTTATTGTTTCGTGTTTTTTTTTCTTTTTTCTTTCAGGCAAATCCACCATATTTACTTTCAACAATACAATATGTTAATTGTTTTATTGGTGATAAACTTGATGGACAAGATCAATTCAATTGGACACAATTTTCATCAGTTGTTCAATTTATTAAAACCATGGATTATGTAGATTAAAAATTTATTTATATTTATGAAAAAAAAAAATAAATAAATAAAAAGAAAAGAAAATATAGCAGAAAATTTGAGTAAACAACAGAAAAAGCATAAAGTATAAATATTTATTTCTTAAATATTGAAAAAAATGATATTAAAAAAACCTTTTTTTTTTGTTTTCTTTTAAATGCAAATAAATATATATATATAGTATACTAATATATGCATATGTATGTATATTTACTGAGAGAAAATGAGAGTGAAAAAAAAAACAAATAAAAAAAAAATGTTAAGATTATTAAAAAAATTTAAAATAATAATTAAATATTTAATTAGAAAACAAAGATATAAAGTAATAAAAAGTATAAAAGAAAGATATTTATTTACAAGAAGAACTCAAAAAAAAAAAAACTTAACTTTAATGGTTTTTTATTTTCTTTTGAAAGAGTTAAATATTAATATAAATTGAGCTAATTATTTTTTCGGTATTTATTAATTATAACTTAAATGATTTATTGTTCTTTTATTTTCAAATATGTACCATTCCTAAATTAAAAGAAAATAAAAACACAAACCTGTTTTAATAAATGATTTTCTTTTCATATTTTGAGTGTTAAATTGTTTTCTTTTATTCTTTTTTCAAACTAGTCACACGAAACGCTTTATAACTCAGGACTCTCAGATCTCGACGAATTATACCTCATTCGACGGGGAATTTAATTCTGAATAAGAAGAATAATTGATTCTATAATTATAATTCGTCGGGATCTGAGATAATTTTATTTTTATGCCATAAAAAAACAGAGGCTAACCATCAGCGATTTCTTCAAAAATTGGTTTTTCGTAGTTTTCTCTTCGAAAAAGGATAATTGATTCTTATTCAGAATTAAATTCCCCGTCGAATGAGGTATAATTCGTCGGGATCTGAGATAATTTTATTTTTATGCCATAAAAAAACAGAGGCTAACCATCAGCGATTTCTTCAAAAATTGGTTTTTCGTAGTTTTCTCTTCGAAAAGCGAATATATTCGAAAAAGGATAATTGATTCTTATTCAGAATTAAATTCCCCGTCGAATGAGGTATAATTCGTCGGGATCTGAGATAATTTTATTTTTATGGCATAAAAAAACAGAGGCTAACCATCAGCGATTTCTTCAAAAATTGGTTTTTCGTAGTTTTCTCTTCGAAAAGCGAATATATTCGAAAAAGGATAATTGATTCTTATTCAGAATTAAATTCCCCGTCGAATGAGGTATAATTCGTCGGGATCTGAGATAATTTTATTTTTATGGCATAAAAAAACAGAGGCTAACCATCAGCGATTTCTTCAAAAATTGGTTTTTCGTAGTTTTCTCTTCGAAAAGCGAATATATTCGAAAAAGGATAATTGATTCTTATTCAGAATTAAATTCCCCGTCGAATGAGGTATAATTCGTCGGGATCTGAGATAATTTTATTTTTATGGCATAAAAAAACAGAGGCTAACCATCAGCGATTTCTTCAAAAATTGGTTTTTCGTAGTTTTCTCTTCGAAAAGCGAATATATTCGAAAAAGGATAATTGATTCTTATTCAGAATTAAATTCCCCGTCGAATGAGGTTAAATTCGTCGGGATCTGAGATAATTTTATTTTTATGGCATAAAAAAACAGAGGCTAACCATCAGCGATTTCTTCAAAAATTGGTTTTTCGTAGTTTTCTCTTCGAAAAGCGAATATATTCGAAAAAGGATAATTGATTCTTATTCAGAATTAAATTCCCCGTCGAATGAGGTATAATTCGTCGGGATCTGAGATAATTTTATTTTTATGGCATAAAAAAACAGAGGCTAACCATCAGCGATTTCTTCAAAAATTGGTTTTTCGTAGTTTTCTCTTCGAAAAGCGAATATATTCGAAAAAGGATAATTGATTCTTATTCAGAATTAAATTCCCCGTCGAATGAGGTATAATTCGTCGGGATCTGAGATAATTTTATTTTTATGGCATAAAAAAACAGAGGCTAACCATCAGCGATTTCTTCAAAAATTGGTTTTTCGTAGTTTTCTCTTCGAAAAGCGAATATATTCGAAAAAGGATAATTGATTCTTATTCAGAATTAAATTCCCCGTCGAATGAGGTATAATTCGTCGGGATCTGAGATAATTTTATTTTTATGGCATAAAAAAACAGAGGCTAACCATCAGCGATTTCTTCAAAAATTGGTTTTTCGTAGTTTTCTCTTCGAAAAGCGAATATATTCGAAAAAGGATAATTGATTCTTATTCAGAATTAAATTCCCCGTCGAATGAGGTATAATTCGTCGGGATCTGAGATAATTTTATTTTTATGGCATAAAAAAACAGAGGCTAACCATCAGCGATTTCTTCAAAAATTGGTTTTTCGTAGTTTTCTCTTCGAAAAGCGAATATATTCGAAAAAGGATAATTGATTCTTATTCAGAATTAAATTCCCCGTCGAATGAGGTATAATTCGTCGGGATCTGAGATAATTTTATTTTTATGGCATAAAAAAACAGAGGCTAACCATCAGCGATTTCTTCAAAAATTGGTTTTTCGTAGTTTTCTCTTCGAAAAGCTTTGTAATTGAAATAAGGATTAACAAATATAATAGAAAAAGAAGTTTAAAAAATTATTTAATAATATATATTTTGCTTTTTTTTCATTTTATATTTTTGAGTGAATTTGTTAATTTTTTTTTATTCTTTTTTATTAGTTTTTTTTTAATAACATTTTGGCACTTGTTGAATAAAAATTTCTGCTTAAACATTAAATTTATTATTACATTTAATTATTTATATATATATGTATATATATACTTTTTTTTTTTTTAATAACATTTCATTGTAGTGCAAAATTTTAATTTGTTTTAAATTATCAATAACAAAATTTTAGTTTTGATTATGTTTTTTTTTTGTTCTACAAAATATACATTTTATTGTTTTTGCTGTAATTGTTAAAGTTGGACTTTTTTCGTATCGATATTAATTTTAATTAATTTTAAATTAAAATCGAAATTAAATTAAAAAAAAAAAAAAACAGATAAAATTTAGAAATATTAATTTTTTTATACAATTTGTTATAATATTTTGTTGGCTTTTTGCACAATATTTGAGTTATTGATTTTTTTTCATTTAAATTAATTTTTTAAAAATAATTTTTTTTGTTACAAGAACAAAAAAATAAAAACAAAAAAAGGGAATTATTAAAATTTAATATAATTTTTTTTTTTTATCTTAAAGGTTTGTTCGCGTTTTTTTTTTAGTGTTTTTTCTGTTTTTTTTTTTAAAGAAAATACAAATTATTATTTATTTTTATATTTATATAAAAAGAAAAAAAAATGAGACAAATTAATTAGAAATCCATTTGGATATGAATGACTATTTTTTTGTTCTTCTACTCTTCTTCTGTTTTTCGCTCCATTTTTAAAATTATTAATTAATTTTTTAATCAAAATGATCACACTTTTGATGTTTTAGACTACTGGCGGTTCTGTACCGAAATCATCGAACTCATCAGTTCTAAAGAAAAAGGAAACAATAGAATTAGTAAAATAAATCAAAGCTAAATTAAATAAGAAGAAATGATCAAAAAGTTCTTGGTCTAATTAGATACAAATTTTTATATACATCGAACAGATTTTTGATTTAGTATAGTGATTTTTAGCTACACGGAATATGTAGTAAAAATAATTTTGCACGATGAATACCCGCTAAAATTGGGTGGTACCTAGGCAATTGCCTACGGTGTAATACACCACTGATTTTGGAATAGTATTTGTCTTAAAATAGAAATAGAGAACTTTTTGATCACCGTATTTTTATTTTCAAAATCTTACCATATACAAAATTAATGATATAAAAATTTGATTGAAAATCCCTCAAATGTAATTAATTTGTTAATTATATTAATTAGTTTAGTTTTAATTAAAAAAAAAAATAAAGAAATAATAATTTTCCATGTCGAAGTGAATTAAAAATGGTTTTTTCTTATATTTTAATTAGTTTGCCTTATATTTAATTTTTGTAGCTTTAGTTTTACAGTAGTTTTTTTGGTATACCTATTTGATACTACTTATAGTTACAGGGAGATATAGATATAGGGAGATTTTTTAAAGTGTGATAGAACTTCTGATAGGGATAACTGTCAATCTGAGCAGTCATTCTCATAGCTCTTTTTGGTATTTATGTTCAATATAGCCTGATAAATAATCATGAAAGGACTCACGCTTGAGGAACGATCAAGAATGATCCAAAACACAAAATTGTGTTCAGTGACGAAGCTCATTTTTGGCTTGATAAGCAAAATTGTCGCTTCTGCAGTGAGAAGAATCCAGAAGAGAGTCTAGATACCAGAAAAATTGTCCTTATTTCTTTAAAAATGAAGCAGGACCTCGCGTTACGGTCAATCAGATCATTACCCGATCATAATCAATGGATGACATTGATCCTGCCGAGATATGGTTTCGACAGGATGAGCTTATATGAATTCATTGGATTATTTATGATAAACTAGCAAGAATTGGCCTATATTATTCGTGTTATTCGTAACATATAGCGGACATTACTTGAAAAAGGTGACATATGCTCAAAGTCATTTTTAAATACTAATGTCATGTGTTGGTCTTTCGAATAAAAAATGATTTTTTTTCATTAAAAAATAACTTTTTGTATTATTTTTTTGAATTTAAAGTTCATCATTATTAAAAAATCATCCTATATTTATAATTTAAAAAAGAGAATACTTTTCTTAAACGTTATTTATAAAAAAAAAAAAAAACTGAAGCACAGTCCTTAATTTTTCACTTTAGAAAGTAATCCCATAATTTTAATTAACGCGATTTTATTTCATACAATAATTAAAGTCTAAATTTTAATTTGTAATTAATTTCGTTTAGATTTATATTAACTAGAATTTTTTCTAAAATAATTAAGCTTTGAATATTTTAATTGACTCTCTCTAGCTATACGAAAAAAAAAAAAATAATAATAACTTTAATCATTTTCCGTGCCATTAATATTGGTGAATTTACTTTAGATTTCCATCCAATATATATTAATCTACTGATAAGTTCCTTTGGGACCGGGACTGAGTTAGAACATAAACAAATTACAACTATATGTTCATTCTGTTGTTGGTTTCAAATGAACGACCGCCTTGTACCGAACGTATTTTCGAGAACTAGTTTTAGGAACTGAAATCCTAGATTTCTTTAATAAAACCATTGAAAAGAATATGAATCTTTTGATCCAATTAATGAATACATGTTTCCTTAAATAACTTCAATGGTGTAAAGATTATGTACTTGTTTAAGTCTACCAACAATTCAAGGACTTGCCGAAGATGATTACACTCACCAATTCACCAATTTTTGTATAACGAAAATTAAATTATTATTTTTTAAATGTATTTCTTTTTACTATCTAATCTAATAAAAGTCTATTATTTTAAGAATACTAATTTTAACAATTTTAAAATATCGAAACATTCAATTTCTTTCTCCTATATAAAAAAATCTGCACACATAATTTTTAAAATTAGGAATTTAATTTTTATCTTAATTAGAAATTTAATTTAATAGCATTATTTTCTTAAGTTAAATATTTCACAGCGCGAATCTATTGCAAACAATTCAATACGTATTTTCAAATGTTGTATTTTGTGTTTTTCTTTTAAACCAAAAAAATTATTTCATGTTTATCTAACTAAAGTTCATTTTTCACCGTACATAAATAAATAGAATATTCAAAAATAACAATAATAATAATAGTAAATCTTCTAAATATAATCTATGTATTGAATTTTGATAACTAGTAAAAGCTGGACGTGGATAAATTATATGAACTGGTGGCGGTTCACCAATTTCATCGAAACTATTTAAATCAAAACGATTACCGATAAGATCTGTATCGAAATCATCATATACTAAACTTGATGGTATCCAATTTGGACTAAGAGTTTTTAAGCAGCATGTTAGAGAATTAGTTCGTTTTTTATTTTATTTCTATTTGTTAATTAGTTTTAAAAATTTTTATAATTACAAAAATTTGAAATAATTTAAATACTCACTCAGGACATGAGTCAACATTAACAGCACTGATAGCACGTAATCCTAAATGAATTGGTCCATCTTCTGCAGCTTCAACGACTCGAACACATCCATTGAAACCATGTAAATATCGATTACCAGTAAAACTACCTAAATCTGGAGCTCCACCTAAATTAATAAGAATTATAATAAATTTAATAAGGTATTTACTTTTTTTTTTAATTTCTGATTTCATTACCAATAAACAAATGTCCTGGTAAATGCATATGTTCTCTAATTGTTGGTATTGATTCACCATAATTCATTAAATGATCTAATTCTAAACTAGCTTGATTTCTAGTTCTTTTAATTATAGCAACATGTCGTTGTCCATCATCAACACGTGTATATGGACTACGTATAGAATTCTCTTCGCTATTTAAACGGAATGAAAATTCTAAAATACCATCAACAATAGCAAGTGCCATAAAATCTTGTTCAGTAAATGCTTTTCCCTTTTCTTGTCCATACCATAATAGTAGACCATTTGGACTTGATGTTGAAAATAGGATTGCTACAAATGAAGTCAATTGTTCAGTTGTATTACTAAAAGCGGAATGATTCAATTCTAGATAACCATTTCCACGGAAATGTGCTGTTAAATCTAAATGAACACCTGTTAGAATAGAAAATGTAATAATTTATAAATAGTTAATAAAAGTAAAATATCTTCTAACTTTTTTCACAATATGCATCTGTATAACCAAATGGACACAGGCAATAGAATGATGTTCCATTTGAAACACAAGTTCCACCATTTGCACATGGTTCATTATAGCAACGATCATTTATTGGTGGTGGTGGAGGACGTACAATTGGTATATTTGGCTAAAATTGAATAAAGTATTTTTTTTTTCAATAATTTAAGTTTTCATTAAATATTTTCATATTACCGATATTTCATTGTTATCACCACAATTTTGTATATTGGCAGCGTCTACAATTTCGGCAATCATATCAATTGGTAGAGTAGATTCTTCCAACTGTATATTAAAATAGAAATATTAGAAAAAATTGTATAATCTTTGTGATAAGAAATATCTTACTTTTGAGATGCAACCGTCGAAACCTCGGGTTACTTCGACACCCTTATTCAATAGTATTCTCTTATCATAACCACCAATATATAAATATGTTTTAAGATACATGCTTCTTGCTGGTCCTAAAGCTTTTCCAGTCAGTAGTGGTTCATCACCAACTTTGAAAAAGCCTTCACCTAATTTTCGGCTTACTTGTACTTCTGTCCATTTATTTGCAACAAGTGGACTTTGTGATCTTATGATTAATGGTTTCAATCCTACAAAAAAAAAAATTTAATTCACTTAATACAAAGTCTAAAACAAATGTATAATCAAACATACGTGCGCCTGTGTTAAGCCTCAACTCTAAATGCCGATCTTTAATAATAACTGCAGCGAAATCACCATTAGCATTTTCTGATTCAGCTACATACATAACAACACCATCTTCTAAATTATCTGGACGAATATTGAATTTTATATTTAATTTAGATGCTCTTGGTGTCCTTAAAATTGGGTTTAAAAATGGATTAGAATCGTTTGCAAGTAATTACTTAAAATCTATTACCTGTAAGCAGCATAACTTCCATCTTTAAATGAAAGACTTCCTTCATCTAAATGTTCAATATATTGACATCTATCACCAGTTTTATTTAATGGACAATAACATTCCATTCCGAATTCTGTATTCTCACAACGACCAACACCACATATTCCTGGTGTACAAGAGAATCCTTCTACAGCACAATTTTTACCAGTAAATCCATCTTGACATATACAAGAATAGCCTGTTTCAGTTTGACTCTCTAGGCAAATACCATTGTTACGACATGGTTGATTCGCGCATGGTTGACATGATGATGTTCCCTCTTTAAATATCGTATCTTGATTTAATTCGATAACTTGATCTTTCAATATTAAACGGCTAACACATCCGACAAAACCTTCACGCGATGCAACAGCTGTTGATGGTAGATCTTCCCAATTTGGTACACCACCAATATACATATTTTCAATTAAATCTAAACCAATAAAAAGTGGTGTCGGCGGGAATGCAACCGGACGTTGACTATCAACAATCATAAAACCTTCTTTACGTATTCGGTTCACTTTAATCGTATGCCATTCACCCAATTCAATTGGTTCTTCAGATCTTATTATTGTTGGATTATTACCAAAATCAAATCTAAATTCGGGATATCTATCATTTAATAATAATGCAATATAATCACCGCTTCCTTTCTTTTGTCCATTATATAATATTAAACCATTTGAATGTTCCGCTTTAAATGTTATTTCGAAATTGAATTTCATATAAGCATTTTGCATTTTCGGGAATACCATATAACTTTTTGGTGTTTGTGAGAAATGTGGTATTGTTCCAGTTACAACTAAAGTCGTTAATGTATCCACAGTTTGTCCATTATGTGTTGCTGTACAAATATATATTCCGGCATCTTTAGCTTGTACATTAATTAAACGTAATTCCGACTGTTAAAGAGATTTAATTTTATTTATTAATTAATTAGAAAATTTTGAAAAAACAAAATTTTTACATTAGAAAGTTCTTGTCCAACATTGAAATGTCCATATTGACGTGACCATTTATATACTGATGGATATTGCTCAGTATTACAACGTAATATTACTGTTGAACCTAATTCAGCATGTTCAACTTTCGATTGACGTGGATGTCGTTTATGTTGTTCTTCTGGGAAACAAAATTTAATTTTGAATTTGATTAATTTTGAAAATTAGAAAAATATTATCATCAATTTTTATATACCTTCAATATTTAATACATAATTGCTTGTGTAAACTTGTCCTTGTGTCATACATTTACAAATATAATCTCCGGAATCAGTATTTTTCGCATTCGATATTACCAATTTATTACCAATTTGCTGAAGAAAAGAATAAAATGTTGTATAAAAATTAATATTTATGCTTTTCTTTTTCTTCATACTCGGAAATTATATGGAAGTGGTAGTCCATCAGCTCGTTCCCAAACTACATCAACATTATTATCTGAGAAACATTCGACTTCAGTTGATTCTCCAGATTTAAGATAAGCTCGTGGCGGATCCAATTTAATTACTGGTATTTCATGAGATACTATTTTTTGTTTGTTTTGTTGGTTGGTTGGTTGGTTGATTTTGGTGTCCCCGTCATTGTTGTTGAAGGTATTTTGAATTATTTGATTTGATTTGGTTTTTTTTATATCATCAATCATCGTGAATATTTTATTAATATATTGATTGATTATATATAAAACATGAAATACATGGTGGGTGGTAATTCACGGGGAAAGATGATAGAATTTTTGCAGAGAGAAAAAAAAAACAAAAAAATGTATAAATTTTATGAAGAAAAAATATTAAATATAATTTTTTTTTTAATGAAGAACAACATTCTTCAACTAACAAATAAACCAACGAAATTTACTTTAAAAAAAGCGTTTGTTTTTAACTATATAAGTCGTGGGATTCAGACAATTCCTTAAATTTTATTGAATTAATTGAACTGATCATTAATCCTTAAAAGGCTGGCAGCTTCTAACTGAAAAATACTTTATAATTCTGTGATTTTTTTTGGAAATAGTTTGAAAAATCGTGACAATATTGAGATATCAAAAAAAACGCTAAAATTATTCTAATTACTGTCGCCTTTAGTTTTGCAGAGCCGAGTAGAAGATTTCGGACAATGACTGAAAGATAAAAGAAACTGATTTATAGAAGTTCAAAATATTACAAATTTGATTACAATTAATTTATTTGTCTTCCTTTAGATTCGTGGGACCATAATTCCTTTGCTCAAGGGTGACTTGAGAAACTGTAGGATGAGCAGGAATTTGTTGTTAAACTCTTACTACTGACTGTAACTGAACTAGATTCTACATTATGATCAAGAATTAAGGCGGCATATAATACTGGAAAAGTTATTATGAAAGAACTCCGAAAAAAATTAGAGCTAATATGCGAAAAACTATCTATTCTTATAGTACATCGCAAATACAAACAACTAAAGTATATCAAACCGTTTTTTAATCATCTCAAAAAATAAATACCCCATCATATATAAGGACTCGAATGAATTAGTTTAAAATTCATTGTAACTCATTCGAAGAGTCCTCTTTTTTATCATGGAATTTTTATTACTTCAAAATTAAAAACAAACGCTTTTTTTACGTAATTTTGTTTCGCTAGTATTTATTTTTTTTTTTTTAAACTATTCTTTCAAAAATATTTCTTCTAAGAAACTTTTTAAAATGTAATTTTTAACAAAAACGAAACATTTGAAAATATCTAAAAAGAAACTGTTTAAAAAGAAAGTCATTTAAAAACTTTAATTCTTAAAATTCTAATAAATATATTTTTAAAAAAGGTTCTTCTTCTTCTTTTTTTTAATGTTTTATTTGTGTGTAATTTAAACCAATTCGTATTAAATAATTGGTTTTAAATATTTGTTTTTTTTTTATTAATTAAAATTAAAATTAATTGATTGAAAGAAAGAAAAATTATGAAAAGAAGTGTGTTTTTTTTATGTTTTAATTTGGAAAGCATAAAAAAAGTATTTTCTTTTTTTTTTAATTTTACAACAAAACTACGAGTGAAAGTTTAAGTAAAAAGAAAATAAACAGAACCATTAAAACAATAGCACAATTTTCTATTTACAAATAATATTAATATTAAAAAAGTGCAAGCAATTAAAGAACATTTTTTACTATTTTTCTTTTTTTTTACTAATTAATTTTGAAACATGCAAAAAATTTTGGTAATTTTTGTAAATAAAAATTAATTTTTTTTGATTTAAATTTAATTCGTTTGGGCCAAGAACATTTGTAATTATATATTTTTTTTGTTTTCTGTGATTGTATTTTATCGAAAAAATAATCAATAAAAATAAAATATAAAAATAGCAAAAAATTAATAAATAATAAATAATTACGTACCCAATTCACCACAAGAAATGTTCGAGGATCTTTAGACGAGGATTTTGTATGTTTTTTTTTGGTGTTTTAAAAATCAAAAACACTAAATTACATTGTTAAAAAAAAAAAAAAAACTATGTTCTAATTTATATCAAATTCTTCGTGATCACTTTTTGAAAGCTCACAATACATCTAATGTACACCCAATGTCACATATACAGCTTAGAATACGTTTCATTGTTTGTAGTTGAAAATATTTCTTCTTTTCGAAAAGGAGCATTCAAAAAGTGATCTTTCAAGACGTTTATGCTGATACCGAACCGGTACGATTGAACCATCTTAGTCTATGCATAAATCAAGGCCGAACCGATCCAATTGTATTTTTATTGGGCTTTATTTTAGGACGGACCAGTAAGACTAAATTGGTTTAATTCGCGCATAAACGTGTGCTATTAATTTATATTAATTTAGTTTTTTTTTTTTTATATTATTTTAATAAAAACAAAACAAGACAATGTGGGCACTTTTCTACGGGTTTCGGATCCTTTTCTGTTAAAGAGTGAATATTTGACATGGAATACTTACAAATTGACATTAAATACATCGGAAAGAAATTCTACAGGGAACAGACAGGGGGGGTGGGTGGGTGGTGCTGGAAACCAAATGAGAAGTTTTTTAACTAAACTATAAAATAGATTATTTTTTTGTTGGAAATACAATATTTTTTTCTGTAAAACAAACAAAAATAACCAAAAATTTCTTTAAAAATTTAAAAAATTTTGTTTGTTTTACAAAATTTAAATGAATTAACAAAAAATTATTGTGTATGATTAAAACTACAGCGGATTTTTTGGATAAACATAAAACAAACAAGCCTTTGCAAATATTTCGTCCAGTTTTTCTTTTTCATAGATGCCAAATTTTATTTCTAGAAAAAAATTTTCATTTCCAATTAAAGAAAATATTTGCTAGACAAAAACATAATAATTAAAAAGAAAATGCTGCAACATACAAAAAAAAAAAATATGTTTCTAAAAAATCAAAAAAATTAATATCTAATAAATTTTGGTTGTTTGTTGTGTACTTGTTTGTTCTTGAAAGGAAATTATGTTGTATTAAGAAATTTCTAATTTTACTAGAAATAGATACTTTTGTGCATTTTCTATATTTTGATTATTGTTTGGTGCATATTTTTTGTTTAATTATTCTAATTATATTTAATTTGAATGTTTTTTATTGTATTTTATTTGTTTTGTGTTTGTGTTTGTGTTTGTGTATTAAGTGTATATATAAATTAAATAATTAATAAATAGGTGAGGATTTATTCAAGAATTTCTTAAAAAACAATTGTGGCGTTTTTCTTTCTGTGTTAATGGTAAGGTGGAACAAATCATTTTCACAGGCTTCTTTAGAATTCAAATTTACACTATTAAAAATGAGATCTGTAGAGAGACTAAAATAAATGGCAGTTTCGTGATACAAGATCAAGACAATATACGGTAGTGGATAAAGCTCTCAGCTCCCGGTACTTTCCAGAAGTAACCAAATTTGTATATGGTCTAGAATTATCACGATGAAACACAATACATTTGCGATTCACCATTTCTCTGTACACTTCTTTTTGATGCTTTTTCAACACACGATTTCAATATATATAAAAATTCTGAGCAATCTCTTATATTGTAAAACGCCGATTGGATTCGATCAAGTCCTTTACTTTTGTCGTCGTCATCAAAAATGCACTTTTTGGTCGTTTATATTGCACTCAATACATATTTTGAAAATTATTTAAAAATGAATTATTTTTTAAATAATTTTGTTGTAAGGAAAATTATGAGTAAGTTTCTTTCGAATTTTTCCAACTGACTATGTTCTTGTTGTACAAATAAAATATTATGCGAATTCCCTTTTTTGGAGGGTAATATACATATGTGCTTGATGTCAGATTTGCTCTATTAAGTAAAATAAAAAAAAAATAAATATTCAAAGTCATCAAATCTGATTAAGAGATACGTTTCGAATTATTCGATAAGTTCTTATTCGATGAAAGTTCATTGAAAATTAGAAGATACCTGTTTTTTTATGCGCTAGTTTACAGGATAAGAAGTTTGAATAATTCCTGAATTTTTAAAGAAAGAAGAAATGTTCAAATTACTACAAGAGTGATAATATGAAAACCTCATAATCCTGGTATTTTGTTTTTCTTTGAAGGTGGGTCGAAAATATTCTTTACTTAGGCCCATTGTAGCCCCTGGAGAAGACTGAACACGATATGTCCTGAAATTGAACAGATGGGGTTCGACTAATTCTATCAGAAGTTATTATCCTCAAGTTTAACTTTGTCTCTTAGAAATACCAAGGTTATGATTCGATCCTGGTTTTAGTTTAGTTCGTTTTTTTTCTTACATATATTATATAAATATTATTGGCGAATTTTTAATAATTCTTGAAATTATCCTCAAGCTATTTTTTGAAATTTGAAATAAATATTTTTGGAGAGAATGGGATAATAAACTAATTATAATAATAATAATAATAATAATAATAATAATATGATAATAACAAAATTAAAAAAATATGAAATAATAACAAACCGATAATCTTATTTGGCTGTCGATCCTTTTTCCATCTTTTGAATGATCTACAATTGAGCTCGTCCGAGTGATCAGTGCAATCATAAATGCCATCACATACCATTGATGGTTTTATGCATGTATGCGGATGTGAGATGCATTTAAAATCTTTTTCGTTGCAAGCAGGCTTAATAAATTCGGGGCCTTATATATATATTATTTTTTTTTTATGATGTCATATATTTTTTAAATCATTCAAAGAATTTTTGTGTCACCCCGAATAGTATTTTTTTTTTTTTCGAAAACAAGTAAATTATTTTTTTTTGTCAATTAAAAAATTAAGCAATAAAAAATTAATGTTGCATAAAAAACAAATCAATATAACACCAAACATAAAAATATTGTTTTAGTTTTAAATTTTTGGTTTTTGGTTTTAGAATTTTTTGTGCAAATCCGTGATAATTAATGTTTTTATTTTTTTTATATATGAAAAATGAAAAATACGCGCGCACGCACGCACACACATCATTTCAAAATAAGAGAGAGAGCGAAAATAAAAAATCATAAATCATATTTTACGTAACATATTTATAATTTTTTCCGAAATTTTCAAAAATGTTTTTTTTTTTAATTTTTTTTAAATTTTCAAAAAAAAATATATAGAAAGAGAAAAAAAAATTAATTAGAAATTAATTATATACAAAAATATAATATTTAAATAAAATCTTGTTTTAAAATTACTTTAAAGAACAAAAAACAAAAACATTAACAAAAATTAAACAAAAAATACACAAAAAATTGTTTCTACTGGATTTTTGTTTGAAAAATGTGATTTTTTTTTCCTCGGAATGCATGTGATTTTATTTTATTTTCAATTTTCGGGACTTTATTTTAAGCAAAAACTTATCTTAGAGCGTGTCCGAATAGTAATTAAACTGACTTTTATAAAATATAAAATTAAATTAAAAATTTCATACATGATTCCGCTGTGACAGCTATAAGTTATGATCGAGTCAGAATATGAATTATGCCCAATTTCACAGTAAGTAAGTTCTTTTGGACACTTAAGTTGAGATTAACTCCTCTATTCTGGCACTGTGACAGTTTTACTGTCATAAATATTTATGACAAATAATATTCTGACTGTAATTATGACTGCTGCGAAAATTCGTATTCTAGCAAACGGGTCATAATTATGTCAAAAATATAAATTTATAACAGTTTAAACTGTTATAATTCGAGCGAGTGGGTTAGTTACAAATTTCACAGTCACAGGCTTAAGAAAAACCTAAGTTTTTCTTAACTCAATTTAATAGCCAAAATATATAGCTATGATAGTGACGTTATATTATGACATTCAGAATTTGTTATGTCTACGTTAATAATACTCATGTTAATTTCATATTTCATTAAAAAAAAAAAATAGTTTGTACATTCGTTACGTTTGTCACTTTATGGAAACAATAGTTTTGTAGTTTTTGGGTGTAAAGTTTGATTAAAGTCAATTTCGAAAAGTCACTTAATTTAGTATTCGCACACGCTTTTATATAAAAAGAAAAAAGTGAAAAGTATGAACGTTAAACGTTAAAATAATATTGGAAAAAAAAAATAAAACATAAAATAATATGCAAAAAAAAAGAATTGAAAATTTTATGTTTTATTTTATATTTTTCCTTTAAATAGAAAATACACTCTTTGTGTGTATTTTCTGATCTTCTGTGAATTGTGTGGAAAGGCAATAAAAATAAAATTAAAATAAAAAATAAAAATAATAAATAATTAAGAAGAAAATATTAAAATTAAATTTTGAATTTTGTAATTTCGACAAAAAAAAATATTCCAAATATTCTCACCCAAAAGAATTAAATTGTTTTTTTTTTAAAGAATTTTATCATCATAATTATGAATTATATTTTATTCAGTTAACTTCATTAATGTTTTGTTGCCTTACCAAAAATAAAAAAATTATACTAAATGAAAATATTTTATCTTGTTTTGTTCTGTAATGAATGAGGTTTTGCGGATACTTTTTTTTAAATGATAATCAAATAGAAAATTAAGTAAATGGAAATTTGGAGTTCTCGCAAAACTACGGTATCTAATTTTTCAAATTTCTTGTCCCTCTGAGTTATTAGAATTACAATACATTAAATAGATATTAACAACTATTTAACCAATTGCAATGCTTTATATCTTTGGAATTAAAAAATAGAAAAATCATTTATGTTTCTAATAAGGATCATAAAACTGATCTATTCCATACATTTCTTTAGATTCTGTGCCTGGTGAGACAAGTTTCTAAATTTCGAAAATTTAAGATTAGTTATAGAATAGCTAAAAACAAATAATCGAATTATTCGAAATTTTAGCAAAGTCAGTTTCCAAAACAGTATTCATCATTGATAAAGCTTACAATTGCATAATATCATAAAATCATGGTAATCAATAATGCAATCAATTAAGACCAGCCATTGGTCAGAAATATTTGGTAAACTTCTCTAGAAGAAACTACATAGGAATAGTTTCTTCTAGAGAAGTTTCCCAAATATTTCTAATACACCCAACCCTCCTATAACATGGTAGATAGGGAGAAAACAGAAACAAGAGTTCCCGCCATTTTTCTTGTTTCTTGTTCTGAGTTAGATCGAAATCGTGTTCTAGAAATACGTTTTATAGGAGGGGTGTATATAAAATTCTACAGTCAATCGCCATCTATGTATAACTTCTAAATTACATTGAATACTTCTTGAACATTTTTCAATTGAAAATATATCGAGATCGAAGGAAAATTTTTCCATATAAGAAAAAGCATTGCAAAAAAAAAAATACTATGCTTTCTGTGCAAATATCGGAATATCGGCCAAGAACAAGTAACTATAAAGTACGTACCCCAACTTCCTATCTCTGCCGTAACGACGTTTTATAGCTACTCATACTGCGGAATAGGTATAATATTTTTTAATTATAATTTCCATCTACTTAAAATTTTCAATTGATTTCATTAATTTCTAAAATATATTGAACTCCTCCAAAAAAGTGACAAAAAAGATTCTACAAAAAACAAACAACATCTAAAAACTAGAACAAAAATATTTTTGGAAATCAAAAAGAAAACATTCCAAAAATGTAACAACAAAAACATAAAATTAAATATGAAATAATAATAATATAATTAAGTAAGTTTGTTCAAAAACACACCTGTACAAATATAGAAAACCATGCAAGAAACCTCATATTTGTTGGGACCTCCTTTTTTTATATAAATTATAATTTTTGTAAAGATTTATAATTTTAAATTTGTGGTGTTGAAACAGAGAAGAGAGAACGAGATAATAAATTGTTTTTTTGAAATTGCATTAAAAAAGAGACAGAAAAATAATAATAATATTAATTATTAATTTAAAAAAAAGAAAAAAAATATGTTTAATAAATGTTAAAAAAAAAAAAAAATTAAAATTTCAACTAGGGGAAAAATAAAATTGCTTAAAAATTCTAATTAGCGGACAAATTAAAGAAAATATAAACAAAATTTTAAGCTACTACGAGTATTAGTTTTGTTTGGACACAAAATGTTAAATCTGAATTTAAAAATAAAATAATTTGGAATATTTTTCGTAGTCTTCAAAAGAAAAACAAATGTTACGGGCTTATTCTCCTCCAACCGTTACATTAGTGACTGTAACTTTTCGTAGATAACAATTCTTTTATGTTGCCATTGATCAGAAAGTGGTATTTTTGTACAAAAATTTCGTTATTTAAAATTCTTTAATAGCGTTTTCATTTCTTGCATAAAAATTCTGACTTGAAAAATGCAGTATTTTTTGAGAAAAAAACGGAAAAAATTTTAATTTCAAGAGTTGCTATGTTTTCACTTTCATTTCATGTTTTAGGCTATGATTTTTGAAGGTCAGAATTTTTTTTTCGTATTCTCAAAAAATACGATGCATAAAATTTTACATTATTGGTCAACATTTTCTAGAAACGAAAACAAGAATTTTGAGAGTTCAATATTGAAAAAAAGAACGTGGGAAAAATTCTAACATGAAAACTATAAAAGTCACAATTTGTTTACGTTCTCAAATTTTGTGGCCTTAAAAAACCAAAATTTTTTATATCATTGTATAGGTAATCAGAAAACATGAATAAATTTACTCTGATGGAGAATAAGGCCAGTGTTTAGAGGCGGGATAAGGAATTTTATTAAATTTAAGCAAAAGTTCGAAAGGATCACGGTAGTTTTTGACTGTATCGATGAATTACAATCGATGTATAGAAACGTATTGTTTTTTTCAATGTTCGGTTCATTCTTTCCATAGTCAGTTCGGTGGAAACTGATTTTAAATAACTCTACGGTGCCCCAAGAAACGTGTATTAATATTTAGATGTATCTTATCCAAAATAAAGTAAAGGCATTATTGGTGAAAAAGTTTAAATTACAAATACGTTATACTATTTCGAATTAAATCAATGAGTGATCAAAAACTACAGTGACCCTCCTCCTAAAATGTTTAAGAATTAAGAATAGAAGCATTTTTTTTTTAAATATTCCTACTACCTGATTTCGATATTAAATAATTCGAAAGAATATAATTAAAATAAAAGAATTTTTAATTAAAAATGTTTGAAGCAACAAAACTATGTGAATTTTGTACTAAAACCGTGTTTTTTTTTCTCTCTTAAAGCAAAAAATATGCATTTTAGTGTATTTTTTTTTATATACAAAAAAAAATTCAAATATTTTTAAAATTTTGATGTTGTTTGTTTAAAAAAGAAAGACTGAAAGTGCTTTTTGCGATTATAGAATATTTTTAAAAAATCAACTAAAAATGATAGTCTTTTAAGAATTTTCTTGTTTTCTTTTAAAAAGTGTATTAATTTTAAAACGTGTTTAATGAAAAGCCAAATAACATGCTTCATTTTTTTTTTTAAACAACTAAAAATATGAAAGATTAAAAAATACCCAATTTAAAAAAAAAATAAAAAACAATTGAATAAAAAAAAAAAAAAAAAATATTTAGCAATAAAAATAAAACCATCACCAAAAATCAAAACAAAACAATAATATTGGAAATATTTCATTAAAAAATCATTAAAAAAAAAAATACGAAATAAAACAAAAAATAACTACAAAAATGTAACTAAAAAACGTTCAAAACACTGGATTTAAAAAAAAAATAATTGTTAATTCATAAAAATTAAATAAATTAATTGTTTTTAACCTTTTTAACAAATTAAATATTTTATGAATTAAAATTATTTTTATTTAAAAAAAGGATAAATAAATAAAAAAACAAAAAAACAAAAACAAAAGTTAACTGGGCAATCATATTTTTAATAATATTAAAAATAATAGTTTTTTTATTATTACTGTTTTTAACTATTTCTTTTTTTTTAAGCTAATATGGCATATTTTTTTTTTAATTAATTATTTAAATTGGTTTCTCTTTAATTTTCTTGTTAGAAAAAAAGAAAAAAAAAGAAATTATAAAAGCATGCATTTTTGTTTTAAGACTTTAAAGCCGCTTCTTGTTTAAAGGAAAGAAATGAAAAATAAAGAAAATTAAATTAAGAAGAAAATAATTTGTTTTAGAAACAAATTAAAATAACAAAATATCATAAAAATTACTTCTTGTCATAAATAAGTACACTTTTTTTTTTTAAAGATTAATATTCTAGTTTTTAAAAAAAAACGTTAAAAAATTTAAGTTTCTTTGCAAAAAAAAAAAAAAATATTTTGTTATTTTATTTTTGTTTTACGAAATTAATTTTTTAGTTAAAAGTTTCAAATTTAGCATTATTCTTTTTTAATTAGAAAACTAAAAAATAAAGGGATTTTGTTTAAATTTTAATTTGCAAGTTTAATATTATTTCTTTTCTTTTTTTTATATATATATTTTTATTTTAGTGTGATCCCCGCCACCGATTTGGATATGAGGAGGAAGTAGAACCAATTGATGGGGATGTATTGGAGTAAGTATTTAAATTAGCTGGTTTTGGATGACGTCGATTTCGATACTCACGCTTAATAACAACATCAACATAATTATTAGCAATAACTTCATATGATGATGAAATTATTTCACAAACATAACGTCCTTCATCTTCATGACGAATATTACGCAAAATTAAACGATTATGATCAGCATAAGCATTATTTGGTAGATTCGGTCTATCTTGTCGTTTCCAATTATACTGTTTTGTGTTATAATAATTTTGAAATTTCAATAAAATAAAAAAATATAAATATTTATAACTTACCGCCATTCCTGGTTGGAAACGATCATGTGGTATATTACAATCTAATGCAACACTATCACCTTCGATTACTTCATGAACAGAAGATTGTTGTGGATGATGTGGACGATCGATAACTCCATGATTGACTAAAACTTCAGCTACTTTAGTTGCATTACCATGAATATTTTCTGCTGAACAATAATAACGTCCAGCATCGGCAGGTGTAATATGATTAAATCTTAAATTATGTCCGTCAGCACGAACAGAACTATATAAAAAAATATATATATATAAAATATATTAATATCAATTAAATTTTTAATATCTTTACTATGGCAGTGGTCGATGATTTTCTGCATGCCATCTAACATGAATTGGTTCTTCACCAGTAGCATTACAGAATATGGCAACATTCTCACCGGAACGTACTATCATTGGCATTTGTGGTGAGAATGTAATACGTGGAATTGGTACAACAATAATTTCGGCAGTAACAAGTGGTCTTTTACCAAGACGATCGATCACAGAACATTGATATAAACCGGCTGCATCAAAACCAATATCTTCAATAACTAAATTATTTTCAAATACTCTTGCACCTCGTGGTAATGGTCGATTATCGACACGATCCCAGACCGTATGTGCATCAGCTCCTTCTGTATTTTCATAATAATTAATTAAAATTAGAAAAATAGAAGAAAAAAAATCTAAGTATATTTTTACCAATTTGACATATTAAAGTTGCTTGATCTCCAACTCCAACTTTATATGGTTGTAAATTAGATGTTGGTCTATCAACATCGTATGGTCCTGAAAAGAGTGATTTATTTTTATATTATATACTTTAAATTTTCGAATTAGGAATATTATTCTTATTTTGTCTACATTAATATAAATATACCTCTTTTATTCTCTTATAATGTGAAGCGAATGGAAAGTATTAATATTAGATATGTTTCTTCTTTTTTTTTTTATAATAATATAATAAGTGCAAGAAATTCTTACCGACATCACCGCGACGATGCTTTACACGAACGCTAACATATTTACGATCTTCGCCACCATCATTTCGTGCGACACATGTATAAATTTTAGCATCTTCCATACGTACAGGATAGAAGTCGATAACAGCTTCAGTAGTAGTTAAGTCATAGTCTTGTCTTAAAATTGCAGGAGTTGCAGCTCTCTCCTCCCACAATACATTTGGTTTTGGAAAACCGTTTGCAACACATCTTAATTGTAATTCATCACCTTCAGTTACTTCAATATCTTCACTAGGATAAACTTGAACTTCAGGCATTTGTAAAACATTTATAACTGTTGTAGCTGAAGCGCTACCAGCATTATTTTCAGCATGACATTCGTATTCACCAGCTTCATCCATTGTTACACTTGTGATACTGAAAATAAGAAAAATAAAAACATTGAATAAATATCTAAACATCATCAAAACAATAATTATCTTACGATAAAACTCCACCGAATTCTTCACGAACATTATTTGTGAATGGTCTTCTATCTCGTCGTTGCCATTTTACTGTTGGCTGTGGAGTGCCACTTGCTCGACAAGTTATCATCACTTGACCACCGATACGAATTGTTTGTGGTTCACGTGGATGAATATCAAGAATTGGTCGATCACGGGCTATAAAGAAAATGATTTTTTTTTTTAATAAAATACAAATCATGGAATTAACAATATTGGATAATGATTAAATTACCAAATCCTTTTTTGCGAGCTTTGGTAATAAATTTTGTTGAAAATGGAAGATTTTATAGAATTATAAAAAAAAAGTGTTTGTAAAAACTTACTTTGGATATCGATGTAAGTACTAGATTGATCAGAACCGCCTGGATTTCGGGCAAAACAAACATATCTGCCACGATTTGATGGTTGTGCATCTACAATACGTAATGTGTTACCAACTAGGTGAACATTAGAGTCTAGTTGTTCATTGGACTATAAAAAATAAAAGAAGAAGAAAAGTATGAAATTCCATTTGAAATTTTGTACGAATTTATTTATATATATACTTTAGTCCATTCGAATGATGGTTGTGGTGATCCGGTCGATTCACATATAATCGTTAAATCATGTCCTTGTATAATGGTGTACGCTTCTTTAAGATGTACAACATGTGGTGGTTCAGTTCTTCGAAGAAAATCAAAATAAGATTAAAACTTAATTAAATAAAATGTTATATTTACCCTGGACGTGAACCTTCAATTGTAATATATGCATTTCCTTTCGAAACATGATTAGTTCTTGAATCTAATGCATTACAAATATATGTTCCAGAATTATAAGTATTAGCATTTCGAATTATAAGAATTTCATTATTCGTATAAATATTCTCATTATAAATTGGTACATCATCTTTTGTCCAACTATATTCAACAATATCATTTGTACGAATATTACATGTTAATCGAATTTCTTCACCGACACGTCCAGTATATGTTGATGGTTCAATATAGACAATATTTGGTTCAGGTTGTGGTATTGATGATCGTACATAAACTTGTAATATAGCATCACTGTAACCAACAGAATTACGAGCTTTACAAGCGTATGAACCTTCATCAGAACGTCTTATATTATTCAAATATAAGTAATTTCCAGTTGCTATAACATCAGATGATGAACTATCAGCTCTCACCCATGTTACAACTGGTGTTGGATAACCTGTAGCTTCACAATATGCTTCAGCTGAATTGTATTCTTCTACATCAATATATGATGGTGAGATTCGTACAACTGGTACACTATGTCGATGTTCACCTATTATTTAAGGGAATTCAAAAAATTTTGAATAAAATTTTTTTTTTAAATAATTATAATATTCAATAATAATGGTTTTTTAGGTGAATTTAACAATTTATTAATTTATTACCGTACAACTTTTTCAAATCCTCGGAAAATACTTGTTTTAATCAAAAACGAATTTGGTTTTTAATATCTTATTGATTTTTAAAATATTTTTTTAAAAATTATTTTAATTACCTCCAATTGCAATCGTAACATTTTGTTCGACAATATCTCGTCCGTGTTGTGCTCGACAAATATAAATACCAGAATCATGTTGTTGTAAATCGCGTAAATGTAAAATTCCTTGTTCTTGATATGATAATGTTGGAAGTTCACCATCGGATTTATACCATTCAACATTAATTGGAATCTAGAGATTTAAGTAAATTATTTATGAGATTATTATATAGAAAAATGTATATTTAGAAAATACAAAAAACTTACACGAGTAACGATTACATGAGCAGAACAATCTAATGTTACTGATTCGCCAATTTCTATAATTTGTAATGATGGTGAATTAATTGTAACTGTAATTGTTACATATGGTGGCGGAGGCGGTGGTGTAGGAACATTTCCGGCTTCTATTTTTTTATTTTTTTATTGTAAATGTGAAACAAAAATGGCCATATTAGAATTATTATATAAATGATTTATTATAATTTATGTTAGTTACAATTTTTCTAAATATTCGTTTCTATGTTAGTTAATATGCTATTATTTAATGTTTTTTTTTTTTTTTTTTGGTTTTAAATGAGAATGATTTCAAATATTCAATAATCCATGAAGAAAAAATACACAACAGTGTGAATTGATTTACTTCGGGAATTCTACTGTGGTATTTATAAATATATTTCGACAATTTAAATGAAGCCCATTTTTATTATATTAGAAAAACTTACAAAACTACAAACTAGAAAAGGATATAAAATGGATTTTGTATTGTTAGTTATTATTAATATGAAAGAGAATGGAAATTTAATGGATCGGTCAAAAAGTCATTGCATTGTTGATGACGACATTAACATAACACGAGAGATTTCTCAGAATCTCTTAACATATCAAAATCAAAACCATCATAATATCATTGGTGAATCGCAAAAGTATTGTATTTCATTATGATTACACACTAGACCATACAGATTTTTCATGACCCAGAGTAAAAATTGAGGGAGAGAGCTTGACTATTTGACACCATATAATCCTGACCGTACATCATCCGACTAATACCATTTGATTTAGTTTCTGTACAACTCTTTTATTGGTATAAAATTTTGAGTAAAATTTTAAAATAAATTGCCTCGGTTTTTCGAGCCCAGAAAACCTAGAAATTCTACAGTGACTGGATATTGATTCTGCCAGGAAAATGCCAAAATGTTATCGATCAATATGTTTAATTTCAAGTTTTTGTTTTTGGAAGATTTGTTTTTCATCTACACAGCAAAAAAAAATAATAATAACGCAATGACTTTTTGACCCATTCAAATAAGTATAGAAAGATTAAAAAAGATTATTACAAAAGAAAATTATTTAAATTTTTAGAAAGTAGTTTTAGTTTAAAAGAGAAATGATAGAAGAAGACATATGGCGCATTTTTTTCACTAGTTACTCCCGAACAGAACAGAATTTTAACATTGAAAACAACAATAAGCTTGTTCCTCTTTGTTGTACCTCTTGGTTGTTCTGTTCTGAAGCAACTAGTAAAAAAAAACACATCTATAATAATATCCGAAAAATTTGAGCTCTTCATATATGGTGTAAACTATTGAAAATGTTATCCTATTTTTGTGTTTGTTATTCTTTTTACAAAATTTGGTATATAATTACATAAACATATTAAAAACATAAATCTATTTCATAATTTGTATAAATTTAATTGAAATTGATATAATTTACGACATGAATATATTAAAGAAGCGATCAAAATTGACGGGTATTGACATAAAAACGTATTCTTTAAGTTCTACAGCAATAATTGTAATATAATTAAAAGAAACAAAATTAATCATAAAGACTAAAGAAGAATATTCTTCTGTAATTGATTTACGGTATCCCCTGCTAAACACAATTAACATAAATAACATATCGTTTTTTTGGGTGGGAGAGGGGGTGGTTAGATATATATTCACAAGGATAATACATAAGTAGTTCTATTTAAGGAATAATAATTTCCCATTAATTGTACAAATTAACATTTGGCGATTTAATAATTTCTAAATAAAATAAGAATCTTTTTTTTTTTAAATGAACTAAAAACCTCGGAGAGAACTAGGGCTTTTCCATTCACATCCAAAATGTTCTTTTAGCATGAGTTGACCATAATTAATATTATCATCACCAATAAGATGAACTCTATCAAGTTTTGAAGCATCTTTTGTCCAATGAATATGATGAGAGCATGGTGATTCTATACTACGATGTTTGGGTATATCAACTTTTGCTTCAATTTTTGGCGAAATGATAATGAGATAAATTGTGAAAATTTATATATATAAAAAAAAAAAAAAATAATAATGATTGGATTTATTTAAATGAGCACGATCTATTCTAAATCTAAATTATTAAAAAAAAAAAAATAGATATATATAGTTCAATGATACACTTCAAATTTAAAGTGTAAAATTAATTTTGAGCTATATTCTTCTCCTTCGCAAATTTCAATGTAAAAATATTCTCATTGAACAACTTACCATTCAAATTACATGCGGCACCATAATAACCAGGAAGACAATGACACTCAATTTGTCCAGAATTTGATAGTGCACAAGAATGGGCATTTTCACATGGGCATCGATTACAAGAACCACTTTGATCACGATAATGGAATGCAGAACATGTCTGATGATGATTGAAATAATTAATTATTTAAATTTGTTCATATATTTTACAGAAATCATATATTTTTTAATACCTCACAACTAAGGCCTTCATAGCCCGATGGACATTGACATACTTCAATTTCTGAAGCAACTGTATTTCCGGATATTGATGTTTCCATAGCTGTCGTTAAAATAATATTATTAATGCTAGTATATGTTGTTGGTGATTTTAATGTTGCTCTAATCAATATTTGTTCCAAATTGGAGAGAACTTTTAGGAAATCGGAATGTGATGCTTTTTGTAAACCAGTATATTCTAAACGTGACCATCTTTCTGATTCGTGTAATCTAGTTACGATCAACTACAATTATAAAAAAAATATATATATATTAAATATTAAAATTCAAATATAAATATTGTATTGTGTGTGTACTTCGTCATTTTCAGTACCAGATTGTCTTGACCAAACTAGTGTTACTCCATTACCACGTAATATTACATCTTGATCTGGTACATATTCCCCGAAGCCATCGCTTCTTAAACTAAATTGTAAATTACCACCGTATGATTTAAGTTGATTGCCTAAGAATTTTGTTGGTAATCTCCAGAAATATGAATCGTATGCATTAAATGTATATGATATTTCGTTCTTTTGAGGAGTTTTTAGAAAACCTTGATCAATTTTAATTTCACCATCATAATTCGTTAATGATAATTCATCGGTGACAACAAAGAATGGTATTTGTTCACGTATTAAATGTGATGATGAACATGTACGTGATACACCAGAACAGTAACATTCGCTACATCCATCTAAGTTATTTGCATCCAAATTATAGGTACCTTCACGGCAATGATCACATCGATAACCATCAACATTTCCTTTACATATACACTGTCCATTACTACATGATGAATATCCACGGAAATCGCAGTTTTCGCATAACCTTTGATCATCGGGATTATCGAGACGACATCCATATCTAGAACCTTCAGTAGCATTGCCTGAAAATCCTGGTGCACATTCATCACATCGATCTCCTGCAGTGTTATCACGACAATTCTATTCGAATATAGAATAATTATATAAGAATTTATAAATTTTAACAAAAACCAAATATTTTAAATCTTTACCAAACATTGTCCACTTTCGGCGTCACATTCACTTGAATGTCCGTTACATTCGCATGGTTCACAGATACCCAAATATAAGCCTTCGTCTAGTGATCTTTTATAGCCAGGTGCGCAATCTTCACATGATAAACCAATATGACCAGCTGGACATGAACATTGTTCCACTTCAACAGCACGATTCGTACCAATATTTGCTCTTGTAGCAACATCTAAACTAACATGACTTATGGCTGCTTCTTCAGTTACTGTAGTATATGTCGCTTTAATGTAAATGGCGCTTACATCAGCCAAAGCCATCAATAAATGTTCACGATTGATAGTTCTACCATCTGATCTTTGCCATTCATCTTCCAAAATTGGTATACTATATGATTGTGATCCACTTGGATGTACATCATCTTTACGATAATGAAGTATTACAATATCGTTATTCTAAAATATAGAAACAAAATTATGATAGTAGAAATTAAGAAACTCATATAGTAATACTCACGCTTTTGATTACGACATCGGGAGCAACGTTCTTTGACATTAAACCACCAGGTAAAGCATTATAACGAATTGTGTAATTAAGATGTCCGCCGTAAGAAGTAATTTTGTTGGCCAAAAATTGAGGCGGTAAACTCCAATAGTGCACGTTATCATCACTCCGTCCTTCAAATCTTAGTTCATTATTACCATATTGAATTGGGAATTGTGATGGTTCTGGTGCTTCATAATCTGAGATTAATGTGAAACCATGTTCAACACGCCCGCCATTAAATCTTGAATGTATTGTGTCTCGATGAAATGAACTACTTGAACATTGTTTTGTAACTCCCATACAGAAACATTCAATACATCCTGAATATGTGTAACTATTCAAATGGTATGATCCGGCAACACATTTATCACAATATACTCCATTTACATGATCCTTACATTCGCATGAACCATCTGGTAATATTTTACTTGTTCCTCTTTCATCACAATATGATCTTCGTTCTGGTGTACATTGGCTTCCATATACCATTGGATTACCTTCGTAACCAGCCTCACACATTTCACAACGACGTCCTGTATAACCACGTTGACAATGACAAATAACCTCATTATCAGCACCTAATGAGCAACTGTGAGCGAAATTATTTTCAGGATTTGTAAGTGGACAAGGACATGGTTGACATGGAATACCACGACTTAAATCACCATATGTGCCACTTGGACATGGTCGTATTGGTTCCAATACACAACGTCCCAACCATGGACCAACTTTTTCGCGAACATATCCTGGTGCACAACGTTCACATGAGTCGCCAATATAACCAGGTGGACATTGACAATGTTCAACTAGTGACGCAGAACCCAAACCACGATCATCAACAGCCGCTGAATCCATTGTGATATGAATTAATTCAACTTCACGTTCAGTTGCATCGATATATTGCAATTTGAGAAGTATATTGTCAACATTGGCTAATGCCATCATAATTTCTTCACGAGATGCTCTACGTCCATCTGATTTATACCATAATCCTGGTGAAAATTGAACAGATATTTGGTTTCTAATATTTGGTATGATTGGAGTTCCAGACTGATAAGTTAATGTATAGTCATTTCCGGTTAGAATAACGTTGGGTGCATTATTCGGTGCACCATTACCAATTACTTGTGCTTCAAATTTCAAATAGCCTCCGTAAGATTTTAATTGATTTCCTTGATAATCAGATGGTAATGCAAGATATGGTGTGTCTCGAGTCATTGGTATATTTCCAGCACGGAACTGAAAACAATTTGGTTTAAAGATTGTAAATACCGTATTATAAACGTATGATAAATAAAATTACCTGAACACCATGCCTTAATGCTATTAAACTATGACCAGAATATTCACCAATTCGTATATCACCGTAACCTTCACGTGGTATTTGAACTCCAAGAACTGTTTGAGATGTTACTGGAGGCTGTAGCTGTAATTTCAATTTTATGTTTAATTATAATATTCGAATATAATTTACAAAATTTCTATACGTACTGCATAAATGTAGAGATCAGCACTACTACATTGATTTGATATACCGAAACAGAAACAATTGATACATTCATCACTTCTGCTGGCAAATGAATTGAAGAAACCAGCGGGACAAACATCTTGATCGTCTGTTGTGACAGTTACAATTGTATCCGGTGTAACAAAGATACGTTTTACAGTATTAATTATTTCACATGAATATGCTCCAGAGTCGACAACTTGCATATCTGGACAGACTAAAGTACCAAATCCATCAACACTGGTCGACACACACTTATTAGGTACATGTCCCCAATTTAATCGCCAAATAACTAATGGCATTGGTACGCCGGTGGCTCTACATGTTATATTTAATACAGCACCAACGGGTATATCAACCCTAGGTGGTGGTGGTACAATTACTTCAGGAGCAGCTAAAAAATATAAATTCAAAATAATAATTTGTTTATTTCAAAATTTTTTATCGATTACATACCACATCCGTGTTCATCACTTCCATCTTGACAATCATTTGTATGATCACAATGGAATGATTTTGGTATACATTGACCACTACCACACTGGAATTCATCATGTCGGCATGGTGAACCAGTTGGGTTTGGATCACAACTATCTTCATCTGAATTATCACCGCAATCATTTTCACTATCACAACGCCACACACGATCGACACATTTCGAATTTTTACATAAGAATTGATCTGGATTACATTGTTGGCCTTGACTACAGCTATGCTCATCAGAACCATCAGAACAATGTCGGATACCATCGCATATTTGAGATTTTGATATACATTCTCCATTCATACAAGTTGCTTCATGATAACCGCATGCTGATGGTGGTCGATCGTAGATTGGATTATCTAGATTTTATGGTGTTTTTTTTTTTTTTAAGATAAGCAAACATTAATTATTTTGTAAAATTTCTAATATATTATTTACCCAAAAACAAATGAGTGAAAATAATCACGACAATTTTATGCGTCGGAAAAAGGGCAGCATAAAAATTTTATTTATAGAAGAGTTATGAGAAATTGATTTATGTTTTTTAGATTGTTTTTTTTTTAAGTTATGAAAATACCTAATCCAAAAAATTCAAAACCGATATGCGGAACGTTGCCATATTTAATTTTTGTTGATGGTCTTTTAAAAAGATCATCTTCATTCCAAGCTGCATGCATATTGATTTTAAATAAAATTTTAATACATATTTCTTGGTTTTTAATATTTAATTATTATTGATTTTATTTTAAGTCAAATACCCAAAAAATATCTACTTACATTTTTCAACAGTTAAATGAACGCTAACACTTTGTCCTTGCGTGTAAGATGGATAACCGACAGCTTCACAAATATAATCTCCGGAATTTTCAACCTTAAGAACATTAAATAGAATTTAATTAAATTGAATTAATGAATAAAATTATATGTTGTTTTTTTTGATTTTTATTAAAACTTACTCGAACATTTGGAATTTCCAAACGGCCATTAATATCTTTGAAATTAGGTGGAAGTGGTCTTCCACCAGGTAACACCCATCTAACTTTAGCACGTTCTGGACCTTCATCTCGACAACGGAATACAACTTCACGGCCTAAATTCATTCAAAATAGATTAATATCAAATAGTTTTAAGTATTTTTGAATTTTTTTTTTTTTTTAGAAAAGCCAATGTATTTAAATTAAGCGCTCATATAAAAAATAATTCTTTATTTTGCGTGCCTTGTGATTAATGATAAATTTGGTTGGACCTAATTTTTAACATTAAAATCGCAATAGTAATTAAGATTATTAATTACTCACGGTTCTAATGTTAACAACAAAGTACAATTAATTTAATTTTGTTTTGTAATTTAATAATAAAATAATACTTTTGGAAGTGCATGTTTTTTCTTTTTTACATTATGTATAATAAAATTTTGGGAATGATTTCCAAACGAAGTAATTTTAAAATAAGTGCATTAATTTATATGTATTACAGGAGCGCTCCGATTTATGAACGTTGTTTTATAATTAGTCCAATATTTCGCTAACAAATTACAATTATCTGAAAGCGTCACGTTACTTGTCGAACGAAGTGACACGCAAAAATAAAATTAATTCACTTTATTCGCAAGTTACTTTATTCGACAGCTTATGTGATTCATACAGAATTGGCCTAATTGGTACTAGGAGATAAAATAATACTTCTGCACATAACGTGTAGCAGCACCTTTACAGGTTTAATAATTATTTGTATTAAACACCTGTTTAACTAAGCAGGCCCATATTTTTCTTGCTAGTAAATTTTCACATTTTTACTATTTTCTATATAATTAAGTTCTAAAGAAATGAATGGCGGGTTCGGTTACTCTCATTTGCAAATAAATTTTTGTTGCATTGCTGTGCTGTGAAGTTATATAAGAAGCGTATTTGTTGCTCTCTCCGCTTATAACAATAGTTTTATTCAAGAATAATTTTTGAAAATTTTTCGGATAGTTAAAGAGAACATAGGAAATAAGCAAATTTGTACGATTTTCTTATATGAGGTCAAGATGGGTCGCAAAGCCGCAGAAACTGGTCATCAGACCTTTCGTCAACCGACTACCACTATTTCAAGCACTTGGTCAATTTCTTGCACAATAAAATCTTCAACGTCATAAATGTCTTTGTTGCCTCCAGTACGCCGGGTTTCGAAACTACCGAGATAAATAAACTTGTTTCTCGATGGCAAAAATGTGTTGATACTAATGGCTTTTATTTCGATTAATAAAATTTTATTTTAACTGGAATATGTGCATTTGAAAGGTTAAAAACCGCCATTCACTTCTTTACGAACCTAGTACATTTGAATATGATTTACTCCTTGTAAGTTCTTCCGACTTACAACCCGAATTTCATAAATCAGGGTTCTCCTTTAAAAATAATTAAATGGTATTTGTGTTCATTATAATATTGATATCGTGACAATTAGCATCAATATAATAAATGTTTGAATCATTCGTAAACTTACCCTCCCTAATATATCCTTTGATTCAGTTTTTTGGTTAGATTTTGTTAAAAATATATAAAAAAAAAGTAAAAGAATTTAAGTAAAGGATGTTAGTTTTGTTTTTGTTTTTTATACTTAGGAATAATTTTAATTTCATTTCGAAAAGTAAACAATGTAATTTAGTTAATAATTAAAATTTGGTATTAATTTTGAAAATTCTATTATAGTAAAAATATTGATTTGAAATGTTTGCACTTACTTTCTCTGATAATTTGATCATTTGGATAAGTTTTAAGATTCAATTGAACTTCTGATGGATGCGTTGGTCGTGGTGGAGGTGTAGCGGGTGCTGCAATAATTCAATACGAATTAATTGATATGAATTTAATAAATGAAATTAATTAGTTATTTAAGCAAAAATTATTATTTTTAAAACCAAAACTTACAAGTTTTAATTTTTGTTTTAATTTATTTTGTTTTTTGTTTCAAAAACTTTGTTAATAAGTATATATTTATAAAGCAAAAAACAAAAAAAAAAAAACAATCTTAAAAAACGCAATTAATATTTATTTTTAAGAAAGCATGTTTTTGTATTTTGTATTAATTTGTAGACATAATGTTTTTCGCATAATTTTAGATATCCTTCCTGAAGCTTTCGCGTTTCAACCAAATTCTTATGTTAATTATTATATTTAATTAGTGTTTTTTGACATAATTTTCCTATTATCAGCCAGCCATTTTTAGTAAGAAACTTGTCTGAAACTTTTGTTGTTTTTGCACTTACGACTTTCCGATGATGGTGGACAATCGAGTTCATCACTTGTATCTAATGGACAATCAACATGTCCATTACATCGTAGATATTCTGGAATACATGGACCGTTTTCACAACGAAAAGTATTCGGAGCACACGGTTCTTCTTCAGTCTCTGGATAATATTCATGCGTTCCTTTCGAATTTATTTACATTTTTTTTGTTTAATAATTAAGTGAACAAAATTACTATTATTGTTATTATTGCTATTTCGCTTGTACTATTTTTAAGTGACAAAGTGATTAGTTATTTTCTAATATCAATTTTTATCATATCTGATAGGAAACTTTACGGAATATTTTTGAAAGCTTTCATAGGCAATTCCAACGTATGTACATAAAAATCAAGTTAACTATTAAAGACAAGTACAGTTTCAAGAAATTATAATAAATAAAACTATCTGAATCATTCAGTGATTGATTCTAGGTTATCACGAATATCAATTTAAGACAATATACATGAGAATTGGTATTTCTATATTTAAAAAAGATTACAGCATAGACTATAGAGGACTGGACAATTGCCTCAATTTTATTAAGAAAATAATATTACTGGCCTATATACCACTAACAGGCCTATTCTGACGTTATGACAAATTTTTAGTCATAACAAAATTATATACATAGATGTAACATTATTTGTGTGCTTAAAGAAATGGTGGAAATTTTTCCATATTTATCAATTAAGTCACTCAAAAAACATCTAAAATTTGGTTGCGATGCAAAATATTTTCGGTCAGAACTTGTGACATCTTTTTATGACAGTTGTAAGTTATGAGCGCGTCAGAATATGAATTAGTCTTTAAAAAAAAGTTATGATAGTGACGTCATGTTGTGACCATTATGACTGGTCCCAAAATAAACCTGTAGATTTAATTACTTTCTAAAAAAAAACCTTTACAATACAATAAAAAAATTAAAAATTTAATAAGATTTTTCCCTAAAACAATACAGAATCTGTCTGTCCGTCACTGAATAAAAAATTTATCGACTCATATATTTGCTAAAATATTCACAATAATTATACGAAAACGACAAATACACATTTACATACTGAAAACTTATTAAGTTTGGAATACTTACTACAATCTCGTTCATCTGAATAGTCTGAGCAATCTTGACGATTATCACATCTTTGATAGTTGCTGATACACTGTAAACCATTGGCGCATGGCCATTCATGACTTTCGCAACGAACATGAAGACTAGTTCCGATACAATCACGTTCATCAGAACCATCTGGACATTCAGGATGTCCACTACATCTTGCTGATTCATCGACACATGTTCCATCGTAACATCTAAATTGTCTTTCGTTGCAACCTTTTTTTTTTTGTTGATTTATTCGAAGTTAAAAATAAAGAAAAACAAAAATTTCATTTAATTAAAAATTTGGTAATTTCGAAAAGAAAACAATTATATTGTTCTAAAACACAAAAAACAATTTTTTTTTTTGTACAAAATTTATATACAAAATTTTTGTTTTGTGTTGGATTTGCTAAAAGTAATAAAAATTCATTTTAAAAGTTTAGACCTATATTTGTATTGGTCTAAAAAAAAAAATGATGTTTATTAAAATTAAAAATTTTCTTTCATTTAAGAAATCTAGAAAAAGAGACATAGAAATTGTGCATGCAAAGAAATATTTATAAAAAAAAGAAAAGCTTCCTTAATTATATTTATAAGAAAATCCAGCCATATTAAATGAAGCAGTAAATAATAATAAAAATAATAATATTAATAATAATAATAATATAAATTATAATTTATATATATATGCAGTAAAACAAAACACGTTCAAAAATGCTAAAATTAAATAAAAAATAAAAAAAAAGACTTTAAATATTTTTGTCTTTTAAAAACAATGTTTTTTAAATAAAATTTTCTTTTAGATTAATTATGTACAAATTTTTATCAATTGAATATAAAAATAAATTTTTTTATTTTTTTTAAAAATATTTACATAAAATTTTTAACGAAGATTTGTTTTTAAGAATATTTTTCGTTGATTTTTTTAATTTTTTTTTGTACAAACAAATAATAATACTACTTTGAACACATCTAAAGAAGAAGAAATTGAAAATTTTAAATTAAAAAGAGATTTTTTAATGTAATTTCTTTTTTTTTTTTTTAAGAAAGAAAAACAAAATTTGAAAATATTTGAAATATTAACCAAAGCAATTTTGTTCATCTGAGAAATCTTTACAGTCATAGTAACCATCACATCGTAGTGTCACATTAATGCAAAACTGATGATCGTAACAGGAAAATTCATTTTCCTTGCATGGACCTAAGTTAAGCAATTACAAATAAATAATAAGAAGAGATTGTTTTTCTCGTGTACCAAATAGAATAAAATCAGAATTATTTCATCTGTCCTAAATTATGGTATATGTATATTGTTTCTGTAAAATTTTCTAATAATGGACAGTTATAAGCTAACAATTTAGTTCTTTTATTGATATGTAAAAAAAAACCATCCTAATGATTTTTTGAAATGTGTTCTGTTATATTAACATATGTAGAATGCATATAGAATGCATATAGAATGCAATTCAAAGTGACAACCATTGTAACTGCAATAAGTAAAATAAGTAAAAAATTATACTTTCAATATTAAAGGCAGACTAGAACAAAACAATTGATGACTGATCTGCGAAATGCAGTACTGTAGGCATTACCGCAATGAAAGACCGGTAACAGTTTGAAGTAAATTTTGATGTCACTTGTTTAAATAGTTAATGCAAATGATTAGCTTTGAGTGGTTTTAATAAAAATAAAAACAAAATAGAAATTGTTTTGTAATCATTTGTATGACGAGAAATTCAAAGAGATCATCATCATGTACTAGAAATTGCTAGTAGTTGAGAGATCACGAGTTAAACTCTTGGTTCGGGCTTCGACAATATTCACATTTTTCACAATTTCCTACAAAAAATTTTTCCCGAATTTGAAAAAGAATTAAAAAAAAAATATGATAAAAAAGATATTTATGGTTAGTGTTTTGTCGAAGAAAAAAATAAAAAAAAAACGTAAGAATTATTAAGAAAATTTTAAGAAAATTAAAGATATCGTTTTCAATTGTCGTTAAATTGAATTTAAATAATCTAGTATAAGAATTATGCATACCATAATTTCGGACAGAGGAAGTATAAAATAAATAAACGTGTGAGATCGTTGAAAAAATAAAACTGAAAAATTAGTGATCTTTAAAATCAAAAAAAAAATTTACGTGATTTGTAGAATAAAAGCAAATAGTTAAAAGTGATTTTTGAAGCAAGTGATCTTAAATAAATCAAATAAAAGAAAAAAAAACGAGTGATCTTTATAACAACATTATCGATTACTATCAAAATAACAAAAATTATAATAAAATATCATTTTTTTGTTGTTGTCAAATAAAGCTTGTGATCATTTTGCTTGATATATAGTATATATATTTATATTTTTAAAAATATTATATTTAATTGCATTATATTCTTTTAATTGAAATTTTTGTATTATTATTATTATTTTCGAATAATTAAATACTTACAATCACTTTCATCATAGCCATCGTCACAATCAGATATGGTATCACATTTTTCTGAATAATGAAAGCATTTTCCATTTCCTGGACATTTTAATTCTGGGCATGGATAACGTGATGGTTTATGATCATATGGTGATGATGATGATGATGATATGGTATGATTATTATTAATATTGTTATTATTAATGCTATTATTGTTAAAATCGCAATCTTTTTCATCGTTCGCATTTAAACAATCAATATGATTATTACAAACGATCGATCGAGGATGGCATGTATCGTCACAGAAGAATTCATCATATGAACAATCATCTGGTGTGACACCATGATGATCTATAAAAGAATTCGTGTTATATTGAACATAATATGAATATATGAAATTTTTAAAAGTATTTTACTTAAGTTTTTCATTATTTAAATGTTTTTCTATTTTTTTCATATATCCTACCTGTTGTTTTTGTTGTTTTTATATATAATTGTATAATTTCGTTTTATATTCAAAAATTTATTTTTAATATATTATTAAGATTTTGCATGACCACCAAAAATAAAAGGAAAAACCATAAACAAAATATGCCGAAAATAAAATATAATTTTTCTTTATATATATTTACAACCCAACAAAAAACATAAACTATGAAATAATGAAATATGTAAAGTGATAATTATTAAGGAAGACGCCATACCAAAACAATCAGAAAAAAAATAGCATTAAAACTATACCAAATTAATTCTATATAAAATTTGACAAATCGGTACAAACCCGATTTGTGAAAATTTGGTACACAAACTAATTTTAATTCGCGAATTTAGTCGGTATGTACAGTTAAGGTGACAATCCATAAGCGACATAGGTGCCCATCATGTTAAGTCAATTATAAGCCATAAGTGTATGTATTTTAAATCAGCTTAAATTAATTTCTTTGGTATAACGCTTCCTTAATTTGTATTAAATTAAGTTAAATTAAAAAAACAATTAAACAAAATGAGTTAAATTTACCATTATCTTTTGGACAAGTTTTAGAACTTTCATCAGATCCATCGTAACAATCGATTTGACCATCACAACGGAAATCTTCATTAATGCATTGATTGTTATCACATTGCCATTCCTGAGCAGAGCATTGACCATTTTCTAGTGGTGGTTTTTTGTATGTTTTTTTAAGTATTATTTTTTATGAATTGATTTGCTTATGATAAATATGTACATATATAAATGATGATTATTGAAATAAATGTAACTAATTAAAAATAATCTTTTAGTAAAAACAAAACAGATAAAAATTAAATGTATAAATCAATTTTTGCGAATATGTGATCTCATTCATTCAAATAATTTCCTAATTTTACACAAAAAAAGCAATCTTTTAAATGTTTTAAAAAGATTAAATATAAAATGATTTTCAATTTTCAATTATAACTAATAGACTACTTAAAATATTTTATATTTATAATTAGCAATAAATAGTTTAAAGCTGCCACATTTTTAGGAAATTAAAAATCAGAATTAAAATTAAAGAAATTAAGAACATAGAAATGAATTGTTCGACAAAATAGATTTGTTACGAAATAAAGTTTCTTTAAAATTCTAAAATACGCATATCCCTTCCCATCACCAGATTTTCTAAAGATCACTTGTTACCTAGATAAATTTATAGAGATATACATACTTCATTTTGTAGTTTCAAATCGGAGTATATATACATATATAAATTAATCCAGGCAAACTGACCTTTAGTATTTCATAATAACAATAAAAAGTATTATTTTTACCATCACAATGTTCTTCATCAGATCCATCTGGACATTGAGGTTTACCATCGCAAACAAAATCTCTTAGCAAGCATAGGCCGTTACTACATTCGAATTCATTTGGTCCACAGTCAACTTAAATATTTGTAGTTTCGTAAAATGGATTTTTCGTAATCAAAATAATAATAAATTAAACCAAAAAAAAAAAAAATGAGAAAAAAAGATCGACATATAAGAAAAATTGTTTTTTAAAAAAATATAATTTACACAGAAAACAAATATAATTTCGTAAATCTCGAAAAGAACAAAGTATTATAAAAAAAAAAAAAATAGGAATAAAGAGTTAATAAGTAGTTGATTATTAAAAATTTATCTAATCTAATACAAGGAACACGTCAGACATCTGAAATTTATCCGCCAAATGAAACTCTCTGACACTGAAGAAATTGCACAACCATTTACATTTCATTATCAGACAGAAATTCAGTGAATAAATATCAAATATAAACAAGACCTAACAAAATTCCATACAAGTATTTACTATATAGTAGTAAAAAAAAAAACAGGATTCAATATGTTATAAGATTAATCTACTACCCACACGAATTCACCTAACTAATTTATAAGAAGAAGAATAAGAAATTCATGGTTATAAAAGATTTTTGTTAAGGAACAATGTTTATTGAGAAAGATTGACACGACAAAATTACATGGGGTATAAGGATATTAAAAATGATTGGAACTTACCACAATCAATTTCATCACTACCGTCTGTACAATCATCTTTATCATCGCAACGATACGTTTCTGGTACACATTCACCACTGCGACAACTATAATAAGGAAGTTTGTTTTTTTGGTTTTTTTTTTTTGGTTTGATAAAAATTCACAGATTCATAATCCAAAAAAATTGTACTAAGAGAATCATTATTTTGTTATACAATAAGAAATTTAGAAAGATTAAGAAGAAGAAAGGATAGATTTCTAATATAAAGAAAATTATAAAATTCCAATTTCTTACTGGAATGCATCAATTTGACACCATGTACAGTTCGCTTCATCGCTACCATCAATACAATTTCGTACGCCATTACATTTATTATCAAGTGGAATACAATAACTATGATCACATTGAAATTCATCTTCTAAACATCCAGAATCTGTGAAATTATTTCAATTGATTTTTTAAATTGAATATTATTTCAAAGAAGGAATATTTTTGATATATGGCCTAATAATTATTATTCAAAAGTTTTCTAAGTCATCTTATCATAGATGCAAAGATGAATGCACGTTTATCCTTTAAAGGAGAACATTTCTTCATCCCATTTTCTATGATAAGAAATTCTAGAAAATTTAGTAATATCTTTTTCTCTCTTAAAAATTCAATATTTGTTGTAGGGAAAAGCATAGAGAATTTAGCGATTAGAGTCAATTTAGAGGATGTCGTAAAGTACAAGTAAATAAATAAAAGACTAAATTTTAAAATTAATATAAACTAATCAGGATAGTACAAATAATACCAGTAGTTTGAATTGATGAACGAATTAAACGAATTTTCTATATACACGTATGATAAATGAAATATGACGGAATTTCGAATGATTTGATTTGAAGTACTTGGATTCATGAATTCTAATTTTGTTAAATTTTGGTAAATTTGTAGAAATTGTCAAGAAGTATTCGCATTCATTATATTTCTTGTGTAATTTATGTAGACAATATATTATTTTGAATATAATACTCGTATATACTCTCTAAACTAAAATTGGCTAGATTTTAAAGTTTGATTCTAGTTAGAATGTAATAATATTACTATTAATTAAATTGGTTTAAATGGACGAACCATTAAAGCTAGCTACAATAGAAAATTAAAAATGTCTAGTTATGCAAAATAAATATGGAAAATAAATAAAGAAACTAGAAATCTAGTACAAGTTTGGTAATAGCAGTTTTTGATAATTGTACAGGCTTTATTTCCACTTAGTTTTCATATAACACTTTCAACACTGATTATAAACAAATAATTTGTGCAGCGATAAAAGGATTTTCTTCCTTCCATATACAACAATTGTCTTTATAACAGCTTCTTTTCAATGCAAAATGTGCAGATGATTTTGCATGAAAATTAAGGCTTATTTTCATATAGGAAAAAGACTAAAATTATGACCAATTTGCTAGATACTACTGCTTATCCAGTTGATGACCATTACTAAAAAAAATTTGTTCTAATATATGAATCAAGCTGCCATGACTGTTTTTCTAGTCTCTAGATAATATTTAGTTATTTTTACTAGAAACTACGAGCCACGTACCCTAGACTAATACTAGATTATCTAGTTAAATGTGGAACTGGAAACGTTTCTACCTAGATTTTTCTAGAAAATAACATATATTTTAAGAACAGCTTGGAATAAAAATGTTGTTACCGCTTTAGAATTAGGTCAGGTTAAATGTCGATTAATCTTTTTACCGCAACTGTAGATTTCCTTCAAGATTATACATATTTTAATTATTTACAAAATCCGTAGGAAACAATAATTAGTAACAACGATTGTAACATATAAAACATTTAAATTAAATTACAAATATCGTAACAGCATTCATACATTTTCTAATTTCTATCATTAATTACAGTGTAGACAATTTTAGAGTCAAACAATTTCATTACTACTGGTACTGATTATTAGATTAAATAATAATGTTAAAAACGAAAATTATTACATTTTAATTAATTAGAATCCAATTGAATTATATATACGAATATATATATATTTTTAAATTAATTTAGAATCAAAGAAAGAACTTATAATTCCTTTTTCGGTTCTAATAATTTTTAAAAGCCAAAAAACTGAAATTTTGAGTTGTCGTTTTTGTTTTTAATTATTAATTTTGTGATTGTGATTTTTTTTTAGTGTTTTTAACTTTTGTTTGAAATAGATTTTGTGTTTATTTTTATTTTACCTTCAAAAGGTGGACAATTTATTTCATCAGTTTCATCATAACAATCAGGATATCCATTACATCTTTGCTCTTGTTTAATGCACATATTACCATCGCATTCAAATTCATCATCGGTACATCTACTTATGTCCACTTCCCCGGAAGAGTCTATACGAAATTGGGTGGGTTTTTTTTCATTTCTTTGACTTATTGAATTTTAATTATTTTAGATTCGATAAAAAAAAATAGTATTCATATATCGGGATTAAAATTCTGAATTTCTGAATTTTAAGAAAATAATTTCTTAATTTTCAAATAAGGATTATGAATAATAATAAAAAATGTATGAAATGTATTTAGAAATGTAAATTATGATAAAATTTATGGTGAGAAAAAAAATTCCAAAACCAAACTTTCGATAATATTAACAAAAAATTGTTAAATTTTTGGTGCACCAAATATTTTCGTGAAAGAATTACTAAGGGGGCCAACTATAATAGACTTTCGATGGACTTAAGAAAAATACCTCAAGCTTATTTTGCTTATTCGCTCGAAATTTCTCTTAAAAACACGACAAGCTTATACTAGAGGCACACATAGGGTATTCATACCATAGTTTAAGGATACCATTTGCTATACCATATGTGTGTCGTCGAATACTAGCTGAATACCATTTCAACTACGTAGCATAAATCTGGGATTTAAATTCGAAAAAGTATGTGGTATCCCCTTTTTTACTTAATTTTTTAGGCCATCGTAATCTATTCTTTAGTGATTGTCGCGCCTTTTTATTGAAGCGGAAAATAGCCAATGAAATTTTGTAGGAAAGCTTAGCAATTGACACATGTTTACAGTTTTTTTTTTGAAAATATTATTTTTAAAAAAAAATTTATTAAATTATTATATATTATTATATTTGTGTCCATTAGAATCAATAGAGTCATTGTCGAAAATATATTAACTTAAGTTATACCGAAAGTCTATTATAGTTGTCCTTTAAGACGAATTTACATTACATGTCAGAACAATTTTCTTGTTTTTTTATACTTCTTTTTCGAAAGAATAAATTTAATTAATTTTTAAGATGGGATTTTGTGAAATTATAAAATTTTCATTTAAATTGTTAAATTTTTCATAATGTAAAATCGAGTGAAATGAATGAAGATTGAAAAATTTGTGTTTGTGTATTAACCATAACCAATATTTGTTTTTTATAAAACCTTAAAAATATTGAAATTTTGGATTAAAAAATGGTGTACTCAAATTTGAAATTTAAATAAAAAATAATTAAAAGGAATATTTGAAATTTTAAAGGTTTTTTTTAAGCTTTATATGTATTAAGAAGAATCTAGTAATTTTGAAAATACCCTCATAATCATAATTATTCGTTGTTGGACAATGTACTTCATCGGAACGATCGACACAATCATTGATACCATTGCAACGTTTATATTTTTCGATGCATGATCCATCGGTACATCGATATTGATCTTCAGAACATCCACCATGATGATCTATAAAAAGTGTTTTTTTTTTGGTTTTATGTTGTAAAAAATTAAAAAAAAAAAAATATACAAAATGGATTTTCACTAATTTATGAAATTAAAAAATTAAAAAAATTATTAATGAGAACTAATGAAAAATCCAAAACAGCATAATTTTGTTACTAAAATTTTTGGTTATAAATTTTGAATTAGAAAAAAAATTTATGCAAAAATTAAAAAAACGGAATTTTTGGGAAAAATTAGAATATTGATTTTTTTAAATGTTGATTTTCATTATTTTATTAAAAACTAATTACAACTGTAACTTCAGGGGCTAATTCAAAAATTTATTTGTAAAATAAAAATAAAAAAAAGAGTCACAATTTTGAATTAGCCCTAATTTAAAAAAATTATAAAAATTACAATTGTAAATGCTTTTTTTTTGTTTGTTTGTTTGTTGGTAAGATTTATATTAATTTGAAAAAGAATTAAACAACAATTCCTAACAAAACGAATTAGAGTTCGATTAGCTAACAACTTTTATCTCACACTTTTCACACGCAAAAATATTCTCATTCTAATTTGTGAAAATGGAATAGAATTTTCACAAGAATTTAAAATTATTTTCAAAAAAAAAAAACAAAACTCAATCGCATTTTTCTATTAAATCCAATTGGGTTGCTAATTATGTATTTGTTATTAATTTTACTATCAAGTTATTATACATACTTCATATTTATCACAAAATCATGCAAATATAAATAATCATTAACGAATGATCGGTTTAATTAAATCTATTCTGGGTTAGAACATTACATACACGCACACACTCATTCATTTCGATTAAAAACTATAACAAAAAATTTAAATAATTAAAAATTAATCCTTTTTTTTAGTTTCATTCATAATAAACATAATTTTTCGCATTCATTTTCTCAATGAAAGTTTTAGTGTTCATGCATTTTCAAAAAATCAATCAAAATCAGAAAAAAGAATAATTTTATAATTTTATAAAACAAAAAGCAAAACTAATAATTATAAATTAATTTTAGAAAAAAAAAAAAAATAATAAGAAAATAAAATATACTTACGACAATTATCCTCATCGCTTCCATCATAGCAATGAAATTTACCATCGCAATGAAGCGATTTTTGAATACATCCGCCGCCATGCAAACATTTGAACTAAGTGCAGTTTGTATTTTATCAAAATTTGTTATATTCTTTTTAAGTTATTAATTAAAAATGTTAACAATTTGGAAAAGTACATTTTTGGGGATTTATTCAGCTTTCACTTATTAATTGTAGACGTGTTTTTAATTAGAAATTATATAATGATTTGGTTGGTTAGTTGAAACCGTACAGGTTTCGTTGAAACGCTTTCATTACTGACATTTAAAAAAATTTCAAATTATTATAATACATAAAAAGGATAGATTTAAAATGTTTAAAATTTGGAATAAATGAAATTTTTGATACGTTTTTGAAAAACGAAAAGAATAATGCTCAAAAAATGATGTAATGACATTAAATCTGTGTGGTGCCAGGGAAACTAAGAATCTAGCAATTTTTTGAAAACTTGACGGAAAATATTATTTTTTTTTTCAAATTGTCTACTAGAATTTACTTTACCTTATTTAATGACTTAACTTAGACACACATATTATTTACTTATTTAATAAGTAAAGCCAAATCAAAATATTAATTAAATTTATTCATCCATCACTGTTAAAATTTTTAAAATCAATTTATGCTCGTTTTCCCTGGGTCTTTACATATATTGAATTTGCAATGGGAAAAGTAAAGTTTAGTCCGAAGCAGTAACATTTCAAAAATATGAAAATCCTTTTTGTTATTTTCAATGGAAATTCAAGTGGACGCAAGTAACCAATATAAAAATTGGCTAATTCTTTTCACTTTTCTACCAAAAATCTAAATCCTCCTATACCATTAAATCAAACATTTAAAAACGTCTGTAATGAAATCATGTGATTCCATTTAATCGAAATCGTCATATCGAAATGCCAATAACAATGATCTTTTCGATTCGATTTAATCTCAAATCGAATGCAACGATACGCAATCTAGAATTAGATACAAATTTTCAATTGTTTTGTATCATAATTCATATTAAAAACTAATTTCTAATTTCAATGTTCTAGAAAAAGTGTTTCGAAAAAGCTGAATATATCCTAAATGAAGAAAAAAAAAACATATCATTCGTTTGCATTGCGTTGGACTCACCTCGTTCGGACTACAATTACAATAATATTTATTTTCATCTTCACCATTTGGACAATCTGTTGTTCCATCACAGACTGTCTCTTTTGGAATGCAATCCCCATTAGCACATGCGAACTCATCTGGGGTGCATTTTTCATTCGGATCTGTTTTCGATAAATATTTACAAAATAAATGTGCAGAAAAAAAAAATAAAGAATAATGAAATTTTGAAAATTTTGAAAATTTTTTTCCTTAATTATGTAAAAAAATATGTTTTGACCACCAAAAATGATGAAAACTAAAAAAAAAACAATATAGCCTTAAAACCTAGAATAAATATATCTGTACTAATTACTAATTATAATATTTACAAGCATATTATAAGAAAAACAAAATAATAAAATAATAGCATACTTCTTGGTGGTGATTTTGTTGTTGTTGATAATGTTGTCGTTTGACAATCGATCTCATCGGATCGATCATTACAATTAAATCTTCCATCACATTTAAGATGTTTTGGTAAACAAACGCCATTTTTGCATGCAAAATGTTCATCTGGATCACATGCTGATCAAATGAATTGAATGTCCAAAATGAATTTTGTGTTTTTATGAATGAATTTTAGTCAGCCAATTTGGATATATACATATTTTTATTTTTTTGTTATAATTTTGATGTAAAATTTTGTTGATTCGGAAAATTTTGCATTGCATTTTTTGTTTTGTTTTTGGCATAATTTAATGTTGATTTTTATGAAGATTTTGTTGATTATGTATAACAATAAAAAAAACCATGCGAATAAATCCGAAAAAAAGAAATCCAAAATAAAAAAATAAATACCAAAACCAAAATTTAAAATTTTGAATAAAAATTTTATAATATTTAAAAAATATTCATTTGAAGCAGCAATATATTTTATACAATAAACAGCAATCGCGATATTTTATTTAATATATTAAATTACGAGAAGCATATTAAAAGCATAAAAGAATTTACTGGTTTTTATGTAAAAAGAATTTTGTTATTTTTTCAGTTATTTGATTATTTTTTTTTTTGATATTTTTAGAACCCTGTTAAAAATAACTTTATGCCACACTCTTGATGTCAGCAAAAATAAAAACGATCACATAGAAAAATAAAAATAAAATAAAAATTCGCTTCCAAAAAAAAAAGAAGAAAAATCATTACAAGAAAGTGCATTATCAAACTTATCAAGGTAGAGAACTCGTCCTAATCGTATACGTTCAGATTAGATTAGACTAGACTAAACTACACTGTCATACACTGAAGGAATTCAAATATTAGGAACAACGATCAAACGACTAATATGGATGAAATCATTTTCCTTTCCAAGACCGTTCAAAATTCTTCAAGGAATCAATGTTCTTCATTACAATCGATGGAGTAGTATTTAAAATAAAATTAAACTTCAGATTTCATAAATTACCGACTCCCTTTTCAGATCGATAACAATAAAAAAAGGAATCTATTCCTCCTATTAATTGAAGAATGTTCCAAATTTCAATAACATCGGATAATGCGTTCGACACAAGCAGACAACGGACATTTTCCAAAAATATTTTTTTGAATTTCTATTCAATGGCGAGAAATCAAGATATGTATGTATATCTGCTCACACTGCATTTGATTTTCATCGATTTACTGTCCCTAGTACCATTGTAGAACGACAAAATTCTACATAAGCAGATTATATTTCGAGAGTAAAAAAACCCATCTCATGCATATAGCCAGGATCGCAGGTATGTTCTGCCTCTAAAAGAAGAATTGGCAGCTAGTTCTGGTGATGACAGCCAATGAATTGCGTAATCGTCTAGCTCGGTTCGTTCCTAATCGTTTGTGAAGGCACCAGGGCTAATTACTCCAATTAAATATAAATAATAATTAGTAATTAATACAGAACTACGATACATATTCAAAGTGTACCGAACGTAGGTCTCCACTATGTACTTGTACTACCAGCGAAAAAAAAGAACTATTGCTGAGTCTAATTTTTTGACTAGGTACTGTATATTTTTAGCTATATACATTTTTTCGAATTTTTCTCTTTATTATTTTTTATGACACATTCAAAACCCGATCAGGTTGAACATTAATAAAAATCTATAAAAGAAATTAATTTTTTGGGGGGTTCTCTACTTTGTATTTCTTCGTTTTTTTTTTGGACTTAAAATATCCAATTTGATACTACTTGCTTTTCTTAAAGTTGCAGTTTTAATTTTATAGTTTCGCTTCATTTTTTTTATGAAATAAGATGAATGAAAGAAACCAAAAGAAATAAATTTATGTTTTTATTTTGAAAATGTCTAAAAATAAAAGAACCCGAAAACAACAACAACAAGAAGGAAATTGATTGATGCATGAAAATTCGTTTCGTTTAAAATGAAAATGAAAATCTTTAAAGGAGGTTTTCAAAATATTTTCTTGTTATACATAACGCTTTTTCATGTAACCGTCGTCTCTTGAAATATTAATTCTGAACAATTTTAGAATTAATTCCAAACGAAATTCTTTTATGAGAAATAGAGTCTAACAAATCGAAAACACCATTTTCAATGTTATTTTTGAGACAAGAAAATCGAAAAATCTACAATATGAGCTTGAAATTTTGTGTTTTTGGAAAATATATATTTTTATACTATAGAGAAAATATGGTTAGTTTTGAAAACGTTTTTTTAAATCATAACATGATTATTATTTTCTTAATCATCATATTTTCCACTTGTTGCCAATAAAAAAAGTTTTTTTGATGAAAAAATTATTCTTCTCGGTTGTACAGAATGATCTTAAAGTATCCCACCCCCCAACATGAATCTAAAACATCGTACATCATTTCAGTAGAAAAGGCAGCAGCTTTAGCCAATCCGTACGTTTTGTTTGATCGTCTGTTTTGGATTAGACTTGAGATTCACCCATAATTCACAATCAGTCGCTATCAACTTGACTTTATGAATAACTACCGACCTCGGTAAGATTCGCATGTACAAGAAATTTTGTTACAATCGAGTAATTCATCTTTTTCATCTCAAGTACAAGATTTCTGGTCTACCTTGATTCTTATTGGTTATACATTTTCTTGAAAGAAATTTTTTTTTTTTTTTAATTTTAATTTCGTTCCTATAAGTTTAAATGAAAATATATATTTTTCCTAACCAAGTCGAAATTACCAATTTCTATACATGAATAAAGGCAAAAAAAAAAAAAAAAACTGGACAGTTTACACTGAATCACATTAAGATGTTACATTTTTTGTTTTTGTATGACGTAAAACCATCTCCGTTTTGTACTTACGACAATCTCTTTCATCCGTATAATCAGAACAATCATAAATTCTGTTGCATAACAATTCTAATGGAAGGCATTGACCATTATCACATTGAAATTCATCATGACTACATTGATAAATATCTAAATAAATATTAAAATAATATTTACTTATAATAAATAAGTTTTCTTTTAAAATATTGGATCTTAATTCAATCGTACTAATTAAAAACTGTTTTAAATTTCTCCTACATTTATTTTCTTTAATGTTTAAAAAAATGTAACTTAAGTAAATTATATAAGTAAAAATATTTCCTGGAAAATTTTCTTTATATAAAAAAAAAGAAAAATATATTAAAATACATTTTGTGTGAAATATTTCCTTGAAAAATTTAACCTTTAAAATTTGTTACTTATACTTTGAAGACTGGAAATGGAAATCTACTTTGTTTTTTACACATATATGAATTTATAGAGTCGTCGAGGGAAGTTTTGCTTTTTTTTTATTCCGGACTTTATATTATGTAGTAATTATATTTTACAAAATTTGGTTTTCGTATGTGTAAAAATCATCATAAATGTAATAATTTTTAGTGCATGCTCGTTACGCTAGACAATGATCAAATTACAAACATTTTAACTAGTTTTCTTCATTTGATGGCACTTACATAGTATATATTCTAGCCGCATTTATTTCAGTATTTATACTATTATTATATTGGAGTGAATGAATATATTTCAATTTCAATTTATTCCGATATAACTAACATGATGTTTTGTCTAAACAAAAGTATATTCAATTTTGAATGACGATACGACAAGCATAATATTGAAATGCTTAGAAGCATTAACGATAAATTATTGCTAAATCACAGCACATTAATATCTATTAAAATTTAATAGAATTTTTACTGTTAAGAAATTATGGGAAAATATTACTTGATACTCATCTTTTAAATCATAAGCTTTATAATTCGATTCTCATTAGCACCGTTAAAAAGTTCAATCGGAATTGAATTGAAAAATAGAAAATAGAAATAGAAAATGTTTTAGCTCTCGTACAAAATAATTGCAAATTTTCTATGTGAAATTGTAGGCGCCCAAGTTGTATACAACTATGGAACTGACCAGAACTGATGAATACATTTACTGTCTATCTGATTTAATACCTACATCCTCTTCCTATGATATTATTTTCTTTTTTGTATATCCTATATTTCTTTAGTTTTATATCTAATCTTTTGACTGATATTTAATATTACTTGTATAATATTTCTTTATCAATGTACTTATTTATCATACAAAATAGCTTGATAATTGAATCGTATAAAAGTTTGCTGAGACTTTGTCGGGCCCTCTATCACAATACAATCTCTTCCCTAGATGTGATATAAACACATCTTATTTTATGTATCTCGAATAAATAAAAAAAAAACCTTTTATTTTACTCATAGTTTTTCTGTTTCTAAGTTTTTTACCGCGCAAGAATGTTGGACAGATTTTAGACATTGATATCATTTGCTTGTCTACATTGTAATTTGTTTATTATCTTCTTTTTTTTTTATATATCCAAAGAATTTATGAGATTCATTTTTAAATCTTAAAATCTAGTTTTTCTAATTTAATTTAATTTAAATGTTTGCATTGATTCGATTAGGAATGTGTCTCTCAACAAAACTGGACGCATTCTTTTTTGGCATTTAATCCGTATATACTTATGTACTTATATATACATATTTCAATTTAATTTATTAACTAAAAATAAAAACTAGTTTTATTCTTTCCATTTTATGGTATATCTCAGATATCAGTGACAAAATCCTTTTCAAATGAATTTTATATGTTATTTGAAGGTGAATACATAAAACTTTTAGATTTCCCATATCATAAAATATCATATAAAATTACGTTTCTATATAAAAAAAAAAATAGAAAAGCAATTTCCGGGAAAATAATATTACAATTATTCTATTGAAATAGTTTTATAGTATTCAATTATTTATGATATTCAAATTAGAATTATTAAATAAAAAAAAGGAATCGGTATATAAATTAAGATTGAATAAATTTTTGTTTAAAATTTAAGTTTTATTAAACATTAATAAAGAATTAGGAAAATTTTTGTTCTATATATTTTAAAGAAACACGAAATACTTTGTGGCTATGCTTGCAGAACAGAAAAGGGTACGGTTTTCTCCAATAGCAATATTTGAAAATAATACTATTCAAGGATGAATAAATTATTGGAAAATTGAATTTTATATTGAAGAAATCAAGAGTAGAATGCATCAAGGAAGAATCTATAGATATATATAGTTGTATAAAAAAAAGTTCTGATAGAGACCAGATTGCATATAAACCCGGAAAATTAGAAGTTGTTTATACCAAGTACTTGAAAAAGGTTCTCGGATTCAAGGACTAAGAAGAGATCATGAATTTTATTAGAGATGCATTTAAGGAGTAGAAATTATAAAGTTCTATATTTTATTATAAGAGAGAAAGATATTTGGTTTAATCGATTGAAAACACTTTTTGAGTGTACCTCGTATCTCGATAGATAACAGTGCTGATTTTGTATCCATATATCATGTTATATAATTTTCTATGGAAAGATGAATAAATTTATGTTCTTTATAATAAAACTTATGTTTTGATTCTATCGAAAATTATAAATATTACTGATATTTTCATGTATAAACTATATTGATTACGAATAAATTCGTAATAAATTTTGAAAGAATTTTTATATTTATAAATATCGTTTTTATTTTTGTTTTTCTAATATTAACAATGTTATTAACTACTACACATGCAATTCAAATTAAAAGTTAAAATCAAGAATGGAATCGGTATTAGCATTTCTATGCTTTTTCTATATAATTAAGCCTCACAATCGAATTACACAATTCCACTCCATATAAATTAGTTGAAACTATTAAAAAATTTAGTGAAACTAAATTATGGAGAAAAATTCGTCTTACCTTTTTTTTTTGTTTATATACGAAATGTTATCAACGACTAAATTATCTTATTTCTATGTATATTTAATATATATTATAAAAAAACAATTTGTGTTAATAACAAAAATAATATGCGCTTACCAGGACAATTTCGTTCATCTGAAATATCTTCTGGACAATCAATATTTCCATTACATTTTAAATCCGATGAAATACAAGTTCCATCATCGCACTGCCATTTATCATAAAGGCAGGCTAAATTTTGGTTTTATTTTTTTTTAATATTTTTTTTTTTTGGCCGCAATAAATTTGGAAAAATATGTTAGTATAATAAAAAAAATTAGTAAATTTTTGTTAATAAATAAATCTAAAAAAAAAACAAACACTCACATACACTTATTATTTAGATTATAGCAAAATTAGTAAGTAATTATTTTTAAAGCGAAAAATACTTATTTACTTATCTATTACGGATATTCATTCTTCGTTACAAATCGAAGTGTATAAGGTTTATTTCTATTGGGATGGGCCAATAATTTATTCGGCATTTAATGACACAAGCGATTGCTCAGAATTTTAACATATGGAAATCAAGCGTTGGAAAACATTAAACAGAAGCGAAAAAATATTGTGTTTCATCATAATAACGCTAAATCAGATACTAATTTAGCCACTCGTGAAAAATGAAGCGAACTTGGCTGGAAACTTTCTATTTATCCATCATACATAGTCCTGATCTTGTACCATTATACTATTTGTTTAGGTTTCTCCAGAATTCATTTATTTCATTTGATTAAGTCAATAAAATTGTGTTGTCTCGGTTTCACATCTTGAGAACCTAGAAATCCCACAGTGACGAGATAATAGCTCTGCTATGAAAATGGTAAAAGATTTCCAACTTAAATGGACAATATATTTTTCCCATAAAAATTCGTTTCTCGTTTACACTACGAAAAAAAAAACGCAAAGCCTTTTCGGGCCCTCCAATATATATAACAATATATACATCGATTTTTAACGAAAAGTGAATACCCTTTTATATGTTTTTCAGTTTCTTTTTTCTTTTAAACAATTATAAACTATATATATAAAGCACATACGACAATCTTCCTCATCAGCACGATCTTTTGGACAATCAATTTTTCCATCACAACGTCCAATAATTGAGATACATGATAAATCAGAACATGTAAATTTTCCTTCGGGACAAAAATATTGAATACGAGGTATTTCTATGATTTTATATAAACGTTTTAACATCCATAAAGAAAATGTTTATTCAATTTTTTTTTTTGTTGTTGTTGGATTTTTTTGGCAGCATTAAAATAAATTTATGAATTTATTATATGACTTCAAAATTAATTTAATTTAAGAACTTAATGAAATGAAATTTAAAAAAAAAAAACAAACATAAAACAAACGAAAACATTCAACATAAAAAAAAAAAACATAACATAACAATAATATTGTCTCTTTTTAGATTTTGAAACCTAATAAGTTTATAATAAACACCTAAGATACGATTATCACAGAAATTTAAATTTTTTCATTGAAATTAATACAAAAAATAATTAATTTCAATGGCGTTCAATTTCTTTAAAATAGATAAGATAAGAAAAACAATCAAAAATAGCATACCTTCCCGACAATCTAATTCATCTTCACCAGTTGGACAATCTGTTGCACCGTCACAAACTTGATCGTTGCTAATACATTTTGAACCATCCTTACATAAAAATTCATTGCTGCGACAATCGATGGCTATTTTTTTTTTTTTGTTATGATTATATTTACATAAGTACAAATTATTAATTTCCGTGTAAATGTTTTTTTTTTTTTGGTTTGTGCATTTAATTCAAATTATGTACAATTAGTTCATTAATTTGAAATTCCATTTTTTAGAGATCATGTTTTTATCCCAATATTATAAAAGTGCATATATATAGTTTTTTTTTTTTTTTGGTTGAAAACGTGTGCAGAAAATATGTAGTTTTAATGCAAAGAAACAAGAAAATTGTATTTTGTTAGTTACAATATTAAAACTAAAATAACGAATATTGAAAAAAAAAATAATACTAAAAATATCTAAGATACGTTCTACATATTATAAAAATTTTTTTCTTTTGGTTTTATAAAATTTTGATAATTTCCCGATTTGTTTAATAAACTTCCAAAAATTCAAAAAATTTTGGATTCATATATATTTCATAATTTAAATACTTACGGCAATTTTGTTCATCATCACCATCCGGACAGTCAGTAACACGGTTGCACCGGAAATCATTTGGTATACAAGTTCCACTACGGCATCGATATTCATGTGGGTGACATTCTGAAAAATTAAAATTAAAAATTTTTTATATATAATTGCAAAGAAAAAACAAAACAGCTTTCATTTATCTGCAAATGAATGTGTAACTCCTTTAAATTTGAGATAATATTACACTATATATAGATAGGTTATAATTAAAAGAAGAACAATCAATTAGATTTTAGATTGATCTGTAATTTGCAACATGTATATAAAAAGTGACAATTTTCATAAAATGTATTCAAGTTATAAATTATTCATCAATTAATTATCGAGTATTTTTGTACTTACGAGGAAAAACAGGACAACTAGCCTCATCATCACCATCGGGACAATCAGATATACGATTACAACGTCGATTAATTGGAATACATTGACCAGTTCGACAACGAAACTGATTTGGACGGCATTCTACGTATACGACAGAGACGTTATTAAACTAAGAAGTCAAATCTTAAACTACATAAAGTAAATGTATCCCACGCGTAGGTGATTTAATTGTGTTTATGGATAAAAAAATATATGTAGCAAACAAAACAACATAAAGTTTGGAATTTTTCTCCTAAAATCAGTATAAACTGGATAAGAAAACATATTCGATGATATTAGATGAAGAATATTGAACAGTTGTATATATTTAAGTATGCACCAAATTATCGATTGCATTTATTGCAATAATTTATTTTGGCCATATTTCCTCTGTAAACATTTTTTCAATATTCTTTACCTGGAATGGAATCGTGTAATTCGATTGAGACAAAACATCGTACTTCCGGTAGCAACAGTTACCAGATTCCACTCCGGGTTTGTATCCCTTGTATTAATATGAAAAGCAAAATGATAAAGTTGAATTTGTTCAAAATTGGAATCAAGAAAGAATTCAAGAACAATTTTAAAATGGCGCAATATAATGAAATATGACAAAAGTTTCTCCTATTTAAAATGTAAATAAATATTGCAGAAGAGCTCACAAAAGTGAATTCGATACATTTTAAATTGATGTATTGCTAATTGATATGTCAAAGTATAAAGCGATGTAATCTTGCAATTTCATTGGTCAGATAATTTTACTTACGAGGTAAACTTGGACAACCAGCTTCATCATCACCATCAGGACAATCCGAGACGCGATTACAACGTAGAGTATTCTCAATACAATGGCCACTGCGACATTGGAATTCATTCGAGCGACATTCTATAAGACAATATCCAAATAGTATAAAGGAGAAAATCACAGAACATAATAAACAGTTATCTTTCATGCGTAATTTCATTAAATATTATGGAAAATTGATGAAGTTAAGCATTTTATATATTTTGCGGAACGTTTATGTATTCCAATTTAAAAGTTTATGTAGTGGTTTTTCCGTTAATTTATTACTTACGAAGAACAGAGGGACAATTTTGTTCGTCATCACCATCAGGACAATCCGAGAAACGATCGCAACGGCGATCATTAGGAATGCAATGTCCACTACGACACTGGAATTCATTTGAGCGACATTCTATGGTAAAATATTGGATATTTTAGAAATTTATAGCCAAAACGTCTTATTGAGAAAAATACATATATAGAAAGATAAGTATAGATAGCAAGTGCACAATATTGCCACTTAGGTTTAATTAATCACATTCAAAAATTTAATAGACCTAATACAAAATTTGATATAAACCTATTATATAACTAATGTCATAATGAGCATCAAATATTAGACATTACATCAATATTTAATAGCATTAAGTGAATGATGAAAATGTGTTTCTTTTTCGTTTTACTACTTACGAGGAGGTCGTGTAGGACCAGGTGGAGCCGGACTAACACAATTTTGTTCATCACCACCATCAGAACAATCGAGAACACGATCACAAATCTGGCTTCTTTCAAGGCATTGACCATCGCGGCATTCATATTGATCTGGATGACATGCTACAAGGCAAATTTTTAATTAATTTAGATGTCTATCCAAAAATAATTTTCCCATGCAACTTAAGATTAAATACAAAATTTGCCAACATTGATATTTAACACAATTACTGTGAGTACCAATAAAGTTCTTTCGCAGGATTTGCGTAACAATTACAAAATTCGAAGTCTATTATCGTACATCGAAGGTGTAAGTGATTTCGATAGTTTATGGCGGTGTAGGTTTAGAAAAATTCGATCTCTGTACTTACGAGGCCGAGGCCGAGGAGGAGCAGGACAATCTCGTTCATCACCACCATCAGAACAATCAGGGACACGATCACAAAGCTGACTTCTTTCAAGGCATTGACCATCACGACATTCATATTGGTCTGGACGACATGCTATAAGGCAAATTTTTAATTAATTTAGAAGTGTATCCAAAAATAACTTCCCCATGCAACTTAAGATTAAATACAAAATTTGCCAACATTGATATTTAACACAATTACTGCGAGTACCAATAAAGTTCTTTCGCAGGATTTGCATAACAATAACATATTTTGTAATATATAATCGTACATCGAAGACGTAAGCGACTTTGATAGTTTATAGCGGTGTGACTATAAAAAAAATGCGGTTTCTCTACTTACGAGGCCGAGGTCGAGGAGGAGCAGGACAACCTTGTTCATCACCACCATCAGAACAATCAAGGACACGATCGCAAAGCTGACTTCTTTCAAGGCATTGACCATCACGACATTCATATTGGTCTGGACGACATGCTATAAGGCCAATTTTTAATTAATTTAGAAGTGTATCCAAAAATAACTTCCCCATGCAACTTAAGATTAAATACAAAATTTGCCAACATTGATATTTAACACAATTACTGCGAGTACCAATAAAGTTCTTTCGCAGGATTTGCGTAACAATTACAAAATTCGAAGTCTATTATCGTACATCGAAGGTGTAAGTGATTTCGATAGTTTATGGCGGTGTAGGTTTAGAAAAATTCGATCTCTGTACTTACGAGGCCGAGGCCGAGGAGGAGCAGGACAATCTCGTTCATCACCACCATCAGAACAATCAGGGACACGATCACAAAGCTGACTTCTTTCAAGGCATTGACCATCACGACATTCATATTGGTCTGGACGACATGCTATAAGGCAAATTTTTAATTAATTTAGAAGTGTATCCAAAAATAATTTCCCCATGCAACTTAAGATTAAATACAAAATTTGCCAACATTGATATTTAACAAAATTACTGCGAGTACCAATAAAGTGCTTTCGCAGGATTTGCGTAGCAATAACAAAATTTGAAGTCTATTATCGTACATCGAAAATGTAAGTGATTTCGATAGTTTATGGCGGTGTAGGTTTAGAAAAATTCGATCTCTGTACTTACGAGGCCGAGGCCGAGGAGGAGCGGGACAATCTCGTTCATCACTACCATCAGAACAATCAGGGACACGATCACAAAGCTGGCTTCTTTCAAGGCATTGACCATCACGACATTCATATTGGTCTGGACGACATGCTATAAGGCAAATTTTTAATTAATTTAGAAGTGTATCCAAAAATAATTTCCCCATGCAACTTAAGCTTAAATACAAAATTTGCCAACATTGATATTTAACACAATTACTGCGAGTACCAATAAAGTTCTTTCGCAGGATTTGCGTAGCAATTACAAAATTCGAAGTCTATTATCGTACATCGAAGGTGTAAGTGATTTCGATAGTTTATGGCCGTGTAGGTTTAGAAAAATTCGATCTCTGTACTTACGAGGCCGAGGCCGAGGAGGAGCAGGACAATCTCGTTCATCACTACCATCAGAACAATCAGGGACACGATCACAAAGCTGACTTCTTTCAAGGCATTGACCATCACGACATTCATATTGGTCTGGACGACATGCTATAAGGCAAATTTTTAATTAATTTAGAAGTGTATCCAAAAATAATTTCCCCATGCAACTTAAGATTAAATACAAAATTTGCCAACATTGATATTTAACACAATTACTGCGAGTACCAATAAAGTTCTTTCGCAGTATTTGCATAACAATAACATATTTTGTAATATATAATCGTACATCGAAGACGTAAGCGACTTTGATAGTTTATAGCGGTGTGACTATAAAAAAAATGCGGTTTCTCTACTTACGAGGCCGAGGTCGAGGAGGAGCAGGACAACCTTGTTCATCACCACCATCAGAACAATCAAGGACACGATCGCAAAGCTGACTTCTTTCAAGGCATTGACCATCACGACATTCATATTGGTCTGGACGACATGCTATAAGGCAAATTTTTAATTAATTTAGAAGTGTATCCAAAAATATTTTCCCCATGCAACTTAAGACTAAATACAAAATTTGCCAACATTGATATTTAACACAATTACTGCGAGTACCAATAAAGTTCTTTCGCAGGATTTGCGTAGCAATAACAAATTTTGAAGTCTATTATCGTACATCGAAGGTGACAGTGACTTCGCTAGTTTATGGCGATGTGGGTTTAAAAAATTTCTATCTCTGTACTTACGGGGCCGAGGCCGAGGAGGAGCAGGACAATCGCGTTCATCACTACCATCAGAACAATCAGGGACACGATCACAAAGCTGGCTTCTTTCAAGGCATTGACCATCGCGACATTCATATTGGTCTGGACGACATGCTATAAGGCAAATTTTTAATTAATTTAGAAGTGTATCCAAAAATAATTTCCCCATGCAACTTAAGATTAAATACAAAATTTTGCCAACATTGATATTTTACACAATTACTGCAAGTACCAATAAAGTTCTTTCGCAGGATTTGCGTAGCAATAACAAATTTTGAAGTCTATTATCGTACATCGAAGGTGTAAGTGACTTCGATAGTTTATGGCGATGTAGGTTTAAAAAAATTCGATCTCTGTACTTACGGGGCCGAGGCCGAGGAGGAGCAGGACAATCTCTTTCATCACTACCATCAGAACAATCAGGGACACGATCACAAAGCTGACTTCTTTCAAGGCATTGACCATCACGACATTCATATTGGTCTGCACGACATGCTATTAGGTGAATTTTTAATTAATTTAGAAGTGTATCCAAAAATAATTTCCCCATGCAACTTAAGCTTAAATACAAAATTTGCCAACATTGATATTTAACACAATTACTGCGAGTACCAATAAAGTTCTTTTGCAGGATTTGCGTAACAATAACAAATTTTGAAGTCTATTATCGTACATCGAAGGTGTAAGTGACTTCGATAGTTTATGGCGGTATAGGTTTAAAAAAATTCGATGTCTGTACTTACGGGGCCGAGGCCGAGGAGGAGCAGGACAATCTCGTTCATCACTACCATCAGAACAATCAGGGACACGATCGCAAAGCTGACTTCTTTCAAGACATTGACCATCGCGACATTCATATTGGTCTGCACGACATGCTATAAGGCGAATTTTTAATTAATTTAGATGTGTATCCAAAAATAATTTCCCCATGCAACTTAAAATTAAATTCAAAATTTGCAAACATTGATATTTAACACAATTACTGCGAGTACCAATAAAGTTCTTTCGCAGGATTTGCGTAGCAATAACAAATTTTGAAGTCTATTATCGTACATCGAAGGTGTAAGTGACTTCGATAGTTTATGGCGGTGTAGGTTTAAAAAAATTCGATCTCTGTACTTACGGGGCCGGGGCCGAGGATGAGCGGGACAATCTCGTTCATCACTACCATCAAAACAATCAGGGACACGATCACAAAGCTGACTTCTTTCAAGGCATTGACCATCACGACATTCATATTGGTCTGGACGACATGCTATAAGGCGAATTTTTAATTAATTTAGATGTGTATCCAAAAATAATTTCCCCATGCAACTTAAGATTAAATACAAAATTTGCCAACATTGATATTTAACACAATTACTGCGAGTACCAATAAAATTCTTTCGCAGGATTTGCGTAGCAATAACAAATTTTGAAGTCTATTATCGTACATCGAAGGTATAAGTGACTTCGATAATTTATGGCGGTGTGGGTTTAAAAAAATTCGATGTCTGTACTTACGGGGCCGAGGCCGAGGAGGAGCAGGACAATCGCGTTCATCACTACCATCAGAACAATCAAGGACACGATCACAAAGCTGACTTCTTTCAAGACATTGACCATCGCTGCATTCATATTGGTCTGCACGACACACTATAAGGCAATATTTAATTTAATTTAGATGTGTATCCGAAAAAAACTTTTCCATGCAACTTAAGATTAAATACAAAATTGTCCAACATTTAATACAATTACTGCGAGTACCTAAAAAGCACTTTCGTAGGACTTGAGTAAAAATAACATAATTTGGAATCCTTTATTATACATAGAGGCTTAAGGTATTCCAATACTTTATAGTGGCAGGGTTTAAAAAAATTTTTTCTCTACTTACGGGTACCAGGACGAGTAGGAGCAGTACAATCTTGCTCATCTCCACCATCAAAACAATCAGGAACATTATCACAAAGCTGGCTTCTTTCAAGGCATTGACCATCGCGACATTCATATTGGTCTGGACGGCATGCTATAACATGATACTCAGTTGAATTTAAAACTGTATTCAACACTTATTTTCTCGTTAATTTAATATTTAATATATTTGGTGAGAAAATTAATAAACTCTTGGAAAAACTATCATATTATTTCCATAGCAAATAAAATCAATATATATTCGAGTGGTTTATTGTGATTCTGATACGTCTGTACATAACAGACAAAAATATGACTATATTACTTACCAGGCGGAGGGGGAGGGCAATTTCGTTCATCTTCACCATCAGAACAGTCAGGAACACGATCGCAAAGCTGACTTCTTTCAAGGCATTTACCATCGCGACACTCATATTGGTCTGGACGACATACTATAAGAGAATGTTTAATTGAATTCAAACCTTTATTCAAAATAGGTTTTCCCATGCACTAAATGTTAATTGTATGATATTGTTGATGTTAATGTAATTTTTTGAAGAATTTCAAGTGCATAGTTTGCTTTTGGATTTATTCTAATCCAAGGAATTAGAGAATGACTTTGGATTATATTTAGTACGATTACAACGTAGGTATTTGGCAATACAAAAAGGTTTACTTTGAAATTAGAATTCATTTCAAATTCAGTCTATTTATAAGACAATATTCAATAATTATAAAGGAAACCCTTTCAAGATACATGCAAAAGACAACACAATTAGCAGCGGACTTAAAATTACGTTAAACTATATAACTATGCAGAATTCTTCGAAAGTTCGATTATTTAAATGTGAAGAAATGAAACACACATTATAGTTGGTGCCTTATTTTTGGCATGTTAGTTTGTACTTACGAGGTGCAGCTGGACAATCAGTTTCATCATCACCATCTGGACAATCCGAGACGCGATTACAACGGCGATCATTAGGAACACAATGTCCACTGCGACATTGGAATTCATTTAACTGGCATTCTAAAAGGTAATGTCCAAATATTATAAAGGAGAAAATCACTGAACATAATAAACATTTATCTTTCATGCGTATTTCATTAAATATTATGGACAATGAATGAAGTAAAGCATTTTATATAATTTGCAGGACTATGTAAAAATTATATGCCTTAAGTACATAATGTTATAATTTCACAGAAACGATTTAATTTTTCCTTATTACTTACGAGGTGCACCGGCGCAACCTTCTTCATCATCGCCATCAGGACAATCTGAGAAACGATCGCAACGGCGATCATTAGGAATACAATGTCCGCTGCGACATTGGAACTCATTTGGCTGGCATTCTAGAAGGTAATATAGAAATCTTATTAGAAAAGGGAAACAGCATTCATGCAAGATTATTTCCTCATGCGATATTTTTCTTAAACTACATGAAAACTTATTATTTCCTTAATTAGGTCAATTTAATGAAACCATATTTTAAAGAAAACGTTATTTAATTAAGACATCGCTTAATTTCCTTTCATTTCTTTATATACAGTTCTTTATTTAAGATTTCATATAAACATTTGAGAAGATGAATTTGACCAAATCTGCGTAAATATTGGAAATGGTCACTTATAATGAGAATGAGTTTTTACCACGTTATCTGGTCACAGTATCACCAACGTTTTTAAAGTCAGTACACAAATGACTCCTTTATATTTTGATATTACTTACGGGGAGTTGTAGCACAACCAATCTCATCATCACCATCAGGACAATCAGAAACCCGATTACAACGAAGATTATTTGCAATACATTTGCCACTTCGGCAGCGATATTGATTTGAGTGGCATTCTATAAGATAACATTAGAATATTAGTAAACTGGAATGATAATGTGTGCAAATATTATTTGGCTTTTTGCTGATCATATCAAAAATATGGTCAACGAAATTGGTCAAAGTTCTTTGCAATATTTGTCGAGCCCAATAATGGAATGATTTTAATTTGCATTGAATTATGCGGTTCAAATATTTAGTACTTACGACTTTGACAATTTACTTCATCATCCCCATCAGGACAATCAGAAATTTGATTACAACGGAAATCAGATGGAATACAATGGCCACTACGGCATCGATAGTCATTAGGTTGACATTCTGTAAAGTGATATTAGTGTTCAATGAACTTCATATTATTTAAATTAAATGGAAAATGTATGTGTTTGGAAAATGGCCCCGAATGATGAATAATCAAAAGATTGTATCCAGTAAGTAGTAATGAGTAAAAATGTCCTGTGCTTTACAGAACCCTCTGAATTGTACATATGATATAGCTTTGAATTATATTTTAGGAAGCTTTTTATTTCACTAGGATTCAATAGGTGGCTGATTTTATCTTGGAGTTTTAAAACTTAGTAGATAAGATGGATCAACATTTTTCAATTGCTTTTCTATTTGTTTTAAGCCTAAGGGCTAAAGGAACATAACTCAATCCCTAGATGTCTTTCATGTAATTTTAATATACATAAATTGTATAAAATGCGTTTTTATTGTTTTAAAAATAAAAATGAAATTAACAACAGAAAAGGGTAGAATTTTTAGCGGTCCATTTATTAAACAAATTTTCGGTAGTTTTAAAAAAAAAAAAATCTTTTTTTTGATTAATCCCTTGGGATTTTCTTTTCAACACTTTTGATCCTTTTACAATGATGACATTTATTTTTGGTCTAGAATTTTTAATGATAATAAAATTATAAGTTGATTAATTTTCTTTTTGATTTCTTTGAATAATTAATGTTAATTTTATATTTTTAATTAATGTTAGCTTGTTTGTGATAATCAGGGATAATTAAAGGAATAATCATCATGTTCTGGTCAAACTGGTTTTTCAAAAAATTTAGTAACCCTACAGCAAAGTATAAGAACTTTTAATGACCATAAATAAACCCATATAAATCTAGTCAAGTGCCCATATTCACCAATGTAATCCAAAATCGACTTTGAAATTTTGAATTCAGGTTTTTTTTTGTACGACCTAATTTCGTTTTTGTATATATTCAAAGTAATTTTAAAGTGTGTCTATTACTTGTAGCTGACGAAAGATTTTGAGTCCTGTTTTTTAGAATTAATTGAATTTAAATGAAATAAACACCTTTTATCAGTCCTTCCTGAAATAGGGTCATATTTACTAAAATGAAGACTTAAACAGTTCACAAGGAAATTTTATAAGAATCATAAAAGAGATGTTAATGGTTTGAATGAGCGAAAAAATGACACCTTATATGAAATTGACTGAGAAATTGTAAACCTTTTAAAGAAGGTAAAACTTGAGAAGATTTTTACTATGAAAGGGGATACAAACACAATATGATGATGTTCAACCACAGTCAGATACAATAGAGTCCTTGCCGTGTTTTCAAGAAAAACATATTCTTCCTTTTATGGTTTGAGATTAGATGGAGTTGCAGTTTCATGCTATGGATGATATACGTATGTATATATATCTTCAATGTTTTATCGATGTATTTTCTCCGAGACTTTATTGCATTGTGATCCATTTTAAAGTACATACTTTTATGTTTTTTTATACTGTAAACTGATTACCGGATAAAATATGGTTTGAAGTGATTTTTTTATGTAAGTTAAAATGTCTTGCAAATTGTTTTTCTAAGTGAATAATTTGAGTATAAAAAAAAAAAAATGAAATGAACATAATGTACTTTTTATGGTAAAGAAAAGATATCTTCTGAAAATATTTTTAACGTATCATTATTTTCTTTCAAATTAATTATATTTCATTTAAAATTTTATATAAACTTTAGTTGATATTAGATCATTTTGAATAATTGAAAATTAAGATCATATTTCTTGTTTCTTGGGATTCCAAATATATTTCGAATTATGCATACCGTCGGTTTGTTTGAAAGATTTCTATTCTATCACGTTTTCCTATATACATGTATATAGTACATATTTGTGCCTTGTCTTTTTTTGGCGGGATGTCTAATAAGGTGAAATTCAAGATTCAAATTTCGTGTCTTACCATCATATAACAAGGAATGTTGTAATTAAATATCTATATTGAACATTTTCGTTGTATTCTTGTCTATAAAGGCATGTATAGTTTTAAAAAAATAATAAATTTCAATGTATGATGTGTCAGCTTTTCGTACCCTAAGTAATCGAATATTTAAAAGTTCTACATTTCCCAAACTGAGTTCTATATGATATAAGAGAAACTAATGGTTAAAAAATTTTTTTAAATTGTCACAAACTGTTTATTTAATTAATCATTTAAACTGTTTTGATTGAGTACATATTTATTTGACATTTACCCTATAAATTCTAATAGAAATATTAAGATTCATATACCGAATAAATAACATAACATAACATTAATTCAAACTATTTTTAACATCAATAAATTTCAATTAAAAATCTTAAAAATTAAAAGAAATAAATACAGCCAGAAAAACTAAACTTTAACAATATTTTATAAATTATGAAATTTGCATTTGAGAAAGTTTTAATATTTCTACCAGAACTAATTGTTTCTATACTTTAATTCCTTTTGGATCTTTCCATTACCGCCTTTCATCGATTCATAAATACGTTGTAAACAAATAATATTACAGACAGCATACTGCAAACTACCTGTACTTAACTTCAGTTAACCAACCCTTAAATTAAGTTGTACAAAGTTCCCTTTAGTAGTATATCTAAACGTATTTAAAGTAAAACGATTTTTCAAGAAAGCTTGTTCTTACAATTTATTGATAATTTTTTCTCAAAAACAAGTTAACATAACCTATAAAAGGTAAAACAAAACAGTAGAAGAGCAAGTTTTCATAACGGAAACAATCCTTTTTTGTCCTGAGATAGATCTAAGTATTTTGGTGAAAAGACAACGGCATATATTTTTTTTTAATGTCACGCAATCACGTTATTCATACGGGTGGTATCAATCTACCACCCCAATATTTGATTGGAAGAATTTCAAACATTTACCATTTTCCGTACATAAAAGATATAAATGATGATATACTTTAGTGTATAGTGGGATAGAGAATTTGTGGTGGATCATTAATTTGTGAGCTTCTATTAAATGACATCTTCATGCGACTAAAGGATTGTTGTGACATGCAATACCTACCTAAAGTATTGAAGAACGAATTGTTTTCTTTCTTTTAACACGAGAAAAAGTTTTTTTTTTCTAAATATTTTATCGTAGTATTCGCGGTAACATATGTAGAGACGATCAGATTGAAAATGATAAAATAAGTGAATGCACGTCATCATGTAACCACCGATTATGTTTGGCTATATAAAGTTTTGGTTTTAATAAGGAGACATGGATTTGCTTTTATTATCAATTAGCATGCGTTATATGTGCATGACCTCGCGATAATCACAATATAATAAAATCTATTGGCCTTAGAAATAATAACGGAAATATTAGGTGATATATTATATAAAATTTCAATGTAATCGAATTCAATCATCAAATTTGAAGATGTTAACACTTTGAATATAAGAATACAATTTCTGATGTAAAGATTTTTCCAATTCTGTTTTCTCATGACTTTAATCCAATTTAAACGGATCAAAATATATCGTTTTTTTCTGGTTACTCAAAGTTAATTGGGATAAAGGGAAAAGCTGTAATCTTTCGCTACCTGAATGTATCTTTTACTCTTGTTATAGATATACGAGTCTTTGCTTTGAGCACTTTTTTGAAAACAAACAAAAAATTTCATTTTCAGATCTTTCCAAAATCTTTTTCATATATTTATTCAAAAGATTTTCGTCCTTTTTGGATATCCTTTTCTTCGGCAGATACAAAAGAATACATGCCATAATTTATTTGCATTTAGGATAAATTTATTATTGTTGTTTTACATGCGTGTTTTGTATATTTTACACTCAAGAGAGAGAGAGAAAAAAAAAGTAAGTCAAGAATGTTTAATGTTTTAGATCGAAACCTAATATTTATTTATTTTCGCTGATAATGAGTTGTAAAAGCCGATTGCAGATGCTGAAATATTAATCTGATTTTTTTGTGAATATGTTATAAAGAATCTACAAAAGAAGGTGTTGAAATTCAAAAAGGGTTTCTTTGCAGACAGATTTCTTTGGCAAATTAAAAAAAAAAAAACCTAAATTCTTTATGAAATTTGAAAATTTACAATAATTTAATATATGAAAAATGTATAAAAGTGTATAAGGATGATGATGATATCAAAGATGTTCTAAAATAAATTTTACTTGAAATATATTCAAGTATGTGATATGCCATTTTTTAAAGGTTAACTTCGTGAAAAAACTGTACATATATGCCTATAAAATAGTAATTAAGTAGAGTTTCCGTAAAACATGTAAATATGTGGCTACCATTCTTTTCGCCATGAATCTTTGCTTCTTACAGCAAATCCGCATTATTTATGAAAGCGGATTTACATGTTGCAGCATGATAATATAACTGCGAGGGGATGGGTTTTTTACTACGTTTCTGGTTTATAATAGCATCTAGTTTTTTTGTTTCCTTAAAATATTACTACTTAATATTTTCTTCAAGATTTTTATTTAATTCCAATGCAAGGTATATCTTAAATATTAGGCGAGTGCGCCCACATGAATTATTCAAAATTTTTATGGCTTTTTTTTTCTAAATGGCATTGATATTGAAAAAAAGAAGAAGTAACACTTTGAAGAGTTAACACTATAATTTTAAATTAGGTTAAAACCGACGTGATTTATATATAATATTCAATATATTGATGAATTTTAATTAACACTTTAAATATTCTAATTAATTTTTAATTTAAAATGTACATGATTAGAATTTAACATGAATTTCTTAATTAAAAAGTGTTAAATTGTTTGAGATTTATGAGTATGGATTAAACTGTTTGAATAATATCAATTAACACCGTTTAAGATATATCAATCAATAAGAAATTAAAAATACATTATATTTTCTAAGAATGTGTGATTCTCGTGATTTGTATTTCATCCAAAGTACAATTTTTAAGGTTTTATGAAATATATAGATCTTATTGCGCTTACACAATTATATACATAATTAAATAAAGAACGCCAGTTGGGATCAATAATATTAACAATAATTCCACTAAATTGTTAAAATTAAAATAGTAGAAGAAGAATTACTATTCAAGTTAGGAAATAATATCAATCAGAAAATTTTCTAACACATTATAAAAAAAAATAGAATTTTAAAGAAACTAGTTCTTCATGACATAAAATTATACAAATTTTAAACAGTTTAACTATTTATTGATTAAATATTCAAATTATTTTATTGAATAAATTTATATGATGTTATTTAATTTTTCACCATTTGATATTAAAATCACGACATTCTCTTATAACAGACATAAATCTAATATTCCATATATAAAAACTATAAAGATGTATTTCATATAAAAATATTAACTCAAACAAAATCTTAAAGGTCATTTTGTTTAGATCTAACGACAGTAAGAAACATTATAGTTCTCTAAAGTCAATAAATTTCAATGTTTAGATGACAATTTTATGACCCCATATTATATATGAAAGTTCAATTTGAAAAATCCTTTTAAGTAATCAAGAAAAAAAAAGTCCACCAAATAAGAATCGGAACTAGAATTTCAAAATGTTTGTTCCGCAATTTTATATTTCCGGTTATTCAATCATCTAAACATGTACCATTAAGGTAAAGATTTCAGATTTTGTATCCTGAAAATCAAATCTCATCAGTGAATGAGAATAAGAATCCATTAAACTAACACAAATCACTATATTCCCAAAAAAAGACACTCCTTCCACTGCCCTTGTTATTGTCATCATCAAAATTTTGTGAACAGAATAAATAATTTAAAATGCACATTCTTTGTTGTCCAAGGATAATATCAACAACAGGAAACCGACCAAAACCAAGTTGGTTGACCATTCTTTATATTTATGTATATCATATCATCAACTCTTCATAAAGAATCCTTATTCCAGGATAGCTTTATTTTAATGTGTTACGTATATAAACTACAAAACTTATAGAATCTAGAAGAAGAAGAAGGAAAAAAAGAGGCTTTGATCCTCGGACAAAAGATGGTCAAGAAGTTTATATTCAAGTTAAGGGAAAAGGAAATGTTTGGATATACAATTTTTTAGTATTGAAAAGAGTTCATGACTTTTAAATTTCAGATATTTTTTGTGTATTCGAAAGAAAGAAAAAAGGATTCAGAATTCCACATATATTCATTACATAGTATATAACTTTCTTTATACCTACAACTGATGTCAATTTCAAAATACGTTTATATTATATTGGAAGTCTCCTACAACATGGTAATCTATAATACGATTTCGCTCTAACGGGTAAAGAAAACTTGGGGAAATCCTCGTATAACACGGAAATCTACAACACACTTTGGGTCTGAAGATTGTTATATGAACGAACTTTTAAATTGTAGCAATTCAAGCGAATTTCTTCTGAATACAAAATGGCAAGAGTGCCACTGACTTCTATTTCATTCTATAAATCGTAATGTTTCGTTGTATAATTTGATATTTCTCTATAGAAAATTATAGTATTATAAAACCATATTATACAACGATACACTACGATTTACAACGGTAAAGGAATACTCCTATTGTCTCTCTAATAGTTATGTGTAATTAATAATTTTAATATCTTGCCGATAGATGTGCAACAATTCTTAGTTTCGAGTTTAAATTATACTATAACATAGTATAAACATAGAGAGAAGAAATATAATAGACTCAATTGAAATTGCATTTATAGAGAAAGTCATGAAACAGTGAAATAACTAGCAATATTTGAAATTGAATAGAAAAATGTTTTCAAATATACTCGTATAGAAAGAAAAGTGTAAATTTACACACTTGTTTTTTACATGTTTGTATGGAAGTGTTGGTATCCGGATTAATTTTCAAACAACTTGAATGGATTTTTCTATTTTTGGAGTATGTATTCGTGTGTATTAAATTTCAATAAAACTAGGTTTCCCATTTCTCAAAGGGACACAAGGAATTATAAAATGTTGTTTGTGTGTATTTAAAAAAAAAATGTTTTTAAGTAATTTCTGAATATTTTCAATTTTTCGGGGAAATTAAAATTTTTGTTTTGAAAATATAGAATAAGAATTTTTAAAGTTGTGTCTTCTTGTAATATTATCCTTAAAATATTTTTAAAAAAAAACGACGAATTTTTACATAAACTTTAACCAAGGAAGAAGTTCAGATTTAAATAAAACAACAAATTTATTACATTAAATCAAAATGTTGTTAGTATATTATCAGTTGTGGCATAACACAAGTCAAACGAAACATACGTGAAACATTTTCGAAGAAGAAACAAAAACTAAACTGAAATTTACTCAAACAATTTAACAATAAAAAAAAAAAAATATGTAGTTTCTAAAAAGAAAAACTTCTTCTTTCAGAATCAAAATTTTAACCGGGTTGTATAAATAAAATGATTGCGAAGGAACAACAAATGGCAAGAGTTTCTTCTGAATGAAAGGAAATAAAAATACTACCCTAAACCACCAAAATCCTTATGGCTTTTCTTTTTTATTCTGGGACATACGCACAATCGTCTCGTCTCCATTATACCACAAGAAAATTCTTTTATTGAAGAGTATGTGACCAATGCATTCAACACATCCATTCCTTGGACTTGATTACTATTTGCTAAGAAAAGTAGAAAAAAAAAACGATAGTACGAGAAATTTAAGAAGAAATTTGAGGAAAAATCTAAAAAGAAAAAAGCAGGTTTTAAGTTATCCTGAATGAGAATGAGAATTTGATCTAAGGTATATAAAGGTACATGTTTCTTGTAGGTCATGGAAAATAAAAATCAAGCACATTTTAAAGTATTTCTGTAAAATAGCTAAGAAGAAAATAAATTCGACAAAAGATTTTTCATTTCATTATTACATATTTGATTATTATTTCAGATTCAAACCATTTTGAAATCGTTTGATTTCATTAAATTAAATTAAACAACAAAAAGTGGACAAAAAAAAAATACCCCAGCAAGGAATTTTTAAAAATTGAAAAGAAAATTAAATGAAAATTTTTCTCGAAAGAAAAAGTGTTGACATTTCTTATAATATAAAAGATATCATTACGATTCCATTTATTTTACTATATAAAACTTTTATATATGAAGAAATTCCTTGTTTTCATGACATTTTCTTTTCCATGACATTTTCTATATTTTCTTCCGTATGTTTTCCTGTTTTTCTTTTTTATTCCGATGCGTTTATATATTTAAAAGAAAAAAAAATGAAGAAAAATCTGAATGAAATCTGAAAAGGACTTTCGATTAAGTCACGTATTTAATCAGTTGTGCATATGTCTTGAATAACGAAAGGATTTCGTTATGTTGTTATGTCACCTTAACGAAGAAAAAAATAAACAACAAGAAGAAAAGAAATTCAAAGTCAGAAAAACGTTATTATTTAAAAATTTTGAAAGATTTTCATTTAATTTTCAATTTAAAAGAAAATTTCTTTGACAAAATATTTGATAAAAAAATTTTGTGTTAAACAAAAATTCTACAAATTTTATATAGAAATTTAAGAGCTCTAAAACTTTTCCGCTTTTTTTTTAGAACGCTGTATCAGATACCGAAAATACTAGTATACATCATGGTTAATTATTCCATAAGAAAATTAGTTACTGACCACTTTAAATATATCGGTGGATATTTGTCTAGGAAAATAAAAACTTTTTAAACAGTGAATAAAAAAAACTTAATTTCATGAATTTTTTAATAGATTTGCAACTATGTACAAACAAGAAACAATAGTCTGCGGTAAGTAAAATAGATGGAAATAAATTAACATTTATGTAGCAATAACTACTAGAAAATGTTTTAAAATCATAATATTTTCAAGATCTTGAAATTTTTTAAATTAATTATAAATATTTCAAGTTCTCTTTATACAATTAAAATCGTGAAAAATTCTAGGAAAATACAATTTATCTATATGAATGGGGTAGAGCATTAAAGCAAACCAATTGTTTTACCAGATCTTAGAAATGTTGCTTCATTTCCTATATAACTTGTGTATATGATCGCATAATTGCATTTACTGAAGATCATTCATTTAATTACTAAGAAATAAACCACGGCTAGAGAAGTCTATAAACGACTGCGCCTGTGATAAAAAGATTTGAAAATGATCGTTAATTAGATAAGATTTTCTGCAAAAAATATAAAATTTAACAAGAATTTTAATTGGAAATATCATTAAGATCGATGTCTGATATTTTGAATATCATATTTAATTGAATTTAAGATAAGTTCTCTTAAATGGAAATGGAAAGTGAAATTTCAAAAACATGAGGATTAGGATATTAAGAATAATAATTAAAAAAAACTATCTTTGAAATTAGTGCAAATACGAATTTAAAGCTTTGATTATTCGGTCAATAAAATTTTGGAAGAAGGAACGATCATCATTAGGGTAAAAATTTAAATACCTAGTTTTAAAAAATCTCTTATTTATGTATTTTCAAAGTTTAAGCCTTGTCCACATCTGTCATTTATCCACGGAATAAAATTCTATGCAATTTAAGAAAAATTCTATTTTCGTATAAAAACTATCAACATATAGAATCAGAAAAGTGCTCATATTTCATTATCCGACAGAAATTCGGCGTCTTATTATCAAATATAAATGAAGCATTATTATTTGTGTTATAATTTATTTTGATTTTCATACGTTAACTAGGAAAATCACGATAGAAAAATCAAAAAGAAATTGCGAATTCATATATAGTAAAGAGTAAACTATTTACCCAATAAAATGACAATCAATTTGATTGATTGACTAATGCTATACAATCAGAATCATTAAATTTCTATTCAATAATTTATTAAAGTACTGCATTCATAGCATTTATTCAATATCATTCATAAATTTGATCATCTTGGAGTTTCTCTGGTTTATATTCAAATTCCACTTTGAAATTGACAGGTTTCAAGATCACCAGAACGGAAATAATTAAATGGATTAAGTATTTTATCAATTTTACTAAACCTATCTTAAAAATTAACATAAACTAGAGACATAAGTTTTCAAATAATTATTATCGTGATCGATGAATTCATAAATTTCATTTGAATAGAATAATATATAACAATAATAATTTGCAGAAATAGACATGATCGAAACTAATAATTTATACGTGATCTAAAATTTATATTCAACACAATTCTTTCACGGATGATCGATATTTTTTCTGAAATATTTTTATTTAACTATGTTTTTTTACGATTCTTATTAATAACTTGGAAAAAATTCACGTTTAAAATAGACACAATTCAAATGTCGCAAACGTGTTTAAGAATTTGATGAATTTTTAAAAGTAATATATAATTCAGGAAGGCAACAAAAAGAAAAAATGTCGCGACAACATGATCATATTATGCAATCGAAAAAAAATGCAGATTTAGGAGTATGTGATTAATGTTCACAAATTATTTAACTGGTTAAACATGATTGAATGACATTTGTGTGATCACAATTTTGTCAGTGGATATGTTTTTTAATGAAATTATTTTGATCAAAAATTATTAAAACAATCATTTTATATTGAAATGTATTTTCTTTTGATCTTGCAGAATTAAAATTTTGTCTTTTTCATAAGAAAAACTGAAGTTAAATAGAAAATACGATGTTATGTACCACATTTATCTAATTTTACAAGGTGTTATTGCCATTACATTTACATAATTACAGTTAATTCTCGTTTTAATTGCAATGTTTTTGAAATTAAAGAAAACTAAGACTACCAGTAGTAGTACGATTTTGACGATGTTCATTATCAAGATAATAGCAATTTCTGTCACGGTATTCGCCTTCTGAATAACGTCATTGATCATATCAATTACAAAAATGTAAAATTAAATTACCAACATGGATGACGCGTGATCTTTTCTATTTATTCATTTACTTTTATCTCATTTATAAGAAGAGGTATGCACCACCTAATGCATTTTTAGAATCTTCTTTTAGAAGACGAAACATTATCACTTGTGTAAGTTGGAAAAAACGTGAAAAAGATAAATATCTTTTTATTTTTCTAAAGAATTTATTTTTAGTGTAGGATGGATGCTATCATGAAAATCATATATTTATACATATTTCGTATTATTAATTCGCATTAAGTTTTTGAGTATAGAATGCCACCTAAAGTAATAAAAATATTCTCCTGTCGCCTATAAAAATATTGAACAATTAAATTTGGGAAATCATTCCGGAGAATAACTAAATTGGACGCAATCTGTAATTGCTTATACATAAATCAGATTACACCAAAACTAAAAATTATAATAAAAAAATTTTTAGTTCTAAAAAATTCGTTCCTTAAACTGTGATTGAATGTACTATAATTCGTAATCAGTTTAATAATCATGAAAAAATATGTATATCTATGCAAATCAATTGTTGACCAATATATTACCCACAAACGTAAAAATTTTAAATTTGAAAAAAAAAAACATCATACACAATCCTATTTGTGTATCCTTTTGTATGTTTGGTTTTTTTATAAAATATGTAAAACAATCAAATAAATTGATATATTGTAGAAAAAATCGAAAAAATTAAAAATGAAATAAAACATAATCGATATTTTGTTCATATTTTGAATGGAAAAAATACCAAAATGGCAAATTCATTTTTATTTTGTTTCATATGTTTCATGGAATGACAAAAAAAAATCGCGGTACAAAAACACCTGAAAATCGAATTAACTCACTAGATTGAATAGCATCACCTCAAAACCCCCATCAGACAGATGTTGAGTAAACATACGACGAATTGGTGGTAAATATAAATCAAGTACCATATTCCCGCTGCCCATATGTACTGAAAGACTGACAAATTTTATTTATTTTTTTTTTGTTTGGAACACCTTCAATCCATCATAAAAGCCTGTGCTAAAAAATGCAAGTAATTTTTTTCCGATTGTTTTCAAGTCCGCGACAAATGAAGTTCCCTTTACTTTAGTGGTTGTTTGTTGTTAAACACTTTTAAATCCCTTTGAGTTTGATGTTTCGCTATTATAATGATTATTATGGTATTAGGGGTATTGACTCTTCATTGTAAATCGAGTGGTATTTGATTTATTTCTATATAGGGTTAATGTACCAAATTCCAATCGGTGACCAAATTGCGAAGACTCTATTAAAAAAATCCTTGTAATACAAGTAGTTATGATATGTTCTTCTTAACAGGTCTTACATTTTGTTTGAATACCAAGAATTAATTGCCCAATCCACTGAAAGGAGCGAAATAAGAATTTTATTGTCATCATAATTATTAGAAGGATTTTTTGATAGAATGATCTGCAATTAGAACACCGACTACAATAGTACATTTACCCTAATATTAAACATTGAATAAATATGGATTGAAAATGAGTAATGGATACTCTAGTATGTATGTATATAGGAAAATGAATGAATCCTTTGAATGCAGGAAAGGATTGATATTAAAGGGAGTCTCGATCACAACAAATTTAATTCTTCTATTGATGAAAAACATATCTTAATATGTAATACAAAAAAAAACGACCCATAAATTCGTAGCGAATTTATTTGAAGTTTAATTATTAATTGCACATAATTTGTTTCAATTTTTGATCTATATTAATCGAAAATATGTAAATATAAATATGTATAGAAGTTAAAAAATATTGAATCAATAAAAGAAAATCATTTGATTCATTCATTAATAATATTTTTTTTTTCAAATGATTTTTATTGAAACAATAAAATAAAAAATGGATAAAAAATATTTCCAGATAACAAAATCAAACTGAAAGATAATTTTTTATTAATAATATAAAATAGATTAAAAATAAATCACACAATTTTTAACCGAAAACAACATCAAGTAATTTCATTCAAATATTTTTTAAATATAATTTAAATTTGCATACTAAACAAAAATATGAAAATGTAAATTACATATGTATATTCATTGAAAGTAACAAGAACATTGAAGAACCCTTTTTTTTCATTGGATCCACACCGCTGGGAAAATAAGCTAATTTTAGATGTTTCATATTTTCGTGACCAATATTTAATTTTTAAAAAGAAACAATACGAAGGTAAATGCATTAAAACTTTAATTTAAAAAAAAAAAATACTTCTGGTTAATGCAATTTACAGATGAGAAAAGGCTAAAAGTTTATTACAACTCCTTTAAGAGGTTTTCTCAAGAAGCTTTTCGTAGGAAATTAGCACCAATTTTTAATATTTAATGAGTTCAATTTGATTTAGGTAGGGACTACATGTATCCCTAAATAACAATAAAATACTTCCAAGTATATATTACTGCTAAATAATTGCTAAATCAAAGCACCAGTAAGAGAAACTAAGTGTACTGTAAAAGGGCTTTATAATACTAACAAAAATATGATGTTGAATCGACGTATATTTTAAGTTCTAATATCATTAATTAATATTCAGTTAATTTCAATTCTTCAGGTTTTTTATTTCATACTATTATTAACCTGTTAAATCGTTGAAGATACTTTTTCTTTATAGAGTTTTTATTTTCATCTTAAATGTTTACTTGTTACTTGAACATCAAGTTTATATAAAAACAGCTAAAACTGCAAAAAGAACATAATTTTCAAATAACCAACCACATTAGCATATAGTAGATATTTTTATGGACAATAAAATGATGTAAGTACACAAGAATCATAATTAAATGGGCCTCAACCCAATATTATAACCCTCGTAATAATATTTTATACAACCACTTATATAAAGGGAATATTCGTTTACCCTCTCAGACGATGTATTAAGTTTTTTTTTTTTGTCTGACAGTAAGTTCGGGAACTGTACTATGTTAGTAGAAAGTGCAGTAAAAGACATTTTTCATTCTTCATATTTTACTTTCACTTAAGATTTAATGAAGTTGAATAAAAATAGTTGAATATGCGATTATCTAATTCCCTTTTTTTTTATCATTATGATTCTTATAAACTCATCCGGAAGGTTTTATTTTTTTGTGGTTGGTTTTTAAAGACATATAATATATAAAATATGAAATTTATTAATTTTCTTGTGATTTCTTATGAAACGGTTAAGTTTCCTTATATTATTTATTAAAACTCTTTTGCGAGGGCAAAACTACATTAAAAGTCTTAAATGAGGACATTTCACGATATTATTATATATGTATATTGTAATTTCGGTGACTGGTACTTTCTGTATATTCATGTTCAAATGAAAATTGTTTTATTTTTGTTTTCATAGATTTTCAAATTTAATTAATCGAAATTTTTGCCTGATTGTCGTTGTTTTTTACTGCAGTTTAGTTATTTTGAAATTTTTGTAACAAAACAATTTCTTATAGATTTTGTTGTAAATTAAAAAGTTTAAAAATATAGGAAATTTTTTGAATATGAAAATATTACTCAGTCATGTTCATATTAAAATTTCTATAAATGGCTTTTAGAGGAAATATATATAAAAAAATTATAAATACTCTACAAATGAACATAACTAAATTTTTTAGAATTTTATAAGAGAAGATTGGCTTTATGTGTTAGTTAAGTTAAATAGTTATGGCGAAACTGAATTGGTTGAACAAATAAAGACGCTAGTTAAGCGGATAGAATCTCATACTAGTGACGAGTGATCTAGAGTTCAAATCACAATCAAGGCGGTTTTACATTTTTTCAGGTGTTCGGTTTTATCGGTATATTGAAGATATTAAACTTGTTTCTTGAAATTTGGCGATCGATGGTTTGTTACAGTTCAGAGGGTGACTGAAATTTTGTTCTGTTTCTTACAGATAACATATATGGACTACTAAAGATTCCTATATAAAAAAAAATATCTAAATTTCCGCTTTGACAAAATAACATATTGTTTTACAAATTAGGGGGGGCTATTCATGAGTCTTTTTTTCTAATCGACATCCCTAAGACAATAAAAATTACGTAATTTTTTTCATAAAATTAATTCAGAAAATGTGCCACTGCCTATCGGACTATTCCTTTTTTGATCGAAAATTATTACAAATATTTGAAAAAAATGTAGTTTAAATGTAAACAATTCTTGTCATAATTATTTCCTCTCTAAAGAACATTTTAAGAACTAAGAAAAAATGTTTTCATTTATAAAAATAAAAATCATTTAATTAGAAAACGGTGAATATCAACAAGATTATAAAAAAAAATGGAAAAGATTCTGCTTAAAAATATATTTCACGTTTATCGTCTTAATTTTTTGCGATTCTTTTTTTTTTCCTAAAAGTACCTTAAGGATAAATAATTAGAGTTAAAGCAACAAGTACAAAATCTGTTTACGAAAATCGAAAAAAAAAATGAATTTAAAAACAAAACAAAAAAAAAAGATTAAAGTATCATCTTTAAATTTAACTCAATCCTTAACTAACAGAGAATTATCAACATAACGATGGTGATGATGGATGTTGATGATAATGAGGATGATATCACTTTTCGCGTATGATAAGGAAAATTACAGCGAAAAGTTGGAAATCTATCTTCTATGTTTTTACCTTTTAATTAGTCAATTTAAATGGGCGGAAAAATGGACAAAACATTTTTGTTTTTATCATTATATGGATATTTTAATTAATTTTGAAAAGTTCACTTAGGTTGGTTTTAAGTTTAGTTCAAAGATTAATTTTCATATCGAAATTGTTTAATTTTGAACTTGTTTTTAAAGAGGATTAAATTTCAATGTTTAAAGAATGATTTATACTTATTAGAAAGTACATATTATAGTTGTTTGATTAATTTTGTCAAATCAAATCTCTAATAGACTAAGATAAATATTACTATATACAATTTTTGAATTGATTTTTATTCGATTTTATTAACATGACCATTTCTAATTTTATAAAAAATCAGTTAAAAACATTTTTAAAAGTTTTAAGCTTCAGTTAATTCCTTTAAGAAAAGCTGTAGTAATTAATCATCAAAAAGAAAAAATATTAAAACATGTACGTTTTTTTTTTTACAGGGAACTCGATTAGGTAAAGTAAATCTTTCTAACCAAGGATTTTAAATGATATTTTCGCTTATCTATTTGAATGTGAAAACTTATTTTCTACGTAATAATAATTAAACTATATTAACAATTTGCTTTTATATTATTTGTAATAAAATGAAAGAAGAAAAAATGTTATATTCCTACCCAAAAAAAAAATAGTGAACAAACAAATAATTAGATGGTAATTTTCAAATAGAGTCAAATTCATGCCCATTCATTCTGTCAACTCAAATAAACATTTGACCACGCGAAAAACTTTATATAAAAATGAGTTTTTGCATTATTTTTATTTCTATTGGCAATGTTTGGATATTGGTCTCATGTCTGTCTCCATTCATTTATTAGCCAGGGACATTAAATTTACACAAGAAAAAAAACCAAAGAGTCAATATCGTGCTTACATATACATAATTGCCTACAGTCATTTCACACACCATAAAAAAAGGGGTTTGAAAAGGTTACCCAAAAGGAAATCTATTAATTAAAGTATAAAGAATTATAATATCATCAAAAATCGATCATGTTTTTTTTTTCGTTAATTATTTAAATGGAAGAGCCCGCGAATTCCAACGTAATTTAAAACGCCTTCTATTTCATTTATTATTTAATAATATGTTTTATTTTTTTTTTCTTTTTTCGTCGTTATTTTTTCTTGACCACGAACTACTATATTTTATGTCTAGGTCAAAAGAGTTATATGTATTTTGATATCAGAAAAGATATTGAAATTATAATATAAACCGGTAAACAATTATTATGATCAATGAATATAATTATTATAATATTCAGCCTCACCCCCTTATGGTAAGAAAAAAAAAACTAAAGTAAGAAATTTACATACTCATCAATCAATTGATCGACACTTTCAATTAGTTACGCGATTTCATTTATAATAATGTTGATAAATTTTGAAGAAGATGAATTATTTTTTAAAAAAAAGGGCCTGATGAGCGTGTACTAAGATCGTAAAAACTTGATGAATTAGCGCGGATCTCGTTCAACAAACACCAAAAAAAAGAACCAATAAAATTTTTATTAAAACTGATCGTTTTTGTAATTTATAGTAAAAGTGCGTTGGCACTGATTTGTATATTTATTATTTTTGGATTTTTGGGGAAATTTACATTTCGCGGTTAGTTTTATTTTTGGATAGTGTGGGGTCAGTCATTCATGGTTCGAAATAGTTTTGATGTATTTCTTAGATTTTTTGATGTTTTGTGAACATGCGTTTTTTTTTCATTTTGATTCAAGGTTGAATACACTTTGAAAATAAATTTGTTTCAAATGATTGATGGATTCCTAAAAAGTTGTGAAATATTATGATTTTGATGATTATCGACGATCGGCGATAATAAAAAATTTGATTAAAATACAAATTTTTAATAGTTATTTCCTTATAGATACAGTTTTTTTTCTTTTGATTTTATATTAATTACCTCATGCAGCATTTGTGAATGAATGAATAAAAAACTTGATAAACTTACCTGGAAAGAAAAAGAAAAACATTATTAATAAATAAATATAATAAATGATATAAAAAAATATTTATATATTGACATAGTAATTAGAAAAGGTTCAATGTCCTTCAGGATTTTTAAGGATTTAATACAAATAATTAACATTAAATGGTTTACAAAAGTACATATAACAATATTGCACTGTTTGACAACTCAAGTACAGCAGATAACAGATCACAGTTGTTTAGACCTTATATTTGATAACAACTAATGAGACCAAGGTTTGACCTCTGGTCTCGCCTTTTCATAATTTTAATAGTTTTACACTTAATACAAACTAGTCAGTAGTATTGAATGAATTAGAAATAGTACAAATAACAGTTGAATTGTTTGAAATATTGAATTTATAGAAACACAAATGAATAAGTTAAATTACTGTGTCAGAATGGCTGATGAATTGGTTCGAATCCCGACTTACAGGTATTTTCTAGTATTTATTATGCACTTACGCATCCGTCCGTTCATATACAAGCCAACTCAAAAACGTGTTATCCGATTTTGATGAAATTTACAATGTTGCTTATTCCTTAACTTGGTTTGGTATTGCATTTCAGCAAAATCGATCTAGGGGGAGCAAAATTATTAAGGAAAAACTAGGGTGATCGGAAAGTTTTGTCGTTTTTGGTTTATGATTTTTAGGATTCAATTGGAAAATTTACTAGCCAATTTTGTTTAAATTAATTATATAGGTTAACTACACAAATATACGATGCCACGTCAAATTTCAGTCAAATCGGTCTAAGGATAGTGGAGAAAGAAGGACTACTAGAAAATAACCCTCTTATAGTTTTTTTTTATGTACTTTAAAAACTAAAACACTGATTTGAATAAATTTTGCAGATTAGTCTTATGTTATCAAGGTCTGGGTTACCTGCAAATTAGAAGATATTTTCAGAAGATCAAACAAATTTATGAGGAAAAAACCTTGAAATAATGTTAGTTTTGACAGTTTTCCTGTCCTATTTCTACCATAGGGCATCAAAATCGGCTATAGGCCGATTTTCAGTTACTATATGTTTTTTTTTGCCTATAGTCTTAAATATGTGTACTTAATTCGATGAATAGAGCAATTTTTTATGTTGGAATATCTGACCTGTAATATTCATTTTTGTATGTGACGTTATGATTTAGGTAGGTAGGTAGGTAGAGTAGGGGTACTACGTACAACACCAGGCACCTTCTGGGCCCATTGTGATCCCTACGAGACCAAAAGCTACCCTATTGGGAGACCTATTCTTCTTCAAAGCATTTAATTTTCCTACAAAACTTCATTAGACTTCTCATGTCGGTCGCCTGAAGCATCCCTAAATTCCCAAAGAAATGGTTATGACGTTATGATTTAAATGTTAACCTTTTTTTAGATCGAGAATAATTATAGCTTATGATTTAAGTTTATTTCTGTTCAATAATAAATATTTCCCAATAGTCAGAAGGTTTAATTTTCTATTAAAAAAAAATATGTCAATATTTTTTAGCTAATCTAAACTGATTGATAAGAATTTTTATAGTAAAAACGAAAAAAAAGGAATTATTATCTAATTAAATATAATAGAATAATAATAATTTCCGAGTATTTCAAGCTCAAAAAGAATGAATATAAAAATGAACAGCTTCATCATTTATTCTAATTACTTAATAGAAACTGATTATGATCTGTTCAAAAAATTTAATAAACAAACATAATTAATATAAGAAAAAAAAAAGCCACAACAATTATTATGTGTTAATTTTAAAATAATGATTGTATATAATAAATGATGTAATATAAACTTTATACGTAGATTTACAGTCGCGAACAAAATTATTATAACTAATTGAAATATTTGAGAGTTCAATTCTGATATGAATGAAATGATAAGAAAATCGAATTCAAAACAAAAAAAAAATTAATTATAAATAAGTAATTTATTATAACATAAAATCGTTCAAAATAAACGAATGATTTTGTTTTTCTGATTTCTTATAAATATTAATAGAAAAAAATAATCTTGGACTGGAATGAAGGGGTTTTTTTCATCGGCCTGTTATTTTTTTCTTTTTTGTTTAAGATATAAAACGAATGCAATTTATACATTAAATGAAATAAAAAGAAAATATGTTCAAGAATAAGAAATAATATAAGAAAAAAAAATAAATATAAAGAATTTCCGGGCACTGAACTCTTTCAACATACACTATTTATGCGGTTTTGTGGTTTCAAATAAAAGTATTATATTATTTATTGTTAATATAATAATTAAAAATGGAAAAAAATATATATATATATATATTAAATTATATATTTTAAAATCAATTTCAAACAATTTAAATTTTAGTTCTAGTCGAATATTATAATTTTCTTTCTGTTAAAACTTTTTACATATCTATTACGAAATAGATCGCCGTTTTCTTTTTATTTATTATTATTAATTTATAAACGTAGGCTTTTATGATGAAAGAGAGCTATTTGATAGTTTGCCAAAAATGAAATAAAATCATTACAAAATACATATATCTAAATTAACTACGCCCGAAATATTATTTAATTTATGTAGGCGACTGTTTTAGTTAATTTTTAGCAAAATAATTTTAGTTTTTTTCTTAACTTAAACAATTTTTTGAGTTATTTGATTTTTAAAAAATCAATTTTTCTTTTAGTTTTTTATTAAAAATTGTTTTTTTTTTTGTAATTAAATGTAATAATTTTTAAATTTTAGTTTCCGTGTTTATATATTTATGAGACACTTGTGGAAATCTTTGTTTGTGTAATAAAAAAAAAATTGAAATCTTTTTGAAACGTTTAAAAATAAACGATTTCCTTTTGATTGATTTTGATAAACAGCTTTTTTAAAAGAACAAATTCATTAATATACGTTTGATATTTATGAATATTTCTATTTCCTATGGTATAGAATACCAAAACGACTAGTATTAAATCTAATGTAAATTTAGAATTCGTAGTAAATCGAATATGCATTCGAATTCATACTTTTATATCGTGTTTTGCCTGTTCTTTTTATACAATATCAAAGATATTTATGATAATTAATTAATGTACCACTGCATATATCATTTTTATTACTTTAAAGTGTGGACAATGGTGTAAAATTATTGTAGGCAATGTTAACAATGATATTTAATAAAATCTCGACATTGTAAGGGCTTGTCTACCAGTAGACAAGGATATAATGTAATACTTCTCAACCGTCGGTATGTGAATAGTTTCAAATTTGCATACAAATACTTTAAAATGCAATAAATTGTAGTTCCTTAATGCAAATTATGTTTGGTTTTTTTTGTAAGCGTAAGGGCGTAAGTGTTCCTAAAAAAAAATTGTCATCGATCCGACATATACTATATTTTAACGTCCGCGATTTATTTTCGATTGGGAAACGTTTATCTATCATATACTGTTTAAAAACTATTTTTAAAAAATCCGGTTTTAGTTCGATTTTAATTTTCCATATGATTTCTAAAACATAAAACACGAACTCTTTAAAAATTCTTCTTTGAAGAGGAAAACAAATAAACAAAAAATGAGAAAAAAACATTAACATCTTAGATCTTGAAGAATTTAACTTCTGGATCATTTTTTCCATCTTAATCTTAAAATAAAAATAATTAGTACAATTTTTTATGACTTCATCATTTTTTTAAAATCTCGTGTGAAACATTTCACATCGGATACCGCAGTGTCGTTCTACTATTTTGACATAATTTTTCTTAGTGCGATTAAAAATTCTAAATCATAGACAAAAGAAAAACTTGACACTAGGCATATGCGTAAGTCCATTATTCTTATAGCATAAAATGCAATTTTTCTTTATGCAAATTTTTATACTGATTTATCTTAAAAAATTTTTTTTTTCTTTTTTTTAAATAATTGTTACGGAAATGAGTTAATCACAACGGCTGGAAGGCTTTTATAGAAATAATCAACATTCATATTTTTAATTAATATTGTTTTTTTGTTTTCTTTTCTTTTTATTTCAAATCGCATTAGTTTCGATTAAGTAATTTTATTGAATAGATCACCAAAATTTCATTGATTTAAATCAATGATGATGACTTAAGGAAATATGGTATTTTATTGTTCATTACATCATAACACTTTTAGATACGGATTTATATAAAAAAAAATAAGAAAAAGAAAAAACAAATGAATGAAATTTTTAAATTCGTTTTAAAATATTATATTATTTAAAAAAATGATCTAACATGGTGTTGTTTGATTTTGTATTCTAGTCAAATTTTTATGTTTAAATTTAAAATAAAATTATATTGATTTGATTCAGTTGATATTTAAAATTGATTTTAAAATTAGAAAAAGAAAAACCAGATCTTTGAATATTTTTAAAGAGGTATTAAAATCTCTTTCAAATGCAATAACCATCAAGCTTTTGACACCGACAACGACATGTTATTTATGCATTTTCGACTATACAAGTTATTATTTTTATATTAAGATTACGTCATTATTAACAAAAATTCGACCTCAGACTTTGGACCTCTTTTGTGCTGTCATTAATTCTAATTCTAAGAAATTCAATACATTTGAAGAAAAACAAAATTCATTCATCTCTCTTCATTCATTTTCTAATTAGTATGATATAAATCATGATTTTAGTAAGGGATTTGAGCATTTATATCTATGGTAAATATTCATATTCACGAAGATAACAGGTATACTATACTAGACAAGTTAATTTATACATTTTTAAAAGATTTATTTCTATATAATTTATTGAAAACTTCCAATTCCAAATATGTTTATATATTCAACACTCATCACAACTGTCGCTTTCCTTGAATTTGTGGCTAATTTTGTTAATAAATGTTTAGAGTTTCGATCGGAAATTGAAATTCAAAATCATTTATTTTTCGTGATATACTTGTATAATCTGTTGGGATTTCAAATTAGTTTTGAGAAGAACCCAATTACAATATTAATAAGTATACCAAAAAATAATTTTTAATACCAGCAATATTATATAATTCTAAAACTAGGTTGCAAAAGATTATAAAATATATTATAATGAAAGGAAGAGGTGTACATACTTTTATAAAAAAAAAGAAATAGCGATTTAAAAATACGTGTGTGACCATGAAAAGCATTGTCTAAGACGGTCTTGAATCGAATATTGATTTTAGAATCGACTAAAAAGCCCAAAAAAGAAAAGATTCTGATCATGCACTAATAAAAACAACAACAAAAACTTGGAAATCGACTAGTTGCTGTTACTAAAATTAGATACCACGAATTGGAAACTGAATTTTATATACATTTAGTAGCCAAATCATGAAACTTATTATATCTACATAGATCTAAAACTTGATGAAACCTAGGAAGATGATCGTCCATAAAATTTAGTTCTCTAAAAATATGAAATGAATCACAAAGTTCTTCTTTACGCGTGTAAAAACTTATTAAATAATTACAATGGGTCATCGTTTAATGAGGAAATCAAATAATTTATATCTACTGAAATATTCCAAAATACTAAAGAAAATACACAATGCCCAATGCTCGTTTTTGCGATATGTTCTGCTCCGGAGCAAAACCTAATTCCAATTGAAATCTCATTTTTGTAACTAATAAAAGCTATATCAGCTATAATAGCATTATAGCTCTAATGCAGGCTTGGACTGGTCCATCGGGACGCCATAAAGTCTCCCTGTGGGCCGTTCGTATTACGCGATAGTGGGCCGGTGAACAATCATTGAGCGTTGCTTTTTCAGAGAAATAATCCCGGTGCAATTTGCATAGCCAGTCCAACCCTGCTCTAATGTGAAAAAAGAAAAACACAAATCTAAAACAAATCTTACAACAACCTTGGAAATTAGTACAAGATTATATGGCATTCTAAATTGTTGTGTTGTTTTAATTGTAAGAAATTTGTTCTATTCCAGAACAACTTACAAATAACTATATAGCTAGGAAATGGATTAATGGAAGCCATATAAGTGTATACGTCCTGCAATGTTAATCAAGATATTTCTTGTAAAAATCTATCTAGTTATGAACATTTTGAACTTACCATATCTATATTGTGCATCAATTGATTTAATATTTATTAAAAGGCATCCAATTGCCAAAATTGCGATGGGGTGATACCACCACCCCATTTTTTACAAAATGATTTTATTCACCTGTTTTCACAAAAATTATATATTTTTTTTATTAATTTTAAACAAAATTTGTCTTCAAAAATTGTTATCGAATAAAATCATAGAATTTAAGGATAAACGTTAATTTCTTTTTACTTATTTGTTAAAAAAAGTTGCATTTTGTTGTGAATAAAATTAATTACAAAAAAAAAACTCCCATCCCGACTGTTAATATTAAGAATTTATTTTGTGGAGATTTTATTTTTCCTTTTTACAAAATACTTAATATTTCTTCTAAGACGCGTTCAATTTAATCGTGTTTGTTTGGTTATCTAACTATATTCATCGAATCATCATCGTTATCATCATATTATTATCATCAAACATCATAACGTGATAATGATTACAAAAATATCAAATAATATTAAAATGCAAATGATTTATATATATATATATATATAATATTACCACGCGTTCAATTTTGATATTTTATTATCCTTGATTTGGATGAATTGTTGTGAGAATTTTTCAATGTATTCGTCGCGAATAGAACATTCGGAGGAGTTTTCCAAGGATATTCAATGACGACGATAACGCACACAAAAAAATTTGATCTGATTTTATGGTTTAACATCTTGACATGGTAGAAAATCGCTTAATAATACTCCTGTTAATGGTGATGTAAATATGTCAAAAGGACAAAATATACATAAAAAATTCGAGGACAAAGGGTGATCTTTAAGTCAGATGGGATAAGTAATAAAAAAGCATGAACATTTTTTTTTTGGTGTTTTCAAATATAAGGGACTGTATGAAACTTTTCCAGAGGGGTGTGACAACTTTTTTTTTAAGGATATTTTTTTTTAGTATTATATATAAAGAAAAGGAAACATATTATTGTAATGCAAATCATATCCTGATGACAACATTTTCTTTTTTTGACTGTTTTTTTCCTGCGTTCTGATTTTTTTTTTCTTGGGATATACAAAAGAGCACATTCGAAGGCCGCCGCCAACTATGTACTTATATATGAATTTGTATTCTTTTGAGATTTCTCGATGCTTCTTGTTCTTCGGACCAAATCGCGATTATGTGCTGCTGTTTTTTTTTCACTTTTGAAAAGTTTAAATATTGTATAAAAATTCTTACAAAATTGTCTAGCTTTTTTTTTTAAGCTCGCGAATCTATGGAAAATGTTATATATTAATAAAGAGGAAAATTTATATAGTATCACTCCTGTGGTGTTCACAATTATTTATTAAAAGTTTTTAAGAATATTTTTTGTTTGAAAAAATTGTTTCATTTTATGATCTTTTTGTTGGCATTTTACACTAATGGTCATATCTTAATGAATAGCTTTTGAATTTGAATAAACTTGGGTGAAGATTAATTTATCAGAGTATCATGTTAAATTTTCCTTGAATATATCCTTTAAAACAAAACACAAGAAAACAAAAACAATCAAAAACCTCCAAAAATAGGAATAAAAATGTCAAAAATAAGAACAAGTCGTATGAGATTAGAATGAAAAATATTTTCAATATGAAAATTCGGGTAAAAATTTCAATTAAAGAAAATATGAAAGCTAAATTTTTATACTTTATTAATATTAATAATAATAAAAAAATCATTTTACTAGAAAGGATTTGCAATAATTGCATTTTGAATGTTTTTCTCATTATCACAGACATCAGACATTAAGCCGATTATAAAAGAAAATATGTTTTTTTGAAACTATGTATGATGAAAATATAGATGGAAATATTCTGAGATACGTACAGATGAGGAAAATCTCTATGGTGGAAACTTAGGCAATGTATTTGTGGAAAAATAGCATTCCATTAGACAACATTTTTTTTTCGTTTTTATTGGCAAGGTTTTTACTACCATATTTCTTTTTTTTATAAATGAAAATATGAACTAGAAAAGATTTGAACTTGAACGTATGAAAAACCCTGTAGATTTTTACTATTCTATTTCTTTATTTTTTAAATTGTATAATGACAATAAAATTTCACAGCCTTGTATTTAAAAAAATTCACCTACGCAAAAGAAATCAACACAAATCACACACGGTTTGCAAATTAACAAAAAAAAGCCATGGTGACTTTCAATCAACTCTAAACAAATATATTGTTTTATTTTTTGGCTGTACTCAAGACCCGTTGTCATGTCCCGCCGTCCGGCATTTCTACTTTCCTGAATATAAAATAACAACAAAAATACTATTTGGCGCCAAAATTTCTTAATTTTTATAAAATTTTTGGAAAATTCATAGAAAAAGTTTTTAAAAAATTTCAATTTTCTTAATTTTATTTTCTTTTATTTGAGAAAAAAAAATTAAGTAAAGAAAAATATGAAAACATTGAAAATATTCTATTTTTGTTGTACAACAACCGATCTACGAATTTAATTTTTGTGCATTCGACAAAAGAAAATTGCTTTTTGAAGTTGTTCTTGGGTTATTTAGAATTTTCATTAATCTGGTTTCTTTTTTAGAAATCACGTGTACTCGTATAGTACAACAAAAGGTGTTTTATGTTATGTTATGTTATGTTTGTTGACAAATCCAAAAAAAAAAGAAACGAAAACTATATGCCTAAAAATAGATCAATGAAAATTGATGGGTGGTTAAGAATTTTCCAATTTTGGATGTTCTTTTTTTCTTCTTATATTTTGGAAGAATTTTAAGTGCGATTGGTGTGAAAATCGTATGAGTTCTTTTCACAGTTTCACAGTTTTTCTTTTACCATCTGTGATAATATATATTAATTTTTTTTCTTTTTTTTTGATAATTAGTTGCCCAAATTGGGACAAGAAACCTATTAAATTTATGAAATGTTTGTACTGTTTTATGTTTTAATTTGAATATAGAGCTGTTTCCAAACAAAATCATTTTATGATGACTTACAGAATTATTCAGGATTTTTAGTCGATTCTTTTAAGACATAGGCTTTGCCTAGAAAAAATCTCAACCGAAGAAAACGTTCTATGATTAACAGTAAATAAAGAACTGACACATCTAGGATATGGTGTGGATTTTTTAAGAATCAAGTGTGTCTTTTTTAGAAACAGCTCTTTTTAAAACATTAAAATTTAGCCAAGGGATTGATAAAACAGACTAAAATGAATGCAAATTGTTTATTTGTTGATTATTGATTTATTAAGATATTTTGGCAAAATTAAAAAGAAAAAAAACCGTTCTTAAATCTCTTTTAGGAAGCGAAAAAAAAAAAATTTTCATTTTAAAAATTTTAACAATTAACAATTACTTTGGAAATTTTTAATTATTATTTACATTTTTAAGAACTGAAGCATTTTAAGACTGAAGTGAAAAATAGATGTCTTGTCAAAGGCCGTATCTATTTACTAACAGAATCAACTGAAAATTAGGCTTTTTTTTGAATTTTTAAATATGATTTCTTTTTAAATCGAAATCCTCAATAAAATATTGTTTTCTCAAAAAATAAATCCCACAAAATATCCTCAATAAAACAAACAATATTTTGTATTTTCTAAATTTATGGTTTTTCTAAAAACAAAAAGAACAATATTAAAAATAAATTTAGAAATAAAAACAAAAGTATGAGTAATTTTTTTTGTTTTCGGTTTTTAAACTGGCGCCTATTACTTTCAACAGAATAATAAAATAGTAAATTATTGATTAAAAAAAATTTTTTGACTTGGCATAAGATCGGGAATGATGATGACGATAAATATATTTACTACAGAAATAAATATTCCATCAACCTGTTACTTTAAAATAAGACTGTACAGTGTCATATGTTTCCTTTTTATTTAGATTTAGAAGAATAATCCTTTTCTATTATAGCCTAAATTTCAATAAAATAAGATTTTCCAAAATGAATATTTGTTTTTAATTAAAATTCTTTTTATTTCCAAAAAAAAAAAAATAATTTTAATTTCTAATTGAAAATATTTATTAAATTTAAAATTTCCACAAAAAAAAAAAATTTAATTAAATGAGAAAGGATTAATAATCGATCGAATCAGAATGATTAAACTAGAACAAATTTTTTGTGGTTTTTTACATGCTGAGAAGACCGTGAAAAACTAAGATTTAGTGTGTTCTGTGAGGTTCTTGTGTCCTCGATCTTTTTCAACTTGATTTATGAAAACTCTTAAATAAATCTAAAACAGAATATTTTCTGCTCTATACTATAATAATTTTTCAAGAAGGTGAAAAAAAAACAAAAACAAGATTCTAATGATAGAAAATTTATAGAAACAAAAAAAAGAAATAAAAATCTAAAAAATTCTGAAAACAAAATATCTGGTTAGATATTCTTAAGAGATTTAAGGCGGGATCATTTTAATTAAGTGTTTAATAATATCCAAATATATTTTTTTAAGAAACTTGAACAGAGAAAAAAATTAGTTCAATTACATAAAAATCATTTTTAATTAATATTTATGATTTTTGTTTTGTTTTGTTTTAAAAGAATGAATACAGTGAAATCTAACTAAATGGCATTATGATTATTTATGAAGTGTGGTCCCCCAAATAGGAAATTCAGAGATTATCAAGTGCACCCAAAATTATCAGGTTTTACTGTATATTCATCATTGTAAATTGATTCTGTTTTTCTTTTCTTGTGAATCCAATATCTTTTAACTCGTATTACTCAATTAAAATTTTGAAAAGAATTTTTCATTTATATTTTTGATACCCAATTTTATTAGGAATTATTAAAATTGAAGGTGAATTTAAGATTTATACGTTCTTTATAGAGAACGAAACTAAACGATATGATGGTTATTATTATTAGAATATCGCAAAATCAAAGATCTGCAGTATAAACTTGATTCGAAAATATTGCTGGTAATTTAATTCTTCGATTGCAGATAAGATTTCAGGATCTAGTAAAATGTTTATATTATTATTATAGATGAAACCATTATTCAAGTTTATCCTTAACCTTTTCATACTTTTTTTATACTAGTTGCATCCATATAATCCTAAATACACGTTCACCAACCATTAAATAAGGATCTCATTAGTGAAAATTTAGTAGAGATATACCTAAAAGGTATATAAAAAAAAAACCAAAAAGAAAGCATCTTGTTCTGTGAAGATGTATCCATGAATCTAATAGGGGGACTGGTTGAATTTCTACAAACCAACAATTTACTGTGGTTTCCTTATTATTTGTAGATTTGTTCTTGTTTTTTCTTCTTGCATTATATATGTATATTTTTAACCGTGATTTTTTTCACGTTTAATTTTTTTTTGTTGTTGCATTTTTTTCATCTTTATTCTTATTTTTTGTTCATTTAAATGTTGTTATCCGCCATTTAGAGAAGGATTTTTCCTAAAGGCTTTCATAATATTACACAAAACAGAAAATGGGGAGTTCTAACAATATATCTAAGAATGCAGTATACACGATTCTATGAACTCTCCTTGTCCTTATTTAAGTTGCAATTTCTTTTTCTTTCTTCTTCTTTTTTTTTTGGTGCATTCTTTTCTATGAATAAATATATGTTTAGAGATATTCAGTAGAAATTTTTATTTAATGGTCTTCAATTTTGTAAGAGAATTTATATAAAAATAAACAACATTGGAATATGTTTTTACATATGTCAGCTTTTTTTGTGTTTCGTCCTAGAATTAAAAAGTGTTTTCTAGGATATTCAGTATCTTAATTAAAAGGAGTTGGTTTTTGAAAACACTATTCTTTTAGAATAAAATCTAATTAAAATGAAATTGACATAATTTAGAAAGTGGAAGAATTAAAATTATTTAGATTTTTACTTGTTACTTTAAAAAAAAAAAAAAAAGAATAGATTTTTTGGGAATTTCGGTTAAGATTTTTATTTCTTTTTTTTTCTTTAAAAGGTTATTGAACAAATTAATTAATTAATTAATTAATTTTAAATAGAAAAACTCGTAATAAACACAAAAATATGTTTGAAAAGAAAGAAATTCAAAAAACATGTTTTATTTACAGAAAAAAATCGTGATATTCTCGTTTATTTTTTTAATATTAAATTTTATAGATTTGAATTTTAATATTTTTAGTTTAACATTTTAAAATATAAATTGTTAAATCAAAAACTTGAAAAAGACTAGTTTTGATTGAATTCATAAATAGCTTTCTTGAACATAAATAAAATGGTTTGTCATTTGAAAATTTTTCATTTTTTTGAAAAATGATTAAAAAGTTATTCAGTTAAGATTTTTTTTGTTAAAAGACTTAAACGCGTTACAAAAATATTGCACAATTTTTAAGACAAGAAACTTTTAAAATCCTTCCGACGTCCTTTGCGAAAACTTTAGTCTCCCCGAAAATATATTTTTTCTTATTTTTATTTTATTCACAACAAAATTATGTTTGACTTTTTCAAAAATTTCTTCAACTTTTTCGTTTTCAATTTTATTTTTTTTGATTTTTTGATCCAAAAATAAAAATATTAATGATTTCCCTTTCAAAGAATTTTCACTCACAAAATAGAAATAAGTTCACATTCACAGAAATACAGAAAAAAGAGAAAAATTTTAAATTTATTTCAAATTTTAGATCGTATTTTTAAAATTAATATATTTAAAGCGTTTTTTTTTTTAATTATTAAAATTTAGTAATTTCGAATACACTTCGGCACTTCCAAAATAATGTAAAAAAAACAAAAAAATATTTTTGAATTTCGAATAAGAAAAATTCAAAGATTTTCTTTTTATTTTCTTTTTGAAAAAAATTACTTTTTTAAAAAGAAAATTTCACCACAAACTGCTTTTTTAATTTTTGAATATAGAAAAATCAAGAAATACGTTTAAACGCAGCCGCGGTTCGCGATCGACTGTAATTCTAGTTGGACTTGAACGTCGAGAAGTTGAATTGAAAATGTTTCGTGTTCATAGAGACAAAAATCATACAAGAGAAGCACCAAGTTTACACACGACTATGGTAGAGAAACAACCAACCCGCCCCAGACCAGATTTAAATTCAATGGATACCACATCCAACTTCCAACCATCAAAACATCGATGTTCTATGGATATGGGATTCATTCTTTCACACAGATTAGAAATGGGTCTGCGGTTGTTTTACTGCTACTGTTTGTTGTGCTCATGTTGTTTGTGTTATTATTTTTGTTGTTTTTTTTTCGCAAATTAACAGAGAAAAATCAAGAAAACCAAAATGATAGAATTAAGAAACATGAAAGAAGATAGCAGAGAAGAGCAACATGATAATAGAAAATCTCAACTGTCTATATAGAAAGAAAATTGTTGAATCAACACATAAGAAGCATAAAAAAAACATGTAAACAATATTCTGTTTTTTTGTTGTTTTTAAACGTGGGATGATAATAGTGGGTGGAACAGGCGCGAGTGAGGTGAATGAAGTTTTGTTGGAAAATCAAAAAGCTAAACATGAAAACATAGAAAATATTTTTCAAACAGAAAATTCTTTTACAGAATATTGGAAAGCGAATATCAAAACAGGGAATAAGAGGAAAATTCCGTTAATGGAAGGAAATCGTAGAAATGGAAATTTTGTTTTTAAATTAATTAATAAGTTTTGTTTCTTTCTTTCTGGAAATAATTTAATAAAATATTCATTCTTATTAAAAATTGGTAACTTGAGAATAACTTCAATGTAGTAGTTTTAGGCGTTTTATATAAAAATAATTAACTTTGAATAGTTTAGAAAAATACAAACGAAAATTGTGAACTGTTTGAATAAACAAAAGAAGGTGTATTAAGAGAATTAAAAACAGCAATAACATTGACCGTCATTTTGTACAAGAAATTGGCTGGTACCAGATGTTGTTAACATTAGTTGAAGCCTGTCGAGAGGCTTCTATAATTTTCACATTATTAGTTTCTTAGAAGTACAGAGTGACTTCTAAAATTAATAGTTAACAAAACTATTACTTTTTTAATAGCCTACCATAATGCTTAAACCTCTCGAAATTATGCATTTATAAGCAGAGATTATACTAAACAGAGTTCTCAATGTGTATTAATTTTTGGTCATGTATCCAATCTGCAAAGCATGCCTCCTGGTTAATAGTATATGTAAAAAAAAAACTGTAAATACATGCATTTTTATATGAGACAGAGTTTTTTTTAACAAATAATATTAATGAGGTGGCATAGTTTGCAGATTGCACATGGAACGAAATCAGAATCCAAGTTGAGAACTTTATTTATTGTATGCTTTTTGGTATCAGCAAGAGACATACAATACTATCAAGAGTTGTTGTCAATTTATTTGTCAATTTTCTTTTCTGCAAAGAATCTAACGCTTTATAAGTATTTGTAAAAAGAAGACTGTATGATATAAAATAAACACATATTTACAATCTTTTTAACAAACGCTAATAAAAAGTTAAATTATTTTAAGAACTCTAAAATAGTGCCAACATTTGATAAAAGTTGATAAGTTGTATGCTTTTTGGTATAATTTTCTTCAAAATTTACAAATGTATAGTATACAGTATAATCACAATAGTTTGACCACTAGAAAAAAAATCAAATTTTTACAATTTAGTAAATTTTAGGTTTTAATTAATTCTGAGAATTCAACTTAAAGTATAAAATAAAAATAAAAAAAAAATAAACTAAGTTTAATTAAAAAAGATTACGTATATTTATATTAAACATATGTGAAGAAAATAAATTAAGAAAGTAAAATCTTAACGAATGGAACTAAAAGTTTATTAATTCTCTTAAAGTGACATAATCACAAAATTTTTATTTTACATTCAAGTTAAAAGCATACATATTTTATGATGATGATCACAAAACGAACAAAAATACATACGAATTGATATTAATTAAAGATTCTCAATATTTAATTCTAAAGAAAATAAAAACAACATGCAAAATTATTGATCATTTGTTTTGATTAAAGAATTGTTGCGTTTATGATTTTTCTTCTAATTAAAACAATGTATACTAAAAAGTTTCAAATAATTTGTCATATTTAAATTGATTGATATGAAAACAAGAAAAAGTTATACCCATGACTTCATATCAAGAAGAAAAAAATTTAATATACATATTCAAATATATCAATTGATAAGATCATAAAAGCGCTATTTTGATTAAGAAAACATGATTAAATCAAGAAAATTTCAAAAATATCTGATTTTTCGAACCACAATATAAATTTTTTACGATCAAATTATTTATCAAAAAAAAAAAAACGATCGATATGTAATTATAGAATCGGAATAAAATAAGATCGTGAAATCCCATAAATATTCTTGGTGAGTTATTAATGACTTGACTGTTAGTTCCAAATACTTTATGTATACAATGTTTTTTTTTTTTTTTATATTTAGTAAACGTATATAATTTTTAAATTATTATATATCGTTCGACTATGTTTAAAAATAAAATTAAAATAAACAAAATGAATTAAAAATCGATTTTTATCATTAACTTAAAATTTTCAATAATAAATCTTTTTTAATTCTTTTACATCGGTTTGTAATTAAGTTTTTTCTTGGTCAGTAAATAATTGATTTAGGACACATTAAGATTTCTTTACATATTTCTAAATAAAATTTTAATGCATTTAAAAACTTTAAATTTAATATATTTTAATAATTTTATGTTATTTAAATTTTAAGAGTAATAATAGAAAAAAAAAACAAAACAAAACAAAAAAATCATATGTAAATCAGTTCCAAACTAATAATCTACAAAAATTTACATTTAAAGTTTATTTCGTTTAATTATTTGTTTCAATTTTGTAAAACAAAATTTTCCCTTCAAATTTCATTTGCACGGAAACACTACGCTCATCACTAGAAAGTGGAAGAATTTTTGCATATTTTTAGGAGCATTCTAGCGATAAGAAATCTGCATTCGATAATCCTGTTTTGTTGGTTAACGTCGATGGAATGGGGACACAGAGAGAAATGGAGAAAGGATATTACTTGTATTTGTATTTTGGTAAAATATCATATTTTTTGTATAGTCTTTTCTATATGGTATATTCTCAAATCTACAAAATTGCAACAGAAATTATACCAACATCCTTATTTCAAGGATGTCAGTTAATTTGAGGTGGAAATGTTTTATTAATGCATGGAAATCATTAATTTCTTTTTTCTCCTAGTTCTATTTTAAAAGTTTTATTAGGAAAAGGTAAAAACAAAAAAGAATATCTAACTATATCTCAATTAAAATTTATTAATATAAGTTCTTTATACAATAAGAAGAAGAAAAATGCGTCTAATATAAATACTATAAGAATAAGAATAACAACAAAACAAATCAGAATACAAAAGTCCTTTTCTTTAAAGAATGGTGACCGTGCCATTCAGTGCCATCTATGATTGTCGCCGATTATATTTGCCTTCTTTATGGTAATGTTTATTAATTTATATAGAAATAAATTGGTATGATTGTATAGGGGAGGCAAGATATGGAATGAGTCCCATATTTAGTCCTATTGGGTATATACGGTTTCTTAGGTCTCATGAGAAAGAGAACTGTGTATACAGAATTTTGTATATCCTTTATTTTCGTATTTTTGTTGTTGTTACGACTTGTTTTATATATACTGGATGGTCCAAAAAGTTATTGAATTAAATAAATAAATATACGGTTCATTTCGGTTGGTGACATTTTGCCATTTTCCTGGCAGAACCATTATCTAGTCAATGTATTATAAAATTTCTGGGTTTTCTAGTCAAAAAGATGAGACAAATTGTTTTCACACGTTTCTTTTAAACTCAAATTTACAGCATTAATTTAGTTAAGCAGAAACCGAAACCAATGATAATTTGATGATGCAAGATCATGTGTATACGATGGATCCGCCAAAACTAACAAAGCAGATTGAGGAATGACCAAACTTGTATATGGTCTAGCGTTATCATGACACACAACACTTTTGCCGATTCTGGATGCTTCTGTTTGATAGTCTTCGACGTTTGATTTCGATAAGTTAAAATTCTAAGCAATCTTTCGTGTGCCGTTAAATACCAATTGGATACGATGAACGCTTTTATTTTGTCGTCAATGACTTTTTGGCCCATCTAATATATAAATGTTTTGGTTGTCATTCACCCGATTATTTATCTATTTTTGTAATTTCATATAATTTCCATACGAACCGCGTAAACTAAAAAGGTAATTTTTTATCTTGTCTATAGATGGCATGATAGTTTTTTCCTTTATTGTACTTGTTAGTCTTATATATGCGGAATTTGTTTTATTTTATTATCATATTTTTTTTTTTTATAAAAGAAGTCGATAACGATTTAATACAGAAGAGAAAAAAAAAAGAAAAAAGGATAAAGGAAATATTGTCGTCTACAAGAAAAAGGGTTTCCAAACCTTATAGAATGATGGGATTGAAGATTATAATGAATTAAAAAACGTTACACGAATCAAGTAGACAAAATTATTGGCATATAAGTAAATAAATTTTCATGTTTTATGTTGTAATTAATAATCTTGAAATGTTGCAAATCATAATTTTATTATATGAATATTATTTTTGTAAAATGAAATAGGGATGAGATATATTTGTGTCTATTTTTTTTGGAGGAAGGAAATATTACTCACGTAATAAAAATTTAGTCAATGTTATTTTATATTCAATAGCTTGTAATTTGTCTTTTTCATTTATACAACGTAATTTAATCAAATTAATAGTTGGATAAAATGTTTTTATAAAATGTTTCACAATGTTATTTAGGCGTCAGAATATACTTAAAACATTTCTATCAGACTTTTACAGTTAAATATTTGAAGTATGTTTATTAAATTCCAAAATTATAACTAAGCGAAAAATAAGACCTAAGGATAGCTAAACAGACATGAAAAACAGAGTCAGTCAATATGATATTGCAATTATCCATAACTTGCGAAAGTTAGCGGCCAAAGTGATATAGAGACATTTGCTGTATTTTATTGGGAATTCTATCGGCGCTCTCCATACATTTTATAGATTCTTATTTAGCAACGTATAATATTGATCGCTAAATTAGCGATCGATAGAAAACATGTACTAAGCAACATCTGCCAGATGGTAGATGGCGCAAATCAAAGTTTTTTTTTTATTGAAATAGGAATATTTAAAAATAACAGAAAATGGGTTTGAATCTTGAATTATGCATGCTTTTCATTAGTTTTTTTTCCACTATTTTTATTCCGTTTTGTTTTATTTAGTTAAAACAATACTTTAAATAGCCGTCTCGTGAAATATTATTTGTTTTAATTTCATTATTTGTCTAAAAAAAGAATATTTTATTTTTTTAACCTCAAAAAAATTCCTCTAGTTGGGTACACAACCAAATAATTCCTTCAAATAATTTCAGTGGTTCGAATATTCGAAATTAAGAATTTACATAAGAGAAATCGTTCTTTTGAGAAAGTAAATTAGCGCCCGATAGAATTTCCAATAAAATACAGCAATTATCATTTAAAATCTCAATAAATACATACAGAAAAATTGTAAAGTTATTGTCTAGTTGCAGCAACTGAATTTTAGTTCTCACAACTGAGTTTTCAGTTCTCACAAAAAAAATTCAGTTATCATAACAAAAATTTAGTTGTCACAACTAGACATTAACTTTAGAATCTTTCTGTGTGTAGTCAGTCATATACTACATATACACAAGTCCAAACCAGGTCGAAACTGGAATGAAATTAATATTGTAACGTGTTAGTCTTTCGGTTCGATGTTATTAGAATGATAACACTTTTTATTTATGTGAACTTAGTGTATAAACTTTATTTGTAATTATTTCTGCTTAACAATTAGTCTTAAAAATATTTGTCTTTCAATAATTTAATTATTACAATTATTTATCACAGTTTTATAGCTTCACTATTTTAATTACTTTCACAAAAATAATCTCGTTTCCAATCTCTGCTTTGTATAATCTCTGACGAAGCTTTTCACTTCAACTGATCGATTAAGAATGATCTCAGGCTCGACCCCACGGCTGTTTATATATCCAATTGGTATATTTCTAGAATATTCTCGAATATTCTCGTTTGGCTTTCTAAAACTAGGTGGCAACGTTTACACAAAGAAGATCTAGAATATTCCTATACAAACAATAGTTCTAGAAAGCTCTAATCATTGTTTAGGTTTGTGCCAATGATCTATTATTATTTCCTCCTAAAAATATCTTTTGTATGTGCTATGAGTCATTGCTATTGTATTCTATCGATTGTGTAAACAATTGCATTTTGGAGTTTTCTGGAATAGATCTTTTGTACATTAGATGGCGGTATTACATTTCGCGGAAATCGTTCTGTTTGTTTATAAATAAATTATTCTCGTGTTTTCTGGGTTTTTCTTTTATTAAGAAAAACTCAGAAAAGTAATTAATTGTTAGTGTTTGATGATTTTATGAATCACCAAGTATTCTAAGTACAATATAGTGCACTACCCCCTTCTTAAATCTGTTCGTCCCGAACAAAATCTTTTGGACTCGTGCCGCGATTCTTCGCTAACTGATTTGAATGAATCACCTTCATTTTTACTTTTGATGATTTCCGCTTTCGCCATACCACGTCCAAAGAGTTAATCTCGTTGGTGCAGTCACTATCTTTTAATTTGTTGTTTGCAGGTTCCTCAAATACTTTGTCCACCGGAACCCGTATATGCTGCCCAGATGATCTTTCCGGTGGAGTCTGTCTGGTGCTATCCTGTCCACTCGTGTCTTGCTTCAGTTCAGCGTCAACATATTGCCCCACTGCAGTTTCAGTTTCCTTTTGATGTCCTACAATCTTTGTGCAGGTGTCACAATTCCTGCACCAGCTTTTGACATCAGCTCGCCAGTGTACCCAATAGAATCGTTCTCGCACCTTCGCTAATGTTCTGTTGACTCCCAAATGTCCCCCTGAAGTTCCAGCATGTACTTCACCAAGTACCTCATGTACTTTGGACTTAGGCACGATCAACTGCATTAGTTTGGCTTTTCCGTCAGGAGAATCCCATTTTCTCCTCAGAACGCCATTTTCTATCTGTAACGAGTCCCACTGAGCCCAATAACTTTTTGTCGTATCACTGCGTATTACGATATCGCTCCATTTTGGACGCTGACCCCTTTTCTTCCATTTAAGGATTGGTCCAACATCTTCATCCTTTAGCTGCGCGTTTCGGATGCTCGACATGTCATCGCCTCCAATCCTTAATGTACGGATAGCTATTACCTTTTTCACATTCCTGCAGTCCTTACTCGTTTCCTCAAAAACCCCTTCAGCATCTACGACACTGGATTTGCTTCTTTTCCTTCTATTTTTCCTTTTCGACAACTCCGTGTCTTGAGTTGTCAGTCCAATGTCGTCCGTCCGTTTCATTTCTACAACAGCATTTGCATCTGACGTAACTTGTTGGTCTCGTAGATTTGATTTGGTGTCACTGGAATCTGCTTCCTCCAACGTTAGCGGGAACTCAATATTTCCACATCGCAATAACCTATCTTCAATGTTCACACTCACTCCATTCTGCTTCATGAAGTCGAGGCCCATGATACAATCATCCATTATATCAGCCACCAAAAACGTATGTCGAAACACATACTCATCTAGCCCCAATGCTAGAATCACTTCACCCAGAATCGGAGATGATTCCCCTGTAACCGTTTGAAGAACACTGTTACTGCTTCTGCTCATGTGTTTCCTACTAATGAGCTTCCTGTTCACGATGGATCTACTTGCATCCGTATCTACGATGATCCTGCATCGATGACCAGCAATTACTCCTTGCGTCGTTAATCTGTCGTTACTCTGTTGTAGGAGAGAGACTGATACCATAATCGGTGCTTTTGTCTGGTTGGGGCACTGCCGCTCTAAATGTCCTTCTTTACCGCAGCCCCAGCATTTCAGTCTTCTTTTAGTATCGTTCAATTCGAATTCCTGGATAGCTTGCTGAACATCTGCCTTTATCTTTTCGGTTAGTTGGTCTATCGTTAGTTCTGTTGAGTCTTCATCAACCATAGCAGCTCGTACCATTGGAACCGCCCTTGTTGCTCTCTTTGCAGCTTCCAATGTCAACGCGACAGCCAACACATCGTGCAACATGCGCTTTCCACTAATCCGGACCTTGAACTGAATGTCTGCATCCCGAATGGCATTGGTGAATCTTTCTGCAGCCAAGTCATTCTGCAGCTCCAGGGGATAATCGGGGTATGACAAGTATACCAACCGCTCAATATCTGCTGACAACTCCTGAAGTGTCTCTCCAGATTCTTGCATTCTGTTGACGAGTTCCATTCGGTATACGTCCTTCATGTGGTTATCCCCATATCGAATGTCCAATTGTGTTACAATGTAATTGTAATTTTTCTCATTTTCTGGTGAGATTGTCCGCAATAAATCGGCTGCGTTACCCCGCAGAGCCAGAATTAATGCTGTGGCTTTTTCTTTATCGGACCAGCCGTTCGCACCAGCAGCCGCTTCGAACTGTCGTTTATATACAGGCCATGAAGTTTTGCCGTCAAATATTGGTGGCTTCATCCTTTTACCTGATGACTCAATATTTGGTTTATTTTCTTTGATGTCAGCCATTTTTGCTTCTATTTCTGCTACTTTTTGTTCTAATTTCTGGTCAACGTTGCTGACTTCGGTAGTTATTTTGTTCTCTAGATCTGTAGTATTGCTTTTCATTTTATCTTCCAATCTCTGCTCAACTTTGCTTACTTCTGTTCGAACTGCAGAAACTTCCGTACGAACTGTAGAAACTTCTGTACTAATTTTAGTTTCAAGGTTCGCAACACTGGATTCCACCTGAATTTTTAATTCACCCATGCTGGATTCCATTTTGTTCTGCATATCAGATATGTTTGCAATCTTATTTTCGAGACTTGCTGTATTGGATTGCATCTCACTTTGCAGACTAGAAGCAGTTGAGTCCATTTTAGTCTGAAGACTAGAAGCATTTGTTTTCATTTCGCCTTGTAAACTGGAAGCATTTGTTTTCATTTCGCCTTGCAAAGAATCCATTTTATTCATCAGCAGGGTCATAAACTTCTCGAACTTATCACTTTCCGCTGATTTTGCACCCTCTTCACTGAAATCGAACTTGTCATTGTCCTCGTTCGTGTTTTCTTCTTGGTTTCCCTCTTTCAGAATTTCACTAAAGTCGAATGTGCTACTGTCTAGTCCTCTTATTGCACATTCAGCGATTACTCTTTTCTTCTTTTCTGGTTTAGTTCCCGTGGAAACTGACTTCCATACACGCAGAACTGTGGATAGTTCTAATGTACTCAAACTATCTAATAATTTACTTTCCATCGCTCAAATATTTTTAATTGTTCACGAAATTCTATTGTCCTATCGAAACTTCTCGCACAGTATCTAAATACTACGAAATTTCCTAGTATAATCTTAATTTCCACGAAATTTCTCGTACAATCGAAATTTTCACACGATACACGACGTATAACCTCAAATTTCGCACAATCGAAATTTTTATACAACTCACAAAATTTCTTGTACGCCCCTGAAATTTCTCGCACCGTGGAATTATTATACACTCAAATTTCTTAATAACAAATTTCTTCGAAATTTTCCCCACAGAAGTTTCTAGTTTAATTTCGAATTTTCTTGCAGAAATTTTTAGCACAATTGTCTTTTCCGCACTGATTCACAATAAATAATCCCACTTCTGACACCAATGTAACGTGTTAGTCTTTCGGTTCGATGTTATTAGAATGATAACACTTTTTATTTATGTGAACTTAGTGTATAAACTTTATTTGTAATTATTTCTGCTTAACAATTAGTCTTAAAAATATTTGTCTTTCAATAATTTAATTATTACAATTATTTATCACAGTTTTATAGCTTCACTATTTTAATTACTTTCACAAAAATAATCTCGTTTCCAATCTCTGCTTTGTATAATCTCTGACGAAGCTTTTCACTTCAACTGATCGATTAAGAATGATCTCAGGCTCGACCCCACGGCTGTTTATATATCCAATTGGTATATTTCTAGAATATTCTCGAATATTCTCGTTTGGCTTTCTAAAACTAGGTGGCAACGTTTACACAAAGAAGATCTAGAATATTCCTATACAAACAATAGTTCTAGAAAGCTCTAATCATTGTTTAGGTTTGTGCCAATGATCTATTATTATTTCCTCCTAAAAATATCTTTTGTATGTGCTATGAGTCATTGCTATTGTATTCTATCGATTGTGTAAACAATTGCATTTTGGAGTTTTCTGGAATAGATCTTTTGTACATTAGATGGCGGTATTACATTTCGCGGAAATCGTTCTGTTTGTTTATAAATAAATTATTCTCGTGTTTTCTGGGTTTTTCTTTTATTAAGAAAAACTCAGAAAAGTAATTAATTGTTAGTGTTTGATGATTTTATGAATCACCAAGTATTCTAAGTACAATATAGTGCAATATAATATCCTGATTGAATTCAAATTGAGCTGACTAAATTTACTGAATTTTGATGGATTTGTTACGGTTTCCATTTGCTTAGTAAAAAAATTAAAATTTTTTGTCTTCTTGACTTAATTTAGATTCAATTTGGATTCGATATTTTAACGCTCTGTATCCACCCATATATACGACCAAATCGCAACTCTACGATGATTGATTTTTGTAATTAAAAATCGAACTTACATTTTTTTTTGTTTATAATATTTCAAGTGGCATTTTAAATTGGCATATTTTTTTAATGCATTTTCAAGAAATATTTAAGAAAAACATATTTTATTCTTTTAAAATGAAAGTGAAAAGAAAATCTCTTTTTATAAAAAATTACTTTTGAAAAACTTGAAAATTTTGTACCCTTGAATTTTAAAAATTTTTTTTAAAAATAAATATGTTTTTTAAAATGTTTTTTCGCGATTATTTTTAAAATTGCAATGGCGCCAATAAAGATTTATGTATATAATATTTTTTGCAAAATTTTAGAATTCAAATTCTGATCTATAATTTCAAATTTATTCATTCCATATGTTGAACGTTTAAAAATTGCCAAACATTTCAATGCCATAATATTATGTTCACACACATGGCCCGAAACTGTCAATTAATTTCATTTGAAAATTAATGATTTCTTAAACATATCAAAAATTCCATGATTTTTTCATTTCTTGTATCAAAACGTCCTCGAAATAAATTTTTTTTAAATCTACTTAGACGTAGAAGTACAGAATTCAATATGTCAAGTATCAAGTATTTCACAAAACCAAAAATGAGATAGATTCTTAAATAATGATATAAGATAGATTCTTATAGAAAAAATGCAGATCACTTTAATAGCAATACGCACGCAGTTAGTAATTAAAGTAGTCAAAATATACTTTACTTAAATTAAAATCATAAAGAAATAAAATGATTTCGAAATACTCTTGAAAAATTTGAATTAAATAAACATAATAATTGTAGAGGCTGTGTATGGATTGCATTACGCATGCTCAAATTGATTAAGTATGACTTAATTTTTAATTAAGAAAATTTTGTCATCATAATATTCTCTTCAAAGCTATATAAAACTATAGAATATCATATTTTAGGTTTCTTTTCTTTTCCAACTTAATAATAGAAAACTGACACAAACTTAATGATATAACTTTTCATGTTTTCGGCATTGACAAGAGTTCGTTTGATAAATCTAAATGTGTGACCGTTAAAGGGTAATTAATATCTTTACAGATTTCATAATATCAATTCTCCAAAATATAGTTCTAAGATTATTCTTGTAGTTTAATAAACATCAAATTTGTACTCATTTCTGATGATTTTGTTTGGCACGCATTCAAATTTATTCGATACAAATTAATTCAGCCCAAAACAAGATAAACTACCTTCGACAGTTTTTTTTCTTTTTCCCTGATTATGAAATTAATATGTATTAAATTAATTGCATTTTTGAAAGTTTGTGCTCTAATAGCGATAATCAATTCTGCAAATTTTATTCAAATTCAGTATATCAGTGAAAAACTGACCTAAATAAAAATGAAAAAACTTTATGAACAAGATTATTATAACTCCGATTTTCTATATATCTATTGCCTTGAAACCATTTTCCGTTGATTATTTTTATGCGTTAGAAATGTGGCATCGAAACTAATATATAAAGCCTCTGATAGTATTTACGATAAGCATGCAAAATTAGAAGTCGTGCTGAAAACAGTAAAGGTCCAAGCAGAATGACGGATCCATGACGGATTCACGACACATTAAAATTTTAAATATATACGTTTTCCAATTACGGATCCACAACAGCCTTTTTTTTAATACAATTTGAAAACTGAAAATCGTGAATCCGTCGTAGATCCGTCATTCTGCTTACCGCATAGAAGATTTTGAGATTCTAATTCAAAATCGTTATTTGTCATAAGTTTACAAATAAAATTATAATATAGAGATTTAAATGAAACACTCGGTATAACATTTTAACATCACATACAAAAAAAAAAAACATTTTCAAATTGTCATACTGAAAACTATAAATTAATTCCCTTTCATTTCATTCCAGAAATACAAATTAAAAACTATAAACTTGGACAACAAAATTCCAATCCGAAATCACAACAAGATTAAGTCCATCTTTCCTATACTAGGGAAACGCCTTCATCGCATCCTGCTGAGAAATAAATTAGAAGACTTCTAGATGGTTTTTTTTTGTAAAGTTATTTTTCATGTAAAAATGAAAAACAAAAAAAAGGGAAAATTCATATTTTTTGAATACAATAAAAAGTTTTCATATATGAAATTGAATAATATTTAACATTATTCTCTAAAAAAAAAAATTCACCAACAACACAAGAAATAATGAACACAACGACATTATCAAAAGTCTTCTGAGGGTTGAATCTGATTTTTCTTTTTTTTTTTCGTCTTATTTTTAAAAACCGTGATGGTGTAAAAAGTGTGATAAAACAATTTGTACAGATTAAAATTACTCCCAAGTGGGTGGTGTAGTTGGCAATGATATGTAAATAAAATGAATAAAGATTTTTCAGGAGGAAGATGATATTTTGAATTGATAAAAATTTTCGAAAGTTTTTTTTTAACTTCATGTAAAAATATATTTTTCGTTTTTTCTTTTACATTTTACCGCTGATTTGTTATTAGATGACATCAAGTCCCAAGAGTGGACCTGAACCGAACAACGCCAGAAAAAAAACCACATACACATATTATAAAAATAACAAAATGACTATAAGACAATATAAATTTATTTTTATATGAAGTTCGGTATTAGTCCTGCCTGGTCCTATGCTATGGATGTTGCGGATATTTTGATAATGATAAAAAAATATTGTGTTTATTTTAATCAAAAAAACAAAAAAAACACACACAAGTTCGTTAGGGAGTCAACTTATGTTTAAGCTAAAAAAAAATGATAAAAGTAAGGCAATTTACTATCGTTCACATGGGACATTTAAAACTTATCGTACACGATATATGGAAAACGTTTAATATACTTTTACGGGAACATATTCAAGACTTTCAATTTTCATAACTGCAAAATAAGGAAACCAAAACTTTTCTATTCTCAGTTAAGCTCTCATGTGTAGCGCTGAAAAAATTAGATTTTATAACTTCCTTAAAGAAATCCTTTCTACAATATTCATTTATGAATATTTATTTGAAAAAATGAAAAATCTTTTCGTTAGAGAACAAAATTTGTAATTTGAAGAGGAATCTGGGTTTTAGTTTCTTCTCTGTAAAACGAAGTGTGAACTAACTCTGTAATGCACTATAACTCTGAATAGTGAACTAGTTATTTGGTACAAAAGGTAATGCAGAAAAAATGTTGATAAGTTGTCCTTGCGTTTATCTCACTGTCGCGTCAGATTTTTTTCTATTATTAGTTCAGTACAAGACTAGAATTCGAATGAATATGTATTTCAACTAACAAATTCATTAATTCTGTAATTGATTTTTAGTAATGCAAAATCCTTCCGCGATGTCATGGGGTGAAGAAAAAAAGATTGGTGGAATCCTAAATTAGTTGCATTTATACTAGTAATATTATACAGAATTGGTTCTGGAAGCATTCCAGTTCCTACAGGGAGTTCTTTCGTTTTTATAAAGAAAGATTCGTTATAAAGTAACATTACTTGTTTTTCTGGACATTTGGATTTCTTATAGAAATCCCTGAAACCAAAGATAAAGAAGAAAACTAAAGGTAAAGAAGAAAAAATAAAATCTCTTACCTTGTGAATTATTTGGGCAATTCATTTCATCAGTTCCATCATTACAATCTCTGCGCTTATCGCATTTTCTTGATTCTGGAATACAACGAGTTTCATCACATCCAAATTCATTTTCTTCACATTCTATAATTACCCAGAAACAGAAAAATTATAATTTATTAGAAATTAATAAAGAAAAAAAGAATTAATTTATAAAAAAAAATCACTTTGTTTAAATTAAAAATTTCTGTGTACTTATTCTAAAAAAAAATAGAAGATAAAATGTTTAAAAATTTGTGTTATTCTCGAAGAAAAATGTGCATAAAATTAAGAAAATATCAGAGATAATTGTGTGCTCCAAAAAAAAAAAAAATAAAAATAAATTAAAACGAAAATTAATAAACTAAAATATCTACCAGAACAATTAATTTCATCTTCTCCATTCGGGCAATCAATAGAACCATCACAACGTTGTATATCACAAATTTCAACACGGCTTTGTGGACAAGTGAATGTATCATCACCACGACATCCTCCTGTACTTGGACCACCAGTTGGCGGTCTACCAGTATTAAAAATATGTGTATTATTATAATCTGGTCCTGGGATATCGGGTTCACCCGAACCACCACCACCACCATTATAAACACCACCATCTGTTTGAATCGGCCAATTTGGAACTTGTGTTGTATATGCAAAAGTAAATGTTAAATCTTGCGTATGAAACGAAGAGAAATTCTTAATTAAAAAAACGAGCACATTATGAGATGAGATTTTCTTAAGACATAACAAAAACAAAAACAACAACTTTATTTCAAAACTAATACATTTAGTTTGTTTTGAAAAATCAATCACATGAGAACACTTCAAGAACTAAGCAAAATTGATTTGATGATTTTTGTTATAAATATGAGAGATTAAAGAAGAGTTAATTTTTAAAATTGAAATGAACGCAATTTATGAATGCTTAGATATCGGACAGCAACTTATATGGAAATTAAATATTAATTTGTTTTTGTATTATAATACAAGCAATACAGTAATAGATGTCGTCTCTACTGTTCTGCTACTACTTGTAGTAATTAACACATTACTACTAAGTGACATTAACATATCGACAATTAAAAATTCGAAAAATGAATAAATTATTGATTATGATATATTATCAATAATTGAATGGAAGTAACCAACACCTTATGATAACAATTATTAAGACTATAAAAATGATATACTATTGAATGCATGCGTTTAAAAAAAAAATTACTACCTCTGCCCAAACTTATGGTATACATAACGTTTTTAACGGTTTGTTTCAAATTATATATAATTCTTATACTGGACTTCTTTTTAAATTCAATTTAACAACGATTGAAGAGGATTTCTTTATTTTGTTCAAATTGTCAAAAAAATCCTTACACTTTCGAAGATATTTCCTTTTTCTCCATGAAACATTGGCACAAATATCTCCTTTATCCTATTGTTTTCTAAATCTTTGCCAAATTCGGGAAATAGTTAAGTACATAATATCAAATTTATTTTGTACACCTTCTCAATCGTACAACGACTGACATTATTATCGATCGTTCGTTACAGCACATGCAATTTTTTGGTACGATTACAGCGCTGCAAAGCGCAACTCCTTTTTAATAGTATTTGTAAAAAATACTGTAAATACATGCATTTTTATATCACACAGAGTCATTTTAACAAATACTATTAATGAGATGGCGCTTCCAGACGTCCCGAAATCAGAATCCAAGTTGGAAACTCTCATTATTGTATGCTTTTTGGTTAGAGTAATATCTGAAATATTGCATTTCACAGATCACCTTTATCAATGTTTTGATCTGTTGTCCCAAGTATTGGAAACATTATTTTCTGAAGCGTTATTTTCCTTATTATAATTACAGCGTGTGAATTGCATTCATTTTTACGCAATATTATATGACCATATCTTAAAAAGCAGTCATCAACAACTCCTATTACATATCAAAAAGGGAACTCAATTTAAATAAATGTACAAACTATCATAATCAGAAAGTTTCACAAAAACATATGTCATAATTTGGGGCAGAGGACTTATTAAAAAAAAAATTAATTAATTAATTAATAAATTAAGTAAATAGGCGAAAACATGCAAACAAAATTATATTAAATTTTAAATATGAAGGAAAATGAATCGTATTTTTTTTTTTTACAAAAAACCATAACCAAAACAAAAAAGAAGAAAATAATATCCAATCTGTACCTTCACAACCCACTTCATCAGACCCATCTTCACAATCTTCAAGATTATCACATCGCATTGCTAATGGGATACATTGCAAGCGACTTGCGCAGGCGAACTGTTCATATGGATCACATAATATAGGTTTCGAATCAGTTTCATGATTTGGATCGTATGGTACTTCGTGCTCTACATTTGTATTTTTTTTTGGTAATGAACATAATTGTTTGGTTTTAATACACAAATCAAAATAAAATAATAATAATTTGTTTAAATGAAAAATAATTTAAATTGAATAAAAACTAATTAAAAATCAAGTGAAAATCAATTTAAGAAATTTTAATGAATTCCAATCGACAAAACTAGTGAAGAAAGTGAAAAAATTGTGGATAAACTTACCCTATCGAAAGTAATAGCTTGTTAAAGATTACATCAACATTTTTTTTTATATTGAAAATATTAGGAACAATGAATAGTTGTAGAATTCTGTAGTCTGAATTCATACATCACATAAGGAAAATTGTGGCTTGAAAACGGCGACAAACCACTGAGGTGTTACTTTTAAATTATTTTTAGCAATATTTTAAGTAATAGACAAGTTTTGAAGTCATATCACTTCGTCTTATTACATTTAAAACTTCATGTCATGCGACCCAAATATGGTTTAAACTTCATATTTACATTCTTCAATGTTTAAAAAACATTTAAGTTTCGAAAATTGGTCAAGAATAGTTCTAATAACACAAACACATCTGTCCATGTTATTGTTTTGTTATTTCTTTTACTAATTGTAAGTTACTATTTGTCTTAAGCCAGCTCCATACTTTCGTTATTCATCCAGGAATAACTCAAATGTAGATTTAATGACCCACATTCATGTAGATAAGGTTTTACTTGGTGTTAATTGATTTATAGATTAAACAAGATACATATAATGAATGGTCTTGATTTAAGAAAACAAAACCTGCTTTCATTAATATTTCAGAAACTTTGAGAAAAATTACTTTTACTTTTACGTATTTTGTACATTTCACTAGTCGATTTTGATTTCAGGAATTCATCATTAAAATCTTTCCATATACAAGAATTATCTGAATATTATAAAGTATTTAACTACCTTCTAGTGCCCTGAGTGAGAAATCAGATAGTTCAACGTTAACATCACCAATTGTTGAATATACATCAATTCTGTCACGAATAGCTTGTTCAAAATCATCTGGAACTATTTCACGTTTTGATCGGATATTTATGGTTGTAAGTACTTTAAATGGATCCGAAGTTTGACTATTAAAAACAAAAAAATATATGTATATATTCAATAAAGTCGGGTCAAACTAATTAACAAATTATATTTACGAAATTCGTATAACATCAACAAAAATGGTATCATCTTCATCTTGTCCCAAATCTCTGTTGTATACTTCTTCAAGTGCCGGAGAAAGTGAATTGGATAGATTTCGGAAAGCTTCAGATCGTACATCTTGAAAATCTTCAACCCAATATTCTCGAACGGTGAGTGTAAGACGGACTGGAAAAAAAAAAAACAAAAATTATATCAGAAATACATATTTCAATCTCTAAGAAATCTTAACTTACAATAATGTGATGTAAATGGAAAAACTCCACCATTTCCAGAACCAGACAAATCTTCATCATCATCCTCGTCATAAAATTGTCGTTTCGAACGTAAATCATCCTTTTTTAAAGATTTCAAATTTTTCGGTTGTCGTTTTTTATCGCGTTTTTCATTACGTTTTTCATTACGTTTTTCAACCTGTTTCTTTAGTTTTCTCTCTAATTTTCTTTTAGCTTTTGCCGCTGCTTTTTCTTCTTGTGTTTTCGGTTTCTTGCCTTTATTCGATTTTTTTTTATTATTCGTTGATGGTTTCGTTCTTTCATCATTTTCACCGAATAGTTTACTAATTTCACGACGTATCCTTTTAACACCTTTCACAAGCCAATTACTTGTTTCTTCATGTTGGATTTCTTTTAAATCCGAATCATATGGATCATCTAAATTATCATCATTAGGTTCTAAATCGTCATCGGCATCATCCACATTGTCTAGGTGGGCGAAATCATCGAAATCACCGATTAATAAATCTTTTGCCGGTGGACCATCTTCATCGTCAAATGTACTCGGCGAATCTGGTATAAAATAGGAATTGTCTTTGTTTGATGTTTGTAAATCGTCGAAAATAAGGTCTTGATCTTCGGAAACCTAAAAATGAAATGTGGAATATATTAAAATTTGTATATATAAAATATATTTTTTATAAATATAGGTTCTTGTCATTGATAACATATGGATGGTGTTTCTAATAAATGCATCGAATAATTTCATTTTAAGTTTTCTTTTATCTTAAACTCCAACCTATTTTAAGTGAATTGTGGAAATTATTGTAATTTTTCAAGTTAAATTTTGAATTGTGGACTTTTTTTAAGTCCAAAATTTAAAAGAAAAAACCGTTTTCTTCGTAATTTTAAAAAAGCAAATTTTTTCTTATGAAAAAGTTTTCAACAAGATATAAAAACGGAAGCCCATAAAATATAAACTCAAACGTTTAAATAGATTACAAAATTTATTTTTTTCTTCGAATAAATTCATATAAAAAGAAAATTCTTCATTTCCGTTTTTTCACAAACCATATGTTTTCTTTAGGCTACCGAAGTAATTACTTTTCTCATCATTCATTCAAGATTTACGTCATCTTTATTTATATTTAATTTTTAAAAAAAAACGATGCAAACGCCTTTTTTAAATTGCCTTTTAATTGCAATTTAAAAATTCCTTTCTTTTCCTTTTATTTTGACCGAAATTTAAAAAAAAAAAACGACAATAATTTTTCATGGAGCATCTAAGAAACTGCGAACAGTAAAAAAATTGGGCCAACATATTAAACCAAACATATTACATATGAGTATAGTAGAATCATAAGCGGTACCCCAAGTTGCATGCATTAGTATCCGCTAGGTAGCAACTACTTAGTCACATATCACCAAAAAAACAAATTGAATTTATATTGAAGTATACAGAAGTGAGATTAATTTTGTTTGAATCCAAATAAATCAATAATTGGTATTTTTGGTCGAAAATTCAAGTTATGTTTTTGGAAAAGATCCCATTTAATGTAAGTTTTGAACTGATTAAACTAATCTTTTTGTAGAATCTTTGTAGTACTATATATAGTAGAGACTGTTATTACCCAATAGTTCATTCAAATCTCCTCGGCTTTATAAATGCGACAGTAATTTTACATATTATCCAACACATGCGCATACCGACTCGGTACGAATAAATTACTATTTTAGTCTACAGACAAATGAAGACTGAACCGGACCGAATTTATCTTTATTGGGCCATAGACTAATAATAAAGACTTCCAACGACTGTGCATTCAACTGATTCTTTTTGTACCGTGATATCGCGACACAATATAATTAAACCTCTTTTCATGCACTCGTCTTTAAGTTCACATACAACAACAATACTGAACACCACGCTGCTCATTTAGGCATCTAGGTATACTAATCTATGATTAGGCTTTATTTTGGTACAGACCAAATCAGACCGAATTTGTTTGGTTCGTACATAAACCTTTTGAATGAGATCCTTTAAAACTGTCAGGTCTGTGAAAACATTTTCTTTTTTAATGTTGGTTTATAATACTTATATAGTATAAAAGCTAATAATAAATAAAATCCATTGTAAAATATCTAATTTTAAATTAGAAAAATCTTTTTTTCGGGTGAAAATTGTGAGGGTAAAGTAAAAAATCGAGTTTAGGGTCCCTTAATCCTTATTAAAACGTTGTCTTTAGTTTAATTTTGTCACATTAGATTAGATTAGATTGTATATTAGGGTATTCTTGTACTGCGACCTTAAGATCTATTGTACCCCCTTATCTTTGATGCATCTCGTTTGCTTAGGCTCCCATTCTAAAGCACCTCCTCCAGACCTATTTCTCTTAGTAATTTTATTATCCGAAGTGGATCAAGAGATTGTATCTCATTTGGGGGGGAGGTAGTATGCCCCAAGTATTTCCTTCTTCTGCGGAATAATGCTTCGCATTCTGAAAGGATGTACATTGGAGTCTTTTCCTCACCCTCGCAAAATCTGCAGCTCCTGTCTAGTGCAAGTCCTAGTTTTTTTAGGTGCGCTCTGAGTCTGCAGTTTCCGGTTAGTATTCCTGTCAGTACTCTCATATTCTTCCTGTTTGTGCTGATTAAGGCTTTAAATATCTTTGGGTTGTATTCCCCCAGGAGATCTTTGGCCTGCTTTTGTCCTGGTTGTTGTTCCCAGTACTTGGTTCTTTCTGCCACCTCTTTTTGTAACATAGTGGAAATATACTGTTTTTGATTCTACTATAATACTCATATAATTTCCGCGATATTTTAACACATTTTTCATCTGATTTTCATTTCATATTTCGACTCGATTAATTTTGTGTTTATTTTAAATTTTTTATACTTTTTGTTTTTAAATTCAATTCAAATAATGCGTGCGCAATTTTAATTCTTACTTATTCTACACCTTGTATTGTAAAAGTAGTACAATTTACATATGGATGCAATTCGAAATGCAATTTATGTTTTTTTTAATTTGAAGTCAATATTTTTTGTATTTCAAGAGAACATAAAAGATACAACTCTTAAAACTTAAAGTTTAGAGCAAAATCTAGTGATAGTAAAATTGTGCGGTTTTATGCAATGAATTTTTTTTTGGGGACGATGTGCAATAATTATTCTAGTTGACTAAAATTTTCTTTTTTCAAATTGCAAACAAATTTCGTTCGTTGTTTTAAAATAAATTTATTTGGCAGAATTTTCTTAAATTGTGTTTATTTATGAAGAACACATTTATTGCTTTCATAGAAAATTTTATATTCATTTTCTTAAGAATTTTTAAATAAATAATCAGAAATATGCTTTTTGAAAGGGCAATGACCACACGAACAAAAAATATATATTATAATACTTTTTTTTGGCTAATTACATTTGTAAATGATTTCAATTTCGCTTATTTTTGTTGCTTTTATTTATATCCGAAATTATAAAAGTAAGCATTTTTAAGATGTCTTTCGAATAAGGAAATTAAAATAAATAATTTGCCATGCGGTGTGTTTGTGGATGAGAATTGTTTACTTAAAATTATTTTCATATTCGAAGGAAATTTACACAAAAAAAAAAGATTTTTCTTATAAATAATCTCATTTTGATTTGAATTTGATATCTAAACAGAATAAAACTATTTAACATCTTGAAACTAATATAATTAAAAAAAAACGACATTTGGAAAAAAATTAATATGCTGTGGAATTCTAGTATCAACGTAGTAATTTTCCAATAGTTTTAAAGAAAGGCTATTACTTAAAATATTATCTAAACATTATTCGAAAGTGACATCTTAATATCTCTCACATTATACATATTTATCACTTTTAAGCGACGAATTGCCTTACGCAATGTATAGTAAAAAGTAGTTAAATTTGCTAAACTTTCGTGTCGATACGTATTTTCAATATTCAAGCTTTTATATTGATCTTTACTAAATCATATATCTTTTTTAGTATATACATATATTCGTCATCCGATTTTGAACAGAAATACAAGTTTTGGGGTCTCCGGAACACGAATTGACTATTTAACCGGAGTTTGTGGTCACTTTTTTTTTCATAAATGCGATAACTCGAAAAATCCTTACTCAATTTGATTTAAATTTGATCTAAAGATAGGCCTATAGCAAAGAAATGAACTGATTAGATTTTGGGCGCAAAGGCGTACTCAGAAGTAGTCTTTGCTGCCAAAAAAAATACAATTTTTTTAAAGCTTTTGTAGAGATCATAACTCGAGAACTACATCAACAATTTGACCAACACACATATTCTGGACTACAAGGAAGAACTGACAAAATTTAACCAGAAGCACTAAACTAGAAATGGTTGATTTCGGGCCTGTATCTTAACGTCAGTCTGATTGTATTGAAACTTTGTATACAAGTCGCATAGTATTACAGGAACAATTGGTTAAATTTTCAGTGAAAATACCAAATCCGAAGTGAGTTATTTTATGCTCGTGTAGTCACTTTTCTGAATGAGCAATAACTCCAGAATGGCTTATTCAATTTTATTCAAATTTGGTATAAACTTGGATTATAGTCAGATGATAAACTGATTTGACATTGTCTAAAATTCTAAAAGACGAGTTATTTTATTTTTAAATTTAAAAAATAGATTTGTTTTTAAAAATATTAAAATCTTATTATTTATTTATTTTAATTTTTTTCGTATTTTTTTCCTTTTAGATTCTTTTTTTATGTACAAAACAACTTTTAAGATCAAATTCTATTCAATTGTTTTAAACATTTCAAAAAATAATCTGTTGCACTTGAAAAATCTACGTTTTGTGGGAAAAGTTAAGAGCCACACTTAACGGATTCCAATTCATGTAAGCTTTTGTAATATTTTATATGGTAAAGAAATTCATCTTCTTTTCCTACATATCTATGTATATAGTCTCTTTTGAGGTAGAAAATGTATGATTTTGTTGTTGGTTTATTAATATTTTCAGTTCTGTGTCCTCATTTTGAGTTTCATTAAAGTTGATAGTATACTTAAAAATGTTTTTTATCATTCATTTTTTATAATATTTTCATCAGAACAATACCAACTCTGATTAGAAATGATATCTTCACTACCTATATTTACTATATGTGTAGTCCTTTTCTTTTGCTTCTTCTTAAATTGGTTAATACTTCATTTATTGAGACTTTCTTCAAAAAGAATAATTACGTTTAAAAGTAAATATAAAATAAAGTTACTCTAGAATTTTCCTAAATTTCATGACGAAAAATTATGAAGATTTTATTGAGAAAATTTTTATGAAATTCGGATTTATTGAAAATAACATCGTTATGTCTAAAAAAAAAAGTATATAAGTTTACCTCAGGACAAGCATAGCAATAGCTACATATAGCACTCTTTAATATGGTAAAATACCAGCTATTCATGCTAGCTATATGACTGTGACGACATGTTTGCTCATCTAGCTGGTATTTTAGCTAGCTTCTTCTACTCAAACTCAAGCTTGCAAGTTTGATTAGCTATTTATTATATAAAGATAGTAAATGTACCCAATCCCACTCGGTAACCAACTATCAAAAAATAGTCTTGATAAAAATAAAATTCTTATTTTGCTTATTTCAATGGATTAAGCAATTAATTCTTGATATTCAAACAAAAATATTTAGCCTACTAAAAACATATAAAGGCTATTTGATACATTTACCGTATTATCAATAATAACACCAAAAAGGCTATTATTATTAAATATTACCTTTTACTAAGTAGATAAAATTTGTGAACATAAATTAGAAATAAAAAGCTATATTATAGCGTATCTAAATAGGCTCTCTATTTATTTCTAAAAAAAACCATCTATAGCTAGAGTGTAAATCTTCTTTATACGTGTAGGCCTTTTGAACCATAAGAAATTTTAAATTTTCCAAGTTTCAGATTTTCTCCATCTTCTTCATGTGGCCAAGTAACTAAGTACCAAATTTCAAGATTCGATGGCAACTAGAAGTACAAAAAATGAACTCTGGAACAACATAAAACCAATTATTCTATATACACATATAGAGTCTATATGAGCCCACAGATTGGTAAATAAACACCGAAGAATTTATGCTATTACATATTGCTTTAATTTTACAATGGCAGATTATATTACTTCTTGTACATCTGAAGAGTAAAATTCATTGAAAACTTTGTGGATTTCAAAGAAGAATATCAATTCACAATTATTATTTTTGTATAATTCCACAAAAATTTAGAACAAAATAAATAAGCAATAGTTGATTAAATACTTGCGTGCATTTTAAATTATGTTATTTTACATAATAAATTGCAGTTGTATCTTAAATGTCGTGTTCTTCCATTTAGCACACAATTATTTCAAAGAGTTTTAACAATTTATGAATTTCATAAATAAATAGTCGTGAATTTTGTAATTTTCATACATTTTATAATTCAACCTAGACCTAGATTTTATTATTTCTAGAGATTATAATCTAGCATCATCTCATATCTCATATAATACAATATTTTGAGCCGACATTTAAACTTTAGAAATGTGCATTTCAAAATATGCTCGACAAAATTTTAATTAATTGCAATTTAACACTTCATTTACTCGTCAATTATTTTAATTTATAAAATTATCATAGATTATTGTGATTAAAACATTTTATCGTATTTAATTTACTTTAAACTTCCGCAGTTTTAAAATCAGTCTTAATTAATTTTCTCACTCGCACTTATTTCAGGTTTTTTCTGAAATCATTTTTAAGTTAAACTTAATTAAATTCCATTTTTGATGACATCATTAAGAACAACTTAAGAGCAAATTGTTCAAGATTCTTAAGTGTACTCACTGAAATATGAAACTGAAATCAATTTAGAAAAGTCAACCGGAATGTTGATGCAATAATTTAGAAATGCACTTGTCCTAAACATGAATCTTCTGCGATATATATATATTGCTTAAATTCCTAAGACTTTTTTTTGTTCTCTTTTTGTGGGTGGATTTAGTAAATCTACTATAATAATCTTATTTCTCAATGTCATCATGTCATCGCTAGTGCGCGAGCATATTTTATGATTAAACCAAAACACGCACGTTTTTCATTCGAATGCAGTTTTTGTTACAATTGAAAAATTACATTCTAAATTTATTGAAGATCAACAAAACTTTTATAAAGGCTTGTTTTCCGGTAAGTTTTTCCGGACCTAGTTCATATATGTGTCAAGTATTGCATTGCATTCGAACATCTTTATGTAACATATATGCAATTTTAAAGCACATCAACAAATATTGTGAATAAAAACTGTTACGGATTTTAATGGGTTCACTGCGTGTACGACAGCATGCTCTTGAGATCATGTTAGTTTATCATGCATCTTAGATCGAAAACCGTAGGGTAATAACTTTATGACAAAATCATGACATCCGCTAATCTTGCATTACAAATTCAATTTCATTCTTTTTGAATATGTTTGTAAGACAATCGAATCTGGTACATAGAAATAAAACTACTAAATCAAATACATAGAATAATCCCGGCGTCTATTTGAAACATACAGTCCGTTATTAGCTTTGGAATTAAAATATATAATGAAAAGTTTTCAAAAACGTTTCTAGAACAGGTGAACCAGAATCACTCAAAAAGTGTCCTTAAGCTCTATTGACCCCAACACAATATTTTTAAATTATAATATTACCTGGTGATACATTATTGAAGAGTTCATTAGAAATTCTCTTCAATAGTACCAAACAAAATACTTTTTAAATGTTTAATTTCGAAGGAATATATACAAAATAAGGTTCAGATTCATTTATTTCCAATGAGATATCACTTAAAAACACAGATTTTCATACGGTGTTTCAATGCCACATGATAGTAATCATTGTCCTCCTGGCTAGGTTATTTTCTCCTGAATGTACAGAAAATCAGAATATATTTCCTGGAAAATATCAGAGTAGACTCGATCAGGAAAGTTTCTGATTTAACTATCAAAACCAAGATGCAACAATCAAATACATTTTGTAGACAAATTTTTCATAGTTTGACATAACAATTTCCCTTGAAGCTGTTTGTGTTAGATAAATTCAAGAAGCTTTTACATAATACCATGCATACGAAAGTATTTTCTTTGAAAATTCTCAAGGTTTTTGACTTTGTACAAAGAATTGTATCTCACATTTCAGGACTTTTATTTGACTAAACTAAACTACTACACTCTGAATCACATATCTACGAATATGTTGTAATATGAATACGAAACACTATTCAGTACAATGTTTTCTTGTTATGCAAGGACGAATTGTTTTATTAAATGAGACCATATTATATGAAGCAACTTTATATATAAGCGTGTGTAAACACAATTTTAAAATAAGAAGAGAATTTACCCAGAAGAATATTAATCTAAATGTGCAGAAGGATTTACTTAGAAAACAAAAACAAAAAAACCCCGAGAAAAACAATAGGATTTTCATTTGACAATAATCTTGTCTGTTTTTGGCTTACTAGAATCTCATAGAATCTCATAGAATCTCATAGAATCTCATCATAAGAACTAAAAAAAATATATTCTAAAGAAAACGAATTTTATATGGTTTAAGGCAAATATGATTTGTTGGTCCGAGATTTCGGGAATTATCACGCTGTAATTTTGTTTTAGAGAAATATTTCTATGCATAAGAAAAATATCTAAAAAACGTGCTGAAATTATTTTATCATGATATTTTTATTTTCTTGGTGGATGGGTGAGTTTTCTTGGGATGGTTGACTTTTCTTGGTATAGGATAGGTCAAAAGTTGGATTATATAGTAAGGTCAAGATTTATATTTTTTTTTTATATAAACACAAAAAGACATTTGCATTCTATAATTCGCATTCTATGATGAATATTTCATACACATTTTTTTTATATGGAATTTTCTCAAAAGATGTGTGTTTTAACAAATATAAATAAATAAATTTCTTATTCATAAACGAACCAAGACATTGGTTTTCTTTTAAATAAATAAATAAACTTAATTTGGTAAATTTTTATATAAAATGTGTAAATAAATGATTCAGAAAGAAACCCACTTTTAATGAACATAATTTTTTGATAAGAATTTATAAATTTAAAATAAGAATTATGATTAATTTACAAAACAGAAGAAATAGGTATATGTTCTATATATATAAAAAAAAAAATTTATAATCTTAAAAAACATTGTTTAAAATCTGTAAAAGCCTGAGAAATTGTTATCTATTCATGATTACAAACATTCGGTACAAACAATAAAATTATAATTCTGATATAAAAATAGTTTCGGAACGAGCCCGTATACGCTTGATTTGATTTATTTCGGGTAAGTTTAACATCTGTTCGAGAAAAGAATGAAGGAAATGTATCGTACATGTTCCCGTGTGTGGTTTTTTTTCTTGGCTTATTATCAAAAATTTCTGTATGATATGGCATCCAACCGTGACATTCTACAGGTGATAGGGTAAACATTGACTCTTACAGAGTCAGTAGTTATAGTAATCTAAAATCTGTTTATCACATAAACACTGAATAGGTGAGATGTAAATAATAAATGTAATATAATTTTCTTGTTTTTTGGTTATCTCTTTTTTTTATTCAGGCGCCCTCAACAAAAACAGGGATTTGTAATTAACCTTATTTAAAAAAAAAAAAAAAACACACAATTTAATTAAAATCTATTAATCTATCATCGATTGGGAATAAATTTTCCAATATTTCATGAAACCAAAATTTGTGCTTTATAATAATAACAAAAAAAAAAAAAATTATTTGAATTTCTCCCCTCTGTAGCATTAATTCCTAAAACAGATTCCACCGATTAACACAAAAATATCATCACAACAATAATTTATTCTACACAAACTCTCCTATGATTTTATTTCTTTGTTAAATGATGACAAAATCTAACAAATCACGTTCACAACTTCTCCCTATATTCCTCCTAAAAGTATCATCTCTATAGAATAAGGAAAAAAAAAATATCGAGGTAATCCAAAATCATCTATGAAATCTTTCATTCTCACTTTCATCCTTATAATAGAATCATTTAGAATGCTATTTGTGGTAATTTTCAAGTCAATAAATATACACAAAACGTTTTCCCGTGGAAATATGTCTAGGAAAAGAAAATCTAGAGAACCGATGAAACAAAAACAAAAAAAACGACAACAACGATGGCAACCATAACAAAAAGGATGAATGAGGACAATAACACGTTTGTCGAAGAACGATGACAACTACAAACATATGTGAGACTATGTTAAGAAAGAGGAATTCTTTTTTTTTTTGCAGAGGAGAGGTTATAGCATCAATAACGACTTCTCTAGATATTTATCATACTTTTCACATATACATGTGTATAAGAAAACTTGTGAGAAATACAATGGGAGTATATAGATTTCAAGAAAAATAACGCAACTATCACACCGATATGTAAGGAAAAAAAAAAGAAAACTTCATATATTAAGGAATAACGATAGAAAGAAAGCCGATGTGTTATATGTAAAGAAAGTGTTTCTTTTGGGAGAAGAAAATAAGAAACATCTTTAAGTTCAAGAATGGAATGAGACCTTATTATTGTTATTACACCTCTTATAAGCCCTTTCAAAATGATAGTGTCACAGTCATAACAACAATATAACCATGAATAAACACCCTAAAAAAATCCACACAAAAATTTTTCCTCGAAAAGCTTAACAGTTGGTTGGTTGTTTGAGTTAAGTATGGTGGTTTTTTTTTTTTTTTTGGTTGACTATAAGTTTCCCTTTAATATCATGTAGAACATAGACGATATCATCATCAACTGGTTACACTATATTTAAGGGTGCTAGTCTCTATATCAAATATTCTGGGCACGCGACACCGATTTCTCTCATCGAATAAAAAAAAAATGAAAGAAAATCCTTTTATACTATATTTTTCCTACGTTTTCGTTCCATTACATCTCCCAAAAAAAAATATGTACAATCGTTTGAGGGAAGGTGTTATACAAGAAGAAAGAAAAAAAAGACATACAGAAAGATATCTTGGTCAGTGACTTTAAAATAAAAGGAATGAAAAAAGAAAAACCAATTTTTCGCTATTAACAGAGACGTCCAAACGTAAGTACAAGGGCTCAACACCCTGGCGCAACTTTTAATTTTCCAGTTTCCCACTAATGCCTATGAAGGTTGATAACAAATTTCGGCCTTCAAGGTCGTCAGGTAGCACGGAAAGAAATTTTTAAAAAAACAATCCGGACTCTTTGAACTATAGTTCAGTTGCCATTTATCATCTCTTCCATGTACCTATGAAGTTCGATAGTAAATTTCAGATCTCTAGGTCATCGGAATGTATGAAAAGAAATTTCTGGAAACACAGGTAACTCCTGGTCTATACAGAGTTAGATTTTAGGTAGACATTTCAGATGTTGCAAACGAATGGGAATTAAAAAGTTATTATTAACAAAATTTTCTTGCATTTTCCTCCATAGAATCTATTCCTTTTACGTCTCCTATGTATTATATTTTTACATTTCATACATAAGAATGATAAAACAGGCGTGACACCCAGGCGATATGTGTCTTTGGGATACTACTATAGTAAAAACTTTTTATTTTTCAATATTTTTTTTTGCTGATAGGGATATAGTACACTTTATACAGGGCAATATTTAAAATTTGAAAGTTTGAACAGAAAAATAAAGAGTCATGAAACATTTTGAAGGACATAACGAAATATTGAAAGGTTTGTAGTGGTTGAAACAAATATAATTACTAATTAGTAAGCCATGAAAAGACGATAGGTTACAAAAATTGAATCGAATCTTAATAGAATATGTTAGAATCTTTCAAATAAACAACAGTTGAGTAATATATACAAACAAAAAAATATATTTTGAATTTGAAAAAATTTCAATTCTAATTAATAAAAAAAATTATAATTGGGAAATTCTATTTACCAAATATACTTCAATATTTAAAACATTATATATTTGACCCAAATTCATGACAGAACTGGAAATGGATTATTTATTGTTTTAAACTGAAATATGTTTGTAGTCAATTTACGCAACTTAATTTCGAAACTATATATTATGAAAGGGAAATTAAAGAGCAATACCGTCAAATTTAAATTTGACTTTTTTTTTTTTAAAGTACAGATGTTTCTTATAAAACAATTGAAAATATCTTTTTAAATTCAATCTATTAAAGCGCATAGACATCTTTCTCATCAGGCTCAAATCTTTCTATCATCTAACAACCTCTAGACTAAAAAGACGGTCACACAGTTAAATTTAATTATTTGTTTGTCTGATGTGATTATACAAAAGTTTCACTTTAAATGAAGGAAGATAGGTCGGTCACTTATTCACCATCTCTCCCTCTATATATATATACTAAAGGATCTCTACAATATTCAAACAGTATGTAACCCTTTTCCAATCATCATATTCAACCGCTGTTACAATATACATATTTTCTATATGAATTTTTGACTTATTCTCTTGTTTTAATAGACTTGCTTGTCGTCTAATGGAATCTATGGGTTTGAATGGGATGGATTTTCAATTAATTTCTGCCAACTTTATACCCACAAATCAGTACAAAATAGAATCAAAATAGGTAGATATATAATTACAATCTTGCATAAAAATATTTCCATTCCTTTTGGAAACTTTAAATCATATTTTTTAGGGAAAGATTTCTTTGGCGAATTTCCAATATTTAAGATTTTTTTTCATATGAAATTTAATTCTATAAATGTAGTCTAAATATTTTTTAAAATGTTTTTTTTTTTTTTTTAGTAATATTTTAAATGGTAAAATGCCAAATTACAACATTTTCAAAATATAACTAAGAAATTGCAGAAATTCGAAAATCGATTTTATTCTAATATGGAAAAATGGTTCACAATAATAATTAGGTAGGATTATTGAAATCAATTTTAAAATTGAGATATGAGTACCTACACTTTCACTATTAACATTCACTTTGATTGAATTATTGATTATTAAGTATTAAGAAAGTAGTTTTATCATCGAATGAGTGAATACAGCTGGCAAATTTTGAATGTAGAGCAAAATTCAATTCAAAAATTAGCATTTTGAAAAAATCTTTTAGGCATTGTATTCATCATGGATAGATAACACAAATGATAAATCTGTCAGACAGAGAAGAAAGTGATGATGATGTCATATACGATATACCTAACCCACAATTTATTTACACGATATATATGCCAATGAACTCAATCAATCGAATCACCCACAAAATGATAAAATAATTGTATGCACATTAATTGCAATACAATGAGAAGAGAAAAAGTTATGTCTTCGACCGGAAGTTTTGCATATACAGTAAAGAAACGATTATTTATTTTTTGATTAATTTTCCATGGAAAAACTAGGTGAACGTATTTACACTATATGAAAAATATATCCACAAAAATAAACAGTGCAATATTATGATCATATTATTAAAGAAGAATCAATGAGATAGAAATTGATAAGTGGTATACTTGTAAATATAGCCTAATTGATAAGAATAAAAACTATGTTCGTTGAGTAAATAATGCGGTTTTTCTTAGAAACTTTCATCGCAATAATAATGATTGGTTTTTTTTTATAAAGATCTATTTTGAATGAACTTTTGTTGATACCAAATGTCAAAAAAATGTAAAGAACTTATGGCATCATATTTTAAATGACATCAGAATGCTTGTAGTTTCTTTCTTTTTAAATTATTTTAAGATAACTGATTAAAAACTAGTTCAAGTCTTAAAATTCTAAGAAATTTCGATTACTAAAAACTAGGATTAACATTTTAAAATTGTGTTGCAATTTTTTGTTTACAATAATTAGTCATAAGAATTAAAAATTCGATATAATAAGAAACGACCTAAAAAAAAAATGTTAACCCACCCAAATACGGTAGTATTTTAAATGATTTATTAGAATGAACTGTTTTTTTCGAATGATTTAGTATAGTTTGTTTCTTATAAATAGAATAATCCATCATTTTATGCAAATTTTTGTAGGATTTTAAAGATTTATGCGATATAAAACAGTGGTGTAAAACATTTTCCATTTCCTGTTCTATAAGATGTGATAAGTTATTTACAGAAATACGACTTTTAAATTAGAGGTAAGAATGGACAACACTGATCTGATAAACACGAATAGTGAAATGTATTTGACATTTGTATTTGTAGCAGAAAATTAGGTTATTCACGAATTTTAAATCAATTTCAAAGTATCTAATATCTTTTGTCTATTATTATAATATTTATCTAAATCTAAATTTAAAGTTTGAATTTATTACAGTTTGGATTCGAAACTAATAGAAAAAAACTAATTGATTGTATCCCACTCTTCATATTCTGTCGGTAGTTAATTTCATTAATTTAAATCTGAGACAAATAATCACAACTATCTAAGATGTTCAGCTCAATATTCAACCGTTTGTGTGTTTATTAGAGTGATTGTCAGGAACTTTATTGTGTTCATAATGCTTTTACTAGACAATTTTACTAAATAAATTTTAGATGTTTTTCTTTTTCTTTTTTATGTATAATCCAAAAACTTAAAAAAATAAAATATTTTTTTCTATAAATTCTTGCGAATGACTGCAAAATTATGATATATTGTGATGGGATCATCAATTTTTGTCCAAGTCTCCATAAGAGACGATGACACTGCATTTTGCAAACCCACGCAAAATTTTACAATTATATTAAATTGCATCGCGATTGTATCATAATCATTATAATTTTTCCTAATCCATTTTTATGGTATTCATTTTTAGTTATATCTTTTTTTGATGGTGATAGACATAAAACAGTCCAGTATAAAACCGGCTGAATTCATAGAAGATAAGACATAAATTCATTTGTAAAGTATAATCGCTTTACAATTTTTATATAAGTATTTATGTGACATTCTACATAAACCTGAAAAGTTTTGCAGAGGAAAATATAGAAGTATTTACATTGAAAAGATGCATTTTGTATCCACTTTTAAAATATTTTACTTTGTTTAATTGTAATTTATTGCAATTTATTAAAATATATGTATTATAGTTTCAAGAATAAACTGATGAACTTTTCAAGTTTGGTCAAATAGTCTTTTTTATATTTATGATTATTTTGAACTAGAAACATAACAATTAAGAAATCTAAAGTATAAATAGGATTTTGTTCTTGCATTTTGATTTAGTTAATTATATTTTATTTATGCAGTGTCGCAAAGTCTTTTAAAACTAAATAATGATTCAATTGCCATTTAGATTTAAATTTTAAACGATTTTTTTAATATGAAATTTTATATTATCATAACTTTGGTATTTTAATAATTATAAATTAAGAAAAGTCTCAAAAGCCTTGAGACTGTAATAACTAATTCGGTTAGAGGATACTTCACTGTATAAAATCAAGAAGAAATAATACAATTAAGCTTTATGGTTGGTGTGTTTTATCATAGTGTTTTTCACTGTACTTTATTTTATATCAAGAAAATGCGTACAATAAAATTCTTTGTATTTAAAAAGGAATATTTTATGTTAGCCGTACTCGATTCAAATGGTTCCATATGTGGCGGCATATGACTAGAAATCCTACTACGAATCGTTCCTGTATGACGACATTTAACCGATATGCGTTAAAATACCAAAGTTACAATATTCCGTCACTCTGGCCTAATTTAATACCTATCTTTTTTCTATATTGAAATACTGCAAGTAACAAAACTAAAATTTTTTACCTTTCTACACTCAGAAATACGTTCTCAGTCGATATATTTTAATATCCTTACCTGTAAATAAAAAAAAAATATAAATAAATAAATTGAATAAATAAAAAGAAATAATCTTAATTTAGAAAGGCATTCTTAAAAAATATTTTCTAAACATAGACTAAAACAAAATTGTTTTTCTTTTTTCATTATTTATGTTCTATAGGGTATAATACCTTTATTTTATATATATTTAAAAATTATACAAAGCTATTATACAAATAAATGATAACTCTAATAAAAAATTCTTCTCATCTCTGTATCCATCAGAAAACCAGCATAAAAGCCCACCCACTTCATGTATATTATATATCTTCAGTATCTTCAATAAAACAATTCGTTCATTCTATCAAGTGAAGGATTTTCTCGTACAGGCTTGAATGTGAATGAATTTTACTAACTCTTTAAAACAATGAAAAACGTTCAATCTAGTCATTTAACAAGTATTCCAATTACTCAATCAAAATGAAAATTGTAATCATTTTATGCGATCTTTAGATTGATGAGAAATGTTAAACGAAACTATTAAATATGATGTAATAAAAAGTAAATACTATTTGGATGCATACAAATTGCAAAAGAAGAATCTCATCTTTAAAAATACAAATCATAATATTAATAAAGAATTAGTGTAAATTATGATTCGTATTTTATTGGTTGATGTCTTCGCTTATCTATAGAAACAACTCATTTTTTCGCGATCGTTCGATTCGATTGTGCTAATTTGTAAACAAAACTCATTGGCATACCACAAACTCAGAGACAAACAAGCGGTCATACATTCAGTATATTAAGACGCCACTGGCTTAAGCATATAATATACGTTCATATATTTGATTACTAATTAACAAAAAAAAAACAAAAGTAAAAGAAATTGTCTAGAAAAAAATGATAGCAATTGAAAAATAAAGTTTTCTTTTCCCTACGATAAGAAAGCACCTCAAAATGCATTCCTAACGTATTCCTAACAATTATGATTGTGACCGATAAGATGAGATAAGAGGAATTACCCCACATTCTCCTTTTATTTGTTATCATTATCAAATTATATTTACACGAGACTAAAGTATACGATCATTCCCATTAACAAAAGCTCTTTTAATTGCTTGATCGTGTTTTTTTTTTTGAGGTGCAGCATGCGTGTTAAGGTAAACTTGATTTTGGTTTTTACACTAGCGTGACTCATTTTGCATCTTTTTGAAGAAAAAAAAGGTAAGATTCCGTGATTTGCGTGATCGAGCTGAATGAGTCGATATTAAAAAAAATATATATGTCTGCAATATTGAATGATTGTCCAAAAAAAATATTATTCATCAAAAATTAATTTAGTTTTTTATCTTACATATATGAAAGATATTTAAAATATCGATCATTTGCAAAATGTTGTTTAAACCGATGAACAACAAAACATCTAAAATACAATATTTAAAATGTTGAATTTTTCTTCATGCAAAATTGGAGTGTGTCTTTTTCTATTATTAACCAAGAGGGTATTTCTTGACATTATTAAATTCATATGAAAATACATATATGATTGTTAAAAGATGACTTATTATAGGTTAAAGCCGGAGACAAGAATACCAAGTAGAGATGGTGTATTCAGTTGTAGAGCGCGAATTTACAAAAAAAAAAAAAAAAATAAAATAAAAAAAAACGTTCCACTTCATCAAGTTTTTCTTCTCACTTTTTAATTATTTTCCAGAATACCATAAAATCTTTACAACATTTAAGGACAGAATGATAGATATACCATATGTACATAGATTTGCATATACACCAAAAATTATATTCCTTTAACCGCCTTTAGTACATTATTCATATTGTTCATATATCGCGAATTTCACTCCATTCTCTCGTACTCGCATATGAAAAGACTGGATCTTTTAGTCTAATTTAAGACGATGAATATTATATATATTATGTAGAAGAAACAACAACTTCAAAAACAAAAGATGCTTTTTTTGAAATAAGTGTAAAATAGAGATTCTTTCTTTTTTTCACGGTTTTTCCTGCCACACAGATCTTTGATGCAGTTCGCTATATGCTAATGATAATGTTGGTTTGTTTAACAATGAATTTTACAGTATTATGTATGTTTTTTTTTTCTAAACATTAAAAAAAACATGGTGCAGCACACTTTGAATGATGTCTTCTTGTTTCAGGAAAAAAAAACTGCACCTCTTTTATACCATATTTTTCTTAAATTCATATCTTTAGGGGTTTTCTTTTTAATGGTTAGAACATTTGGAAATTATATACTTATGTATACTTTTCATATATGTACAAAGTTTCTACATGAAACACTATATCCATTTATGGACAATTTAAATGTCTATTTTCTTCTTAAATTTATATAATTAATGAACATTAGGTGTTTCGTTGATTAAAGATAATTCATTGTAATTTATAGTGTAGACGTTTTCATCTTACTTCCTTTAAAAGTCGTTATGGTTATTTAGTAAATACAGATCTAGTAGTTCATAGTATAAAATTATAGTTAATTTTAAATTTTACATTACAGTATAGGCTCAATTATATGGAGTTTTTCAATAAGAATCTTTTTCAATAGGATTAGTATTTGCTTATGATGACAGTAGTGTCATTCAATTTTTTGTCATAATTACAGTAGAAAGTCTACATTTTATTATAATAAAATGAATTTCACTCGAAAATCGTATAAAAATCACCCATATTCTGGAATTTATAACGACATTAATAAAATGTATACAATTTAGTGAATTTCATTTAAAAATAAATTCATATCGTTTTATGGCAAAAATATTAGAAATATTTTTAATGATATTTTATTGGGGTAGATTTTAGAAAAGCCCTGTACTACATTATCGTAATGCATTTTGCTAAGAAATTTTTGATATCTCGAGTCCGGTTGCTACTAATTACAATTCCGGGAACAATTGATATTATTTTGAACATTTATTTCAAAATAATTTTTTTTATGAGAAAATTTTAGAAATATAAAAAAATATTCAAAAAATCTAATGGAGTCATTGGGTGAAGAAAACTTAAATTTATTTGAAATATTTTCCTTCATTTTGTAACAATTCACATCAATTTCACGGCACCAACTAAGAGTGAATTCATTTTGAGTAAAACGAATTTCAGAACAACAACATTTCATTTTTGAAATTTCAATTCACAGAATTTTCGTTTTTCATTCAGATCGAATTTCAGAACACCGCTTTTCATTTTCACCATTCCATTTCATAAAAAGTGAAATGCAGAATGAGTGATTATTTCCAATAATTCAATATTGGCGCATGGTCATACGCTGGTAGGTAGCACTGGCGGTAGCATAGCACTGTATTAATAAAATATGTTTCTATTAAATTTTTTTCATTAAAATATCTATAATTTTAATAGATTTTCTTACTTTATCAACTATTTACAATACAGTACATAATAAATAAATTTGATCGATTTATCATTTTTTTAGTATGTTTCGTGATAAAAATACAAAATTACCATTCACATAAATGCATAACACAATATTAGAAAATATTTTTTCATTTAATCAAATTGTTAACTTATTGTTAAAACCGTTGAAATAAAATTAAAGTTGCGTGCGCAGAATTTAAATTCATTAAAATTGTATGTAACTTTGTATACGCAAATGACTTAAGCTCCATTACGCTTGCTTTTGTATAGTATGAAAATTCTTTTTTGTCGAACACAGATATTAATTTGAATGTCAATAAATTTAAGTACAAATATATTATGTAAAATCATTGTTCTTATGTTTACGGGAATCGATTAATATAAAAGAAATGTTGTGAAACAATCGATTTAAAAGTGACTTTATGATTTAATACTTTTATGTTTTATGACATCATCGTTTATAGCATATTTTTAAATTAAATACAATACATATAGACTTAATACGCTTTGTGATTGACTTATATTTCAGCTTAATTATTGTGTAATGGGGATGTGATTAAGAAAATAAATATATTAATTTTCAATTAATCATGTGTTAAATTTTGGTTTAATTAAGCAAGTAATATTATAAAGAACATTGCTTCTTTGATGAATTAGGTCGTAGATGATTATAATAAAATTTCATAAAACTACACTTCCAAAGCGAATAAATATGGAGTTTTTCATTATTTTATGCACCTTCGAAAAGGTTCACTCTCTCGATTTATATTCATAATAAAATATTTAAATCATTAAATTAAGAAAATATATGCAACCTATCTTAATTAATTCTGTTATATTTTAAATTATCTCAATTAAAATATAAAAAATAAAATTGAATCTAATAATTTTATAGAAATTTTCTCGTCTATTCCTGAAATTCGAGATATTCGATGCCGATGATGTATCTACTCCTTCCTTATTGACCCAACATTAAAAAACATATCGTATTTCAGGAACCAATTAAATATTACCCATGTTTCAAAAAAAAAAAAAAAAAATGAAATTATTAGTGATTCCATAGAAATGAAATGCACTGCGAATCCTATTCTCTCAATCCTTTCAAATGTTTCATCATAGGAAATCTGCTAGGGTATTTCTATGGAGTCCATTCAGGACATTACTCGATAAAAATTTAGATTTTAAATGAATCTTTAGTTTAATTGAATACATTTTTTGAACTTAAAACTTCTGAGTTAATTCCAAATTTATTCGGAAAATGTTTATTACGATTAGAAATGAATTCCTTCAAACCGTTCAAAAGAAAGTCTGATCATAGGATTCGTACTATTTAACAAAAATATGTAGATAATGTCAGAACAGTACCTCTATAAGCAGCATACAGCTTGTATTAGAAATTGGAAAAATATACAAGTAAACGAGTTATACATTTTACTAAAGTAATGAATTTTGTATGGATTTTCTTCCGTTCCAAAAACAAATCAAATTCGAAATAATGAAAATCTAATTTTAAAAAGAAAACTTGAGAAACCATTTAACTAAAATTCCAGGAAGTTAATATAAAAAGAAAAATTTTATATTTTAGTATAAATTTCTCCGCCAAATTGAAAATTTATGTATTACTTGCCTAATAATTTTTTTTATTTATGTTTCTAACAATTTTTAAAGTTAATTATCACATATAAGTCAAATCTTAAAAACTGAAGATTTCGATGCTAATATATTTAGCTAATTTAATCATTTTCGGTTAAATATTCGCAAGGTCGTTTCTTTTAAAATATTTCCATATTTATTTCATGGAAAAAAAATGATTTCAGCGCTTTTGGTAACTTTCCTCGTTTAGTCTTCATATTAGCTACAGAAGCAGACTGTGTATTTGGATCTGGGTGAATTAACCGGCTCAATACAATACATATAATGAAATACAAATTGTTTATGAAATGATTTTACTACTATACAGTACTAAAAAATCGAAACATTTACTATGTATATTTCGATTTGACCTGCGTGTACCTGAATTCTTTTTTTTAAATAAGTTAATATTCTCTAACAAGATTTTTTCACTAAGCGCCTAAAGATTATATAACTTGATACTTAGTTATAATTAAAAATAATCACTAAGCAATTTTTTTTTTTTAAAAAGTACACTTCAAAGTTAATATTGCTGAACAAATCAATACAAAATATTTTTAATACATTACGATTAATCAAAGCACCAATAATAAATTATCAAAATGAATTCATATAAAATCAATAAAGGCACATTAGTTTTGCATTTTCTTGTCTATATATCAAGTTTCGATCTTTCGGGATTTAGTCAATAAATTTTGATGAATTAGCAATTCGAAACTCATTCTATTTGAACAAAAATTCGTTAAGCTCACGCGCGGCCAAAAAATATTCATTTTTTCTTTTTGGTTTTTTTTTTTTAGCAAATCCATATGTCATGATTATTGCAAATCAAATATTATATAATTATTTAAATATTTATTTTAAGATTTACATCTTCTTTGCCTTTTCACGATTTTCGATTTTTAACAATAAAATTTTGTCAATAAAAAAATCGAGCGGTTTGCTTCCAAAAAAAAAGAGCTTTTCAAAAATTTCAATAAAGTAAAAAATTCATTCATTTAAAAATTATTGTTCATATCGCGTTAATATCTTTTAAATTTCGTTTTTTTTTTAATAAATTTTTTTTGATTTTTATGCTTCAGAAGCACACATTTTTGTTTTTCGATTTCCTTTAAAAGTCGCGCGAGTTTAATGATAAAAAAAATTCACTTGAAAATAAAGTATGTGAAATTTAACACTCTATCAAAATCGTCTTATTTCAAGACTTTTGAAATTCTGTTCAAATTTAATGAGAGTATAAGATTTACAATATATATATATATATATATTTGCATGAGTTTTATTTAAAAATTCCGCCAAAAACGAAGAAAAATTTTTGTTTAGCTTGAAAAGGAAAAATATAGAAAACGAGAATAGAACTCGTTTTTGTTGAGGTTAACACTTTTTTTCTCCTACACCACCATATGTACAATAATATACAATAGAATTTACTTTTACGTTTCTGCAAAAGGAAAAAAAAACCATATCAACCAAAATACGACAGAGCTAACGCTAAGATAAAAGAACTGAACGAGAAATTTGATATTGTTAATGATTGTCCCATAAAAAGAAATATTTACAAGGGAAGAAAACGTAAGAAATTTTAATAAAGTACAAACACATAACATAAGGTACTCTCCTTCAGTTTAAATAGTATGAAAATCAAAATATTTATCGACTTGACATATTCATCCATCCGCATTATATTATATAAAGAACAAGTGGTGTCCGTTCTTCGAGAGACTTCCAAATAGAAGGTTGAAGTTTGGCAATCATGTGAAAAATGGAAAATGGCGATTCAATAAACGGTTCGAAAAGGACTACGGAAAATTAAACAGTCCAAATACGAATATAATACAGAAATCTAGCGTTCTAGCGTTCTCGCACGAAGCTTTTAAAATAAATCGATTTTGAATATATTGGCTCTTTCAAACTTCATGTAGGATTATAATTCGCGATCAACTATACTAAAAATATAGTATAAAAAAATAGCTACTCATTAGGAAACCCTGGGAATTATTTAATGAAAATCGAGTTCCTACTAAAGCAGGAGATGTTCATTTTTAAATCGAATTGAATATCATTTTAAATTTATATGTTTTGCTTTTGATTATCTTATTTTTATGACTTGTACTTGCTGAGAAAAACAACAAGTACTAGTACATCAAATATATGATTTCAGGCATTACAAACTCTTTACATTCAATATGAAAAAAAAAAAGATTTAATCAAAATAGTGTTAAAAACAATAAAGAAACCATTTCGGAGAACTCAAAAATGCATCACAATGTTGTTTGTTTAATAAGAAGAAAGAAAGAAAACAATTACATAGAAGTAATTTTATTTGATTTACAATTTTAACTTTAATTGAATGCTAATTTTGAATAAATTCTATTTTGGTGTATTTTTTTTTTATTTATATTAAAACCATCTAAAAGTGTTAAACCAAACTCAAAGAATGAAATTTTTCATTGGTAACGACTATATTTTTATGGTAACAAATTTGAATATTGAAACGATGGACAATGAAAAGTGAAAACGTGATCGTGAAATAGCTAGCCAGCCTTCGATGAAATGTTGTGAATGGAATTTAAAAATTGATTTTTATTAACTGTTTATATGTCTGAACGTTTGCTTATTTTTTTATGTCCATTTGATAACTGCATCTTAATGAAAAACTAAAAATATTGATATTTAAATGACTTCCAAAAATAAATGGTTTCCTTATTTTTTTTTAAATGGAAACAAATCATTAAAAATTTTATGAAATCTTAATCGAAATGGAAGTTAATTTAATTCATAATATTAATTAGAAATTTTATTTTGGTAAGAATACAATTACAGTTTTTTAATCAAAAATATTTGATTAGATTTAGATTCTCTAGTTTTAAAAATTAGTAAATATGAAGAGAACCTGGCTCTCTCTAGATTTTATAAACCATTTGTATTTGAATTGATTTTGCCTTTCTATAAATATTTAAACAATACAATTTTTATTTCTATTTTTCTAAACATTCAAAACTAATTATTTATATTAAAAACGCCTAAAAACTATAAAATCCTGATAAATTATGTACGTCATATGTAATATTCCTTTTCTAATAATGAACTAAATAAACATTTGTATAAATATAAAAATTAAACGATACTTAATATAAGTTACATTATTTATTTAAGCTAATTTTTTTTTATTCTTGAACGTTTAAAATTCATAATCAAGAACAAACTCCAAACAAAAATTAAAATCTAAAACGATTTAAAATTTGTATTTAATAAATATTCTAAATGTTTATTCTTTTTGCATAATTTACCAGAAAAATCCATTAAGTGTATATTTATGGACATAACTATAAAAACTGCACAAAAAATACTGTCAAAAATTATGGAATAATCAACACTCCAAAATTGGGCGCCGTGCATTAATTTCAAGGCGATAAATAAAATTAAAATTATATATTGTACTTTGCATAACAATTGATATAAAATCGATTAAATTTGGTGTTCTTTAAATTCAAATTGAAATTTGATCGATACAAATCTGAACGCGATCGTGAAACGATTGAAATTATCATATAAATTATATTTTATTACTAAAATTTCTTCATTCAATTTATTTCAATTATAATAAACTAAAAACACATAGTAACTGAAAATCGGCCTATAGCCGAAATGACAGAAAGTGGGACAGAAAAACAGTCAAAACTAATAATATTTCAGGATTTTTTTTTGCATAACTATGTTCCTTATTTTCCAAATTTGCTCTAAGGTGTAGGTAACCTGAGCCTAGTAGCATAAATATCTACTCCAACTTTTAGTCAAATCAGTATATTAGTTTTTAAAGTACATCAAAAAAAACTTAATGAACAGGCCTTTTTTCTTTCTCCACCGTCCTTGGACCGATTTTACTGAAATTTAACACAAACTATCGCCTACTTATCTAGTTATTGTATGTTAATAATTTAAATAAAATTGAGTCATCTAGTACACGGACGGGCGGACGGACGGACATAGATAAATCGATATAACTTTTAATTCTTCTACACTATTTCTATGACCTATTTCTATGCATTACAAATGTAGTGACAAAACTAATATACCCTCTGGTAGCACCTATACCATAGGGCATAAAAAGAAAAGAATAACAAAAATCATTTTCCATTAATTTTATGAATCATTTCAATTGGGCCGATCATTAATTTAATGTATTCAATATTTAGTCTCGTTTTAGTTATATAAATATAAAAGTTTAGTGACATCGAATATTTGGTTATTTTTAATTTTTTATGTTGTAATAACATAAAAATAAATAACAAAAAAAATTTTTTTAAATTTTCGATTCATAGAAAAAGTAATTTTAAAATTTAGATTAATGTTTAAAACGTGTTTTAAGTATGTTCAAAATACTTTGCGAATCATAAATATTTTTAATTTAATTCATGCATGATCGCACTTTACATGATCTGTTCATCGTCAATTATCACAATTTCTATTCATTAAAACGTTGTATTTTTAAACAAAATAGAAAATAGAATTCAAAGTAAGGAACATAAAAGATCGAATCTTCATCATGAAATTGTTTCGACATAAATTATGCTAAAATTTTGTTTACTATTTTTTATACAAAATTTATTCTATTTTTAATTTTTATACGAATTTTGCATTAAAACTTGAGCCGAAAAATATAAAAAATAATTAAAACATAAAAAGTTGTTTTTATAAATTGGAAAATTTCTAAAACTTTTCGAAAGATATGATCGTGTATCGGTCGATCGGTCGATTATATATGGTATAATAGTAATTAAAACCGTTCGTTGATCAAAAAAGCTATCATTTGTATGGATTCAAATCACTTCAACAGTTAGTCATGCATATTCAAGACTATAAAACATGTGAAAATCATTATGTGGTTTGTGCATGTAAAATTAAAAGTTTTACAAATCAATTTTGACCTATCTATAGTAAATTCCGGATTTCCTTTAGTATCGAATTACAATAGAACTAAAATTAGACCAAAACCTGCTCTAATCCAACTATAGTACAATAGTAAGTATATAACTAAGAGCGTCCATATTAGAAATATATTTAAAAAAGTGTTTTAGTGTCCTTCAACTAGACATCATGTTGGGGAAATGGCAAAAAAACATTTCAGATTTCAAAGAATTTTCTCGCCTAGGAATTATATTTTAAGATTTTTCTTTAATTCATGGTTTTTAATTTGTAGAACTTAAGAAACGAAATAGTGTACATAATTAGGGATGGAACCAAACAAGTACTACACATATTTCATCTTGTAACTTGGAATTAAAATTGAAATAGATGTTAGATATATTTTTAATTTATATCATCAAGAAAAAAGTTGAATTTTATGTTTGAAATTTAACATGAAATGATAAAAACTTTAACAAAATCTGATTGAATTCCATTAATTTTTATTATAAACCGAATTAATAAAAATTTAGAACTTATTGTTTCAATTATTGTTACAATTTATTTTTATGATTATTTTAATTGATGACGACATTAAAAAAATGAAAAACCAAAACAAAATATAAAAATATTCTTCAAAGAAAAGGGTTAAAAATTTGGCCCTTTTAATCAGTTTGTATTACACTACAACAAATATTGTGCCTTTGCCTTTTTAATATACTAGTTTTTTTTCCTGATAATCTTATGCTTAAAATAGGTCTAAGAAATTTGTTTTGTCGGTTTTATTTTACATCAAATTCAAATATGTGAAGAGATTATGAAATACTAAAGAAATATTTCTTTGTTTTTGACATTTATCAAATCATTAAAATGGGTCAATTTCAATAACCCAGTTTTATTCATCAATACTATTTTAAATGAAAATTTATTGAGCAATTTTTTTATTTAGATTTAGTACTTAATATATGTACTACAACTGTGACTTATTTAAAACTTAATATGATTTCCCATTGATTTTCATCAGTTAAAGATGTTCCTTCCGAATCAGTATGAGTTTCAATCACAATTTATTGCTATCTTCTATAAAATACAAGAATATTTTTAAAGAAAACAAACTATAGTTTCGGAAAGTCTTTCCTCAATATTAGGCACACCTATCTAGTAAATTTACATTCCTGCTAAGCTTTACATGTCAATTTTAAGAAAAACAAATTTTAATTACCAACATTTCCAATTTTTGAACGGAACAAACGCAATTTATCAAATTCTTTTAAAAGCAAATGACGTACCCTCTCACAACACCTAAGATTGTGTCGTATGTCAACTTTTAATAATATCCATTGATACCATTCGACTCCATCGTTTTTACAGGAATACGAATTTATCATGATATGTTAAGCCCGAATACATATTAGACAAATTATGAACTCGTTAAAAGGCGAAAAATTAGTTTATAGTCTTCAAGCATATTTTCTTTTTTTTTGCTACACCAAACAGCATAACAACAATTTACTCTACAAAAATGAGAATAGAATCCGTAGTATGGGCCAGTTTCTTTCCCACCCAAAGAAAGTTAAATTCGGGAATGGAGTATTAAATCCATTGTGCGAAATAAAAATTGTGTCGCCGTCATTTTTTTCACACTTTAATTTATTTTTTTTTTTTCATCCCTTTTTCTGTAATAAGACATATAGAGAGAAACAACGAAAAGGATACTTACAAAGGCAGAAAAAAAAATCCCTTAAAGTTTTAAGACAATATAATAGTTCAAGAAAGGTATGAGATTGGGGGGGTCCAAGGACTGATGGATGAAAAAAAAAAACTAAAAGGAAAAATTGAGAGAAATAGGATCTTCTTTTATCACATTTACTATATATAACACATAAGACAAGGCAAAGTATCAGGGCTCCCACAAAATAACAGAACATTTTTGAAAACGTGATCAGAATTTTTAGGACCTTCTTCGTGGTATTTCATGCAGCGATTTTTTTCTTGTTGTTTTTGTTATATGGTGGCTTTCCGGTGGTTTGGTGGTAGTTCCTTTTTTTTTTTTTTTTTTTTGTAAGACAATTTTTTTTTTCGATTCAACTTATTTCTATGATAAACTGACACAATTTGAAGTGTACAAAAGCCTGTTTTTACTATGGTGAAGAAGCTTCATGAAATATGATACTATATGTAGGACCAATATAATGTGATAATAGAGAAGAAATTTAGTTAAGTATGAGGAATGTGTGTGTGTAAAAGAAGTTTGAAAGTCTAATAGAGAGATAGAATATGTTTGCAAAACGAAGCAAAAAAAAAATAAAAAAAAAATATGATAATAATGACGAAAACGAGAATGATATCGATAATGATGGTGAAAATTATGATATCGATGATAATATTTCATCATGTTCATCATATGATCTATTGGGGAATATTTAAGAAGTCTTCGTCTGTTTCCGGGATTAAATAATAACTAAATATAATAATGAATGATATTTTTATGAAGAAAATCTTGAAATTAACAAAAAAAGTAAGTAAGATTTTTTTTTATATGACCATTAATTATCGTCTTTTGAATATATTTGCACGTAAAAAAAAAGTGAATATTGATTAATATTTCTAGTATCTTACAATTTTCTTTCGTATATTAAAGTTAAATTAATTGATTTACAATAAAACGGTCAGTTTTATGTGAAAATTCGTACAGATATGTGCAGATAAACCTCTTATAATATGTATCCTGGGATTTTATACAGTTCAGTTATGCTATTTTAAACTTTCGTACAACACAGTTTTCTATAGCCACTATATTTTCTGATATTTTATCTACGGTGTTACCGGTATATGAGCCGTTCAGAAGCCAATACGATTAAGATCTTATACCAAATATTCCAGAAGCCAATATAGTAAAATGAAGAACTATTTGGCCGAGAAAGGACTAAGGAATAAAGAATTCTTTTTGTTACTAAAAAAAAATATAATTTCTGTTAGTACAATTTACCAAAATCGAGTGAACTTCAAAAATTTTTAAAGATGGATCTAATCGTATTGGTTTTTGAACGGAAGTATATATAGAGTATTTCATTAAGGACATAACAAGAAAAGTTTCGGCGCTTCAAATGGTCAAGTGGCTTCAGTTCTTGGGTCAATTTGTAAGGGTGTAAGCCAAGATCTTTTCGCAAAATACGCCACAATGACGTTTGAGATATGCCCAATTCTTGAGAACGACGTGAAATGGACTGATTTGGCTCATTTTGAAGTGATTCACTTACGGCTGCGATATTTTCATTGCTGCGAGCGGTACGACGTCTCGTTGGCACTGGAACATCCAATAGTGAAAATGTTGATTCGAATTTATTCACTATAGCACCGCACAGCCTGTCGGGTGGGACGATTATTACGGCTCTTAAAGTTGCGACCATCGACTCGGAATTTCGGTAGTAATTTTTAATAATTTCCAAGCGTTGCTCGTTCGTGAACTTTACCATGATGAAAATGTTGACTTTAATCTACGTTTTGACATTGACAGGTCATTATTAATGTTTAGGGTGCGTTCATATAAAGATACAAAATTGTTATGTCCCTTTTAAAAGACCCTATATATTGTATATTCTACTATATACAGTGCCTAATACAACCAATATTTGGAATAAGAAGAAAATTACTCGAGGATTATAAGAATGCTAATGTCCTCATATATTGAAAGTTAATGTATCATTTTTCTATATATTCAAAAAACAAAAAAATAATAAAATCATTAACTAATTCTTAAGAAAAAGCTTAAATTCTTTATTCGAATGAAATACAAGTATGAAAATTTTCTTGTCCAAAACAGAAAAGAATATATTTTTAATTTAATTTTTAATATTTTTTCTTTTGGACTATTTGATAATTCAATAATATGAAATAAATCATAATTTTGAGGCCATTGATAACAACAATATATTGTTGATATGAAAGAATTTTCTAAATGACATCATAATAAACTTTTATTTTTAAGTATTGACCCAAAACGAGATTTTGTCGTACTATATGCAAAGTTCCTGATTTTTAATATAATGATGATCTTATTGTACAGAATCGAATCACACAGCCCATAATATTCGTTGTATACAAATTATTATTATTATTATTAATACAATATTTTGTAATTATCATTGGGAATTTTTTCTTCGAACAATCAAATCGCACCAATAATGGTGAAGCAAATTTTTGAAAAACATTGAATACAAATTAAAATGGAACAATTTATGATGAACTTTATATTTTATTTCTTTATAAAATGATTTGTTTTCATTTTTAATGATCATCTCGCATCGCATTGTGTAATTTATATGAACATCTTATTTTTTATGTGATTACTTATTTTATTTAATTAACAGTGTTTTTTATATTTTTTTTTATTATTTGTGGTAATTAAATTGATAAAAAAAATGTTTTCAGTTATTTTTTGTCATTCAATAAAATTATCTTCAAAATACATATTAAAATTAAAATTTATTTTTTGATTAATGAATATTTGACATTTTCTTTTAATTTTTTTTTTTTTTTCAATTTAGTTAAAAACATTTTAATGAATATAAAAATACTTTAAAATTATAAAACTTGTTTTTGCAACGAAAGGTCAAGAAATATTACATATTTTTTTTATGTAATATATGTAATTATTATTTTTTTTTTGTTTTTCTTTTTTTTTTAAGTTAAAATTAGATCATTGCCAAAATTATTGATTTTGATATTTTATTTGAAAAAAAAAAATAATATTTGTCCAGGTATATTAAATTGTCAAACTTAACATCTTCCTATATATGGTATAGGGTTTTTCAATAAGAACTTTTTTATCAGTAGAGTTGTATTTGCTTATGATGATAGTTGGGTCAGTCAGTTTTTTAACAGAATTGTAGTAGAAGATCTATATTTTTTTATAATGAATTCAATTTCGTTCGAAAATCGCACAAAAATAATTCAAATCCATTATAAAACTGCGATCTGTGAAAACCACATTTCATAAAAAAATCATCTTTTCTGAAGAAGCTCATTTTCATTTGAATATTTACGTTCGTAAGCAAAATTGTCACATTTGGGCTTCTGAAAATTCAAGAGCAATTGTTAAACAATTATTACATTAATCTCGCGTTATTGCTTGCTGTGCTTTATAGGCTGACGGTATTATTAGACCGTAATTCGTGAGCTACAATTATGCAGAAATGTGATCGAAAATGTTATCAAAAGAATCGATGCCTGGAGGGAGACGTAATCGTGGTGGATATTTTTTTTTCATAAATTGTAGAGTCTCTACAATACTAATATATTTCAATAAAGATATTGAGAATTTTCATCCAAAATGTGGCTTTATTTAAAAATTTTTAAAAAAAAGTTCTTATTGAAAAACCCGACACAAAATTGCCTGATCTTTAATTTTATGATTTCATAGAATGTATTTATTTACATATCAAAAATTCCATATAAATGGATTTCTTACAACATTTTTGACTACAACCTAAGTATACAATTAATTTTATGATCTCACATGTGAAGATCGTTATTAAAATATCTGATTTATGATCAAATTAAAACGGATATTGCGCAAAAAAAACACATTTAAGAAAAAGTAGCAAATTTTTGCATCTTAAAGATCATTTTATCAAATATAGTGGCATTTATGCCAAGTACTCCTTCTCTTGTGGAAAAAAAAACCTTGAAACCATTATGGTATACCAGTATGGTATAAACGCTCCTAAGTTAAATATTTAAAAGTTAAAACAATTTAATAATGTGATAATTATATTTTCAGATGCTAAAAAAAAATGATCTTGTCTCAACTTTAACCTATACTGTCGACGTCATTGATCAACACTAAAAATATTCATATTCTAGATTTTTTTTCTTCACTTTTTTCATGTTTGAACTCTTTTTAAAACCATATGGAAAATATTTTTAGGTTTCAATTCTATGAATTGAATTATTTATGGACTCAACTTTGGGCTGTTATAAATTTGATAACAGCATCTTCTTCAAAAAACAACAAAAAAAACCAAGAGATTGCGATTTTTTTTTTAATTATTTCAATTTTCATATGTTAATAATATCATTTTTTATTATTCCAAATGTCAAAAATCACTTCCTCTTTGATATTAAAACATAAAATATTAATTTTTTTTTTTTGCAATGTTTTTAATGATTTGATTTTTTTTTCACTCGCCGTCAGAGTGAGATATGGGCGACATGTGCAATTAATCTTTTTTTGAAGAAAAAGAAAAAATACAGACTTTTTTAGTCGAAAAGATCATCAATATTTGAACACATTTTATATTTGACAAATCGAAAATGATAGTTTTTCGTGCAAAAATATAAATTAATATCGTAAAATATTAATGTAAAATTTTAGAAGTGAGCAAAGAAAAAACCCCATCATTAATGAGTTGTAATTGATAATATTTTAATGAACCGACAAGAAATGACAAAGTAATTAGGATTAAGATATAAAAACAATTTAGAATTCACTCAGCATTATCTTGCGCTCCATTAGTGTATGTAGTAAGATCACGGATTCATAATTTCGTGTATTAGCCCAAGCAACAGATTTGACGTAACTACTATTTTAATGCCACTGTTAAAAGTCTGTCAAATATGCTGCTTAAAAGAATTAAACTTTTGAACAGTTAAAACTTTTACAAATAGAAAAGCGTTCCTAATTCCTAATCATATTTGATTCGGGTTAAATTTGTGCATAACGCACATTTTCATTTAAATTTTTAAAATAAAAAAATGCGAACCTGATCCATGCTATTTTCTTCACAAAAAATTGATCTGACCCGGATCAGAATCATTGCGAAAAAAATGCACATACCAATTAATAGATAAAAAACATGCTCAATGTGTTCTTTGTAAATCGAAATTTTAACATTTGACATAATAACACGATCGTTATAGATGACTAATCCTGTACCAAAAGTTACATGCATTTCTATTCGATAATAAAAACTCATGTCGTAGAATAATTTAAAATTCGAAACATAAAAATTTCTAAAAATATACTCATGTTGCGATGACGATATGGTCTGCAGTCACACACACACAGTGTGGTAAATTCTTCTTTTTTTTTGTTGACCAAGTGTTGATCAAGCAAAAAGTGATCAAAAGAAAGTCTATGCAAGCTATAATAACCAAGAGAACATATTATATAAAACGATCATGCATGCATAAAAACCAATTATATATGGCAAACAAACAAATGAAATTTAATGTTACAATTCTATATGGAACTACATACATATTGATTATTGTTCATAATGATTTTACAATGTTCTTAATTGTCACTTTTTTTTTATTGTTAAAAATAATATTGCTATTTTTAAGATGAGGTCAACCATATCATTAAATCAAATGGTAATAAAAGAACATTAGAATTATACACTTTTGAAATATGATCGTCACAAAGTGATCATATGCTTAATCATCAATAAGAATACTTCAATATGGCAGAAGATTGATCATAAGTGCAAAAATGCGTGCCTATGAATATTATTAGAAGACTATAATTTGTATTATGAAATTGTTCTTTAGTGGAAGTTTTTTTTATTATTATTGAAAGATCGCCTTTAAGCATACATAAATGCACTAAAATAAATTCCCATTTTCAAAAGAATAAAATTAGCAATATTTCTTGATTTTGTTTTGAATAACTTGCTTTTTAATGACGTTTTTGATGCAGTTTTCATTTTTAATAGCATATGAACGCTTATAGGTTAGAGAGTCATCCTATCCACAATAAAATTAAAAGCGAAAGTTTTGTTTTTGCAAAAAAAAGTAATGTTTTCATTTTAATGCAGCAAATATTAATATTGAAACAAATATTAAGTAATATGTATTTTTAGAACATAGGAAGTAGTTTTTATCACTTTAGAAATATGTACACGAAATCGGAGATCTTCAAATACACATAAATCGTACGCTCTTAATTGTGTGAAATGTTTAAATATTTCGTTGATAATAATAATGTTAAAATAGGATCAAATAAAATAAGTTTGAATTTATGAATTCAGCATGCAGACAATTTTATGAAATCATGTGTAGAATTTCAATATATTTTTGGAGTATATGATTCAAAATGATCTTTATTAATTGAATCGAAAAAAAAGTATTTTCACAAAAATTAAAGAGGATCGATTAAAAATTTCAACACCAATCAATCGATCAATTGAAAATGAATCATCAAAAATGATCTCATTATATACGATCTTCCTTGCGATATAAAACAGATCAATTTATTGCTGAAAGATCATCAAGCTCAAAAGCAATTTTTTTTATCTTGATTTGATTTGAAAATCATTTACGAATTATTAAAGTACTTATAAAGAAAAAGAAAAAAATCCTCTTTGGAATTAGTCAGTCAATAATGTTAATCCCGTTTGAAAAAATGTCTGCATATGAAAAAATATATATATTTTTATATTTTTGCAATTTCGCATTTCTGCGTAAAGTGTATGGTCGCCATTACGAATTAAAATTTAAGATTTCTTGGAAATCCTACAATATTCGTCAATAAAAAGATGTCAGCTTTTGTACCATAGCGAATTTTATAAAGATTGTTCTTTTTTTTTTTTAAATACAAGATCATCCAATTTAGATGGTAGACATTTTTTTATGCTTTTTTAGGGAAATTCGACCCTCGACTTAAAACCCGTCAAAAAGTAGTTTTTAGTTTATTTTTTCTTTTGTTTTCTTTTTGAAGAAATTTGATTTTTATTAGGTCAAATGGTTAGGTCTTAAAAAAAAAACAAAGAAACTAACCAACAAATGTTTTACGATCTGTATTTATAAAATCGTTTAATTTCCAATTCTCAAAAATTATATTTATTTTTATTTATATTAATTGAATTCAATTGTGTTATATTTCTTGGGACTAGTTAGTTGAAAGAAGAAGAGTTTTTTTTAAAAAAAAAACCTATTATGATTACTCTTGATAAAGTCACTTATGTAGCTTTAAAAAAAAAAACCAAAAATGTAAGAATTATTATTTTTAATCAATTTCGGGACAACGACCATTTAGTGGTGAGCATGGTCAATTTTTTCTGATCAAGTTAAACACAAGAAAAAACTACTCTGTCTGTGATATATTCAAGCTCCAGACTTTGTGACTCATATAGGGATTTGAAAAACTGGTTTCTTATAATCTTTATGGGTTTACAGTGTATAAAATTTAAAAAAAAACCATTGCGATCGTAAGCATATAAAAACAAAATCTTATGGTCAATGTTGATGATGTCGATTACAATTATTATTATGGTATATCTGTTTTTTGGTGATGTCATCATATAAAAATTATGATCGATCACAAAAACTCCATTATCAAATTGAAAACAAAAAAAAAAGAAATGTATGTCAATTACTTTGATTAAAATATGTACTATAAAAATTATAGTTATCGATCTTCTATCGATCAATAAAGTTTTAACGAATATTTTACCATTGTTTTTTTTTTTTAATGCAATTTAAAAATTTATCCATATTATGTAGGTTGGTTGGTAAAGAAACAGGTTGAGAAATTTAGTAAGTATTTATTTTATCGAATGAAAAATAAATTTAAAAGAAAATAATCAAATTTTTACTTATAAGTAAATGAATATTGAATTTCAAATATTTCCAATTAAAAACAATGTTTATAAAGAGAGCATTAAACTGAAATGTTTTATCATATTTCATATACGAAATAAAGAACGAGTTAATTTCTTATCATTATATGATTAGCAACACATAACCAACTATATTTAATTGATCTTACTTTATAAAAGTAAATAGAAATAAAAATTTTCTACATAAAAATATTGTATGATAAAATATTGTATTTATTACGAGAGAAGAAAAAAAACTATATCAATTGAAAGTTCTAAAAGAAAATTTATATTTTTATGATCACGATTGAAAATATTTAAGTTTGCCGTCAATTTTTACTATTTTATATAATTTAAATGATAAAATATTACTTATATAGTAATCACTTACAAGATTAATCAAACTCTAATTGAATTTTTTGTTTATTTTTTGATTTGTTGTCGAAATACTAGTTTAATTGATTTCCTACAACATTTTGGAAGAAAATCAATTATTTGAATTTATTATATATTTTTTTGTTGATAATATGGACTAATTTTAGAGCTTAAACTCTCAATAAGATACTATCAGACACAGTCTAGCATTTTATAGGACATAGTGAGATACTGTCTACATATCTAAATTAGCACATTTGTATAAAGTCTAAGAAAAATTACGCTTTTAAAATACATTTTTAATTATAAAATTATAAATAATTCCATTTGAAAATACTTTAGTTTAAATATTAATATTATTCGTTTTTATTAATTTTTAAAATTGAATAGGTAAGCATTTTCGAATACATACAATTATATCATGCAACAGGATATGCTCTGGACTTCCGGAAGAGTATATGATTTAAAAAAATTTAATGTTTTCTTGATTTATTTATTTGTTTATGATTTATTTTTTTCTTATTAAACAATTGATTTGCTTGTAAAGACTTTGTTATGCTGTTTTAATAAAATAAATTCGATATGGTATTGTAGTTTCGGTTCACAATATATTCTCTGATAAGCTTAAAACTGACGAATTCATAAAATATGTAAAAGGGTATTATAATCTGTTTCGAACATTTTAAGATACTAAATCCTAGAAAACCTTAAGATTTACTTAAGTATACACTATACAAAGAAAAACTTGAAAATTGACACTAGTAGCAGCTACTAAAATTAGGTTTCCATCTCTATAAAATCAGGAATTGAAAATCGTTACCAAATTTCAAACAGTAGTTACATGTATTTAGTAGTGAAAATCATATATCATATAACATATATATATCAAAAGTATCGATAAAATTTAGTTTACTGAAAATACACACAGAAAAATTGTGGCTTGTTATTGGCTAGTTTGAAAAACTGATTTTCAGTTGTTTTAACTGAAAATTCTATTGTAGCAACTGAAATTCTGTTGTAGCAACTCAGCAATTCAGTTGTGACAATTAAACTTCAAACTTGTCGAATGCTCACAATTTTTCTGTGTGTATGAAAGAGATTATCATCTTTTTTCTTCGAGTGTGCAGTAATTTACCATGAAAGTTATAGGTATTCAAAATAAGTGAATTTCTTATGAATCTTAAGGAACTAATTCATTGCACACTTTCATAATTGATTTATACAAATATCCCAGCTCTGTATAATAAAGTTTTGTTTAAACAATTTGATCTAATTTTTTTTTTCTAATTATATTTATCATAAATCTGATAAAGAAAAAATATATTTGTAGGTACTTGTATTCTTTTGTATTCTTTTGGAAACTATAAGCTCTTAAACTCTTATCGCAAACATTTTTTTTTTTCAACCCAAATATAACCATACTCGAACGAATTACATTTTTACCGGCTATTAAACACTGTTAAACAATTTTTTTTTTTGGGTGTATTAAAAAGTAAAAATTGCAATCGCAGCTTAAAAAAGGAGAAAAAAAAACAACAATTATATTTTACTATACTATATCACTTTTGTTTTTTAAGAAGAAGAAGAAGAATTTCGCGTTATCAGATTTCAACCCAATTCAAAACGAGTTTGTGTCTCGTCCCATTATTAAATCGGATACGCGCGAATTTATTTTCACATAAAAATAAAATTCTAATATTTTAATCAAATTTAAAAACGAAAAAAAAAATGCGTGATATATTTACACTAAATTTATATCTTAACTAATTTTAGCAGTCTTTCCTAAACAAAATTTTTTGATAAAAATTTTTTTTTAAAATTACGAAATTTATGTTTTTTATTTATATAAACATTTGGTTGGTTTTTTTTTTTTAGTTATCTAAAACCAGGTGAAAATTTATGTTGCCTTTGAAGAGAAAAAAAAGAAAAGAAATTATGTTAAAATTTTTTTGTTTATTTTTACTTTCTTATATTTTATACTAATGTCAACAAAAAATCGAGAATCAGCTTTTAACTGATGTAATATATGATTTGTGGTCCAGAGAATACGAATCAATTGTTTTTGTATTATTTATATTTGCCTCTGATAAGTTTTTAGTGAGTACAATAATTTGGAACTGGGTACTTTTGGGTTGAATAGGATTAAATATTCTTTAATACATCCCTCAAAAAAAATTCATAATTGAATCTAGCACATTTTTGCATATACAAATTTGTGTACTTCTGTTAAATTTCTATATGTTTATATGCATAAGAAAGTTGGATGATTTTCAATATCTAAGCAATTTTAACAGGAGGAAATTTTTTCTTCTCATTACCTATCACAATGAAAACAATTTTTTACATAACAAAGATATAGTATTATTAATATTTTAATAGAATACTCATTTTTCAACGATATCATAATTTATCGATGACGATTTCTTATCAAGGTTGTAGTAAGCATTTTTTTTTTAAAGAAATACTATTTTTTTTTTCTTCGAAAATAAATAAATTATTAATAAGAAATTGTATCTGAAGTCACCGCGTGATTACTTAAATCATGAATTTTAATTATTTATGAGTTTAAAAAAAAATAATAAGCGCATCAAAACATAATCCATTTCATATAGTTTTCTTTCGTCTTTTAAATTTTGAAAAATTAATACTAAAATGAACCAAAAATTTTAATTTATCTATTATAAATTTTCTTGTGATGAAAATTGTTTTAATTTTAATTTTCGACAAACATAAATTATCCTTTTTTTAATATTCATATTTGGAAATATTCTAATTATTTAAGCTTGATGACCTCTCTAAAATATATTTTAGAGAAAATAATTTTGTAATTTATATATAATGAAATTGACTGTTTTTAGTTAATTAAAAAATATGTGTAAAATCATTCGTTAGGGGTCCTCTTAATATAACCGTCGGATTAGATTATTTTTTCAAAATACTCTTTTACAATAATACATTATCCTAAATTCATTATAAATAATATTTTAAATTTAAAAAACATTTTTTTAAAGTTTCTAATCAAGAACGTCCGAAATGTCAGTCGTCTGCATTTCAAATTATTTCGAAAAAATTAACAAAATTTAAATTAATTTTTTTTATTAATTATTCTCAAAAAATATTTCTGGCCTTCTTTCTTAATCTTTCCAATTTTATTCGAAAGGTCACAACTTTGTAGAAATAAATTTTGAAATAAGCTTAATTTAAGTTAAAATTTAAATCAAATTTCAGGAAATCTTTTTCGTATGACGAATTACAAAAATGAAAATAAATTCAATGATTTCATAAATACGAATACAATCCATAGGTAAGGAAGCTTTGGACAATTTTATCTCAAAAAAGAGCTTAAAAATAAAAAGAATCTTAGAAATTGCAATATTCCCGATGACAAACTGAATGAATTCTGAACTATTTTACAATATCTAATGTTATACTAGTTTCTTCAATAAAAAAGAAAATAATTCAAAAAAATCCACTTCATATTTATACGATATTTAAAAAAAGATAACAGATAGAGAAATGCACTTAAATATTATTTAGATTTTACTTATTTTCAATTAACTGACAATAAGATCGTAACGGAAAACAAAGTAGCTTTTATATTGTTTCATTTCTAGATCACCTCGGCAGCGACAACTTGATGGTAACGACTTTTAAATGCAAACACAATTCAACAGTGTGTCATAGAAACTTTTTGACAAACTTTTTTGATAGAAAAATTTAAAGAAGAAACAAATTATTTACCTTGCAATACGTTTTCTGAACACCAATTGAAGTAAAGACCAAAGTTAAAATAAGAAATTTCCAAAAATTGACCTCCAGGTCGAATATAAAATGGGGTTTTGACCCCATTATAATTGTTTTAACAACCCAACAAAAATTCACTTTGAATCCAATATTTTTTTGGTTTAATCCTTTTTTTTTTTGTTATTGGTCACCAAAAAATAAAATAAATTTTTGTTTTTTTTTTCCTTTCAAAATTTAACAAATTTCTAAAATTAAGAAAAATAAAAATATTTTGGATTATTTTTTTTTGTTCACTAAAATTAATTTAATCCACAAAAAGACGAAAAAAAAATTGAATTTTAGTAAAAAAAAAAAAAAAACGGATGCACTTTTGTAAAAATTATGCGAGCACCGAAAAGTCTGTTAAAAAACACCGGATTTTCAAAAAAACACTGTTCAAACAAGAAATAGAATAAAAATAGTAAAAAAAAAAACCTAAAATAAATTCGAAAAATGTATCCCGAAATAGAAAAACAATTCCCAAAAAACAACAAGGAATTTTTTTTTTTTTTGGGGAAAAAAATGTAAATGAAAAAATTTAAAAACCAAAATTGGGAAAAAATATTTTGAAACAAATATTTTAACTCCTCTTTTTGTGGAAGAGGGTTTTTCTTATTTAATTCGGAAGTCGGAACACTTTATTCAGAAAAGTCCGTTCAAGATGAAATTCCAACCGAAACTGGAGTGCTGTGCGAATGTCTTATAAGAATTGATACGACGGTTATCAAGTCTCATATAAGAAAATTTAAAATTAAGTTTTTTGTTACACAAAAATTTTGTTTTAATTACAATTTATTTTTTTATTTTTTTTTTTTTTTTTGAAAAACAAAAAAAAATCGATAAGACGCGTTTTTCTTATTGCGTCCGTACCAGTCGACGGCGCACAACTGAATGATGTTGTATGCTCATCGGCAACTCTCAAAACTTGTTGGGCACAACTCTTGGCATTTAGATTTGAAATTCTTTAGAATTTCTACTGCTTCATTGCCATTCCTACTGCCCTGCTGTTGTTAACTTTTAACATAAATATTTTTCTTTTTTCTTCTTAAATTTTCAACATAATAAAAGAAAAAGAAACGAAGACGAATAAAGTATGCATGCACGTATTTCTAAATGGTTCTTTTTTCATCCATAATAATGCTTCTTACCTTGCAGCTTACGGCTTATTATATTCCCAACTTAGTTCTCAGATGTGAATAGAGAAATCTAAATATGATGTACCCGTTTTTCTGTACTACCAATATGCTGCTTGTTTTTTGAGAAAACACCAAAGTACGAAATTTTTCTCATCTTCACGATGATGACAAAGTTAAGTTCACAATCACTTATGGGTGAACTTTTTTCTCTAATATTCTTTATCGTCATTTTCTTAGCTTCGCGTTTGTTTTTCTATTCAATTCGTTACACATATTTATATATACTACCTTAAAAAAATGCATTCCACCCGCACTTAACAAATATGTAGAAAAAAGAAACTATAGTTTTACATCCGCACCTATCCAATGTACCTGTAAACTGCATAAATCCAACACATCCATATGTTACAAAAAAAAAGCCGGTATAATAAATACTACGAGCTTTGCAAAATTTCACCACGAATTTTATGTTTTTTTCCATGTTCTTTGTTTTCTACACATTATGGCAACATGATGAAAATTATGATTCGCAAAATCAACTAATACAAGTACTTCAATCATAATTATGATAAAACATATAAAAATATGACAATTTAGAAATTTTTCATTTAGGATATGTGAAGTGAAAATTACTGGATTTATTGAACTTTTTGACTTTTAATCCTTTAAGGCTTTGAACCGCATATTATTAAGGACTTAAAATACAATTGACAAATTCTTGTCTTTCAAAAACTACACCTACTACTGAATGAGTGAATGACGATTTTCAATCTACGTCTACCGTGACCCTCCTCTATTGAATTTAGACATACCATATTTTATAAATTGATCTAGATCTAGATCTAGATCATTCTAAGTTTCATGAAAACATGTCGGCTAGTAACCGAACTAGGGAACGTTTCATTATGTTTGGACTATCTCCGACCCAACTAGCAACTGGAGACTAGAGCCTATCTTGTGAGCCAGCCTATCCAGGGTATATGTATGTATGATATATACAATATTTTAAATTGAAATTCAGTACAAACAGACAGATTTTATTATATACTGATAGAAAATTTCAATTTGATGTTTCAGAAATCGATTAAAAGTTTATTCATAAAATATAAAAATTAAAGTAGAAAATTAATTTTTGAACAAAATTAAAAATCAAATTCAGTGAAAATATAGAAAATTTTTATACTAAATTTTAGATTAGAATTGATTTCGGTATCATTTTATTATAAATTAGGTTAAACCAATGTCAAGGTTGTCATAATGATTATCATAAGCTCAAAAAAATAAATTATAATAATTTAAATTAATTCCGACATTTTGATAAAAATTCTTTAGAAAAAGGTTTTTTTTTGGTTGAATTTTACAATAGTTACAAAGTACGTGCGGTACTATAAAAAAAAAAAAAACATGTACAGTGTAAACGGAACTAAATTTTAACTATAATATTAATCTTTGACCGAATTATCAAATATAAATTGAGTTATTTAGTGATGTTCTACTTTCCACATTATACAATATATTTAGATTACATTTCGACCGAATTTTATCAAAAACAGGCAACATTTCACAAAAATTATGGAAATTAGTTTCAATCAATCTCGCATTACCAATAAATCATCCATAAGAACGTATAAAAATTTGATGGTAAATCTTTTCAGAAAGTATCAAATCTAAAAGTCAAAATGTTTAAAAATAACGACTAAACACGAATTTTTCATAAAACGTTGGACTTCTTTAACTATTGTCACATGAGTTATGTATACTTACGACAAAAAAAAAGGATATAGAAAAAAGAAAGAAAAAGAAATGCCATTTACTTAGAAGGACATGCGTGTAAGTTCTCCAAAAAGCACGTGTGTGTATTTCAAATCAAAACAAAAACAGAACAATTTTTGAATCGCATATCAAATGAATTTTCTCAATATTGTCGAGTTGAAAACTTGTGACTTTTTCTCAGAAAGTTTATTGACTAATTTTTCGTTTTTTTTTTGACAGGTATTTAAAAGGTGAACATTGGAATTTGAATTTCTATCGAAGGAAATTAACGTTCTGGTCGACAAAGGCTCCGCCCAGTTCATTTTCATAGAAAAGCACGCAAGTCCTTGTTTATGTTTTTTTTTCCTTTTTTTTTATTACTTAACAACCAAATACAATAACAAATTTGGTAGAATTTATTTAAGGGCGTTTTTGGGTGCTTATCGCCACGTGGATTTGTTTTGTTCCGTTACAGGGATTCTTGTAGTAAATATTGTAGGTTTTTTTAATTTCTTAAATGTTTAAAAAGAATTTAACGAAAGTGAATCAAAAAATTATATTAAATTTTTGGAGTTTTCATTAAAAAATATTATAAAATTTCATTCAAACGTAAAAAGCAAAACATTTTTATTTTATTTATTATCAAATTAATTATTTATATTTTCGTAAAAATTTACGTACTTTCCAAAAAAAGAAAAAAAGATTGATTAAATTTTTGATCAAATAAAAATTCTTAAAAATATTTTTTCTTTTTTTAAATCAAAAATAATTTCAACAAACATTTGCGAATAATGACAAAGTTCAAAATATTGATTTTAATATTCGCTATAAAAGTAAGAAATTCAAATCTCTCTTTTTAATTAAATATATTTTTTATTTAATCAGAAGCCATTGACCATAGACGGCGCCAAATTTTTGCAAATATTTTTCTTTCTTGAATTTTAATATCAAAATTATTTGCTCAAGATTGAATATAAAAATCGAAAAACTGATTTCTTAAAATAATTTTTGTTTTTTTATAAATTCTTGTACATTTTTTTCTAAATTTTAAATTTTCTTCTTCAAAAATAAAGAAATAGTTTTTATCGCGGTTTTCAAATAAAATCAGAAATTTAAAATATCAAAAATTTCAAAATTTATTTTGCTTTGTTATTTCAAAAGATAACCTCCCCAAAAGGGTTCAAGTGTAATCAAAACGAGGAGAGTATCTATGCCAAAATATTTAATAAAATTATTTTAGATAATAAAATATTTAAAAAAAGAAAAAAAAAACGTCTTGCTTTTTGTTGTTGTTGAAAATCTATATTCCGGAAATGGGTGATAATTTTTTCATTACACCTAAAAAATCTCAAAAAAATTCACATTTTTGTTGAATTTATAAAATATGTACTTAAAAATTTTTTAATCTTACGCAAATATTTAATAAATTAATTTTGAAGAACTTAATTTTTAAAAAAAAAATAGAATCGATGAATATTCCTTAAAGTGTTTCGGGATCTAGTAGGATAGGAAAACCAATGACGATACAACACGAAAAAAGAAGTACATAATTAAAAGTATAGTTAAATAATTGAAGAAAAATAAACAGTTCGAAATTTAGTCGGATTCTGATCTAAAAGGACTCATAAGTCGACTACGACATGCCTCAAAATTCAAATCCAGTAAATCCCAATTTTATCATATTTTCAAAAATTTGTATGTAACGGCCATTTTTGTTCACGAGACCGAGATAAAAAGTACAATATATATAACCCCATGAGAAATAGTCGAAGGATGTTAGATCACTCACACCACCTTGGAGGCAAATTTACAGGGCTATTTCTCGAAATCACATTGTCGCTAAATCGTCATTTCAAGAAAACGATAGGTTGTTTCAACAGAATGGCACATAGCGTCATCGTGAAATAAATCTATATGATTTTCAAAGTAAATTTAGATAATTCTTAACCGTTTCTCAGGCCTGAGTCTATTCATGCTTATTTGTCAGACTATACTGAACATAAATACCAGAAGAAGCTGTGAGAATGACAGCTCGGACCACAGTTATCTGTATGGGAAGTTTTATCAAACTTTAAAAAAAAGAACACCCTATATAATAAAAGCAGTACTAAAAGGTGGGAATCAAACATTTTGAATTACTGAATGAATTAATTTTAATCAATTTATCTTGGATTTATGAAAAGAATATTTTAAAAATCAGGTAGAAAAGTCTTCCAATCCTTGTAAGAAAATTCACTTTTAGAATACAAAACAAACTGACTAAAAAACTCCACAGTTTTTCAGAAAAGATGGAAGAAGCGCTGAAAGCACAAATTAAGTTTTTAAGATTGATAAAAGCTTAGAAGACTAAAACTTCCAGTTTCGAAAGAATGAAAGCTTAGTTTCCACATTTTTGAAAAAAAAAATATTCGATAAAAATTGGTTTCATAATTTGATTGAAAAATTTCAATAAATTCGAAAAACTAATATTTTTACTTACCCTACTAAAAATGGTCATTTTCCAAGCAGAAAACTAAAGGGACGTACGCAATCAATTTCTGTTCATCTTGATTAATTCGTATGTTTGTCAAATTTGTAAGAATTGATTAAAAATAAATCCGACTTAATAACATGAACACCAATTATTAAAATAAATTACAGTTACAAAAAGCCAAAAAATTGCATTATATTCTCATATGCAAATTATTTGATCTTTTCAAGTAAAACTAATGAATACTTTTGATTGTCCGGTCAATCAATGTTCAATCAAAAATGTCCCTCTAAATAAGCATGATGAAAACAAAATTCTTATTTCGTTTATATCAGTGGATTGAGCAATTAATTCTTGATACTGAAATCAAATTTTTAGACTGTTAAAATCATATCATGACAATTACAAGAACTATTCTGATAGAGTGGCCGCGCTTTTGTTCAGCGGGTGTGATTTGGGACCCTACTTTTTTGCCCTATGGTAGGTACTACCAGAGGGTATATTAGATTTGTCACTCCATTTGTAACACATCGAAATAACGGTCGTTTTAATGGTATGGTTGTGTCAGAAATCAAAAGTTATATCGATTTATGCATGTCCGTCCGTCCGCCGGTCCGTATACAAGATAACTCAAAAACGCGTTATCCGATTTAATGAAATTTATAATGTTAGTGGCTTATTCCTTAACTTCGTTTGGTTTTGCATTTGAGCAAAATCGATCCAGGGGAGCAAAGTTATAAACGAAAAACCAGGGTAACGAGAAAGTTTTGTCGTTTTTTTGTTTATGGTTTTTCGGATTTAATTGGACAATTTGTGAATGAACTTTCTTGAAATTAATTACATAGGTCAACTAAATAAATAGACGATACGATGTTAAGTTTAAATGAAATAGGTCCAAGGATAAAGCAGAAAGAATAATTCCTAGGAGAAAATAACCCTCTTTATAAAGTTTTTTTGATGTAATTTAAAAGTTAATGTAACTATTTGAATAAAATTTACAGATTTACGCTAGGTTACTTGCAAATCGGAAGAAATGTTCATAAAAAGGAACAAAGTTATAAAGAAAAAACCTTGAAATAATGTTAGTTTTGACAGTTTTTCTGCCCCATTTCTACCATAGGGCATCAAAAAATCGTCTATAGGCCGATTTTAAGTTACTATATGTTTTTTATTTGTATTTGATTAAAAAGCAATACTTCAAAAAATGGCCGTCTCACAAAATAATAGTTGTTTTAAT